>CM038229.1:24918956-26152888 GCA_021442155.1 Cymbidium sinense
CTATCAAAAAAATATTCTTTAAAATTAAAAAAATATTTATCATACATATATCAGTTTCTCAAAAAAATTATTTTCTCCCGGTAGTTTTATAATCAATTTTTTTAAAAATAATAATTATCTCAAACATACTCTAAGTTTGAAAATTACTAGAAGACCCAAATGAGCATATGATAAATCAAGATATTAAATCACAGTTTAAAATTTTAATAAATGACTAGATATAAAATGATAAGAAAATTTTAAAAAATATTCTCAATATTTATTTGATTGATTAAATATATTGATTTTATGAGCCTCATTATTTATGCAATTGATTTTGATAATAATAAATATATAATTAAATAAAACTAATATTTTATTTTAAGTATTTCAAAAGTTAACTAGATTCAATGTAATTAGTTAGATTTGAAAAGTCAAAATTAGTTAGATTAGGGTGATTTGAGAATCTTTCTAAGAATTGTAATAATAAGATAAATAAGAGCTCAAGGATATAAAAATAATGGCTTAAATATCTTCATATCATTTATTTGAATTTTTTGCACATTTTAATTACATCATTGTTTTTCAATTATTCTTAGAATTATCCTTTTTTTTGGATAATTTGATTACTTACATGAGATTAAGCCTTATATCCATTACTTTTTTTAAATTGTGTTGGATTTATTTCACACTTTATTAAGTTATTTTTATGCTTGGTCTTACAAATTACCTAATAATTTTAGCATGAGAATTAAATAATTCTTGTATTATCCAAATTATTATTTTTCTCTCTCATATTCTTTATTTTTTTTGTCTTTTATCAATAATCTCTTCCCAATTCTATTTTGACTACATTTTTTATGGATTTTATCATGAGAAATCTTATGGGATTTATTCAAGTTATTGTCATATTATTTTCAATCATATATTGAGTTTAAAATTCATATTTGTTTGAGGTTTGAATTTAAGCATTTTTTAAACATAAATTGCTTTTACCATGATTTATTTTCAAATGAGTTTTATCTATTTATGGCATGATGTGGCTAGCCCATAATGTACTTTTATTTACCATATTTGAATTTAATTAACTTAATCTAAGTTGATTTAAATTCAAACACAATTTAATCTTGAATTAAGTTCATTTTCCAAAATTATTTTTTCATTTATGGAAATTGGTGGCCACCCCTTTATTTTCAAAAATTAATTCATCTAATTTATGTAATTATTTCAGAAAGCTTTTAAATGGATTTCCCATAATTTATATGTGATTAATTGTATTGATTGAAATTGATTCTACTTTAGAAATTATCTTGGCTGAAAATTTTAATAGATTTATCTTAATGGATTTCATTTAAATGTGTTGCCTTATTAAATTCAATCATTTTAGCTAATTGATATTTCATATTATTTGTATTAATCATGATTGAATCCCTTTTTGGAATATGTTTTCTTGCCCATGCTCTGAACCAATTCAAATTCAATTTATTTTGACTTCATTCAAATCCTCTGTATGCCAGATTATTTTTCTTAAATGGAGTCGATTCATTTATATTAATTGTATTAATATATTTCACTCCTCTTAGCCTTGGCCAACCACACTAATTCAAATTTGGATTTGAATTTAAATTATTATCATGTGATAATTTGTTTGAAATCAAAGTTTGACCAAAGATAGTTTTCCTCTTAATTTATTTAGCTTGGCCGAAATTCACTTGAGGCTTTTTTATCATGAGATTTAATTAATTAATCTTAGAAATCTTTCCCTCTCATATCCATCTTGTTTGGCCGAATTTCAATCATTCTAATTTGAATTTATTTTACATGTGCTCATTTATTTTGAATCAAGTTTTTTCTTTTTGGCTTTCTGTCCTACTTCTTCCCTCTTCTTTTCTTCATGCTTTAGCTGAACCCTTCTTCATTCAAAGTCTATAAAAAGAGGTAATATCTTAACCTCTTGCCTCTTGCTTCTCTCCATTTAGGTCGAACCATTGTCATTTGAATTCTTAGAGTGCTTCTTGGATCAAAAGTGTTAGAGCTCTCTTCTTCTTGATTGATTCCACCTCGGCCGAAATCTTGCTTAAGGTTTGCATGAATTGAAGTGCACAAGATCTTCTCCTCTTCTCACATCTTCAACAACCTTTAAGTGGAAATGATCTTCAACTCTTTCATTTAAGCTTTAAAAAGATCACATCAACTCATTACTTTCATTTCACATACACACAAGGACTTGATTAAGATTTTTTATTTTATTTCAATCCTTTAAATTAGTGATTTCATTATCTTATTTTGGATGAAATAGATTCATGTTCTTTATAGTCTAAGATCTTCTCAAATATCATTTTATTCACATTGAAGTAACTTAAAAGGATTTTCTATATGATTTAATTAATTTGAATCTTTCTCTTTAAAGTTTTGATTTGCTTAAATTTTTTATTCTATTTTTAAAATCTTTGCTTTCTACTTTATGTAAGCATTTTAAAAATGTCTTATTAAATCTTTGTTCATTCATCTTATGCAAGTTTTCATGACATCATTCTAAATATTGTATTGATTTCAAGTTGATTTGGTCGTTGTAGTTTTTCAAACCAAGTAAACATATAATATAAACTTTGAGCTCTTCTCTTTATTTGTCTTATCATTGTGTAGATTGAGTTGATTGCAAAATCATTTTAAAATTGAGAAGACATACAAATTATATTTTTTTTTCTTATTCTTATTGTAAAGTGTTGGATTGTACTTGTCCATTGTAGGAAAGTATAGAGTTAGGATTGCACTTGCCCTATGTAGGAATGTATAGGAGATTGGGTGTAATCTCATTTTGGTTAGTGAATTACTAGTCAGGGTGACTAAGTATTGTATGCTAATTTTGTGCCTCGCCAAACTACATAAAAATTTTTATGCCTCATTTCTTTACTTCTATGTACTTTACTTGCTTGGTTGCTTACTTTCTCATTATAATATATTTTATACACCTTTGTAACTAAGTTTTCCATAAGTAAAACTTTAAATTAATATTCTCAAATATCAAGTCTTAACCTTAATCCTTTAAGCTTAGTTTAGATTTCATTATATCATAAGAGCAAACATTATAAGAGGTTTATTTAACGATCTTTTCCAACTTATAGGGTTTACTCCAGTTTGCTCTAAAGTAGATCTATTTCATTATTTTTGTTCAATTATTCACTAGACGCGAGCACATAATTCAACTAAACAATCTATCTCATTAATTTAATTATTTATATAGTTGATCATGAGATTTTGAAAATTGGTTTGATCATCATTAAAATTAATATTTTGCCCATAAAATGAAGTAGAACTACTTAGACACTTAAGAACAAAAGATAAGTTGAGTAGAATAGTAAATCTAGGAGAAAGAAGGACGAGGATAAAAAAATTCCTATGTTAATGATTGATTATAAGCATTTTTCCCTCTCCCTCTTAAAGAAAGTACAAAGAGCTAAAAATCTTAAATAGCCAAAAAGTTCTTTCTCCTCTAATTCCCCCCTTTTATAAGGTTAGAGGAGGGGGGACTACATATGGAAAGTACACATCAACAAAGTTAGTTATGTGAAAGAGAATGACTCACGCATAGGAGATGAGTGTGATGAGTCAAGTAGCTAGTCATCAAACTACAATCAACAATGTTGAGATATAAGCTATGGTGTATCTAATAGTGCTCGCCCCTATGTGGGTGACTCTTCATGTGAAGGGTATATTTAGGATATAGATTAACTGTTTAGTCTTTCTTTGCCTTTGCTTGGCTGAAGAAGAGTCTTCTCATGTGAAACAAGTGGTTGAGTCTTTCCCATATGATAGATGGCCTTCTTTTACATTTTCCCTGCTTAGGGCGAGTCATCATAGGCAAGCAATTCACTTATATGAATTATCTTATTTATATGAGATGCCTTTATATGAAACTTTTATCTGCTTTGAGCACTTGTCTAATGTCCTTGTACATATTGGATATACATTTAACTCCTCAATTTTTTAACTCCTTGTAGAGGAAACTCACATGAAAGGATACAATAATAATAATAATAAATAATGCATTTAAATTGATTTAATAGAAATCCTAATTATTTATTTTATGTCACTTGTGATTTGATCACTTATTTTGTCATATTCCCTACATCTTGTGCTATAAAAAGAGAAATAAATCACCACTTTTCATTTTGGTTATGTTCCTTGTGATGGAGATGGGTTGTAGAGAGAAGGCATCACTGTGGATAGTGGACAAGAAATGCTCCAAAGATCTTCCACTCACTAAAATGAAAGGGATATGAAGAAGTTCTACTTACTGAAGTAGAATGATATAGAGAGATCAATGAATCTTTATGGAAAAAATTTATGACACCACATAAAATTTAGGAATTTCTTATTTGGATGATCAAATGCATCATTAATGAGTAAACATATTATCTTAAAATATAAACATGTTATCTTATAATAGATTCAATCATTTAATAAAAGACTCCTAAGACTAATTGGTCTTTAATATATTAGAGAGTTTTCCCTTGAACTATATGGCAAGTAGAGCAAGATTTATTTTAAACTAGGTTCATGATTCCTTATAAGGACAAACCCCTATAGTTAATTACATATTCTAAAGAAGGGTCTCTTTCTAAGAATTCTCTCGATTAAAAAAATAAGGTATTATTTCTATAGAGTTCTAAGTTAGTTCTCAAAAGAATGACATTTGAAATTTTCAATTGGTAATGATCCAAAGTGGAAAGACTTCTTTTTGGAAGCCAAATGTGATGAAGTAGGAAATGCTCATTGATATTGGGATGCCCAGTAGGCATTTCAACTATCCCATCATTGGACTTTAAATTTTAGAATTTAATTTAGATTTTGAGTTGACATTTTCTTAAAAATCTAGGGCTTAGATTTTAGTAGCACAAGACTACAAAAATGCTTAGGGTTGAAGACTTATTCCAAGGAGAATGCTTCAAAACCTAAGTCTACAAGTTCTTATGCACATGTTAGATGCTCAACAAAATTTTATTTTTAGAATTATCAGTTATTCCTCTCACTTGAGGGAACAAACCTATCCCTGACTCTTCTAGACTTATAACTTGCCTATAAGGGCTACAAGCTAACACCACCTTAGTCCATTTTAAATTTATGACTCCAAGTCTTATGTATGCAAGATGGATAGGCTGTTATATTTTATGAAATAAATCTAAAAATCTAGACTCACTCTTTAATCCCTAGGATCATGTAGGGTATCAAATGTATCTAACTAATGCACATTTTTTTTAGATTTTATATATTTTGACTCAAGATTCTTTTGAGGTCTTGGATATGCATTTTTATGCTTAAATGTCATGCAATTAGAATTAGTTATGGGCTAAATCAATAGAAGAATGCATACTTTCCTCAAAAAGTGGTCATCCTCATAAGTTAGATGCCCCTTATGTGCAATAGATGAATTGCCCAATTCAAATGTTGAGAGCAATATGATTGCATGATTGTTGAGAACTAGTTATTTTATTGATTTTTAGTTTTGCCTAGGACTTTATTTATGTGAGGTTTTAAGTTTTCTTTATTTTTGTTTCAGTTGATTAGATTTAAGTTGGGTAGAAAATTTAGTTTTTCCTATGAGCTTACGTCCAAGCATTCATCATAGAAAGCACAATATAAAAAGGTGCCTAGAAAAATAGGTTGATTCTATTGTGTAAATAAAATAAATCAGACCAATTTAATTTAAAGAAAGGCCAATGCGGCCGAGTACCACTGTACACCCTAGGAGAAAGAGCAAATAGTCAGCTGAGCTCTGCCCTTACATAGCCTGGACTAGAACTACAATTTAGATTTATGGGTCTTCCTTCCAGGATCATCTCCTTCTTTGGGGACCTTTATAGGGCTTCATAGGGGACCTCTTCAGGGACCTCCATAAGGCTTCTTCAATGCCTACAAATCCTAGACCCCATAGATTATAACCTAATTCTAAGCTCAATTTTATATTTTAAATTCAAAATAATTTTTAAGCCCTACAAGATAAATGTCAAAAAAAAAATACAAATAACACACAACAGTTATATTTCATAAATATATGAGCTTAGCATTAGCTACTTGCTAAGCTCACCTATCTTATTGGGCTATTCTAAAGGACTTAAGCACACCTATAATAAAATAAAAAATTTATTTATTTATGATAATAGTCCTTTTTAGCATAGCTCCTATAGTAGACAATGTTAGTTCTAAATAGAACGTTCTACTATCCAATCTAATGGACAAACAATCCTAGACATGCAGTCCTTATTTTCAGATGGTTCATGTGGACACCACGCAGATCGTAGGGGGTACTTATTGAAGTGATTGGGTGCGACATTGAGGTATGATGTACTATCTCAAAAGATAGAAACACCACCCTACAATAGAAAATAGTATACCACAAAGACATGGAAAGCATGTCACATCACACAACACAGTATCACAAACTGACCTAACCAAAGTCTAGGGTTCGTGACCTAATGATCTAGTGGATGAAGGGAATAGGCTTGTGTAGCTAAACTTTATTAGATCTTTTTTAGTTCAAGTTTCAATTTAGAGTTTTGATGTTTGTTTGATTTATCTTTGGATGGTTTCAATTCAAGTGATTTAATGATTTTGTTTTCATTTTTAGGTTCACTTTTACTTTTATGTTAAAGTGAAGTTTAGGTTTTCAATAATCAAGAGTAGAATAGAATCCACTATTGGATGGAATCCAATCTATTCAATATCCTAAACCCTAATGGAATGAAACCTTCATCTTAAGATGAAGATTCATCCCAAAGGCCTAACTAAGATCCTTAAATATCTTAATATCCTTTTAGATTCATTTAGAGGATTTGGTTTGACTTTAGTTTTAATTTTGGATTAATGTTACAATTCTTATGAAATTTAGTTCTTCATTTCATTCTTTTGATTGATTAAATCTGCTTGATTTATTGCTTTTTAATCTGATTTATTCATTTGATTTGGTTTGAATTGGTTTAACATTTATTTTCATTAAAGTTTTAGTTTGAATTATGTTTATGTTTATTGAATTCATGCTCATTTCATTTGGTTTGAAATATGTTAACCTAAGACACCTAGGTTAATGTTTTAATCCATTCTTAGGTTACATTGATTATGGAATAGGATTTTATTAATTGGTTTGATTATGAGTTCATTAACCTCAAGGTTTAATCAAACTTAATATTCATTATTATTTTCATTAAACCTTAAGTATGTAAGTGATCAAGTTCTTTGATTTAAGATGTTGAAGAGTTATCCTTGAATGTTCTCGTGTTAATGAAGATTATTTCAAGTTATTTTATGAATTTTATGATTTATAAAAATTTTAATTTATTATTTGATTTATATTAACCTATAGATTTGGAAATTCAACAATTCCCAATCCAAATATTAATTGAGTTTAAAATTTTTATGGTAAGGGTTTCATGCCAATTTCATATTTCCAAAGTTTCATTTTAATCAGATGCACAATTATGGTGTAATTAAGATTTTAATTATTTCATTAAAATCAAATTAAGCCTAATTTAATGAGGATTATTTAAGGATTTTATTTTTCCTTGATTCTTCTCTAAAAGCTACTTCCATTGAGAGTTCATTCATAATTTTTGGAGTTTTGGTTGATTTATTGTGATTTTTCCAAGTTCCAATTAAATAATTGAATTAATTAATTAACCTAATTATCAAATTAAGCTATTTTGTGATTTATTAAGTTTTAATGAGTTTCATTGGTGTATTTAAGTTCATTAATGTTTGTTATGTTGATTTAAAGTGATTTAATCCATTTTCTTGATTTATTTTATAAAATTTTAGTTTATTTAATTAAAATTGAAGTTTAGGATTTGAAATTTGATATCTCTTGAATTACTTAGCAATAATTCATGAAAAATGTTCCTAAGGTGTGTTTTAACCTCAATTTCAATTTCCTAAAATTTTATTTCAATTGGATTAGTGGTTTGGGATTAATTTGAGTTTAATTAATTTCATTTAAATTTAAATTAAGTCAAATTTACATAAAATTAATTAGAAATTTTGGTTTTAATGGATTCTACTTATTGAGATGAATCAATAGAGTTCTCATTTATATTTTTTTTGAATTTATATTTATTTTCTATGTTTTTTTTTGAAGTTTTTGGCATTTTTTAATTTTTTTTATTAATTAAAACATGAATTATCCTTTTTAAATGATGGTGCCAACGTGGCATCATTGTCATGTGGTGTGGTGCCACTGGGCCACACGAAATCCACGTGGCAGCCATATCAAAAGTTATATGCGAGATGAATCTCGATCGTCCGATCAAATATCAAATGGTCCCAATTCATTTCACAGTCACTTATAGGGGCATATTCGAATCATGCGGCTAGATCTCGGCCATCCATTCCAAATAGAATGTACGAATGGTGGAGATCACTCCTCATTTGTCTCCAGTGAGAGATGGACACTGTCCGTCAAATCTAGCAATTTTTTGATGATCTAAGGCCAAATTTGATGCGCTTTCGATTGCAAAACAATCAAGGACCGATTTGTAATCGATCTATACGATTTGATCCTCATGAGGATCAAATTTCCTTCACAAAGGACCAACGAATTTTGCTAAAGAGGTCAGTTGTGAGGCATACCTCATCGGCGATGATGCTCGATGATCTCCATGCTCCAAGTACCTTCGCCTCGATGGGATGAAGCCATGAACGTGATTTAGTGGCTTGCCTCCCTACTAAATTCATTAGAGACCAACATGAAGCCATTTTTCGTTAGGCATGATTGTTCTTCGGCTCGCCGGTGGTGGTGAGCCTCGATGAGGATTCGTTTGAGGTCCCCTGACCTCTAGAACATGTTGAGAATTTTAATTTGAGTTGAAATACACTCCCTATCATTTTTTCCATTAAAGGCTAAATGATTAGCTGTTAGATTTGGCCAAACTCTAGCTTGCCAGTGGCGAGAGATCGGGGGAATGGTCCAATTCTTCTTCTCTTGACCTTGTGGATGTTTTGGGATGAAAAGAGGGAGAGGAAATGACCTCTCTCCATTCATTCCATACATGGCTGAGAGCCATGTATATGAGCTTCTAGGTGGTCAGACTCTGGACATCAACAAGAGGAAGGTCAACCAAAGGGTGGAATTTGTATCTCTTGGCCTTGTGAGTATATTTGGATGAGAGATTTGAGGGGAGGAAGGCATCTCCTCCCCTTTCCTCCCTTAGTCGAGAGCTTCTCTCTTACCCTTTCTTCCTCTTCTTCATGGAGGAGACCAAGTCCTCTTTGATTTCTTCTTTTTGGAGGCCCTCAAGATATTGGAAAGAAGCCAAATTACTTCAAGCCAAGAGCAGGATGATGTATGGAGGAGGGGAAATGAAACTTAAATTCCTTTCATGGATTCCAAGTCTTCTCTTCTCATAATTCCACCCCTTTGATTTTGATTTTGATTTTTATGATTTTTGGCATCACCATTAAAGCCCTTAGGCTAATGTTTGGCTGCCAAATCAAACCCAATGTGAGTTTGAAATTAATTTCAAATCCATTTGAATTGCATTGGACATTTGAACCCAATTCAAGCATTTGGATTCAAAGTATTTTATTTTGATTTAATTCATTTAATTTTGGGTTCAATCATTATTAATTGATTATTTATTAAGTTTTTTTAATTAATTCATTAACTATTTGAATTTATTATGGATTTCATTTCATTTTAACCCATTTAGGCTTAAATGGGTTAAACTTGATTTCAGTTGGGTTCAAATGATCTATTTGACTTAATTGAATTTTGGTTGGACTCCAATCATATCTAATCACATGAGTGGTTTATTTTATTTTATTTTAATTTGAACCCATTTGACCCAAAGTGGGCTTAATGGGTGTAAAGCTTGTGTTCATTTGGGTCAAATGATCAATTTTACCAAATTGGATCCAATGATGGGTTGAATTATGTCTAATTATCTTTTTCAAATAATTTTGAATAATTAAATTATTTTGATTTAAATTTGATTTGGGTTTGAACCCAATAGGACCCATTTAGATTCATTTAGACTAAGTGTCCTAATTAACCTAAGTAAGGCCTAAATAGATTTAAATTTATTTAGATTCAATATTAAACATGTTTATTTTATCATTTGAAACATTTAGAATAATTTCATTTGATCAAATTTTGGTGGGTTGACCATTGACTTGGTGGGTACCACCTAAGTCAAACCTTTGTCAAATGGGTTAACTAGATTTGACTTTGATTTAGTTTTGTATTCATTCATTTTGATTGAAATTGAATTCATTTTGATTTTTTTGGATTTATTTTGATTTAATCCAAATTTAAAATTTGTATTGAGTCTACCTAAGCCCATTAGTTAAATCAAACCCAATGAAGGTGCACTAGGTCACTAGGTATAGTGTCCTAAGCACTTAATTAAAATATTCCTATCTAGGATTAGGACATCCTAATTATTGATTTAGAAGTGATGTTAACCTCATTCAAAAATGAGGTCAACAAATCTCTCAGATGTTTGACCACCAAGCTCCAACTAAAAGAGTTTTCACTTAAATTTCACACATAAAAACTAAAATCTCTTCATTAGGGATGGTGTTTAAATAAGTACAATACTCCAAGGGATGTGTCCCTTGGGGAGAAAACTATAAAAAAACTAAAAAAAAGTTAGAACTTTTGTTTCACAACACTGAAGTGCTATAGGTTAGCATTGAAGTGCTACAGGCCAACTCCGAGGCACTGGCTTATCTGTCCCTAAACACTAAATACAATGGAATCTAGCCTGACACATATGTAATTTAACACATGAACTCATATGTTTTCACAACTCTTCTATAAAATTTAAACATGATAAAATACTCCAATTATTATATAATACAACACTTAAAGTCTAATAAAAGTTTTATTAAGTTCAAGCTTTGGATTGGGATCTCGTGACTGGTCTTTTCCTCCTTTGATGTGCTACATCAATTCCCTTATATCTCAAAGAACTTTTCTCTAAAGAGATAAGATTCTGGAAGTCTTCAAGAATTTATGGAATGAAACTCTATAATTCTTCAAAAGTCAACCAAGTATTCTCACTTGGTGGCTTATCTTTCCACTTGACTAAAAATATATTAATGGTGATATCATTTGTTGGTGTCTCAGTTATGATGATATTCTCTACTTCAAAGAATGTTGATTAGATAAACACCTATAAAAAATTTTTATCTCCCTCTACAAAAGTATCATTCTACAAATTTGGAGGTTGGATAACTTTTTTTTAAAAGATATTATATCTTTCATATTGAAAATAAGGCTAATAAATATGTGAGGGGGAAATTCAAGAAGCATTAATACTGAGTTTTTTTAGTAATTTTAAATGGCCTGTATGCTCTCACTTATAATTTTTTATATTTAGTAGAAGGAAATCTCTTAAGATGGATACGAACCAATATATAATCACTTACCTCATATTCCTTAAAATTTTTTCTTTATTCTTTTGTTCTGTGTATTAGCATTTTGTACAATTATTTCTTTATGTTCACATGAAGTCTATGAAAATAAAATGCAAATGTATATGCTGAATCAAAAAATATATACGCAGGTGTATTAGCTAGGGCAATAGGAAATTTAGGGTTATAAACTATCTTAAAATATGATTTGTAGGTTGTTCTAGAAATAAAAATATTGTTTGCAAATTCATATGTAGCTAATATTAAATCTTAGTTTCTTAATTTTTTTTCTAATTAAACATCTTAGTAGATTTTTTAATGTTCTATTTATGACTTTCATCTGCCCATCAGTTTGTGGATGTAATGTAGAAAAGAGGTTTAGCTGTATTTCCATTAGTTTTTTTTAAGGTTTTCCAAAATTAGGATATAAACTTGACATCTTTATCAAAAATTATAGTGGACGGGACTCCGTGTAACCTGATAATTTTTTTAAAAAATAATCTTGCTATGTAAGATGCATTATTTGATTTTGAGTAAGATATGAAATGTGTCATTTTAGAAAATCAATCTACAATGATAAATATACCATCATATCCATGAGGTGTCTTAAGTAAACTTAATGTAAAATCTATGGATAGGGTTTTACCATTCATCACTGTGGTATTTATTTTTAGATGTGGGTGGACACCACATAGATCTTAGGGGGTATTTATTGAAGTATTTGGGTATGACATTAAGGTATGATGTACTATCTCGAAAGATAAAAACATCACTCTATAATGGACCTAATCACCTTATAAGAACTTCTAAGGTATGATGAGTCTTTGAATATACCAGAGATCTTTTCCTCTACTTTACATGAAAAAGTAAAGCAAGATTTATTTTAACTCGGGTTCTTAAATTCCTTATGGAGGCAAGCCTCCATAGTTAATTACATCATAGGGAATGATATTTCTTAAGAACACTCTCGATTAAAGTAGTCAATTATGGTCTCCAAAGATTTCAAGGCTAGACTATCAATGAATTGGCTATTTTGGAAAATGAAGTGGGATTGTTCAGTTGGAAGATTTATTTTGGGATTCAAATGAAGAAAAGTAAGAAATACTTATGACACTAAGAAGCTAGTGAGCATTCCAACCTATCCTATGGTGAGGCTTTATATATTTGAATGAGGGAGGATTTATTTTATTTGAGTTGAAATTTTATTAGATTGCTAGGGCTTATAATCCATTAATATAAGATTGAGGAAATACCTAAGGGGTAAGGATTTATGCTTGTAGCCCGAAGGAAATTAGCTACCTTAGATCCTAAATCTAAGGAGCTTTAGCACAGGCTAAAAGCATGACCTAAATCTAAGTTGAAAGGGGGACATAAGGGTTTACTCCATAAGAGAAAATAGACCCGTCCAACTCTTTTAGACTTACAACTGCCTAGAGTGGCTACCAGCAAACACCTCTTATGATTCAAAACCATGTGGGCTGATCTTATTAATTATAAGATGGTTTTAGCTGTTATTTAATTTAGAAAGAAACTAAAGTTCTAAACCCACTCCCTAGAAGACTAGAGCATGAGTCGTATGAGCATATGACTTAGTCCACAAATGCAAAATTTTATAATTTTTATTTCATTTTGACACATTCATTTGGATAGAGACTTTGGGATTTTTATGCCTAAATGCATGAAAAAAATTGATTATTGGTCAAATCAAGAGAAAAAAAGGGTGAAGCTCTATCATGAGGGGTTGCTCTTATAGGTCAAGCGGTCCCAATAGTGTAAGAATGGAAGCCCTCATTTAGCAAGACGATTCAAGATGCTATGCATGATGTTAGACATACAACATACATCTAAGGGGTTGGTAAATCTTTTAATTATCTTCATTAGAGCCTAAGATTTATGGTGAGGTTGTGACTTGCTTTTTAAAATTTGGTTATGAGTTATTAATTGGGGTAGAAAAATATCAAACATGAAACAACTATGAAAAAGATACAATCCTATTACATAATCTAAATGTAACATCAATCAATTTTATAGACTACCACAAAAGAATAAAAGGCCGGTGCAGCCAGGTACCGCCGTACATGCCAAAAAAGAGAAAAGATGGGTAGCCGAGCTCTACCATTATACAACCCAGAATAAAAAATAATATTATAATTTAGAATTAAATAAATACTATGAGGTTTTCACTTATTCACTTCTTGATCTCCTTCTTCTCTTCTTTTTGATTGGATTTGCTCTAAGGCATCACATGGCACCCCAAGACTAAGCCTTCTAGACATTGCTCATCCTGATCCCCCATAGCACTAATCCTAATTTCTATTTACAAAATTATATATTTAAAGGAAAAGTAAATTTAACTACACCTGCAAAATAGAGGTTAGCTAAACATACATACAATCCCAAGCAGTTATATTCAAAATTTGGACTTAGCACCCTGCACATAGGTAACCAAGCCCACCTGTCCTAACTTGGATCATGCTTTGAGGCATAAGCAACCTACAAAGAGAATATTTGTATTTATTTTTAAGAAGCCCCTTAAGCACAATCCCTAACATAAGATAATATTAGGCTAAGAGCGGCCTAAAATCTAGTCTATGAGTTATGCACCCAAACATCCAGTCTATGAGCCATGCACCCTAACATCCAGTCTAAAACATTAAATCATAAAATAAAAGATACATCACATATACACTATCCTAACTTAAGACTAGAAGTTGGCTTAATTCTAATGCGTGTGCTAAGGTTTTATGTGGTATGTCTTACTAAGCATTAGAGTTATGGTTTTCTATATTTAGGAAAATTTAATTTAACATGAAGGGTGAAGCTCTATCAAGAGGGGTTTCTCTCATGAGTCAAGCAGTCCCTATAATGTAAGGATGAAGGCCCTCATTTTTAGCAAGAGTGATAGAAGATGCATGCATGATATGAGACATACAACATATAACTAAGGGGTTACTAAATATTTTAATTATCTTGGTTATAACCTAGGTTTTATAGTGAGATTATGAGTTGTTTAAAACTTTAATTATGATTTATTAATTGGAAAAAAATTTATTTTTTATCCTAAGAGCGTACCGCATCCAGGCCATACATTAAAGCATCAAACATTAAGAAACTATAAAGAGGATGCAATCCTAATGCATAATTTAAACATAACATCAAACAATTTTTATAAACTAACGTAAAAGAATAAAAGGTCGGTGCTACTGGATACCACAGTACACCCCAGAAAAGAAAATATAATTAATTATAATAATTTTTTTGTAACTGATGTGCATGAAAAGAATGCAGTGCTATAGTGCTCTAACCCCACACCATAACCCTCATTAAAATCAGGTAGTCATTTCCCCATAAAACCCACTACATGGCTATCAGTAATCTTGATTAGCGCCACAACTCTACATGGTGGCACCGCAATAATGTTCAAATGGTTAAATAGTGGCTACATACGCAACATTGAGGCGCTGAGCCTCTAGCTCATCTGGCCCGTATCATGCCACATAAGCATTGGGCTCCACTATCATATGGTGCTAGATCCTAGTGTCAAGGCACTGGGTCTTAAAATAAGAATTTTATGTATTTTTAATAAAATTAAAATTTTTATTTGTTTGACATCGCTATGTCTACCCAATATAGGATAACCCTAATTTTGGCATTCCAAATGGATGTAAGCCCAGACTCCTATTCGTTCATCATGTGAACATCTATTCATTCACCATGCGAACACCTAATAATTCATTTGCCACATGAACAAATTCATATCCATCCACCATGTGTACAACCCTAATTATGGCATTCTAAAGGGATGTAAGCTTAAACTCTTGAATGTTCACCATGTGAACATCTATTCATTCTCTCTGCGAACGCTCCATAATTTGTTTTCATGCAAACAAATTCATATCCATCCACCATGGGGACAACCCTAATTATGACATTCTAAAGGGATGTAAGCCCAACATTTTATTTGTTCACATTGTGAACATCTACACGTTTGCCATACGAACACCCCATAATTCATTTGCCACACAAACAAATCTATATTCATCCACCATGTGGAAAACCTTAATTATGGCATTCCACAGAGATATAAACCCATCCTTATATCTTTCCATCACTTACACTAAAATTCTAAGTCTACTGATAACTGAAATATGGGAACCCATTGATGTTAATCAGATTCTATGGACATTATGGCTATGTGCCTCTGATATTGGTAGGCTGGAAGGATGTAATCCCAAGATGACCGAACCATGACATTTGATCGGATTACTCTCCTTTTTTTTGCAAGACAATCATCTATGCCACACACACCTTTAAGACACCAATTGCATATCAGAAAGATATGTGTATTTTCAACCTTAATCGAGAGTGTTCTCTTGCTATGGTAAGAGGGGTAGTTAACTATGGAGGCTTGAATCCATATAAAGTAGAACCCATATCAAAAGAAACCTTAGCCTAAATGTTAGAGGAATCTGGTTGAATAAACATCAATCTACATCATGAAAAAAATATACTCCTACCCATCCCATAAAGATAGCAGAGTGCATTCATAAAAGTGCTTTTTATCAATCAATCACATCCAACCCTTAATTGATTCCAATTGATCCAATCAAACCAATTTGGTCCACTTAATCCAACTTAACCTAAAAGCCCAAGTTGAGTCTAATCTTATTTCAACCTAAACTAGACCAAATCAATCACCACAGTTACTTCTAAAATGATTATTGATTAAGACCAATCACTCAATTGTAAACAATTGAATTAAGCTAAACCAAATTGACCCTTTGACACAATTTGACCTAAAAGCTCAAATTGAGCCAAAACTTGATCCAAGCAAAATATGATTGAATCAATGTCTACAATCATTCATAAATTGATGATTGAACACTTTTCAATCATCAATTAAAGTTAATTTGACTAACCCAACCCAATTGACTCATTTAGCCCAATTTGACCTAAAGGTCCAAATGAACTAAAAACTCAATCTAAACTATATCAATTCAAATTAAAGCCTTCAATTATCTCCAGATGATTAACAAAATATGATTCGACCTTCCATTCAACCCAATTTGGCCAATTTGATCAAATTAACCCATTTGACCCATATAGACCAAATTTAAATATAAATTATATTAAATTAAATAAATTACACCAATAGATTTTAAATCATCATTTGACTTAATTCAATAGCCGCTTTAACATAATTTGATCAATTGGTCAACCTAACCCAATTAGACCTAAATTGATGTATATGAATTTAATTAAGCCAAACACAACTGGACTTGACATGACTCATCCTTAGGCTCCCCTTGACTAGCCCAAGTGGACCCACCCTAAGGTGAACCTACTTCAACCTGGACCAAGTGAATCAAGTGACCCATATAAGATAAAATCCCAAAATAAGATAGTCCAACTTCTGCCTTTGGCTTGGTCAGCCACCTTTACATGCCTTAAGCTCACTTATGTTGATTAAACTAACCCAAAGCTATTCATCTCAATCATTGACCAAGGAGAGGTCACCTTCACTTTTGTCAAACCTTGGTTCAACCACCAAGCCTTGTCCCTCTTATCATAAGCCACTAAACTTTTCCAGCCACTTAGGGATGTCCACTTAAGCAGTCACATGCCATTTCTAGTCACCCCCATTACCTGGCTAGCTGCCACGTCTGAAACTAACCTCTTTGGTTAGTTTACTTCGGGAGGAGGGCATATACCTCCTCCCCCATTCAAACCCCACACACACACTCTTCATAACCACAGAGCCAGTCCCCCAAGTTCCTAGAGCCCCTCAAGCACTCAACCGTCGACAAGACTAACACCACCTCAAACCCGAACACCTCTCACATCCAACTCCACCAAAACCCAACCAAAATTAAATTAAATATTTGCACACCTTCCCCACATACTCATGAGCAAGAAAAAATCAAAATGCACTTGATTTGATCATCGAAGCAGTCATTTTGATCAAACTTTAGTGAATGGCAACAATGTTTGGTCTTAGAAGCATTCAAAAAGGAGGCAAGAGAGATCTTCTTAGCATGGCCTCTCCTCTTTAAGGTGAAGCTACACCAATCAAAAAACTGCTAGTCTTTAACTCTGGCAAGGTAACCCCTTCAAACTGTAGGCACACCCCCCTAGGTGTTGGTCTTTTGTGAAGTGAAGTGTCATATGGTGTGAATCAAATTATAAATTTTCTTTAGAATCATCCCTTGATTATTTTGGAATCAAATCCATCATGAAATGAGCTCTAAAGTTTAAATCAAGTGATGAAAGGCAAACAATGTTCTCTGTCACCAAAGGTTGATCCATGGGATTAATCTTGATTGCTCGATTGAGAATCGAATGGTCGAGAAAAAAACCATGTCTGTCACCACTAAGTCAATGTGCCATGTAAAGCACTACAGTATCAGTGTTAACGCCACACCAATTGTGTAAATCAATTAATTAAGTAGAAAAGCTAAATTAAATGGCCAAGACTTTAAAAAATTATAACTAAATATAGAAAAATTCAAAAAAAATATAAATAAACCCTCTATGAAAAGCTTATATAAAGGAAAATCTAGAAAAAATAAATCCCTAAATTTTATTAAGTGTGCAACGACTAAATAGGATTTAAAAATTTAAATTAGTAAAATTAAGCTCTAGTTACTTATCTAATTAACTTGAATCTTTGGGTGACCATTCTATGGATGACCTTTGCATCCCATAATTATTTTAAGCTAATTGGTTGAGTAATTTGGGAAATCCAAAATTTTAAACCCTAAAGGGTCATTTTGCACATTTAGTAAATTTGCATAAGTAAGAAAATTATGAAAATTATTGTAGGGACATAAATACATTCTAGCATAATAATGGTGACAAGAGAAATAAATTTGGACCACTAGTTCTAATTATTTCTCAAAATCACCATTTAGGGGCTTTTTTAATTAGTTAAATTATTAATTATCTTAAGACCTAGAAAATTCATAATAAATTGCCTAATTCTCTAAAAATTGTGATCAATCCCTCTTTGTACTCAATTAACAAAGAGGTTATTAATCAAATCAAAATCCTCAATTAGTTTGTGATATTTTGAGTGTAATTGGTGATTTTGGGTTTCCCTATTTCTTCAATTAGCCATTTAATATAAACCCAACTATATTAGAACTTTTAGGACATTTATTTTATGCTTATTCATCTTTAGTAAATTTCTAGTAATTTTTGGGCTTCTATCTAAGTCATTATGGAATTTTTTTGTCTCTTTTAAGCTTAATTGGCTAAAATAATTAATTAATTATAATTAATTTAAAATTTACTTAAATTAGAATTAAATTACTTAATGAATAGAAGTGCATTAAAGGAAATTTTAGACTTTTTTGTTCTCCTCTTCGGTTTAAATAATTCAATTTTGAAAATGGATGCTTAATGAATTTGATTAGGCTTAAGTGTCATTATCTTCATATGAACTATGTTAAGAATTAGTGTCTTTAAATATGTTGTTTGGTGATGTTTAATTGGTTTGCTTCAATCATTCTATTGATATGTGTTTCATATGTTTCATTCATTCATTTTTCAAAATAAATAAAGGATTTTATTATATTCATGCTTTGGGTTAATAGTGTGACTATTATCAATAGTAAATCTTAAATTATTTACTCTAATAAAATTAAATATTTATTAGTAAAATCTAAATTAATCATGATAATTAAAATATAAATCTATACTTACATGCTTAATCTACACACTTGAAAGGTATATAGTCCGGATATCTTGGTAAGAGAAACTTTAAGTAGTCCAAGTGGTGAATACCTTAATTCCCTAGAGTAATAATGACACATACTTTGAAGTTTGTAGTGAAACACATAGTAAGGTTAAATTAATTTTAAATATTTAAATATCATAAAATATTTGTAATTCACTCTTATGCTTATATACGTGTACATGTGTATGTGAATTAACAAGTTTATAGTCTAGAACTATTAGGAACTCGAGTCTTTAAGTAGTGCCATGGGTGTCTTTGATTACCCCACTTCCCTAGTCTAACAATGACATGTACTTGTATAAATTCAACATGCTAATGTGTTTGTATATCTATAAGGGGTTATTGAATTATCTTTTCTATAAACTTGCATCATATGTATTTATATCTTTAAATCCTAAATTAAATGTTAACAAGTAAAATATATCAATATATGCATGCATCAATGTGCAGAGTTCTAATTTAATATATATATATATATATATATATATATATATATATATATATATATATATATATATATATATATATATATTAAATCCAATCATTCCTTTAAATAAACCACTCCTTTACGTAAATATTAAGAAGTGATAAAGCAAAGTTTAAGAAAATATTGCTAAACTAATTATAGTTTAAATCCATTAATCTTGAGATGACTTTTATGTTTTGATAAGAACATTTAAATGAAATCCAGACATAAGACTTAGTAGGAAAATTCTATAATGCTTCATTAAGATGATTAAAAACTATAAAATTCATCTTTAGGTTCAACTTAAGGTTAGGGTTTGTAGTGGACTCAATTCCACTTCTTACCCTTTAAAATTATAAATTCAATTTAATTCAAAAGAATAAATTGAACTTAAAATCAATTTTAAGAAATTACTTATCATTTGAATGATTTCTTAAGAACTCCTTTGCAAATCTCCACTATCTTTTTAAGATCTTCGAGGAGTTCAGTTTTCATGAGATTGATATATATTTAAGTAGATTTCCCCTAACATTATGTTAAGGTTTACATAGATTTGGGTTCTACTTCTTATGAGTGTAAGCATCCATAGTTAATTACCCCTCTTATCGTAATAAGAGAGCACTCTTGATTAAGGTTGGAAATAATCATATCTGTGATATTAATTAGTATCTAGAGTTGTGATGTGGATGATTGTTTAAGAAAAAATGTAAGATACCATGGTTGTGTCATCTCGAGACTGCCATTATTCCAATCTACCAACATCAGAGGGCTAACAACTGTAATATCCAAAGAGTCTGATTAGCAGCCATGTGTTTCCTCATCTTAGATATTCCAAGTAGACTAGAGTTATTGTGTAGGTGTTTAGTAAATTAAGATTAAATTTAATTTATAAATTTATCTAATAAATCAATAAATTCTTTGTAGCCATATATAGGGCTTACATCCATTGGAATGCCTTAAATTATGAAGAAGTTTGCATGACGAACAAATGATTGGGCTTAAATCCATTGGAAATCCATTTAGAAATTAGGTGTTCGCATGATGAATAGATAAATTGGGCTTACATCCCTTTGGAATGCCATTTATAATTTAGGTGTTTTCCTGGTGAATAGATATATTGGGCTCAGAAAAAATCCAATCGAAATGAAACTTTGGGGAATTGAAATTGAGGTCAAAATACACTTTAGGAAAAATTTTCATAAATTATTGCTAAGTAATTCAAGAGATATCAAATTTTAAACTCCAAACATCAATTTAATTAAATAAATTAAAATTAAATAAAATAAATTATAAAAATGAATCAAATCACTTCAAATTAACATAAGAAATATTAATGAATTTAAATATATCAATGAAACTCACTGAAACTTAATAAATCACATAATGCCGTAATTTGGTAATTAATTGAATTAATTAATTTAAATAATTAACTAAAACTTAAGAAAATCATAATAAATCTACCAAGTTTATAAAAATTATGAATGAACCCTCTATAGAAGCATCTTTTAGAGAGAAATCAAAGAAAAATAAAATCCCCAAATAATCATCGTTAAATTAGGCTTGATTTGAGTTTTAATAAGTTAATTAAAATCTTAATTATACCCTAATTATGCATCTGATTAAAATGAAACTTTGCAAATATGAAATTGGCATGAAACCCTACTTGCATAAAAATTTCAAACTCAATTGATCATTGGATTAGGAATTGTTGAATTTCCAAACCTCAAGGTAAATATAAACCAAATAATAAATAAAAAAATTTCATAAATCATAAAATTAATAAAATAACTTGAAATAATATTCACCAACATCAGAACATTCAAAGATAATTCTCTAACATCTAAATCAAAGAAGTTAATTACTTACATAATTAAGAGTTAATGAATTTAATAATTAATTTTAAGATTAATTAAACTTTAAGGTTAATGAACTCATAATCAAACATTTAATGAAATCCTAATCCATAATCAATGTAACCTAAGAATGGATTAAAACATTAACCTAAGTATTTTAGGTTAACATAATTCAAACCAAATGAAATGAACTTGAACTCAATAAACATAAAAATAATTCAAACTAAAACATTATTGAAAACAAATCTTTAAACCAATTCAAACGAAGTTAAATCAAATTAAAAGTAAACTAAACTAAGAATGAAAAGTAAATCAAGTGAAACAAATGAAATGAAGAATTAAATTTCAAAAGAATTGAAACATTAATCCAAAATCTAAATGAAATTTAAACCCAAATCATCTAAATGAATCTAAAAGGATTAATTAAGATACTTAAGGATCTTAGTTAGGCCTTTAGGATGAATCTTCATCTTAAGATGAAGGTTTCATTCCACTAGGGGTTAGGATGTTGAATAGAATGGGTTCCACCCAAAAGTGGAATCTATTATACTCGCCATTCTTAAAAACCTAAACTTCACCTTAACATAAAAGTGAACTTGAAAATAAAAATGAAAATCCCAAATCATTAAATGATTTGAATTGAAACCATCCAAAGGTAAATTAAACAAACTTGAAAACCCTAATTGAAACCTAAATTAAAAAGTGCTAGCAAAGTCTTGCCAGACAACCTTTTTCTTTTCACACACTAAGTCATTAGGATATGGACCCTAGACTTAGGTTAGGTCAATCAGTGATACTTTATGATACTCTGTATTATGATGTGATGTAATTTTTATGTCTTTGTGGTGTACTATTTTAAACTGCATGTTTATGATTATTTGCCAGTTAGACTAGATGCTAGGATGTTCTTTTTAGAACTAACATTGTCTTCTGTAGGGGGCTATGCTAGAAAGGACTACTATCATAAATAAATTAAAATGTTATTTTCTTGTAAGTGTGTTTAAGTCCTTAAGCATAGCCCAATAGGATAAGTGGGCTTGGCAAGTAGCTAATGCTAAGCCCATATGTTTAAAAATATAACTATTGTGTGTTGTTTGTATTTTCCTAACATTTATTTTGCAGGGCTTAGGATTTATTTTGAATTTGAAATGTAAATTTAGGCTTATAATTAAGTTAGGATAAATGGGGTCTAGGATCAGTAGGATTTGACCATACCAAAAGATGGGTGTAAAGGTCCTTTGTAAAGCCCAATAGATGCCCCTGAAGAAGGAGACAATCTTGAAAAGAAGATATATAGATCTAGACTTGTAGTTCTAGGCGTCGTATAAGGGCGAGCCTACCGCTTTATTCTTTCTTCTGAGTATAGTCCACCACATTGGACTTTCCTTAAAATTAAATTGGCTTGATTTATTTTGGGTACGCAATAGATTCAACCTACTTTTCAAGGTTTCTTTCTATGTTGTGCTTTTTGTGATGAATACTTAGACATAGGATCATAGAAAAAATTAAATTTTCTATCAAACTTAAATCTAATCAACTAAAAAAATTAAAGAAAACTTGAAACTTTATATAAATAAAAGCCTTAGAGAAAAGCTTAAAATCAATTAGAAATAACTCGCACTTGAAAATCATGCAATCAAATTACACTAACTTTTGAATTGGACACTTCACCCATTGCACATAAAGGGCATCTGACCTATGAGGATAATCACCTTCTTGGGAAAGTCTATATTTCTTTCATTGATTCGGCCCATAACTAATTCTTATTGCATGGAATTTAGGCATTAAAATGCATACTCAAGACCTTAAATGAATCATGAATCAAAACATATAAAATCTAAAAATTGTGCATTTGTTAGTGCATTTCAAACCATACATGATTTTAGAGAATTAGAGAGTGAGTCTAAGTTCATAGATTCCTTTCCTAAAAATACAATAGCTCAGCCATCTTGCATTCATAAGACTTAGCGTAATGAATTTAAAATGTGGTTAGGTGGTGTTAGCTGTCAGCCCCTTTAGGTGGGTTGTATTTTCAGAAGAGTTAGGGATAGGTTAGTTCCCTCAAGTGAGAGAAAAAGCTGATAAATCCTAAAATGAAATTAGGTCAAGCATCTCACTTGTGTTAGAAGCATTTATAGACTTAAGTTTTGAAGCATCCTACTTTGAGTAAGTCTTCAACCCTAGGCATTTCTGTAGTCTTATGCTGCTAAAATCTAAGCCCATGATTTTTAAGAGAATATCAACTCAAAATCTAAATTAAATTCTAAAATTCATAGTCCAATGATAGGATAGTTGAAATGCCTATTGGTCATCCAAGTTTCAATAGACATTTCCTATTTCTTCTCGTTTGGCTTCCAAAATAAGTCTTCCCACTTTGGATCATTCCCAATTGAAATTTCAAATATCATTTCTTTGAAAACCAACTTAGAACTCTATAGAAATAATAACTTATTTTTTTTTAATCGAGAGTATTCTTAGGAAAAGACCCTTCTTCCTAAAATATAATTAACTATATGAGCTTGCTCTTATAGGGAACTATGAATCTAGTTTAAAATAAATCTTGCTATACTTTCCAAGTAGTTTAGGGGAAAGCTCTCTAATACATTAAAGATACATTAATGTTAGGAGTCTTTTATTAAATGATCAAATCTATTATAAGATAATATATTTATCTTTTGAGATAATATGTTTATTCCTTAATGATATATTTTATCATCTAAATAAGAAATTTCTAAACTTTATTTCGTGTCATAAATTTTCCCCACAAGAGGATTATTTATATTTTAATTTATAATATGCTTAAAAGTAGTACCACCATAGGGTAAAGTGATCCTTCTCTTATTTATTCTTTATATGTTGTGGTTGGTGTGTCAGAGGATCTAGATGAAGAAGTCCTTATATGAAGAGATCCCCTGACCAAAAAAATGATTGAAGGGTTTGGATAAAAAATGGATGTAGGATAAAGCTCATGCACTCCTCAGTCTAGATCTAAATCCTTTAAAGGGTTAAATAAGCAACTCCAAGAAATTAACAGAGAATTCTTAGAATTAAGAAATAGGGTGGGCAAAAATCAGCTAGTAGTAGTAGAAATTGGAGAAGAAATTTGATTGTCGTATGGGTCTGCAACTACAACAATTTTCTTATATGAATGAGTTCAACACAAAACTTATTCAAATGTTTGAAAATTGTAACTTTAATGCCAGCCCGAGTAGAGTTCCTTTTTCTATAGTGCCTCATTTGCACCCTGCCAGGGCAAGAAGAAGAAGAGGAGTACGACTTTAAGATAGTCTTTTTCCTTCTCTTTTTTTTGTAATTTCCTCCATTTCTTTTTATGTATTTTATTTGAGAAATTTTATAATATAATTTCATTTGTACTATTTATGTCATTTCAATTTCGATGAGTTATCTCTTAGATTTAATTGTAATCTGATTAAAAGCTATAATAAAAATTTAACTCAAGATTATCAACATTGAGAATGCTAATGGAATGACACTGTATGTTGGAATTTGGGTTTAAAATCTGAGAAGTTAGTGCTTAAGCACTAGGTAAGTGGCACTATAGTGCTGACTGGATAGAACTAGAATATTATAAGTGAGTATTTTGACCTTACAACCTAAGAAGGTAGCACTGCGATGTTAGGTTTTATCATCACGATGCTAATAAAGTGCCTCAACACTATAAGTGGACATTTTGACCTTACAACCCGACAAGGTAGTGCTTTATCCCTAGGTTTCTATGCTATGATGCTAATAGAGTACATTGACATTATGTAGATTGCACTACGACAATGCAAAGTGGAGCACCAGGGTCCAAATTCTAGTGCACTCAATGTCACGATGCTGGGTTGTAAAACTACGATGCTATAAGTCGGGTGACTCTATTATAAAATAAATTTCCTAGGCAATTTGATGATTTCTATAAAATTTTGACAGCATAATAGTTTAACAATACTTGGTTTTAAAATATTTTAGTGCAACATGCACACTTCTCTCTTACTCCAAATCCAAGATTAAGAGGGGGAGGATTTTCATCTCAGGCTGGAACCAAGTTCGACGATGGAGGCCTTCAAATTTCAAGAATCTTGATTTAAAGGTTTAAAATTTGAATTAATCTAAATTTTGGCAGAGTTTTGTCTTAGCAATACCTAAATTTTCATAATTAATGTGATTAGATTCTTCTCCTCTACTCTAGATCCAAGGTTGACGGAGAGAGAATCATCATTGCACAATGGATCCAAGTTCAATGTAGAAGTCTTCAGGATTTTCTTATGGAGTGAGGAATTATATAAAAAAAATTTTCATTGTGAATTTTACTTGGCCCAAAAAGAAGAAGAAGAAGAAGAAGAACCATTATGGTTCTCCTAACTACCCTTACTCCCCCCTCAAGCAATTATCATTGATGTAGTGTTGCAGGGAGTGGTTGGTATCTTCTAGAATTTCTAGACTCATGATTGTGCCTAGGCGACGGGTTTGCATCACGATGTTCATTTTATTATTATTATTATTTTATTCAGCTGTAAATAAATTGCCCCCAAATGAATGCGTCATGCCGATTGGACATGATGCATTTGTTGGTTTCTTTTTTATTTATTATATTAAAAATATGAAAGAAGAAAAAAATATAATATCCGAGAAACCAATAATCATAATATTAATATGTCATACAATACTAGAAGAATGGTTTCTAAAGCTATATGTAATTAGTCTAAATTTCTCTGATATACATAGAAGTAATATGTGATTGATAAGTCATTGTAGCCTATCTCTCTCATGAATTTTGAAGATGTTGAAAGGTGGCATTTTGGTCTTGGACTAATGAAGAGAGAACCTGCTCGAGTTCAGACACTTGAGCATTTGCCTGTGAGCAATCTTCTTCATTAGTTGTGATAGCCTGTCTCACCATAGACCTCTTTTTTAATAAACATTGTATCCTCTGTTATAGCTCTCTCAATTCAATAGATATATCAAGAAGCTCAATTTGTGCTCTTGGTAGCTCTATTTGGTATGATCTTAAGGCTTTGAGGCTATGCTTAAGATTTTGATGGACTAGAGAGGCTTGATGTGAAGTAGTGTTGAGCAAATCCTTTGTATCAATGTGTGCGTCTGATAAGAGCTCTTGGTAAGTAGTGCACATTGAAAATAATCTAAACTCAACATCTCAGTATAAAGACTCCCAAAGCTATAACTCCTCTACTTCAAAGCCTAAAGTGATAACATAATTTAACAAAGAGTTTGCCTCCACATAAAAGCTATAAATCTTAGGCAAAACTTCTAAGTCAACACATTAAAAGTAAGTGTTATAGTGTTGTCACTATATGACATAAGCTCTTTAAAGAGTCAAAATATGATGATGCTGAAGGTCTAGAATGTATCTTAGAGATGAAGCATGAAATTTCTAAACCAAATAAGAGCCTTTGAGCTGCATCCCTCAAATTAAAAGTAGGGTGGCTATCTACACAGGAGTCAAGCTCTATTGAGGAATCATCCTAGGTGGCACTCTCTATCACTCAAGTTGAGCCTGACAAGAATGATTCATTATTAGTTTTCAAAGCCCCAGATTCCTTTGAACATGGATCCTCTTTAACATGCATATGATCACCACTGACAAGCTCAATAGAATGAGAAACTAGGGAAGTCATATTGGCCTCTATCAATAATATCAAAGTGACATCACTCTCTATTCTCTTCAATGATGTTTTGATCTATACTAGTGGATATGGAGCATAAATAAGGTTGAGTGTTTCTGCTACTCCTATATCAAGTCAGCTAGAAGAGGGCTTCAAGTATCCCTTTTGACCTCTGCATGAATGAGTAATGGCTCTTGATGATGCTTTCTACCACTATCTTGTCTATCTAATAATTTCTTAGAAGCATGAGCCATTTGTCAAGGGGAATGCAAGTGTTGTGCCAGTCTAGCTTTTTCAATTCTACGATAACATATGTAGAAGCTCAGAGTTAAAAGTAGGAGAAGGTATGATGAATCCATAGCAACCATAGGTGGCTAACTCTTGTATTAGTCTCTTGTGAAGATACATGCGAATATGAACCAATTCCCAGGTGAAGCATAAAAGCCCAAGTCATGGAAGCTATCTCCATATAAATGGATAGTTATAACATCCCTAGGGAACATGTATCTACTTTATCAAGCATTTATGGTAGTCCATATTTATGTGTAGTCTGAGTAAAGCCATACTATTTAGCTACTATGTTGGGATTATATCCCTCCAAAATCATAGACTCACGATGGTAGTAGCAAAACTAAGTAGGTCTCAGCCTAATGAGATATTTTAATATGCATCTAAACCCTAGCTTCATTAATAATAAAAGGTGTACCTCTATCAATAATAGAATCCATGAATCTCTGTCCCAAGCTCTAATCAGGTAAGCTATAAAAGATAATATGTAAATAATCTGAAAGCAATTTATAATGCATACTGGCATAAACATAAATGTCTGGATCTGATCTCTATTAAAAATAATTATGGCTCTACATAGCTACATAATCAAATGAAAATGTTGTTCTCTGAGGTAAGAAGATGTCTCAGGATAATTGAAGGCTCCAAAAATATGTGCATGAATCCATCCATGTACATAATGCCAAGGAGCCTCTACATCATAGCAGCGTGAGTTAGGCATGATGCTCACTCTGCCCAATCCATGATATAGGTAGGCTAATGATGCAGGTGCTAGGGAAATCCTCTTTTTCATGAGCAAGCAAACTAACATCAATAGAGTAGAATGACAAAAGAGCCTACTGCAACCCAGGAACACAAAGTAGAACAACCATATGGAATTGAAGGCCACTAAGGATAACTCCTCATTGATGTCTCATGCTAAAAAATGTTAAAAATTGTCTCTTTCTTTAGGCTCAAATCTAGTGCTGAAGGACCCTTCAGATGAATGAAAGCTAATGTCAAATGGATCATCCAAGCATACAAAATGATGTAAGCATACTCATGATGATGTTGACCGCATTTTGGATGAGATTAATATCATTATAAAATCATTAATTAGGATGTCCTAATCTTAAATAGGAATATACTAATTCAATGCTTAGGACATTATACTTATTGACCTCATGCACCTTCCTTGGGTTTGATCTAACTTAATGAGCTTAGGTAGACTTGACCCAAATTTCAAATTTAGATTAAATCAAATCAAATCAAAATAAATCAAAATATAATCAAATTAAAATAAAGGAACAAATCAAAAATTAAATTAAAGTCAAATCTAGTCAACCCATTTGACATAGGTTTGACTTAGGTGGGTCCCACCAAGTCAAAGGTCAAAAACATAAAATTTGACCAAATTAAATCATTTTAGATGTTTCAAATGATCAAATAAACATGTATGATCACAAATCTAAAATAATTTAAATTCAGTTAGACCATAATTAGGTTCATTAAACCACTTAGTGTAAATAACCTTAAATGGGCCCTAAGGGTTCAAACCCAAATGAAATTGAAATCAATTCATTTTGATTACTCTAAATCATTTAAAAATGATAATTAACACAATCCAACCATCATTTGGTCTAATTTGGTCTAATTGGTCATTTGACCCAAATGAAACCCAAATTTAACCCATTAAGCCCACTTTGGGTCAAATGGGTTCAAATTGAAATCTAATTGAAATTAAATGAAATCAATCACTCCAAATCATCTCAAACATGTGATTAAGAATGATTGGAGTCAAAACCCAATCCAATGGAGTCAAATTTATCATTTAAACCCAATTGGAATCAAACTTAACCCATTTAGGTTTAAATCATTGAAATGAAATGAAATCCAAAATTAATTCAAATCCAAATAAATTAATAAAATCGAAATTTAATCAATCATTAAGTAAAGATGATTAAACTCAAAATCACAAGAACTGAATCAAAAACAAAATACTTTGAATCCAAATCCTCAGATTGGATTCAAAGTTTCAATCCAATCTAAATAAATTTAAAATTTACCTTAAACTCATATTGAGTTTGAGCTGGGTAGTCACATATTAGTCTAAGGGCTTTAATAGTGATTCCAGAAACAAAAAAGAAATTGAAACCAAAGGAAAGGAGTGGAGATATTTGACCAAGATAAGATTCCTCCCCTTTCAATTATGAAAATTATTTAGATTTTATCAAAGTAGCCTTAGAACTTTGACCACCTCTTAAGAGAATGGTTCTAAGGGTGTAGAAGGAGGGGATCAACCCTCAAGCCAAAAAGAATTTGGATTCCTCTAAGGGAGAAACCAAGGAAGAAGAAAAAAGCCAAGGGAAGAAGAGGGCTTAGTCAAGCAAGAAAAGGGGGAAAAATGTCCACCTCCCTTCTGAGCCTTGATCCAAACTTGTTCACAAGGCCAAGGGGGATTGAATCCACCCCTTAGCCAGCCCTGCCGCCTCCAGTGGCTGGAATCCAGCCACCTAGAAGGCTAAAAGTATGACTCTCAGATAAGCATGGAAAGAGGGGAGGGAAGGCCAATTCCCTCCCTATTTTCATCTCAGATTTTTCACCAAGAGAGGAGATGAATGAGGTAACCCATCTCCCAGCTCATTGCCACCAACATGCCAAAAATGAATGAAATTCAGTAGCCACTGAGCCTATTTAATGGTGAAATGAAAGGGAGACTCTCTCACATCAAATTGAACATTCCAACATGTTCTATAGGTTGAGGTGATGTCGTTAGATGAATCGCCACCCCCCAATCCCCTCATAGCCAGTGAGCCAAAAAATGCTTAAGGCTGATGGAATTGGATCTAAGGTCGGTCTAAGAGGCAATCTATGGGGAGGCAAGACACCAAATTACATACATCATTACATTGAGGTGAGGCTAATGGATTTGATCCTTAGGCATTTGATTTTGGTACTTTTTGAAAGAGATTTGATTCCCATTAGGATCAAACCATTTGGATTGGTTGTAAATCAGCCATTGATCATTTTGCAATTAAAATCACTTTGAAATTCACCGATGATCACCAAAAATTTGGCAAAAATGATGGACAGCGTCTGTCTCTCACCATAGATTCTTAGGATTTAATCTCTGCTATATGATCCTTCTATTTGGAATGGACGACCGAGATCTAGCCGGACAATCCAATTTTAACCCTTAAGGATACCACAGAATAAATCAGGATAATCCGATCTTCGATCGTATGGTCAAGATTCATCCCACATGGTATCACTTTTGATGCGGATGCCATGTTGGATCCAAGTGGCCTAATCTCATCACACCATGTGGTGATGATGCATGTAAGCTGCCATGTTGGCCTGCCTTCTTAAAATGGTAAATCCCTCTTAAATTAATTAAAAATTAATCAAAATCATACAAATTTAAAGAATCATAGAAAACAAAATATAAATCTAAAAAAAAAACAAAATTAGGCTCTATGGATTCATCTTGATGAGATGAATCCATAAAAATTAAAATCCCCAATTAATTGTTGGGTATTTGGCCTTAATTGAACTTTGAATGAAATTAATTAAACCTTAATTAATCTTAAACCATTGATCCAATTCAAATAAAACTTTTGGGAATTGAAATTGATGTTAAAACACACCTTAGAAAAAATTTTCATGAATTAATTCAATGTAATTCATGAAATATTAAAATTCAAATCATAAACATCAATTTGAATTAAATAAATGAAAATAAAATAAAATAAATGACCAAAATGTATTTAATCACTTCAAATTAACTTAACAAACTTTAATGAAAATAAAATCATCAATGAAACTCATTCAAACTAAATAAACCATAAAATGGCTTAATTAGGTAATTAAGTGAATTAAATAATTCAAATAATTAAGCAAAAATTATTTAAATCATAATAATTCAACCAAATGTCTAAAAATTATGAATGAGTCCTCATTGAAATTATCTTTTAGAGAGAATCAAGAAAAAATAAAATCCTTAAATGAGCTTCACTAAATTAGGCTTAATTTAGGTTTTAATAAAATAATTAAAACTTTAATTACAACATAATTATGAACCTAATCAAGTTGAAACTTTGGAAACATGAAATTGGCATAGAACCCCACTTACCATAAAAATTACAAACCCAATTGACATTTGGGTTGGGAATTGTTGAATTTCCAAATTCCTAAGTCAATATGAATCAAATAATTAATAATTAAAAAATTCATAAATTCATCAAATCATGAAATAATTTGAACTAATCTACACCAAAGATTATAAATATTTAGGATGGTTTTCCAACATCTTAAATCAAAGAACTTAATCATTTCCTTGCTTAACGATTAGTGAAATCAATAATGCATGTTAAGCTTAATTAAACCTTAAGCTAATAAAATCATAATTAAAATAGTTATTGAAACCTTAAAGCCATAATCAATCTAACCTAAGAATGAATTGAAACACTAACCTAAACACCTTAGGTTAGCATCAATTAAACCAAGTGAATTGAATATAATTCAATAAACCATAACATTAATGGAAACCAAATGAAACAATTCAAACAAAATTAAATGAAATAAATGAAATAACCTAAAACAAATACATAATTCTAACCAAACCAAATTAAAAGAATAAATTAAATCAAGAATAAAAGTAAAATCAAATTGAAAGAAATGAAATGAAGAATCAAATTCCAAATCCAAAAAAACCAAATTGAATTCAAAGTCAAATTATCTAAATGAAACTAAAAGGATTAATTAAGATACTTAAGGATCTTAGTTAGACCTTTGAGATAAATTTTCATCTTAGGATGAAGGTTTCATTCCATTATGGGTTAAATATAATGGGTTCCACCCAAAAGTGGGATTTATTCTACTCTTCATTCTTAAAATCCTAAACTTCACTTTAACAAAATAAAAGAGAAATGAAAATAAAAATAAATCATTAAATCATTTGAATTGAAACCATCCAAAGGTAAAGTTAAAAAAACTCAAAAACTCCAAATTAAAACTTGAACTAAAGTGGCCTAGCAAAGTCTTGCTACATAAGCCTATTTCCATCACACACTAGATCATTAGGTCATTGAACTTAGACTTAGGTTAGAATGTTCTGTAATTTTTTATGAATCCCTTTGATGTGTTATGATGTGATGTGTTTCACATGCCTTTATGGTGTACTATTTTAGACTACATGTCTAGGATTGATTGGCCATTAGAATGGATGATATAACATTTTCTTTAGATCTAACATTGCCTTCTACAGGTGGTTATACTAAAAATGACTACTATCATAAATAAATTAAAATGACGTCTTCTTGCAGGTGTGCTTAAGTCCTTAAGCATAGCCCATAAGATAGGTGGGCTTGGCAAGCAGCTAATGCTAAGCTCGTATGTTTATGAAATATAACTACATGCTTTTTATATTTTATTGATATTTGTTTTGTAGGACTTAGGATTAATTTTCAAATTAAAATATAAATTTGAGCTTATAATTAGGTTAAGATCTATGGGGTCTAGGATTAGCAGGAGCTGACTCTACCAAAAGATAGGCATAGGGGTCCCCTATGAAGCTTAATAGATGTTCTTAAAGAAGGAGACAATCCTGGAAAGAGACCCATATCTAGATTTGTAGTTCTAGGCCAGGTTGTATAAGGGCAGAGCTTGGCTGCCTGTTTGCACTTTCTTCTGGGGTGTATAGTGGTATCCGACCGCATCGACCTTTTTCTTAAATTAAATTGGCTTGATTTATTTGGGTTCACAATAGAATCAACATGCTTTTCTTGGTTTCTTTATCTGTTGTGCTTTCTTGTGATTAAATGCCTGGATGATTTGGTTCATAGTAAAAGTTAAAATTTATACCCAACTTAAATCTAAACAACTTAAATAAAAATAAAAGAAAATTTGAAACTTAACATATGCTAAAGCTTTATGCAAAACTTAAAATCAATTAGAAACCAATTAGGTCTTGAAACCATGAAATCATATTACTCTAATCCTTGAATTGGCCAACTTCTCCCATTACACCTTAAAGGAATCTAACTTGTGAAGATGATTGTCTTCTTGGGGAAGCCAGCTTCTATTATTAATTTGGCTCACAACTATTTCTAATTACATGGCATTAGGCATAAAAATGCATATCCAAGACCTTAGATAAATCTTGAGTCAAAATATTTAAAATATGAACAAATGTGCATTAGTTAGATGCATTTGATACCCTCCTTTAGTTTAGGGATTAGAGAGTGCATCTAGGCTAATAGATTCTTTTCCTAAAAATATAATAGCTCAGCCATCTTGCATTCATAAGACTTAGCATAATGAATTTAACATATGCTTAGGTGGTGTTAGTTGTCAGCCTCTCCAGGTGGGTTGTAAGTCCAGAAGAGTCAGGAATAGGTTAGTTCCCTCAAGTGAGAGGAATGATCGATAATTCCCAAAATAAAACTAGGTCGAACATTTAACTTATGGTAGAAACACTTGTAGACTAGGCTCTGAAGCATTACCCTTAGAGTAAGTCTTCAACCCTAGGCTTTTTTGGAGTCTTGTGCTACTAGAATCTAAGTCCTAGATTTCTAAGAAATTATCAATTCAAAATCTAAATTAAAATACTTAAATTTAAAACCCAATGATAGGATAGTTGAGGTGCGTACTTAGCATCCTAGTATCAATAGGAATTTCCTACTTCATCCCATTTGGCTTCCAAAAATAACTCTCTGCAATTTGAATCAATTCAAATTGAAAATTCCAAAAATTAATTTTTTGAAAACTAACTTAGAAATCTTTAGAAATAATAACCTATTTTTGTAATCGGGAGTATTCTTAGGAAGAGACCATTCTTAAGGTATAATTAACTATAGAGGACTTGCCCTTATAAGGAACCATGAACCCAGTTTAAAATAAAACCTATTTTATTATAAGGGCTTGCCCTCATAAGGAATCTTTTATTAAATCATCAAATTGATTATAGAAAAATATATTTATCTTCTAAGATAATATGTTTATTCCTTAATGATGAATTTGATCATGTCCAAATAAAGAATTCTTACACTCTATGTGGCATAATAAATTTTATCATGAGAAGCAAAGTCTCAAGCCATATAATAATAGTAATCATGCCACATCATTTATGGCCTGATCTCTACTCTCGTAATAATATCTAGTAGTGAGTTAGAGCACGTTGAAGGCTAGAAGAATATACATAACCTCTTCTCTTATGTTGACCAATTGATTGACGCTGAAAGAGCTCATGATTTGGACAGATGCACTCCTCATATGGAATGCCTAGAATAGGGAGGCTTATTATATCCTATATATCTGCCAAAGTAACTATCATCTCATGTGGACTAATCCAATAAGTATCGGTGGCCCTATCTGTTCTACTATGCCACTGATCCAAGTGAAAGGAAGATGACTATAGTTAAAGAGTGATGCATAATTATGTGATATATGCCAGCTCTCATAAGAATATTGCCACACATCTACAAATGATGATAGACCCAATATATGTAGCCATTAACAACCATCAGAGGTGTGTCAAACACTGTCTTTAAGTCCCAATCCTCTATCTCATGATGTAATATGCAATAGCACAAAACCTAGATCATACCAACAAAAAGTGCACTACTTGCAACTAGCTGGAGTACATTCTAATCTTTGAAGCTAAGGTGATCTATAACTCATTCTAAAGAAATATCATGACTAGGTCTCAACTTTAAATTAATCATCAAATTACAAGGATCATACCCTGATGAAAGCTATGAATCAAAGAGTAGATTGCAAGATGATTGAGCAAATCAGTCCTAAAAAATGTCTCTACTTATTTACTTGCCCTGATACCATAATAAATTATCTTGTAAGCTAGCTAAATAATGTAGATAATAAGCTTCAGTTATGGCTCATATCTGCTCCTCAATGGGCTTAATAAGAGGCATATCATCTAGCCTTTTTGAAATAAACATTGTAGCTAGTATGAATAAAGAAAAGTATTTAAATTTTGTAAGCATCATAAAAAAGGCAATAATCTTTGAATTTATAAATGAGTTGTGCTTATGAGCTTTGCTTTAGTCTTGTTTAAGCTTTAAAGAGTTTAAGCTTATATTTAGATTCAATCTCTTTTGGATTTGATAGATGTAGACTTGTGTTTAGATTCAGTTCATTTTAAATGTGTTGAATCTAGACTTATATTTAGACTTGACCCATTTGGGTATATTGGGTTTATTTGAACTTAGATCCTGCCCTTTTAGGCATGATTAACCTAATTTTTATTTTTAGATCTAGCATTTTTTGATATGATAGATCTAAATTTTAGGATTAGATTTGGTCCCTTTGGATATGATGGATCTAAATTTTAGGATTAGATTTGATCCCTTTAAGCATTGATCTGATCCCTTTGGACATGGTGAATCTACATTTTAAGTTTAGATTAGGTCCCTTTGAACATGATGGATCTAAATTCTCAGGTTTAGATTAGGCCCCTTTGGACATGATGGATCTAGATTTTAGGATTAGATCCAATCCTTTTGCACAAGATGGATCTAATTTTAGGTTTAGATTTAGCCCTTTTGGGCATGATGGATCTAAATTTTAGGCTTAAATTTAACCCCTTTGGACATGATGGATCTATATTTTAGGGTTAGATTTGGCCCTTTCGGACATGTTGAATCTAAGTTTTAGGATTAGATCCAATCCCTTTGGACATGATGGATCTAAATTTTAGGTTTAAATCCAACCCCTTTGAATATGGTAAATCTAAATTTTAGGATTTTATAAAATTCTTTTGGGCATAATGGATCTAAATTTTAGGTTTAGATCTGGTCTATTTGGACATGATGGATCTAAATTTTAGGATTATATCTGGTCCCTTTGGACATGATGGATCCAAATTTCAGGATTAGATCTAGTCCCTTTGGACATGATGGATATAAATTTTAGGTTTAGATCCAACCCCTTTGGAACATGATGGATCTAAATTTCAGGACTAGATCTGATCTCTTTGGAAATGATGGATCTATGTTTAGGTTTAGATCTGGTCCATTTAGACATGATAGATTTATGTTTAGGTTTAGATCCCTTTGATTAGATTAGATTCCTCTTTGATAGAGAATTTTTCTTGCATTACAAGAAATATAAAATTACCCCATAGTTAATAGAAGATTTTCTTTTTTTTGGGATGAAGGTATTCTTCTCAAACTCAAATGTTGATAATATTTATCATTTTGGTCAATTAATTTATAGTCAATTTTGACTCTTATATTTATAAAGCATAACACCTTCAATAGTTATGCATAATATCTTTTGAGATGTTGTTCATTTATAGGGGGCATAGGCCTTAAGCCTTTTGTATTAATAAGCTACTAAGCTCCCCCTTTGCTCTCTTTTCCAATAATGTAAGGTCTTTTCAAATTTAGATCAAACTTTCCACCTATTTGGCGATGAGGAATGATAGGCCTTCTACGTACTAGTACTAGTTCAACCATTTTGAAGTTTCTTTGGTGAACCATATGCTCATGAGTTCAAGTCATTATTGCTCTATATATTTCTAAATTTTGTTGAGATTGTAATAGAACTTCATATAAAGTTTCAAGTTCTTTAAGTTGTATTTGGACATTTTCATCCATTATAAATCCATTTTGGAATATAATATGGGGCGAAAGAAATTCTATTTATAGAGGTAGTATGGATTTTACCCTGAAGATCAATGAGTATGGTGTTGCCTATGTAGCAATTTTATATGTAGTGCTATATGTTCACAAGGCTTCTATTAATTTATCATGACATTATCTTTTATTTTTAGAGAGAATTTTTTTGAGAAGTTTGACCAATTTTTTTTGAATGCCTCTACACGACCGTTAGCTCTTAGATTATATATTGAAGAATATTGCCAATTTATCTTGTATTTCTCAATAAAGGGATAAGTTTTGATATTCTTGAAGGTAGTGCCATTATTAGATATAATTCATTGAGGTACTCCAAATCAATAGATGTTGTGGTATCAAAGGAATTTCATTATGTTGTCTACTTTAACTTCTCTTAAGGGAATTGCTTCTACTTATTTTGAGGAGTAATTACTAACAACCAAAATGAAGTGATGTCCTCTAGATGATGGAGGGTCTATTGGACCAATTATATCAGTTCCCTAACTTTCAAATGACCATGAAGCCACTATTGGATGAAAGATATTAGAAGATCAATGTAATGTGTCTACGTGTAAGTTGGGCCAATATATCCTGATTGTTTGATTTTAATTTTCATATTAGGAACAAATTAATGTGCATCACATAACACTTCATGAACTTTAGTCATTACTATCTTGGCTTTGTTTGGTCCTAGGCATCGTAACAACATTTAATCAAATGAGCAGCAATATAATGTGTCATTCATAAGAGCATATCATAATAGTTTTTGTAAAATTGATGAGCTTTTATCTTTTCTTTTGGTAATCCACCACCTTTAGGATAAGTGATTAATAGCTCTCGCAAATCATCTTTTTTATTTGTTGGTAAAATCTCTTGATTTTCTTTAGCTTTAAAAGCTTGAAGAAGAGTTAGTGCAAATGCTAGCCTGCTTTGGACTATTATTGTAATTGGTTCTCATTTAGGATCTACCATTTCTCTAGCTAATTTATCTATTACATTGGCCTTGCCATTTTCTTGATGCGACACCCTTGTAATTGTTACTTCAGGGATTTATTTTAGAAGCTCTAGGATGTGCTTGTGATAAAGCATTAATTCAATTTTATTTATCTTCAAAGTCCCTATTATTTATTGTATTATGAGTTGAAAATCTCCATAAATATGAATCTTCTTAATTTTTATATTAACTACTAGTTCTAGGCCCATAAATAATGCTTTATATTTAGCCTTATTATTAGTTCAAGGCTTAGTCAGGCTATATGAATATTGCAGTATGCCACCTTATCGTGTCAAAAATATTAAACTAATTATAATATATACTACAAGTAATCCTAGTGGTTTAGCTAGCTTATTGATAAAGCTCCATTAAAGTAAAACTCCCATTCTGATGATTGTTGAGTTTTTTCTACTTCAAAGATTTTCTCATTAGGCAATTCAACATTGAGTGGAGAATCCACCGATAAAGGATGAGGGGCTAGAAAGTCAGCCTGAGCTCACCCTTTTACCACATTTTATGGAATATATGTTATGTCAAATTAATGAAATAATACTACCCATTTTGTTAAGCAACTTGTTAGAGTAGGCCTAGTCATCAGATATTTAAGATGGTTGAGTGTGGATATCAAAGTTATCTTATGTGTTAACATGTAATGATGCAATTTCTAAGTAGTAAATATCAAAGCTAAACATTGCTTATCAATAGGAGAGTATCTTATTTCAGCTCCTATTAAATGTTTACTTATATAATAAGGGTGTTTTCCTTCCCTTCTTCATTATTTTGAGCTAACATAGCTCCAAGCAATTCTTCTAGGGTTATTGTATATAATATCAACAGCTTTCCAATTATTGGTGCCGCTAAAATTGGGAGGTGCAACAAATATTAGTTTAGGCTATCAAATACTTCCTTACATGCGCCATCCTATATAAAAGGTTCATTATTTTTCATTAATCAAGCAAAAGGTCAACATCTCCTTAAACTTTCTGATATAAGCTAACTTGCATTGTAGTGAATGTAGTTACTTCGAGATCTTAGGTGATGACATTTCTATTATTTCCTTGATCTTAGAGAGATCAATTTTAATTCCTCTATGGTGCACAATAAAGCCTAGAAATTTTCTAGAAGTCATGCCAAAAGCACATTTTAAAGAATTCATTTTTAAGTACATATGTTAAATTCTATTGAATACAACTCTAAAGTCACTTATGTGTGCATCTTGGGATTTAACTTTTACAACCAATCATCAATGTAGCATTCTACATACTTATGTATTAGATCATTACAAATATGTGTCATTACTCTTTGATATGTATCCCGTCATTTTCAAACAAAATGACATCACTTTGTAGTAATAAATATCAATTGATGTATGGAAGGATGTATGTTTCTCATCTTTTGGAGCCTTTTTAATTTGGCTATACCCAATGAACCATCCATGAAAGAGAATATATCATAATTTGATGTGTTGTCTTTCATGAGTTTTACATTGGGTAGTGGAAGGTCATCTTTTGGCCATGCTTTATTTAAATCCCTAAAGTCGATACAAACACATATTTGCCCATTCTTCTTTTTTATTGGGATGATATTTATAATCCAGTTAGTATATTTTTCTTTTTGGATAAATCTTTCTTCAATATGCTTCTTGGTTTTAGTAATTACTTACTCTTCAATTTTCAATTGTGTTCGCCTTGATGCTTATTTTATAGGCAGTATATCAGGTTTAATGGCAAGTTTATGTACAATGATGTTTGATAATAAATCAGGCATTTCACTGTAATTCAATGTAAAATAGTCTTTGTATTTGCAGAGTAGTGCTTTTAATTCCTTCAATTTTCTGATGTGAGGTTAACACTAATAAAGGCTGGCCTAGGCTTTTCTTCAGTACTTAGGTTGATTTTCCAAAGTTCATTGATAGTAGCTTAATTGCCTTCGTCAAATTATTTAGAGGCTTTGTTGAGGTCAATTATTAATTCAACTTTGGATATATTCTTATTTTCATATGAAACATTCCTTTGTTCATTTATAACTTCAAAATAAACTTTTTATTTTTCTTAATATGGCATAGCATGAACTCACTGAGGAAGATACAAAATCAATATATCCTAATCACCATGTTGTGAAGTTTTTATATCATATAGAATTTTAGACATTATCCTATTGCCTAAGCTTTCTTAAACACTCGGGCTTGTATACTTAATTGTATAGGTTGAACATTGTTCTTGACTAGCTTTTTTAGAGCCGATGGGAAGCATTGAGGAATAAATATTGAAGTATCTTCTTTCTCAAAATTATCTATTGAATTCATGAGCCCCATCTCATTTTAGATTGATTTTGAAGATAACAAATATATGTTCATCCACAAATTGGTTTAAATTCAATGATGCAGAAAAATTCTTCAAATCTAGATTCTTCAATCAATTTGAAAAGCTAACGTTGTTTGACTTGAACTAGTTGAGAATTTTCTAGGAATTATAATATTAAAAAAAAATAAAGAGCTCAATAAAATAAAATAAATAATTTATTTATTTTAAAAAAATTTATTTAAAATTATTCATATTTTCTACATATCAAAATTACAATAATTCCTTGAATTATCCATTTTGGATAATATGAACTAAGTGCATGAGTTAAATTCCATTTAATGTGCTTTAAAGCAAGATAAATTAAATTCATACTTTACTAAATTATTTTCATGCTTAATAATATTTATTATCCATTTATTCTAGAATTATTCAAATTATCCTTTTCTCTCTCCTATCATCCTTATCATCCCAATAATATTTTGGCCAAGTTTTTAATAGGTATTTGACCAATAAATCATGAGAGATTTATTTAAATTATTTCCATAATAATTCCTTCTTTTTTCAAATTTAAAAAATTCCTTCATTTGAATTTTTGAATTTAAATTATTTTGAATATTCATTGCTATATCAATGTAAAATTGATTCTAATCATTTATGAAATTATTTGACCATCCCTAGCATGATTTATTTCAGTTAATTAGAGTTTAATTAATTATTTTAAGTTAATTCAAATGAACCTGAGTTAATAACTTTTCCTCTTTTTTCAATTTAATCTATCTTAGGAAAGTGTTTGAACAAAAATATTAAATCAATTTAAATTATTTTAAATTATTATTTCTACTTAAAACATTCTAATTAATCATGTTGGATTTGAATTAATTAAATGCAATGATTTGAGATCATTCTAATTAAGGAATAAGTTGTTTACCAAAATCGATATTGATTTTATCATATTTATTTTATTAAAATTAATTCAAGCTATTTCCATATTAAATCCTACTCTAATTAATTAATCATAAAATCATCATATCATGCATTGAATTATTATTTGGAAACTACCTTTGGTAGACCAACTCATTTGAAAATCAAAATGCCAAATTAATTGCCATGTTAAGATAAATTAAATTTGTTAAGTTTAATAATAATTTTATTTTTTATTCTTAATTCCCTCTAGGCCGACCCACTTAACATTAAATATCATTCAATTTAAGTTTCACTTGAGATCTAATGTATTTGAATTTCAAAATATTGTTTTAATCAATATTCCCTCCTTGGCCGGTTTTATTAATAGACCTTTAGGTTGACAAATTGCTCTCTCTCTCTCTCTCACGCTCAATATCTTGCCTTAGCTAAAAATTATTCAAGAATTCTCATGATTTAATTGAAGCATTTTATTCAAATTTGGAATACTTTCCATGCTGGATTTCCTTCTCATGCTTTGGTTGATCCAATCAAAATCTTTTATTACATTAATTTTTCTCGGGATGAATTCCATTGGAATAAATTCATTGGTTATTTGATTATGATTGTGTAAACCAAATCTAATTATTTTCTAAATAATTTTCCCTCCAACTTCATCATGCTTGTCCAATCCATTAGCCCCTCTTTTTCTATTTAAGATGGCTTTATCTTAAGGGAATTTTTCTCCACTCTTGGCCGATCTCTTACTACATCATTCTCTTAGATATTTTATGATTTAAGTGCTACAACTCCTTCATAATCCTTCCTCTTCCTTTGCCCATAAGATTGCATTGAAGATTGCTTGGGAAAATTGAAGGATTGGTGAAAATAACCCTTGGCCGAAGGCATTAAGAAGTTCATTTATTTTTTCTAAGTTGCTTAACTCTTCATGCTACCTTACTAATCTACTTGGCTGAATCAATTGTTCATGGCTTGAATGAATGAAGTTAAGTATTAATTGAAGTTTTCCCTTGGTCAATTTATTTTAATTATTTGAATAAGCATTTGTGTATGTAGTTCTCTTTCTCTCTTCTTATTTTCATAAATCCTCAAGTGAAAGACATCTTGTATTTTATTTCAAATTGTATACAATATATTTCTTGTGAAAAAGATCTTAAGTGAATTTGTTTGATTTAGTTTTTCATATCAACTTGTTTATTGTATAACATAAGATTACATACATCATTGGTTTTAATTTATCTTTCACATATTCAAATCAATATTGTGTGGTGCTTTAATACATCATTTCAAGTTTATTTGATTTTAAGCTTTCAATTATTTTAAAACAAACCAAGCATCTTTTCTTGTTTACATTCAACATTCCACACAAGTGTTTAAAATGATATTCAATATTAAATAAGTAAGAAGTGAGCTCTCTCTTTTATCACATGCCTTAATATTGTTATAGTTGGGTTGTAAGCGCAAAATATTTTAATTTTATAGTTAGATATTTGTATCTCTTCTTTTCTTTTTGTTATACTTTGTTAGGTTGTACTTGCCCATATAGGAAAGTATGATGTTGGGTTGTACTTGCCAGTGTAGGAAAGTACAATGTTGGGTTGTACTTGCCCATGAAGGAGAGTATAGAAGATTTGTTGCAATCTCAACTTTGATTTAGTGAATTCCTAGCTTAGATTGCTAGGTGTGGATGTAGGTCCATTTTTGGGGTTTGGCTGAATCACATGAAAATTTTTGTGTTCTCCTTTTACTTTTTCTACACCTTTTTTTTATTGTTGCAATTCATTAAATTATAATATTTTAAGATTAACTTTTCTATAAAGCATCAAATTTAACTTTAAATTTGAAAATATTGTAAAACCCAATTCACCTCTCCTCTTGGGTTCCATGGCTTCATAATAATTGGTATCAAAGCCTCGCCTCAATTTGTAGCTTAACATCCTTGAGTTAAATCACTATAGAACAAGTATTTCCTAAGGGTACACTACCTGAAAGACAATCTATAGATAGGTGACCTTTACTTGATAATGTTCCATTTGCTAATTGGAAAAATTATGTTAGCACTTTTATTTGTGGACAAGATTCTAGAATATGGCATATGTTGACTCATCAATACCACACACCCACTATTGAAACAAATGGCTTGAAAGTTGATAAACCTTTTGATGAATGGTCATCTTATGAAAGATAATTCGATGAACTAAATGCTAAGGCTTGTAATATATTATATTATGCTTTACTTTCTGATGACTATAAGAGAATTTTCATGCTTAATACAACAAAAGAAATTTAGGATAAATTAATTCTTACTTACGAAGGTACTAACAAAGTCAAAGATGCCCATATATTTAGATTATTACATGAATATGAGTTGTTTCACATGTTCCCAAATGAAATTATTTTTTAATATGTACACTCATTCCATGAAATCATTAATGCATTGCATTCTCTTGGAAGAAAATATAAAAATCAAAATTTGGTTTACAAAATTTTAAGATGTCTTTTAAAAGAATGGAATGCAAAAGTTACTATAATTAGTAAAACAAAATATTTGACTACATATACTAATTAGCTTCTTGGTTCCTTGATAGCTTATGAACATGTTATAGCACAAAGGGATTAAAATAACTCTTTCCAAAAGAAAGAGAAAGGACATTTAATTATTTGGTAGATGTAAGACACTTATGAGGAGAATTCCTATTGTTCAGATGTTGATAGTGATGAGATTGCTATGCTTTCAAAGAAGTTAGGAAATGTGATCAAAAAGAAAAAAACACAAGTATGAAAATCTAAATTACATAAATTACTTACTAAAATGTTGAATATAGGAGAAGGAATAGTCCGATACAACTGTAAAAAGCTAGGACATGTAAGAGGTGATTATCTAGATTTAGCTGAAATTTAAAAACAAGCTGAAAGGAAGTCTTGGAAAATTTAAAAACCTCAAAAAAAAAAAAGAAAAGAGCACTTTGGGCAAACTTTGATTCAAAAGAATCCAATGATGGCACTATAGAAGAAGAAGCAAACTTATATCTTATGGTAGCTATGTATACTACAAGCAAGGTATGTGAAGAAATTTTATATGATGAACTAGATGATTGTTTCAAAGAAAGAAAATTAAATGTTCTAGAAAAAGAAAAGAAAAATATAAAATTGCATGTTCCATCTTTGGAAAAAAATGTAGTGAGATGAAAGCTAAAAATGCTGCTTTAATAGATCAATCTATACTTATAGAAAATCTTGAAAAGGAAAATTTATTGTTGCAGGAAAAATTGAATACTTGTAGTAGCTTACAGTCACATTTTGTATTTATTAAAAATAAATCTCATAGTGCATCAAAATCAATTAAATATAGACCCTACACAAACACAAATGTTATATGCAATTTTTGCAATAAAAAGGGTTATGTATCTTATGATTGTCATGCAAGAAAATCTCAAGAATTTTCTAGATCAAAATTCATTTGGATACCCAAAACCAAAAACGCAAAAGCTACACACACTACACAACATTTTAAGATGTGGACCCAAACATGTTTGGGCTCCAAAAGTTGACCCTTGATTTTTTTGTAGGAATGCCTTCAAAGAAAAATCAAATAAGGTATGCCATGCTTGGACAATGGATATTCATGACATATGATAGGTGATAAATCAAAATTGTCTATTTTAGAACTTTGTGAAGAAGGTTATGTAGTTTATTTTGATAATGCTAAGAGAAAAATAATTGGTATTGGTTCAATTTCTAAAAAGTCAATTACTTTAGATAAAGTTTATTATGTTGAAGGTTTAAAGTATTATCTTATTTTTATTAGTCAATTATGATAAAGGACTTAATGTTGAATTTAATTCCTCTTTCTATATTATTAGAGATAATGAAAAAGTTTTACTTGTAGGTTATAAACATAAGAATATTTATCTTATTGATTTTGAAAATGAATGTGATGCCAATTTAAATTTACTATATTTTAAAAGCTCACTTGATGATGTTTGGTTATGACATAAAAGATTATGACACATTAATATGATTTTTTAAAATAAAATTAGAGCTTAATGTTATAAATGGTTTATCTAAAATGAATTTTTATTCTGATTATGTCTATGATGCATGTATTCATGTAAAATATTCTAAACATTTTTTTAAGAATAAAAATATTATTTCTAAAACTAGACCTTTAGAATTACTACATATAGAATTGTTTAGTCTTGTTAGGTGGAAAATTCTATGACTTTGTTATTGTTGATGATTTTTCAAGATTCACATGATCCATATTTTTAGTTCACAAAAATGATGCTTTTAAATCTCTCAAAAAATCTATTAAACATATTCTAATAGATAGAAGTTTAATAGTTAGTAGAATTTGTTACTTAACAATAACACCTTGTTTTAAAAAAGAATTTCAAAAAATTTAATTTGAACTTTTGTAGAAAACTTAAATATTTAATAATAATATTTTAGACAAATGAAACAACAAAGAAATAATAGCAGAAAAGTAAAGTGCATAAAAGTAAAGAAAAAGAACAAAGAGATTTTTATGTGGTTCAACCGAACCCCAAAAACTGGCCTACATCCACACCTAGTCACCCATGCTAAGAATTCACTAAATTAAAGTTGAGATTGCAACAAATCTCCTGCTCTTCAAGGGCAAGTACAACCCAACACATACTCACCTTAACAGACAAGTACAACCTAACACATACTTTTCTTAACGGGCAAGTAGAATCCTACAAGAAATCAAGATAAGACAAAGAGAAAGATACAAGTTTAACTCTAACTTTTAAAATATTTTTGCACTCAATACCCAATCTATACTAATATTGAGGCAATTGAATATTAATGAAAAAGAGAGCTCACTTTAACTTTGAATGAAATTAAAATAAGATCTTTAATCAAATGTTTAGTGCAATTAATTAACTCAATGTTGCTTGAATGATGTTTAAAATTCTTGAAATGATTTTCTTGAATGAATTTGAAATGCAAACTAAAATGCAATCACAAAAACTTTACTTTGAATTCTTTTTCACATGAGCTAATTTTTATTCAAATGATAAATGTATTTGCAATTAGAATAACTCAATAATTACTTGAATAAGGATTTGAATTATATCACATGAAAGCTATCACATAACATATGCATAAACTATTTGAAGTAATCAACAAGCACAAAATAATTTATGCAGGATGTGGTGTGGTTGGTCAAATGGAGAAAGAGATGAAATAAGATGTTAAGCATAATCAAATTTAACCAACCTATATGAAAATTTAAGCCAACGAGATAAATAATGGATATTCAAATGATTTAGCACTTAAGAAATTAAAAACTTTTAAAAGAGGCTTCAACCAAACTAGAAAAAAAGGAATATTCAATGATTAAGCATAAAATAAATTGATTTCCTTATGTTAGCTTTAGGCCAAATAAGAAATCAAAAGATTATCAAGTACTTAAATCCACACAAATTGATATTATTATGTTTGTTCTTGGCCAAAAAAAAATCTAAAGATTATGTCATGAATGAGCACATGAAAATTTACATAACCTTATAAACTTCTAAGCCAAGAAGAAATAAAATAAGTTTAAGAACTTAACACCTTAGAAATTCAACACTAAGGAATTGATGTTTTGGGCCAAGGGAGAAACCACACAAAACCTTTGCTTTTATCAGTCAATCTTTAAGCCAAAAAAATGTCCAAGGGAATGACATGAATGATGAGAAATGCTTGCACTTGAATCACCAAAAAATTGCAAGAATTGCTTTAGCAAGGATTGACCAAGGATGAGAGATAGAGCAAGATAGAGTTTTTGCTTTTTGGAACATTTCTAAAGTTGAAACAATGCTCTTAAATAGATGAGGGAGGAGTCTAAGGTCATCCAAAAATAGATCCAATGAGAGAATAATTGATTTGATATCAATTTGAATTTTAAATTCAAAGGAGAAGGGATCAGCCAAAGAGATCTTCCATAGGCTCCTTCACAAAATTGTTTAAACCCAATAAGGAATGTTTACTATGTGTTTCATGGCTAAGGATAGAGGAATTACCATTGGAAATTCAGCCAAGGATATTTAAACATGAAGGAGGGAGTTTTGAATAAAAAAAATCCATGGAAAATCCATTCAAGGATTTCAGCCAAAAGGGGTTTCCTGAAATAGGAAATTCTCAAAATAATGCATTAATCAATTTAGATCAAACCTAATTGTATTCTATACTTATTTAATGTTTAAATAATATATAAATTTATTGATTTTAAAGCATAGTGGACGGCCTCCCTTAAACTTTCCTAAAATATGTCAAATTGAAAAAAAAGAAAATAATGATTTAAAAAAAAAGGGCTAATTTGAATTTAGTTTAAAGTACCTTATAATAGATTAATTAAGCTCTAAACAATCATAATTAATCATTCTTGGGACGTTCAACATATTCCATAAAAAATTGATTTCATTTAGCAAGGACATGTCATGCATGAAAAGTTTGAATTAAAGAATAATTCAAATTTAAAATTCAAATAAATAAATTTTAAAATATGAAAAATGATAGAAACTAATATGGAAATGTTTTAAATGAACTTCACATAATTTATTACCCAAAATCCATTAAAAATTCGGCCAAAATAATGTTAAGATGAAAATGATAATAGGAGAGAGAAGAAAGAATAATAGGAGAGAGAATAAGCGAAAAAAGGATAATTTTGGGATAATTCAATTTTCATGCACTAAAAATTATGACTTGCATGAAAATGATTTAATAATGTTTAACCATAATTTATCTTGCTTCAACACACATTTAATGGAACTTATTTTATGCATTTAGTTCATACTATTCAAAATAAATAACTTAATGAATAATCACAATATTAAGATATAGAAAAATATAAATAATTTTAGAATGATGAATCTAAACATGAATGAGTCATTTATTTTAATTTAATGAGATTTTCATTTGCCTTAATTTAGTAATTTCTAGAAAAATTCTCTCCCAGTTCATGTCCAGTAGCTTTAATAATTTGATATAACTGAAGAACCAGGAGCTAAAGAATTTTTTCTGCACACTTGAATTTAACTTGATTAGTAGCAATTGAACATGTATTTTCTAACATAAAAATCAATCTCATATGAGATCGGGCTCATGGAGTCAACAAAATTCAATTAATCACGATGGTAAATTTGAAAATAAGTATTTTGAAGCCTTTTGTGAAGAGTTTGGTATTAAACATAATTTTTTTGCTTTTAAAACTCCTCAACAAAATGGTGTTGTAGAAAGAAAAAAAAAGGGATTTTAATTGATTTGAGTATAGCTATGCTAGATGATTATAAGTTGCTTAAGTATTTTTGGGTTGAGGCTGTTAATTGCATGCTATGTGATGAACCGTGTTTATTTGAGACCTATTTTAAAAAAAGACCCTTATGGGTTGTTCTTTCTTAAGAAACCTAAGATTAGTTACTTTCATATCTTTGGATATAAATGCTTCATTTTGAATAATGGAAATGATGCTTTAGAAAAATTCAATAGTAAGTCTGATGATGGTAATTTTTTTTAGGTTAGTTTGTGAATGGTAGATTTTATAGGGTGTATAATAAATGAAAAATGATTGTAGAAGAATCAATACATGCTATATTTGATGAAAACCTTATATATTCTCTTAGAGATGATGTGGTTGAAGATGATGTAGATGAGTTTATTAAAATAAATTTGGAGGAAAGTGTGATGATTCTTTTCCCAAAGAATAGAAATTTATTAAAAATCATCTCAAGGACATGATTATAAAAGATCTTTCTTAAGGAGTTAGAACTAAAAGGTAATCCAAAGAAGTGATTAATCATTATATATTCTTATCTAAAATTGAACAAAAATCAGTAGATGAAGCTTTGGAAGTCTCTATTGGATTGTAGTTATGAAAGAAAAATTAAATCAATTCATAAGAAATGATGTGTTAGAATTAGTCCCTAGACCTCAAGATTAGAATGTTATAAGAATTAAATGGGTGTTTAGGAATAAGCTAGATGGGTTAGGACGCATTATTAGAAATAAAGCTAGATTAGTTGCAAAAGGATTTACTTAGGTTAAAAGAATAGTTTTTGAGAAATCTTTGCTTATGTAGCTAGATTAGAAGCTATTAGATTGCTCCTTACCTATGCTTATTACAAAGACTTTAAGCTTCACCAAATGGATGTAAAAAGTGCATTTTTAAATGAATTTATAGATCATGATGCCTTTGTAGAACAACCCTCTGGTTTTGAAAGCTTGGAGTTTCTTGATCATCTTTTTAAATTGAAGACAACCTTGCATGGATTGAAGCAAGCTCTTAGAGCCTAATTATGATATATCGAGCTTTCTTATTGACCATAGTCTTTGGAAGAGTAGAGTAGATACAACCCTATTCTTTAAAAGCTTAGGTGGTGATAGAATTATTGTGCAACTTTATGTTGATGACATTTTATTTGGCGGTAAAAATGAATCTTTATGCATTGAGTTCTCATCTTTAATGTCTAAAGAATTTGAAATGAGTATGATAGGTGAACTTAATTTTTTTCTTGGGACTTCAAGTTAAGCAACAAGAAAGTGACACCTTCATTTGTCAAACAAAGTATACAAATGACTTAATAGAAAGAATTGACATGAAGAAATTTAAATCTAGTAAGACTCCCATGAGCCCTCTACTAAGCTTGATTTAGATGAATCCAAAAAGCATATTGTTCAAAAGATCTATAGGATTGGTTCACTTTTATATCTTACAACTAGTAGACCTAACATTATATTTGTTGTGTGTTTATGTGCACATTTTCAGGCTGCTCTGAAAAAATCACATTTAACTGTTGTAAAGCATATCTTTCGTTATTTGATTGGCTCTTCTAAGTTCGAATTATGGCATGCTAAAAATTTACTTACATGTGACTTGATTGCTTATTTTGATGCTGACTTTGTAGGTTGTAAAATAGATAGGAAAAGTACACTAGGAACATGTCAGTTTTTAGAATCATCTCTTATGTCTTGGTTTTACAGGAAACAAAACTCTATCTTTCTACTATTGAAGCTGAGTATATTGTCAAAAGTTTTGTTGCTCAGGTTATTTAGTTGAAGTAACAATTAGAAAATTTTAGACTTAAACTTGATCACATTCTTATTCAATGTGATAACACTAGTTCAATTAGTTTAACCAAAAATCCTATCCAACATTCTTGAACTAAGCATATAGAAATTAGACATCATGTTAGAAAAGGTGATGTTGATATCGATTTTGTTTGTACAGATTTGTAAATTACTAATATTTTCACAAAACCTCTTAATGAAGAATATTTGTGTACTTTGAGATGCATGTTATTTATGCTATATTCATCCATGTAATTTATTATTGTTCATATTTAAAATCTTTTTGATGTTGCCAAAAGGGGGAGAAAGTATTATGTTGGTCGTTTTCTTTATGATGCATAAATTAAGGGGGAGATTTTCTTTTTGTATTTATTTTTAGCTTGCAAAATTATTTCAATTGCTAAATTGTTTAAATTCGTTTACTTATTATATTTACTTTTATTACAAAATTTGTCATATTTTCTTATACTATATTTTATATTTTAAAAGAAAGGTTGATGTAAGGTCACTTTGCAGCTTCATCCCTATTTAATACCAACATAGGTTTGTCATCATGAAAAATGGAGAAAATGTTGACTTTATGAGCCCCACCTCATTTGAGATTGATTTTGATGATAATAAACATATGTTTAAATACCACTAATTGGTTTAAATTCAGTGATGCAGGAAAATTCTTCAAATCTAGATTCTTCAGTCAATTCGGAAAGCTAAAGTTGTTAGACTTGAAGTACTTGAGAAATTTTTAAGAATTAAAATATTATAGAAAATAAATATCTCAATAAAATTAAATAAATGATTTATTCATTTTAAAATAATTTATTTAAAATTATTCATATTTTCTACATATCAAAATTATAATTGTTCTATCATTTATCCATTTTTGATAATATGAACTAAGTGCATGAGTTAAGTTCCATTTAATGTGCATTCTAGCAAGATAAATCAATTTTATACTTTATTAAATTATTTTCATACTTAATCATATTTATTATCCATTTATTTATTACATGAGGATAAATTTATTCAAGAATTATTTAAATTATCCTATTCTCTCTCCTATTCTTTTATTTTCTATCTCTTATCATCCTTATCATCCCAATAATATTTCAACCAAATTTTTATTAGGTATTTGACCAATAAATAATGTGAGATTTATTGAAATTATTCCCATAATAATTACTTTATTTTTAGATTTAAAAATTCATTCATTTTAATTTTTGAATTTATTTTGAATATTAATTGCTATATCAATGCAAAATTGATTCTAAGAACTTATAAAATAATTTGGCTATCCCTAGCATGATTTATTTCAGCTATTTGGGGTTTAATTAAACTATTTCAAGTTAATTCAAATTTGAATTCAAATGAACCTTTATTTAATAACCGTTCCTTTTTTTCTTTTAATCTATTTTAGAAAAATGTTTGGCCAGCCACATTAAATCAATTTAAAATATTTTAAATTATATTAATGACTTAAAAACATCATAATTAATCATCTTAGGTTGAATTAATTAAATGCATTGATTTGAGATCATTTCAATTAAGGAATATGTTGTTGGTTGAAAATCTTATGAATTTTCTCATATTAATTTTTTTCAAATTAATTCATGGTATTTCCATATTAAATCTTGCTCTAATTAATCATAAATTCATCATATCATGCATTTAATTCTTACTTGGAATCTACATTTGGCTGACCATCTTATTTGAAAATCAAAATTTCAATTTAATTGCCATGTTAAGGTAAATTAAATTTGCTAAGTTCATTATTATTATTTTCTCTTCTTAATTCCTTCTAGGTCTACCCACTTAACAATAAGTATCATTCAATTTATGTTTTCACTTAATATTCTATATTTGAATTTGAAACATTGCTTTAATCAATATTTCTTTCTTGGCTGATTTTCATTAATAGACCTTTAGGTTGATAAATCTCTCTCTCTCTCTCTCTCTCTCTCTCTCTCTCAGCATGTCTTTCCATGGACAAAAAGTATTCAAAAATTCTCATGATTTAATTGAAGCTCTCTATCAAATTTTGAATACTTTCCATGCTTGGATGTCTCTCTGATGCTTTAGTCGATCCAATCAAAATCATTCATTACATTGATTTCAAAATTCAATTTATTACATAATATATTTTTCCTCCTCTTTCTCTCTTGCTCGAATTCTATTGGAATAAAATCATTGGTTATTTGAATGTAATTGTGTAAATTAAAGCAAATTATTTCTTAAATAATTTTTCTTCCAACTTCATCATGCTTGGCTGACCCTTAGCCCCTCTTTTTTTATTTAAGATGGCTTTGTCTCAAAGGAAATTTTTTTCTTAGCTATTTTCTCTACTCTTAGCTAACCCCTTGTTACATCAATCTCTTGGATTTGTGATTCAAGTGCTACAACTCCTTCATCATTTTTCCTCTTCCCTAGCCCAAAAGATTGCATTGAAGATTGCTTGGGAAACTTGATGGATTGGTGTAAACAATCCTTGGTTGAAAGCATTATGAAGTTCATTTGTTTTTTCTAGGGTGCTTAACTCTTCATCCTACCTTACAAATCTTCTCGGTTGATTCAATTGATCACGATGAAGTTAAGTATTAATTGAATTTTTTCTCTTGGCCTATTTATTTGAATTATTTGAATAAGGATTTGTGCTTATGGTTCTATTTCTCTCTTATTTTCATAATCCTCAAGTGGAAGACATCTTGTGTTTTATTTTAAATTGTATAAAATATATTTCTTATGAAAGAGATGTTAAGTGAATTTGTTTGATTTAATTTCTCATACCAAGTTGTTTATGGTATAACATAAGATTACATACATCATAGATTTAAGTTTATTTTTCATATATTCAAATTATTATTTTTTGGTGTTTTATTACATCATTTCAAATTGCTTTGATATTAAGCTTTCAATTCTTTTAAAATAAATCAAGAATATTTTCTTTTCTACATTCAAGGTTCCATATAAGTATTTGAAATTACATTCAATTCTAAATAAGTAAAAAGTGAGCTCTCTCTTTTATCACTTTCCTTAATGTTGTTATATTTGGGTTGTGAGTACAAAATATTTTTTAATTTGAGAGTTAGATATTTGTATCTCTTCTCTTCTTTTTCTTGTACTTTATTGGGTTGAAATTGCTTGTGTAGGAAAGTATGGTGTTGGGTTATACTTGCATGTGTAGGAAAGTATGGTGTTGGATTGTATTTACCCATGAAGGAGAGTATAGGAGATTTGTTATAATCTCAACTTTAATTTAGTGAATTCTTAGCTTGGGTTGTTAGGCATGGACATAAGCCAATTTTTTGAGTTTGGTTGAACCATTAAAAATCTTTGTGTTCTCTTTTTACTTTTTCTACACCTTTACTTTTCTTTATGGTTGCTAATTATTGTTATGATTCATTAAAGTAAAATATTTTAAGATAATATTTTCTATAAAGCTTTAAAATTAAGTTTTAATTTAAAATATTTTAAAAACTTAATCCACCCTCACTCTTGGGTGCCATAACTTCATGACATTATACTCTTCAAACAATAATTGTATGGGATTTGTAGGTCGCTCATCTTTTTTGTAAAAAAAGGATCTCAAGTTCTTTATAACATTTTCTAGGTGTGACATGGAAAGTTTTCAATTATTATATTTCCTAATTTATTAAAGCTGTTAAAGCTTTTATTTTCATAATCTTGTTGAAAATTTGAGATTCAGGTATCTTTATTAGAGAAACATGCATTATCTCAAGCTATTTTGTTATATCACCAATACTAGATCCTTCTTTCCTTTGGGTGATTGAGGCTTTCTTAGGTTTATAAAGTAGCAATTTTTCTTCATCATCCTTTGTATCACTGCCAAGGTGGGGAATTACTTTAGTTAGTTTTGATTCATTAGTGCTTTTGCTTTTTGAACCCATCACCTTTTAGCATTATATTAATAGGTGAAGCCTCATGCTTTTGGGCATTGAATTTTCTTACTTTCTAAGGCATAAAGTACTTGGCATCATCATATATCTTAATTTCAAGTATGAAGAATAAATTCATGTCACCAACAATTCGACACTCTTCACCATTTTGAATGTATTTCATACATTGATGGAAGGTTGAAGGCACTTTGCCATATTCATGAATTCAAAGCATACCAAGGAGTGCTTTGTAGGAAACATTAGCTTTGATCACTAGAAATTTAGCTTCTGTATACAGTTTCCCAAAGTATATAGGTAGAATAGGAGATCTTAGTATTTGTTGTCCTTGTTCATTGAATCCTTGTAAGAATATTATTCTTTAAATAGGTAACGAGCATCTAAAGCTAATGTCTTGAGTGTCTTAGATGTTAAAAGATTGATTGAATCACCTAGATTGATCAATATTCTTTTTATACAGGTGAAATTGCTTTCAACTCTGATATAAAGGGGTTGATTATGTTCAGCCATCCCTAACAATATGCCATCAACATTGAATGTGATGGTTGCTAACTTTTGAGAGGTTAAGTCTTTTTTCATCTTCTCTATAGCAAATAAAGCTTCATATTATTATAGAACTTATAAGGCTTTAATTGATGTATCACATATGCCTTTAGATAACATGAGAGCATCATAAATACTTAAGAAAGCTGGTAGCTTATGTAAATGAGCTAGACATTATAGTCCCTCCCATTTTGGTGACCTTTTAAAGTTTAGTTGGTGGCAGGGGTAGGGTATCTTCATTAATTTGAATATTTTTTCCTCTATCACTAGCTTTCCTTTGTGGCAGTGGAGACATTCATTTTATACTCAATTGGATTTAAGTTACTTCTTCTATAAATATTCTTTATCAGAGGATGTTTTGAACTCTATGCATCTTCAAAAATTTCAAAGCATTCAAAACTCTCAGAACTACTAACTAGTTTAGGACATAGCTTCTTTGAGACTGATTTAACTTTTTTTTTGATAAGATTTTCTTTGGAAAAGCATATCTATTCTTTAGAGTTAGTTGATTTTGTGATTATGTAACATGCCTCTCTTTCAATTTAAAAATTAGAATTTTTATGTATGCTTATGACTCAACACATTTCTTTTGAAACTTGTTCTCCAAGATTTTTTGTATCAAGTTGCAAGTGGAGATTGTGTTGTTGCAACTTAATAAATCTTTATGGAGGTTGTTCATGCTCCTACAAAGAGTTAATCATGTTTTGTATCTAATATTTTGGTTTTTGAGATTTCCTCCATGGTTTTGATGAAGAAACTTGATTGATTTCCATCTATTCCTTTGTATTATATAAATTTTTTTTCCTATTGGGCAAGATAATTTTTGGAACAATTTTAGATTCTAAAGTGTTCTTCTAATGAATACCTTTTATGGATAGAAGAGTGTTAATCATTCTTTTAGTCTTCTTTGAGATGAATGTCTCCTCACCACTTTCTTCTTCTACCAGTGGGTCTTTGCCTTTATTATTATTTATATTCTATATTTTGGTTGGATCAACATATTTGTCTTTTACATCTCAGTTAAAAAGTATCATAAAGTCATTCACCTTTTCCTTTTTAGAATGTACCAACATGCTACTATATAAAGTGAGCTCTCCATTCTCATAATTTTTTTCTACCCGGTCTTTGAAGATGAAACAGTCTTTGATTGGGTGATTTGTAAGTCTATGAAATGGACAATAGTTGGGATCATTGACGTTATTGTGAATGTGAACATTATATTCACATCAATTTTCTTTAAATCATATGGCTTAGGTTGCTTTCCTTTCCCAGAGAAATTATTATTATAGCCAGGGTTAAGGCCATTTTTTTCCTAAGAAGTCTCTCAAACTTGGCTACATGATCCAACAATTCTTGAAATATATTAATTGTGGCCATGACTAAATATGGAGTCATTTGATCATCAATGTTTTCCATTAGGAGTTCTATTGCATTCCTTTCCATGAGTTGTTGGACACATTTCATGCTCATATTTCTCCATCTCATGATATATTAAATTACACTCTCATCCTTGCTTCTCTTTTCTAAGGTGAGACTTACAATCATTGTTTTCTTGACTGCTCCTATAAATCTCTTAACAAAGAGTGTTTCAACTCAACAAAGGTTTTTACTGAGTCATTGGGTAACTCAATGTACCATTCAAAAGCTGTGTTGATAAGACTGTTAATAAATTGTTGAAGTAGTAAGGCATAATATTTCTTATATTTCCATAAGTAGCTTTGAACTGAGCTAAGTGCTACCATAAATTTTGGCACAATATACCCTTTGATATATTATACTTGGTCATATTTAACTAGGTATGGTCGGCCTTTTCCAGCTAATTGTTCAATAGTTTGTGAAGCAATGGCCGCTTGACATTTTGGCTGATAAGATCCTCTACTTAGGATTTGGTAATGACATCAACCTCTTAGTGACTACTTAGTTTAACTATTCCTGGAGGTTCTTGTCTTAGCATTCAAGTTGTTGGCAAGTTATGTGAGCCATTCCATATGCCTCTAGTTTCCGCTATTGGATTGATTGTCTCTAGAGAATTTCTCGGAGGTGCTTATTGCATTGCAGTTGTTATTAGGTTAAGCTGTCCAAAAAACACTTTCATTAGCCCATTTATCTCATTGAGATAATTATTGAGTCGCTAATTTCTTAATATCTTCTTTGGAGTTGAGAACCCATATATCATCATAACCTCATTACAACTTTAGTTAGTCTTTCAAATTCTTCAATCTCCATTCAGGATTAACCTTTAGGTACTTGGTTACTTGGGCCCTCCTAATGTTATTCTTCTTTTGGATGTTTAGGTACCACATTCCTATTCGGTAAATGTGTATCCACCATGCGAACTACCTCTTTTCCATGTAATCAATATTTTTATTATTTTAGAAATCAAAAGCTTATTGTTCTTCATCAATAAAAAGTCTTCAACTTCCCAAAAGGGTTGATTAGCTACATCATCAATCATTAGCTAACTATTTTTAGATCAACGCTTCTAATTGATGATGGGCAATTCAGCCTTTTTATCATTTGGTTAAGCTCGCTCAAATAAAATTTTCTCATCTTTAATGGATTGGGATTCTTTAGGTATCTAAATTGATTGAGACCTTCCAGTGGTGGATCTCTAGAGAGATATTCTAGATGTCACACCCTAGAGCTGATCGAATGAATTAAAATGGGAAGATTGATATTCCTTTTTTTTTTCAAGGTTGTTAGGACCTTCCAATAATTGACCACTTAGTGTATTTAGCTAAAGGGCTAGTTGTCAGTGCTCACCAAGTTGACCTTAATTTTGAATGAGGTTAATATCAATTTGAAATCAGTAATTAGGAATTCCTATTCTCAAATAGGAATCTAATTCAATCACCTAGTGTCCTAGAAAATCTTCATGAGTTTATTCTAACCTATTTGGTATAGGTAGAATTAATCCCATATTTTAATTTAGATTAACACAAATAAATTAAATTAAAATCAAATTAAAATGAATGAAAGAATCCAAACCCATTCCATTTAAATCAAATTGATCATTTGAACTCATTTGGAATCATATCTAACCCATTTAAGCTAAATGGGTTAAAATGAAATTAAATTTAAAATCATCTCAAATTAAATGGTTTAATCAAATTATAATGCAATTGACCATCAATTGCATTATGGTTTAAAGAATAAACTTAAAAAATTCAAAAGAAGAAGAAAAATCAAAACATTTCTCTTCCCATGCAACCTTACCAACTCCCTCTCTTCCCATGAGAAAGAAAACAATAACCACCTCTTAAGAGGATGACTACCTTCAATGATAAGAGAAGAAAATTAAGGCAAAAGAGAAAACCTCCAAGAGTTTGCCTTGATCCTACCCAACCAAGGAGGAGAGAAAAAAAGAAGGGAAAAAGAAGAAGAGGAAGAGAAGATACAGCTCTCAGCCAAGGGTAGAAACCAAGCAAGGAAGTTCTCTATCTGTGGTGTGAACATTCCAATATATTCACAAGGCCATGGGGAGTTGATCACACACCTTGACTGGCCTTGCCGTTGTCGATGGCCGAAGTTTGGCCACCAAAATTCTTCCTTATAGAGCTCTTGGACAGCATGGAAAGTGGGGCAGGGGAAACTATTATCTCCCCATTTTCATTCCAAAAGCATAACCAATGAAAGTGATGAAGTTCTAGAACATAACCCGACCCCCTCGCTATCAAAACTCCGGTGAACGAACGAAGGCTGAATGGACCTTAATGGTAAAATCCCAATGAGTGGATTTCATCCCAAATTGAAGGCACTAATACATTCTAGAGCTCAAGGGAACTCAAGCAAACCTCATAGGCCCTCCTACGCAAGTGACCAACACCACTTCACTTCAAGCGCATTTCTAGGGAGCAATCCACAAGGAACCAAGCCACTAACCTTTGTGCACACATTCGTTGGGTTAAGGAGAAGCTAATGGGATTAGTCTCACCATTGGCAATCACCAGAATTTGGGTATGCACTTTCTCCCTCCCTCTAGGCTGTCGATTTTGGAGCTTTATGAAAGAAATTGATTTCCCAATTCGATCTATATGTATGGATGGGTTCTAAATTAGTCCCTGATCATTTTGGGATCGAAAAATGGGTTTAATTCATTGGCGATCACTGGGGATAGGCAAGAAATCATGAACGGTGTTCGTTTCTCACCGATGAGCTTCGGGATTTAATCCCGACCGTCTAATCCTTCTCTTAGGATCAGACGACTCTAATCTAGGTGAACCATTGAATTAAACCCTTTAGGGACCCCACAGGATGATGCGATGCCACTAAAATCTGCGTGTACCACTGACACGATGCCACACAAATAGATGCTCCACGTAGGCACGTGCCATGCAGTTTGCCGCACTACGTGGACCTCGCTACTTGAAATAGTTAAGTAACGATTTAATTAATTAAAAATACAAAAAAGTTCTAAAATTCATAAAAAAATCAAATATATATTAGAAAATTATAAATAAAAGCTCTATGGATTCATATTGATGAGGGAAATCCATAGAAATTAAAATCCCCAATTTTTATTAGGTATTCTTCCCTTAATTTAGGTTTAATTGAAAAATATTAAACCCAAATTACTCTCAAATTAATAATCCAATTATTTTGAAACTTTGGGAAAAATGAAATTAAGCATAAAACACACCTTAGGTGAATTTTTGGGGATTTAATTCTCTAAATTCAAAGGAAATTAAAATTTCATATGCCTAACCTTTAAATTAATCAAATTAATGAATCCTTAAAGAAATAATTAGGGAATTTTGATCTAACAACCTTAAATCATTTTAATGAACATTAGAATACTAATTAAACCTAATTGAACCTATTAATCCTTAAATTGACTTAATTAGGTAATTAAATGAATTAAATAATATAATTAAACAACCTAAATCTAATTAAATCATAGTAAATTAGTGAGTTAACAAAAAATTATGAATAAACACTCATTAGAAAGGTATTTCAGTGAAAAATTTATGAAAAATATAACCCTTAACTGAGTCTTAATAAATTAAGCTTAATTTAGGTTTTAATAAAATATTTAAAATCTTAATTACACCCTAATTATATATCTAATCAAGCTGAAACTTTAGGGATATAAAATTGGCATATAAACCTACTTTCAAGAAATATTTCAAGTCCAATTGATCTTTGGATTAAGAGTTATTAAATTTCTAAATTCTTAGGTCAATGTTAATCAAATTTTAGGTTAAGGGAATTAATTAATCCATTAAATTAAATGGTAATTCAGATCAATCTTAATCAGACATTTGAAAATTATTAAGAAACTCATTAATTAATGTAAAACCTTGGTTAACAAACTTATTAATTAACTTAAACCTTAACCTTTGAATCAATGAAATTTAATGAAACCACTCATCTCTAATGAATTTAAAGAATGAATCCAAAACTTAGGTTAATTAAATCAGGTCAAATAATTAACTCAAATGCTTTAGGTTAAGCCTAATCCATGAATAAACCTAAGGTATTAATTCATATTAATAAACTTAAACCCTAAAACTTACAAACCCATGATTTAAATAACTTAAGTTAAATTGAATGAAATCAAATTTTAATCTAAGCTCTTTAAATTAACTTGAACCAAATTAAATGAAACCTATATAACTTAATGAAACTAATCAAATATAAACAATATTAATTAAGATACTTAAGGATCTTAGTTAGACTTTTTGGAAATTTCATTAGGATTTAGGATGTGGAATAAAGTGAGTTTCACATAAAAATGAAATTCATTCTATTTCTCATTCTTGAAAATGTATATTACTTTAACTAAATAAAGTGAACATGAAAATGGGAATTAAACCACTAAACCATTTGAATTGAAACCAACCAAGGGTAAAAATTAAACTAATTTAAACTTTAAATTTAAACTTGAACTTAGAGGATAACAAAGACTTACCACACAAGCCTAACTTCTACATGCACTAGATTACTTAGGTCATATACTCTAGATCTAGGTCAGATCACTCTGTGATTTTTTTTAATCTTTTGTGATATGTTATGTTGTGCTTCACATGTTTGTGTGGTGTATTGCTTTAGATTGAATGCCCAGGCTTATTTGTTCATTAGATTGGATGTTAGGGCATTCTTTCTAGATTTAACATTATTTTTTGAGGGGGACTGTGTTAAAGGGATCACTATAATAAATAAATCATAAAATTGCTATTTTCTTCCAGGTGCTGAAAATCCTTTAACATAGTCCAAAGGACAGGTGGGCTTGGGAAGCAACTAATGCTAAGCCCGTATGTTTATGAAATATAAACTACTTTGTGTACTGTATGTATTTTCTAACATCTATTTTATAGGGCTTAGGATTTCTTTTGAATTTTAAATGTAAATTTGAGCTTAGAATTAGGTTAGGATCTATGGGGTCTAGGATTAGTAGGAGCTGACCTTACCATGGGATGGTGTAGTGGTCCCCTATGGAGCCTGATGGATGTCCCTGAAGAAGGAGACTTTCCTAGAAAGTAGACCCATAGATCTGAACTTGTAAGTTCTAGTCGAGTTTTATAAGGGAAGAACTCGGCTACCCATTTTTCTTTCTTCTAGGGTGTACAATAGTACCTGTCTACATTGGCCTTTTTCTTATATGATTTAATTTTGTTTGATTTATTTTGGTTGCGTAATAAAAATATCATACTTTTTCTAGGTTTCTTTCTGTGCTATGTTTGTGCTGTGATGAATGCAAGGATGTAAGCTCATAGGACAAATTAAATTTTCTACCCAACTAAACCAATCAAAACATAAAAATAAATACAACTCATAATCTTCATATAAAAGCCTAGGTATCAAAGCAAGATAAAATATGTAGCAACCCCTTAGTTGGATGTTGAAAATCATGCATAAATTATATTGTTTCACTCTTGATTAATGGACTTTCATCTTTGCCAAAAAACTTGGGCTTGACTTTTGAGAGCCTATGATGGAAGAACACCTTCTTCTATTTTGATTTGGCCCATAACATTTTTCTAATTGCATATATTAAACATAAATTATATTCCTATGACCTAAATGAATCCTGAGTCAAAATTTATTAAAATCTAAAAAATATGCATTAGTTGGATGCATCTTCATACCCTACATGATCTTAAGGATTAGGGAGTGAGTCTAGGTTCATAGATTTCATTCCTAAAAATGCAATAGACCAGCCATCTTGCATTCATGTGACTTGACTTTATGAATTTAAAATAAGCTTAGGTGGTGTTAGCTGGCATCCTTCTCCAGGCAGGTTGTAAGTCCAAAAAAGTGAAGGATAGGCTAGTTCCTTTAAGTGAGGAGAATGATGAATGATTAGGTTGAACATGGTTGACATGTGGGACTAGGTTATGAAGCATCCTTTTAGGAATAAGTCTTCAACTCTAGGCATTTCTACAGTCTTATGCTGTTAGAATCTAAGCCCTAAATTTCTAAGAAAATGATAACTTGAAATATAAAATTGAATCCCAAATTTGAAGCCCAATCATAGGATAATTAAAATGTCTACTAGGTATGCCAGTATCAATAGACATTTCATACTTTTTCCAATTTGACTCTTGAAAACTCTCTCCAATTTGAACCTTTCCAAATTGAATTTTCCAAAATCAATCCTTTGAAAGCTACCTTAGCAATCTTTAGGAATAACCACTTATTTCTTTAATCGAGAGCATTCTTAGAAAGAGACCTTCCTAAGATGTAATTAACTATAGAGGTTTGCCTTTATTGGGAACCATGATCCTAGGATAAAATAATCCTTGTTATACTTTTCCATGTAGTTCAGGGGAAAATACTTTGGTACACGAAAGGCCCATTAGCTTTTGGAGTCTTTTATTGAAATGATCGAATCCATTATAGGAGAGCATGTTTATCTTTTGAGATAATATGTTTATTTATTAATGCCAACTTTGGTCATCTAAATATTATATTCCTAAACTCTATGTGGTGTCATTTCTTTTCTCTATTCCAGAGAAAATACCAACACACCAAATATTAGACTTCTGGGTCTTGAGCTTTGCTTAATGCTGGCATAATATTTTTCAATATTTCTACCTTCTTTAGAGTAAGAATTTATTAGGTTGACAATTTGTCTCACTAACTTCTTAATTATTCTTTAAAGGTTTCTATCTTTAGTAGGCTTCAAGACTTTATAGATTTTAAGGAGATAATCTTCTCTTTTCTTGGTTGGTCTTACAAAATGGGTTGAATGTGTTTATCCCAAAAAGACTTCTTTATAGCTCCTTCAAGGCTATTTTTATTGACCTATCTAAGAAGCTTGAAATTATTGTTGGTGGGTATATTCTCTTATGCCAGTGGTTCATATTATTGTTGTGCATGTACAGGTAGTCTAGTAGCTCTATGATAGTTGTTATGTGCCAGAGGAAGATGCTTCATGATTATTACTACTTGGAACAAAGGTAGGTACCCTTTAAAATGATAAGCTCCTATGATAGACTGCTAAGTGGACTGTTGGTGATAGATTTTAATTTAGGCTCTATAACCATCCTCTCCTTTGTAGGTGTTGTATTGCTGCTTTTGACAATCTATCAAAAATAGAACTCCTTTTATAAATTGAGTTCTTTCTCTAATTAAGTCCTTAGTATTCAATTGTCTTGCTCTTTGTGAATGATTACATTTGGTCTCATTCCTTTGTATGACAATCTTCTGAATGGTTTTGAAATTTTAGTGCCCTAAGTGATGGGCTTAGTAATAGGTCCAGCCAGTATAAACTATACTCTTCAAAAATTATTCCAAACTAGAGAGTGACTCCAACAAAACTAGCATTAATCATGGTCTGAGGGAATCTAACAATAAAACCCTTGCTTAACTTAATAGTCATTAGATTTACCAGGTTTTCCATTGAGTTTTTCACAACTAGTCATAATTTGAAGTTATGTTATACTAGATTTCAGGAACCTAAACTTTCAAAAAGAACATAGCCTGATAAATTTGGAAATCTATGATGATATCACATATTTTAAGTTTTTCAACCAGAGATAGAGAGAGAAGTAACCTCCAGTTGAGTCGCCAAAAATTGATCGCTCAAGAAAAATACCTTTCAAATCTCTACCCACTTTTTAGGATATTCGACGAGTTTGTACTTCATGAGGTAGATTGATATATATTTAATCATATTTCCCCAAACATTATGTTAGGGTTTATTTAGAGGTGTGTTCTACTTCTTATGAATGCAAGAAAACATAGCTAATTACCCCTTTTACCATATTAAGAGAACACTATTGATTAAGGTTGGAAATCAATATATCTCTGATATGAATCAGTGTCTAGAGGTGTGATATGGATGACTATCTAATGGAAAAATTAAGATCCCATGGTTTCATCATCCCGGGACTACTATTATTTCAATCTGCCAACATCAAGGGGTTATTAGTCATAATGTTCAGGGAGACTAATTAGTAGCCATGGGTTGGCTTATCTTAGACATCTCGAGTAAAATAGAGTTATTGTTAGGTGTTTAGTGAATTAAGGCAAAACTTAATCTATAAGTTTATCAAATAATTCAATGAAATCTTCTTTGTAGACATATGCAGGGCTTACATCCATTGGAATGTCATAAATTATAAAGAAGTTAGCATGGAGAACAAATGACTGGGCTTACAACCATTGGAATGTCATAAATTATAGAGAAGTCTGAAAGCCATTTAGAATTTAGGTGTTTGCATGGTGAACATATATATTGAGCTTAAATCCCTTTGGAATGCCAAAAATTATTGAGAAGTTTGCATGATGAACAAATGAATGCGCTTATATCGATCGAAAAGCCATTTAAAATTTAAGTGTTCACATGGTAAATATATAGATTGGGCATACATCACTTTGGAATGCCATTAAGTGTGTTAGCACGGTGAACAAAAACAAGGTATTTGATTTTTTTTATTCTTAGAAGATAGCACCTCGACATTGTAGTTCAACATAATGGCATTGTAAAGTTGGCACTTGGGCATTTGAAGTTTAGTGCCTCAGCACTGGTGACCAAAAATATAGGTCTCAAACTAGAGGAGGAAGTGCTTAAGAACCTTAAACCTAGTGTCATAGTGCTGAGGTACCATAAAGAATAATAGAAAGTAGGTTGACTATTTGACTAGTGCCTAGGAACCACCAAAGTAGCGCTGTGGTTCTAGTCAAAAAGCCATTTAAAAAGCTGATGACTTGCAGGAGCATTTAATAAAAAAGGATAGAACTTTTAACTAGTGCCATGACACTAAGTAAGATTGCTGTGATGCTTCATCAATGTCTAACGAGCTTTACAGATCTTATTAGTTACAAAATTAAATTATCATAAATGCATATTTTTAATAGGCACAATAACCACCTTGACCAGCTGACCAACACCTTAGTGCTGCATGTTGAATGTCACAACATTTATCTCATATTTTAGAAATTGAGTGGCCAGTACCTCAGCATTGCAAAGCTTAAAATCATCTAGAAGGGAAAGAAGAGTGCATCCTAAAATGTCGCTAATAAATTTGTCAATGTGGACTGGAGGAGAGGTATCATCATGCTCTTAGTAGTAGGCACCTCATTCTGGAGAGGGGCTTTCATAATCATAGTGGTAGTGTGGAGAGGGTTATCAATGAGCAAGGTTGGGAGCATTTTTCCTATGATAACATATCTTGCATCATTCTTATGGTACAGGAGTTCTTCAATAACATGAGGGATCACCAGGATAACAAAATTTTTGTATAGGAGAAATGGGTATATTTTGATAGTACTACCATTAATGCATATTATAATTTATAATTTTTTTTCATATTGTCAATATCTTTCCTACTACAATAGTTATCCCAATTTTGATGAAATTCTTAGTTTTCTCACTGTTAGAAATGTGAACGTTTAGTGAACATGAAGGGAGGAAAAATTAATAATTTTCTTATCGCTGACTTAATAATTGAGACTAAAGCTTGATGTTATTTTATTTTTTCCAAGCCGATATCCATTGGTAACATTAGTGAGGTGACTAAGGATAGAACCATTTTGAATTTTATAATTCAAAAAATGCTTCACTATAGATGAGGAAAGATTATTTATAATTCAATTTGTAATATGCTTAAGGGTAGTATTACCCAAGGGTATGTTGTCCTTCTCTTATTTATTCTTTATGTGTAGCGACTACTATGTTGGGGGACTCAGTTAAGAAGTCCTTATCCAAAGGGATTCCATAACTAAATGAATGATTGAAAGGTTTGACTCAAAAATAAAAGTAGGAGAAAGTTCAAATGCTCCTCAATTCAGATCCAAATCCTCCAAGATGTTAAATGAGCAACTTTAAGAAATTGGAAGAAAAGTCTCAAAATTAAGAAAAGGGTGGGCAAAAGCAACCAACAATAGCAAGAATTATAGAAAAAAAATTTGATTATCATATGGGTCAGCAGTAGCAATAATTTTCTTACATGAACGAGTTCAACTTAACACTTGTTCGAATGTTTGAAAAGTGCAACTTTAATGCTAGCCTGAGTAGAGTTTCTTTTTCTGCAGCACCTCATTATCACCAATATATTAGCACTCCATTGGAGCCAGAAGAAGAAGAGGAGGAGGAGGAGTATGATTTCTAAGAAAGACTTTTTCCCTCTCTTTTTTGTACACCTTTCCTTTTTATGTATTTTAATTTGCCAAATTTTATAATAAAATTTTATTTTTGTAATTAAATTTTCCTTCATATTATCTGTGTCATTTCAACTATTAATGTGTTATATGTAGGATTCAATTGTAATCTGATTATAAGTTAAAATAAAATTTTAACTCAAGATTATCAACATTGAGAATGCAGTGCCTCAGCATTGAAAGCTAGTTTTGCATCACTGTATGTTAGAATTTGGTCTTAAAATTAGAAAAGGCAGTGCTTAGGAACTAGGGAAGTAGGTCTGCTGAGTTGCTAGAGCACCTTGATACTATTTGGATAGTGTTGTGGCTCTAAAAATGATCATTTTGACTTTACAACCCTAGAAGGTAGCGCTGTTGTGCCAAGTTTTAGTGGCACATTGCTAATAGACCCCTTTGGTTTTGTGTAGATAGTGTTGTAACACTATAAGTGAATATTTTAACTACACAACTTGAGAAGGAAGCGTTGTGGTGCAAGTTTCAGTGCCACAACACTAATAGAGAGCCTCGATGCTATGTAGATAGTGCTGCAGTGTTGCAAAGTAGAGTGTCAGGGTCTAAATTCTTGTAAGCGTAGTGCCACAGTTGGTAGTAATGATATGGTGCTACGAGTGGGGTTACTCTATTTTAGGGTGAATGTTTTTAGGAAATTTGATGATAAGTTTAACAACATAATGGTTTAGCAATGCTAGGCTTCAAAATATTTTAGTGCAACACACAGTCTTCTCCCTAACTATGGATCCAAGATCAATGGGGGGAGGATTTTCATCTCACACTGGAATCATGTTCAATTATTGAACCCTTCAATTTTGAAGATTATTGGTTTAATGGTTTAAATTTTTAGTTAATACAAATTTTGGAAGAGTTTTATCTTGGCAATGCCTAAAATTTTGTAGTTAACATGATCATATTTTTCTCCCTTACTCCAGATCCAAGATCGATGGAGGGAAGATTGCCATTTTCACATCTGATCCAAGATCAATAGTGGAAGTATTCATGATTTTCCTATGGAGTGAGGAATTGTATAAAAGATATGTTTCATTTTGAATTTTACCTGTAATCAATAATAGCCTATTTCAATCTTATCATGCAAGAGGGAAAGCATGTAGTAGAGAGGAGAGAGCATCTAGCGGAGTCTTCAGTAGAGAAAGAGAGAAGCGTGGCCAGAAAAAAAAAGAAGAAGAAAAAGGGTGGCCAGCCCTCTCTTTTTATATAAGAGTCTCTCAATGGCCTCCACTCTCCCCCTATTATCATGGGGTCTTTGGAGGGAGTGGTTACTATTTTTTAGAATTTTTAGACATATGATAGCACCTACGAGGCAATTTGCAGCACCGTGGTGCCCAAGTCATGGTGTTCATTTTTTTTCATTATTATTATTATTATTTATTGCAAACATTAAATCATATTCATCCTTTAATAATAATAAATTACACATTCATTCTTACATTATAACTTAAATCTTAACACCTACAACCATTCCACTTGACACACACCTATATAACATAGACAGAATTTGTTTTATGATGTATTAATATTTCTTCGTTAAGAGGCTATGACACCCAAGAGAGGGCGGTGAATTGGGTATTTTAAAATTATTAAATTAAAACATAGTTCTAAAACTTTGAAAAAAAATTAGTTACAAAATATATAAGATTAATAATGAAAGATTAAAGTAATTGTAGAAAAGCAAGGAGACAAGAGGCACAAGAATTTTCACGTGGTTCAGCCAAACCAAAAAATGGGCCTACATCCTCACTCAATCACTATGACTAAGAATTTACTAATCAAATAAGAGTACAACCAATCTCCTATACTCTCCTACATCGAGCAAGTACCACCCAAGATGTACTTTCATACATGAACAAGTAAAACTTAACACCATACTTTCCTACATAGGCAAGTACAACCCAACATCATCCTTTCCTACATAGGTAAGTACAACCCAATACTGTATTTTTCTACATGGGCAAGTACAACTCAATACTTTACTTTTCTACACGGGCAAGTACAACCTTAACAAAGCACAAGAGAATAAAACAAGAAAAGATGCAAACTATCTAACTCTCAGTTTAAAAGAGTTTTGCACTCAAAACCCAACTATCATAATATTAAGACAAATAATAAAGAGAGCTCAAAGAGAATATATTTCTTATTTAATTAAAGATAAAGTAATTATATGGACTTAAGTAAAATTAAGAAATTAGTTTACTTTAGAAGAAATGAAGACTTGAAATGGAAGAACTTGAAGAGCAATATAAAATGAAATCACATGGATGATAAAATATTTGTACGAAAGTGTAATTCTAATATATTATGCAATATATACATTCAAACAAATAATCTAATATTTACTTCTTATTTGTAAAATCAAATTAGTCAAACCAAAGAGAAATCTTTCAAATCTTTTAAAAGATGAATGAAAAGAGATCTAGTGAATATTTTGATGACAAATCACTTAAAATGTTTCATTCAAATCAAACCAATGAACTTAAATATTCAAGAGAATAAATAAAAGCACTTTTTCTTACTAAAGTACTTTATATGTATGTACAATGATCAATGACTTGAAAGTTTCTTGAAAGATGAGTTTAAAAGGGATAATGGAAAATCTTTAACAATGCTAAAATAAATCCAATTTTATTAACATAACATGAATAAAAATATTTTGAATATGGAATTTATGAAATACAAGAAATGTAAAAAACCTTAAAGATACCATTTCAAATCAGTCAAACCAAAAAAGAAATATTTTAAATCACGATGATGAATGTAAATATATTATGGAAAAAATTTAATCATAAAGCACATAAACATTTTAATCCAAATCAAACTAATAAAATCAATGATTTTAAAGATTGAAATGCAATAAATACTCTTACTGAAGCCTTTGTATGTAAGCAATGAAATCAATTGACTTGATGTGAACTTTTCAAGGCTTGAAACTTATGAATATGATCTCATCTTGATGTAGATGAAGTTGAAAAGATAGGAGATGGTCATAATCACCAAAACTTCAAGGATTATTCAAGCAATAGTCTCAACAAAGGAAGAAGCAAATAAGAATGAATTCTATTTGCACTTTTCTTCAATCAAAACCATGAACAAGGTTTTGATCAAGAGAGAAAAAGATGAATGGAAGATGGTTGAGAGCTTTATCACTTAAAATCCAAAGGAGTCTTGAAAATCAAATTACAAAGGGTTATCCTAGTGGACAGAGTCAATAGAGATTAACCTTAAGGATAAACATCACATTATATATAATTTACAAAGAGAGGAGTTTGGCCAAGGCAAGAAGACAAGAGAGGGAAATTAATTTGGAAATAATCTTGAATTTTGAATTAAAGAGCACATCATGGAATTACATAGGTTTGGCCAAGGCTTAGTAATGAATGATAAGGCTCCTTAACATATTAGACTGTAAGCCAAATTAGAAAGAAACAAAAGAGGCTCACGACCTAAGCAAGGAAGAGTAGGGGGGGAATAAAATAAAGAAATTATTTGATTTTGGATTGATGCTCTCAATAAATAAACATGGATCCCTTATTGAAGATTTTGGCTAAGGTAAATTGGATGAGAGAGAGAGAGAGAGAGAGAGAGAAGATATAAATGAGAATAATTTGAATTAGAAGAAGCTAATTCAAAAATTCTGCCAAAGAGAGAAATTTAAATAAAGTCAGGATTTGAAGTTTCAATTAATTAGCACATGATGTAATAGTCATTCAATTGAGATTTATGAGCATGAGGGTTGGCCTAGAGGAGATTAAGAAGTGGCAAATAATAACAAACTTAGCTAATATGATTTAATTCAATTAAGGCAAGTGATTTCAAAATTTTGAAATTCAAAATAGGGTGGTCGGCCAAGGTAAAATCTAAGCGGGGATTCAATTTAAATTTGATGAATATATGATGAATTAATTTGAGCAAGATTAAAGATTGAAATAACATGAATTAATTCAAATAAAATAATTACAAGAAAATCCATGGGAATTTCGGCCAATAATTTATTCATAATAAGAATAATTTCAAATTAATGCATTTAATTAATTCAAATCCAAGATGATTAATTAGGTTATTTTTTAAGTAATAAACATTATTTAAAATAATTTAATTTAATTTAATTTAATGGGGACCAACCATTTGCTTTCCTAAAATAGATTTAATAAAAAGGAATGGATATTAAATTGAAGTAGATTGAATTCAAATTTACATTAAACTAAAATTATTTAGTTAAACACCAATTAGCTAAAATAAATCTTGTTAGGGTCGGCCAAGTCATTTAATAAATGATTAGAATCAATTTTGCATTGATATGGCATAGATTATTCAATTTAAATTCAAAACAATTTATGTTAAAAAATTCAAATGAATGAATTTTTAAAATTTAAAACAATGATGGGATTATTATGAAAGTAATTTGAATAAGTATCACATTGATTTATTCACTAAAAGTCTATGAAAAATTTGGCCAAAATGTTATTGGGATGTTAAGGATGATAGGAGAGATAAAATAAAATAATAGGAGAGAGAATAGAATAATTAGAATAATTTAATTCTCATGCAATTAATATATAAATAAAAATTATGATTAAGCATATAAATTATTTAATGAAGTATTAACTTAATTCATCTTCCTTAAAAACACATTAAATAGAACTTAACTAATGCACTTAGTTCATATTATCTAAAATGGATAATTCAAGGAATAATTATAATTTTGGATGTAGAAAATATGGATAAATTTAAATAAGATATTTTGAAATAAATAAACTATTAATTTTATTTTATTTGAGCTCTTATTTGCCTTAGTATTGTAATTCCTAAAAAATTTGCAACGAGTTCATGTCCAACACCTTAAACTTTTCAAGTTTGAGTGAAGAATCTAGGTTTGAAGAATTTTCTGGATCACTTAAATTAAATCAATTAGTAGCTTCAAGATTATATATATTTATCATCAATATAAATCTAAATTAAGAATGACATTCATAATGATTAATTTGAATAATTTATCATGCAAAGCAATAATTAGTTCTTGTTACACAAAGTTTGTTATCATCAAATCAATGGTGAGATACACAAGGTGTATAATCAACATTCTTATTTTGTAATGTAATTTTTTAGACTAGATGTTAGGGTGCATGTGCATAATATGTATGTTTGGGAATATTAAACTAATGATATTTTCTACAAGGGATTATTCTTAAGATACTACTATAATTAAAAAGAAAATTTTTATAAATTCTTTTGCTTATAGGTGTTGCTTAAGTCCCTAAGCATGAGCCATTAGGATAGGTGGGCTTGGTGACTCGAGGTGGGGTGCTAAGCCCTAATGTATATAATATAACTGCTTGGTGTGTTTGTAAATTCTCTAACCTCTATTTTGTATGTGTAGTTAGATTTAATTTTCATAAGAATATAGTTTTTGTAATAGGCTTAAGATTATAACTATAGGGTTTAGGATGAGAAGCAGCCAGAAGGCTTGGACCTGGGAGGCCCTTTGATGCTTGGACTACCCAATTCATAAAAAATGAAGATTAAGACTGAAGGCCTCCATGGTTTTATTTTTATTATAAATCAATTATAACCCAGGCTATATAATGGTAGAGCTTGGATACCCAACTTTTTTTCTTTTTTGAGGTGTACAATGGTACCCGACCAAACTGACCTCTTATTCTTTTAATCAATGATGGTTTTTTTTGGTTTGTTCATATTATTTGTGCAATAGAAATGACATGTTTTTCCTAAGTTTCATAAAGTTTGATTGTTTGTGTGGGAAAAAAATTATGACACCATATAGATTTTAAGAATTTCTTATTTAGGTAATCAAATTTTGTATTTTAAGATTCACTTGAAAATAAATCATGAAATATTTATCTAAAGTGTGTGTTAACCTTAATTTCAATTCCCCAAAGTTTCAAATTTATTGGATTAATGGCTTGTGTTTAATTTGAGTTTGTCTATTTTTATTTAGATCCAAATTAATCTAAAAATACCTAATAAAAATTGGGTATTTTTGGTTTAATGGATTCTTCTCACTAAGATGAATCCATAGAGCCCATATTTGCATTTTTTGATTGAATATTTTTTATGAATTTTTAAAGTTTCTAGTATTTTCTAGTAATTTTTTAAATAAAAAAAATTGGATTTTACAATTTTAAATGGTCAGAGCTATGTGGCATTGACATGGCACTGCTTTACATGTGGTAGCACCTAATTCAATCACGTTGGATCCATGTGGATTCCATGTTATTTTTGTGATGGTACATAGTTTGATCCAAACCATCTAATTGAAGATCAAATGACTTGGATCGTACCACAATTTCTTATAAGGGCTTTAATAAAATGATCTGACTAAATCATGAATGTTAGATCCAAATATAAAGAACAGACGATCACGATTTTATCATCTCTATTCACGGTGATGTCTAAGCATCGTTCACTTTTTATGTTTAATCACAAGTGATCTATGCAATGAAATCTCAAGATTTTGATTGCAAAATGATTAGGGTATGGTTTAGTATAAATCTATATAGTTTTATCGATCAATATTTACTTTGCTTCATAAATGACCAATGTCAAATGCGAAGGAGGTCAACTTTGGCTATACTTCACTAGCATGTGGTCTCGGCGGCGATATGTTTTTCAGAAACACTCGAAGAAGTGAAGCGAAACCTTTGGAAGAAGAAACAATCTTTGCCTCCATCTAGATCAACCTGGATATGGATGTCCGCTGAAACTCACTAGAGTTTGTTGTCAGGAGCAATCGAGGATGTTTAGGAGGAGGGGAAGGTCTAATTAGATTTAATTTTACTTGGAGAAGGTGATGGAGTTGAGCAAAAGTGCCAATTTGATCTCCTCCTTTCTTTTTAAACTTGGCTTAAAGCTCTCTCATTATACTTCAATGGAGGCCACCAGCCATGAAGAATTGAACTCCAAATGATGGAGCTGAAGGCAGTGAGAGGTTAGACAATCCTTTTGAATTCCTTAGAGCAATTGAAATGGAATACATGGAAGGAATCTTGTGGACTTGAGGAAGGCATTAGCTTTATTTGGTCTTTTCTCCTCCTATGACATATTCCATTCCTTTTAATGGACTTGGTCACTCTTAATATGCTTAATCTTAGCTATCATTCACTTAAACTCATCTTAGGATGAATTTAGATGTGTTTCAAGGTGATTAGTCTAAGTTCATGTTCAAATTCTTTGAATTATTCCGCTTAAGCATTTTCCCTTTTGACTTGGCATAACTTCATCCATTTGATGGATTGATTTATAATGTTTCCAATTAATGAGCTTCATAAAATTTAGAGTTGGTTGTTTGCTTATTTCAACACTTGACCCATTATGGCTTAAATGGATTTGGTTGAATCCAATTGAGTCAAATAACCTTATTGACTCAATCATAATGTATTTAGCTTTCAATTATGTTAATCCAAGTATTTGGGATGATTTAGGTCAATTTAATTTCATTTATTTTGGATTTAAAACCCACTTTGGCCCAATTTGGGCTTAATGGGTTAAGATTAATCTATTAGTAAAATTAAACCTAAGAATTAGTTAATTTATGTTTAATAATGATTTTTAAATGATTTTAGATAATTAATTTGAATTGATTTTAATTTAATTTGGATTTGAAATCAAGAAGATCCACTTATAGATCAAATGGTCTAATTAGCCTAATTAAAACCTTATTGGATTGAGATTCATTTAATTCATGTGTAAACATGTTTATTTTAATTTTTAAAACCTTTTTAATGATTTATTTAGTCAAATTTTGGTGGGTTGACCTTGACTTGGTGGGACCAACATAAGCCAACCCTATTTCCAATGGTTGATTACCTTTGACCTTCATTTGGATTTGACTCCATTTATGTGCATATCATGATTTCATGCTTTTCATTTGACTTTGATTTGGATTTGTTTTGATTTAGTTTGAATTTTGTTTTTATTTAGGTGATTTTGAGTAAGGTAGGATAATTGGGTTAATCATCCAAATTTCCATGGTTTAAGCTCAATTTGATCTAGATTCCAATTTGAATATGTTTGATTTAGTTTTAATTTAGGTTTACCCAATCCTATTGGGTTTGGTCAAATCCTAGAAGAATGCACTAGATTACTAAGAGTAGTGTCCTATGTGTCTAATTAGGACCCTTATAATATAGTAATAGATTTTCTAATTTATAGTTTTAGAAATGATGTTAACCTCATACAAAAATGAGGTCAACAAATATACCTCCAATATGTGTAGTGGATTAACCAGAGTACATTGCACAAATTGGCATTGACCGAATTAGTTAACAACACTACAAACATAAGATGAAAAAAAATTTGGTTTTAAGGTTTGTAATTGAAAGTTGATTTTGGTGTTGATTTCAAATTTTATTTTGAATTTGATTATGAAAGACAGGCAAAAATATGCCAGAATTTGTTTCAATTTAAAATGATTCATTCTTAGAAACTTGAATTCACTAAGTTACAAGAAGAGTGTGGAAAAATTTTATGACATCACATAGAGTTTAGAAATTTCTTATTCAAATGATCAAATACATCATTAAGAAATAAGTATATTATCTCAAAAGATAAATATGTTTACCTTTAATGGATTTGATCATTTAATAAAGGACTCCTAAGGCTAATGGGTCTTTCGTGTAACAGAGATTTTTCCTAAACTACATGGAAAGTAGAATAGGGTTTAATTTAAATTGGGTTCATGGTTCCCTATAGAGGCAAGTCTCTATAGTTAATTACATCTTAAAAAGGGTCTCTTCTTAAGAATACTCTCTATTAAAGAAATTAGTTATTATCTCTAAGGATTTCTATGATGGTTTTAAAAGAATTGATTTTTTGGAATTTTCAATTGGGAATGATCAAATTGGAGAGAGTTCTTTTCAAGAGTCAATTGGGATGAAGTAAGAAATGTCTATTGATACTGGATGCCTAGTAGGAATTTCAACTATCCTATAATTGGGCTCTAAATTTAGAATTCAATTTAGATTTTGAGTTGACATGTTCTTAGGAATCTAGGATTTAGATTCTAACAGCACAAGACTACAAAAATGCCTAGAGTTGAAGACTTACTCCTAAAAGGATGCTTCAGAACCTAGTCTATAGGTGCTTCTGATACATGTCAGATGTTCGACCTAGTTCTATCTTTGGAAGTGATCAGTTATTCCTCTCACTTGAGGGAACTAACCTATCCCTGACTCTTCTAGACTTACAACCCACCTGGAAAGGGCTGCCAGCTAACACCATCTAGCGCATTTTAAATTCATGATGCTAAGTCTCATGAATGTGAGATGGCTGGGCTGTTGCATTTTTAGGAAAGGAATCTATGAACCTAGACTCACTCCCTAATCCCTAAGATAATGTAGAGTAAAAAATGCACCTAATTAATGAATATTTTAAAGATTTTTATAATTTAAGACTTAAGATTTATTTTAGGCCATGGGTATGCATTTTATGCCTAATTTCATGCAATTAGAAATGGTTACAAGTTAAATCAGTAATAGAAGGCAGGCTTCCCCAAGAAGGTGGTCATCCTCATAGGTTAGAAGCCTCTTTTGTGCAATGGATGAAGTTGCCCAATTCAAGGAATGGAATAATATGATTTCATTATTTCAAACCTAATTATTTCTAATTAATTTTATGTTATGCCTAAGGCTTTAATTTATGAAGTTTCAAGTTGTATTTATTTTATGTTTTAATTGATTAAGTTTAATTGGGTAGAAAATTTTGTTTTCTCTATGAACCTAATCATCCAAGCATTCTTTCACAATAAAGCACAACACAAAAAGAAACCTAGAAAACCAGGTTGATTCTTTTGTTCACCCAAAATAATTTAAGCCAATTTAATTTATAGAAAAAGGCCACTGTACATCACGAAAGAAAGAAAAATGGACAGCCAAGCTTTTCCCTTATATAGCCCAGCCTAGAACTATAAGTCTAGATCTATAGGTCTTCTTTCAAAGATAGTCTCTTTCTTCAAGGACATCTATCGGGCTTCATAGGGGACCACTGCACTATCTCCTGGTAGGGTCAGCTCCTGCTAATCCTAGACCCTAACTTAATTCCAAGCTAAAGTTTACATTTTAAAATTCAAAAAGAAATCTAAGTCATGTAAAATAGATGTTAGGAAATACAAACAACACACAATAGTTATATTTTACAAACATATCGACTTAACATTAGTTTCTTGCCAAGCACACCTATCTTATGGACTATGTTAAGTGATTTTTCAGCACATGCAAGCAATTAACAAATTTTTATTTTTTAATTTATTTATGATAGCAATCCCTTTAATACAGTCCCCTATAGAAAATAGAGTTAATTCTAGAAAGAAAGCCCTACCATCTAGTATAATGGGAAAACAAGCCTAGGCATTCAGTCTAAAGCAATACACCATACAAACATGTGAAGCACAACATATGAAAACACATTATAGAGAACTATAAAAGAATCACATAATGATCTAACCTAAATCTAGGGTCTGTGACCTAAATGATCTAGTGTCTGTAGAAGATAGGATTGTGTCATAGGTCTTTACTAAGCCTCTTTTAGTTTAAGTTTCAATTTAGGGTTTGAGTTTGTTTGAATTTTACTTTTGGGTGGTTTTAATTCAAATGATTTAGTGATTTTATTTTCCATTTGATTTGATTTTCACTTTATTTTGTTAAAGTGATATTTAGGTTTTCAAGAATGAAGAATAGAATGGATCCCACTTTTGGATGGAACTCACCCTATTCTACATCCTAATTCCTAATAGAATGAAATCCTCATCCGAAGATGAAGATTCATTTTAAAGGTTTAACTAAGATCCTTAAGTATCTTAATTAATCTTTTTGATTTCATTTAGTTTGTTTGAATTTGGATTTGATGTTCTTTTTCCTTTTATTTGATTCTTGTTTTAGTTTCTAATTTGGTTTGATTTAATTTAATTTGAATTGGATTATTTCATTTGATTTGTTTCATTTGGTTTTGTTTGAATTAGTTTATTTGGTTTATGCTAATATTTTGAATTAAATCATGTTGATTCATTTAGTGTAATTTAGGTTAACCTAAAGCACGTAGGTTAAAGTTTGCATTCATTTGATTTGATTCATTAGAGATATAAGGATTCATTAAGAGTTGGTGATTTAAGTTTTAATATATGATTTTATTAATTATTTCATTAATTTAAGGTTTAATTTCATTAGTCCTTAAGTTTGAAATTGATTAAACCTTTGACTTAGGCTATTTGGAGAACTACCTTAAGTATTTCTAATGTTTGATTAGGATTAGTTCGATTTATTTCATGATTTAATGAATTAATGGATTTTCTTATTTATTATTGATTTAATATTGATATAGGAATTTGGAAATTCAACAACTCCCAATCCAAAGATCAACTAGGTTTCAAATTTTTATGGTAAGTGGGGTTTCATGCCAGTTTCATGTTTCCAAAGTTTCATCTTGCTTAGATTCATAATTAGGGCATAATTAAGATTTTAATTATTTCATAAGAACTTAAATTATGCCCAATTTAATGAAATTCATTTAAGGGTTTTAATTTTCATTCATTTCTCTTTGAAATATGTTTCCAATGAGGGTTCATTCATAATTTAGGGACATTTGGTTGATTTATTATGATTTAATTAAATTCTCATAAATTATTTAAATTATTTAATTCCATTAATTATTTAATTAAATGTTTATTAAGTTTAACTGAGATCCCTTAATGTTCAGTAGAGTTCATTATATTAATTTAATGTTTTATGATTCATTTTTATTAACTATTTTATTTTAAATTAATTTATTAGGTTAAATTTAAAGTTTAGGGATTGAAATTTTCATTTCCCATAAAATACAGTGAAATAAATTATGGAAAATTGACAAAAGGTGTGTTTTAATCGTAATTTCATTTCCCCAAAGTATCAATTTAATTGGCTTAATGGTTTTAGAATAATTATGATTTAATGGTTTTTAATTAAATCCAAATTAAGGCTAATATTCCTAAAATTATTTGGGGATTTTAATTTTTATAGATTCCTCTCATCAAGATGAATCCATAGAGCCCTCATTTGTAATTTTATGGTTTATATTTATTTTTCTATGACTTTTAGAACATCTAAGTAATTTTAGAAATTTTTTAAATTCAGAAATCTCGAATGTCCTCTTAAAACGAGTGAGTGCTGACGTGGTAAGCGATGTCATATTTTGCATGCAGATTTGTCCACATGGGATCCATGTGGGTCCCACATTAAAAAGGTGGTGGACGCAAAATTGATTCACCGTCGATCAAAGATGAAGTCACATCGATCCATGAATCTAAGGTAATGTCATACCTCCTAGTGGTTCGACAAATGAATGTTGATTTGAAAAGCTTCAAAAATTTAAGAGAAGCTTGTGTGCTAAAGGAATTGAGCTATCTACTTGCGAATTGTTCCCTAGCCTATATTTTAGTTTTGGTGGTTCTCTTGCTTCTCGACAGTGTGGGGAATGGGAGAAGGTTCGTTTCTTCTTCTTTTGGGATGGTGAAGGTGATGGGAGAGTCAGTTGGGCTTGTGGAAGGGTGTAGGTGTAAAATCCATTCTTGGCCATGAGCCTCCCCTCTTTTTCTCCTTCTCCTTGATCGGCTAGGCTGATAGGAATCTTTGGAAGTTTTCTTCCATGCTCATTCCTCATCCTCCATTTGTTTGAGATGAAGAGGTTGAGAGGGAATGAGAAAGAAAAAGGAATTGGGCTATTTTGGTGCCTTTGATTTGTCTTGGCTCTTTGTCATTTGGATCCTTATGTAAGATGATTAGGGAATTTGATTATTGTTGAAATCCTTCATTGAAGAGTTTGCTTAAAGTTTCATTAATGCTTTGGATAGTTTAGAGGAAGATGAGTTTGAAAATCCTTTGAATTATATGGTGTTTGGCCATCCTTTGCATTAGCTTGATTTAGGTTATTTCAATGAATGATTTAATCTTGATTCAATGTTTATCATGTGTGCATTTTATCATTAATGGACTTTATAATAAGAGTTCTAAAGGCTTTAAAGGTTTATGATGTATTTAACCTAGGTTTAGCCCATTTGAAGTTATTGAGTTTGAATTAATTTTGATTAAGTCAAATATTTCATTTGGCTTAATTATGATGTATTTCATTTTCAATGAAGTTAATCTAAGCAATTTAAAGTGCATTAGATTAAATAATTCCAAATTTACCTCATTTTATACTCATTTGACCTAAATTGGGTTTAATGGGTTAAGCTTGGATTCATTTGGGTCAAATGACCCATTTGACCAAATTAGACCTAATGGTGGATTGGATCATGTTCAATTATCATTTCCAAATGATTTTGAATAATCAAATTGAGTTGGTTTCAATTTGATTTAAGTTTGAATCCAATAGGACCTGTTTAGGTTATTTTAGACTAAGTGGTCTAATTAGCCTAATTTAAGTCTGAATGAAGTCAAATTTCTTTATATTTGTGATTAAACATATTTATTTGATCATTTAGAATATTTTGAATAATTTAATTTGGTCAAATTCTTGGTGGGTTGACCTTTGACTATGTGAGTCCCACTTGAGTTAAACTTATGTTGACTAGATTTGACTTTGGATTCTTTGAATTAATTTTAGTTTGATTCATTTGGATTACTTTGGTTAATCCAAATTAAAAGTTTGATTTGAGTCCACCTAAGTCAACTAGATTAGAATAAACCCAATGAAAATTCCCTAAGACATTAGGTGTAGTATCCTAAGCACTAAATTAGGAAGTTCTTATTTGAAATTAGGACATCCTAGTTACTGGTTTCAGATTGATGTAAACCTCATCCAAAAATGAGGTCAACAAATGGACCCCTAATATGTATAGTGGATTGGCCAGAGCACACTACACATATTGGCATTGACCAGATTGATCAACATACAAGCATAAGCTTGTGATTCAAATCCAAGATTTTGATTTTGGTTTGGATTTGATTGTGAAAGATAAGCATATATATGCCTATACTTGTCTTGGAATGATTCATTCTTAGGAACTTAACTTCATTAAGTTCTAAGATGAATAGGGATGTCAGTAGGAATGGACCCAAAGGATGGTCTAGTCCTAATGCAATCATTATGCTCAAAGAAGATGCCTTCAGGGGACTTATTCTTAATTGAGAATGGTAGTGATCCATCCTACATAGCTAATAAGATGGGGCCTTTGATGGTGTAATCCATCCCGTTTAACTAAAGAAAGGAGAGGGGTCCTAATGGCGTTATCCAATCCCCAAAATTTTGACTTAAGGATAGGGGTCTTAATGACATTATCCTAACCTTAGTCATTTTAATAGGATACTGACTGGGGGACTTATTCATATGTGATTAGCTAATAAGATGGGGCCTTCGATGGTGTAATCCATCCTAATTAAAAGTTAGAAAATGATGGATTTACATGAGAGGTCTTAATTCCTTACACATGAAGAAGTTTAGTGAAGAAGGTTTCAAAGAGTTGGAATTTATTTTTGAAGGAATATTTGGGTATAGTTTAGACCCAATGCTTTACTATGCCATGAGAATAGAAGTTCATTATTTTTATTTTCTTTTATTTTTATTTATCTCAAAGTTACATATAACCATTCTAGATGTCTAATTCACTATAAGCAAGGCATCATAGGGTACTAACCTTAGAATTCTACCTTTTTGAGCTTGCATGTGACTATGTAGTTTTCTAGGCAGTAAGAGCCAAAGTCAACCAGTGCCTCTCAAATAGAATTTCTTTTTCTTTTTTGTTTGGACATGTACTTTTGTTTTGTTGACATGAATTAACAGATTATAAGGCCTTCTCTTAGATTCAATAAAGATCAAGAGATTCTTTTGAAGCTTTATAAATTGAATGAGAATCAAGAAAAGCAAACTCTTGGGTTCTCATGGATACAAATTTTTTTGTTCTTTTATCCCTAATTAAAAGAAAATTGAAAGGATTAACTTATTAGAGAAATTAAAATTCTCTCAATAAATTTGAAATTGATTTCCTTAAGTTGGTTTATTGTTCTTTTAAAAGTTTTATGAAATGATATTTCATAAATGTCTTTGATTAATTTCTTATTTTTGCATTTTAGATCCTTCTACATATTACTACAAGGTCCTTGAAATTACATCAAAAGTATATTTCAAGACTCTATATGTAGTGATATGATTATTTTTCAAATCATATTGAAGTTTATTTTTTTTTCTTTTATTTTTTGGCAAGATTTTTATCATGACTCTCCACTTAATTGAAAGTAAGATTATAAGAAATTTTGATCATGTCCTTTTTGCTAAATTGTCCTAATATTTTGAGACTGAATGATATGACTATATAACAAAACATTTTTGTAAGGATTCTGAAAGTCATATCATATACTTTCAATTTTTCTTTTCTAGAATTGTCTTAATTTGACAATTTTAAGATAAGTTATCCTTAAGAAGGATAATCTTATGCATGAAAACTTTTTTGATTTTGAAATGAAGTATGGATAATATGAACCCATTTTCAAGGTAAAGATTTTATCCTAGTCCCAAGATGTGGCTCACGTGGAGTTGATCTTTTTCCTTTTCTTTTTTATCCTTGATTTTCATTCATCATTTTTTTTGTTAATGATGTTGAATAACCAAGAAAATGTTTTTTTCTGATGTAAAGCCATCATTTTCTAACTTTTAATTTAGCAAAATTTTCTTTTCTTTTGCAGTTTGACCATAGTTGTCAAGGGACTTAGTTTATTAAAATAGCATCAAGCTTAAGTTTATAGATTGTTATATCTGGAGATCATTTCAATTTATTTCCAGAGAAGGTAGTCTTTAAACTCATAAGATAGCTTACTCAAGTCATTAATAGATGACTCATTAAAGAGTTAGATCATTAATATGAGATGTAGATTAATTCCTTTTATTATTATTTTTTATTTATTTCTTTCAGCTTGTCAATTGTGGAACTAGATTCCTCTTCAAATTCTAAGGTGCATCTAGAACTTGAAGACTATATAGATCTCTAGAAACATCTAAACAAAATTCATTCAATATGTTAGAGTGCCTTTGAAGAGAAAGTCAGGACCCTGACTACTCAAAAATTTTCAACTTGTAATGGCTTTATGATTACATAACTTTTCTATTTATGGTTATAGGCCACTTACAATGGAATCAGAGTATACTCAATTGAATCTTTAGCATACAAAGGATATGGACCCCTAGAAAAGAAGATCCATTATCTCTTTTAACTTGCCAAGTGAGCTCACCCAACATCGCACAGGTCATGATGACAAAGTATGAGACATCTGATTATTTTTGTTTAGTTAGGGATGATTCTTGACTTCTAACCCTTCCACTTTATTTTGATATGGAGGAGATTAAAGTTAAAATGTACACATGCTTAGAAATTTTAGACTTCATCCTTTTTCTCTTGGATATAGTCCTTCCATCCCTTTACTTTACTTTTTTTTTTCTTTCTTTATTTTTGTCAACATTTTAATAACATTTCATTTTTTTGAATTATTACATTAGACATTTTTCCTAGTTACAAATCTTACTAAGAGATTGGATGTATTTGACATATTTCCATAACATTTCATTCTCTATAAATGACTTCACTAAATGATTTACTAAGAAATTATATGTATTTGACTTTTTGTCGAAATACAACATTTGATTGATTGACTTTTCGATATGATTCAAGCCTTTGTTTTTATTGGCCGATCATATAATATGATCCAACACTATGATTTCTTTTTAATCATTTCATTGAACAAAAAATCTAGTAAAGCCATTTAAGATTGGTAAAATGACATTCTAAAGATGTTACACTTCTGAATTCAAAATTAATTAGTGGAGTCATTTAAGGTTGGCATAATGAATTTCTTGAAAACTTTACACTTTTGAAATAATAATTTTCTTCTAGAATCAAATATTTTGTGAGGTCATTTAGGAGTAGCTGAATGATATTCCTAAAGACTCAACACTTTCAATTTAGGTGAATATGAACATCCTTCCATAATCAATATTTTTTTGCTTTTTCTTTCATTTAATTTTTTTATTTGGGCTAGATAGGACCATCCAAGAATATTAAAGATGTTTCATGAATTCCTAAATTTCTTTTTCATGTTTGAATTTTTGTCTTCAATCAACAATGTGATTGAGACTAAGTTCTTTTTCTAGGTTGAGTTTTCAAGATTAAATCTTCATGAAACTAAACACTCTTTTCTTTATTTGATTAACTTTATATGGTACCATCTTATCAAAGCTTGATTAGAATTGTCCCTATATAAATTCACTTTCTTGTTTATAATTGATGTTGACCGATGCACTTGGATCAACAAGTATTTTAGATTTTCTTCTTTAGAATTTTTCACATCGACCAAGATGTTGATAAGTTCTTAGCAGTCTATCTTCATCAAAGGAGATAACCCTAGAACTTCTTTATAGTGGAATGCCACATCAGGAAGTTGCTTATAGTTAAGTAAGGAAAATTATATGACTATGTAATGCCTTGCTTAATGGTAATTTTTTATTTACATTTTATATTTTTTTCTTTACTCCTTTTTTTTAACAGAGCATTACGATGCTTGATTTTACAAGCAACATCTCTAAGATCGGCAAGACATTAGATTTTCAACTTGACTTATTTGCCATTTCTTTTGAATGCCATTTGAGGTGGTATGACTCAACTATTTTGAATTTTGTTTTATGAATTTTTTTTTTGATATGGAGGGAAGGTATGTCTAACTCTATCCTCAATAGATCAGTATACCTCATGACCTATTGATTTAGAGAATCACCATTTAAAAGAGGACCATCTAGGGCAAATGATGTGCGATTAGAAAGTCAAGTTTGACCTATATTTTTATAGCACATGCAAGATTAAAGGTAATCTCAGCTTGCAAATAAAATCTTTGACCACTATGTTAGACATTAAGATAATGCCAAATAGGTCATAAGACATAGCAAAGGATTCACCTTAGATTTAGTTTATATTGAAAGAATATAATGCCTTAGTTTCTGAACAAAGAAAACTAAGGCATTTTTTATTCATTTGGATTGACAAAGTCATAAGTGATTTATCTATCAACTTACCAGAGATAGAAGTTTCATACTCTCACTTTGAGAGACAAAAATATCATCCTTGGGACCCAATCCTAACATCATAATTTCTTTAGAAGGTTTAAAGTCTTCATTTATTTTCATTTTTTATGATTTGTCCTTGAAATTAATTAAGGACATTCAAGAAATATTACTTCATTCAATGGGAGAAAACTCCCATTAAGGAAGTTGAGTTAAATTTATTAAGTTTAAATTTCATTCATTTCAACTTTATCAGGAGAATCAGAATTCTCTTTTGCTACCCTCTCTTTTCCTTTATTGATTAGTATCAAAAGTGAATCCTATCACTTTTTTCTTTTATTTTATGTCATGTCATTTTCCTCTTTTGATTCTCTCTTAAACTCTTAAGAATTTAAGGTTTTGGAAGGTCTAAAAGAGGGTTACCTCCAAGTCACTCCTTAGAATTGGCTAATCAACTTGAGTAATTGATTTTCCAATATTCTAGTGGACATGTGGAGATGAATTATGATTAAAGTTGATCTATTTATGCAAAATTTTCTTCTATAAGGATAGAAGATTTACATTTAGTTCATTAATCAACCTACTTAAGGTCAATAAGTGATTCTTTTGGGATGATTTTTTTTATCCCTAATTTTGAGTTGATTCTTCTTTAAATGCAATTCAAGCTTCAGTCATAGTGGTAAGGGGCAATAGGCACAATTATGCCTTCTTCCTTTTGATTTAGATTTTTTCAATTTAAAGGAACTCCTTCATTTCAATTTATATCCTTAGGTATTTGCCACCTTTGAATGTAGTAGAACAAAGGGTATTAAATTAGGACCATGTCCTCATTCTCTTTAGCTTTAGTACAAAGCTAAAGTAAGATCAAGGACAAGTTTAACTTTGAGATTTTATTTTTGAAATTTACTTTTCAAATTTTGAAGTAATTTTCATACCTTTTTAAATTTAACATTTCTTTTCCATATTGGAATGGTTTTAAATCTATCTTGACTAGCGTTAAGTATTAATAGAAATGACTTGGTTTTCATTTATTTCTCTCCCCCTTTTTTTTACTTTTGGGATTTGGTTCTAGGACCCAATCATTTAATTATGGCAAACGAAGAGTTCTAGAACCTTATTTCAGGATGTTGGATAGGCTCAACCAAGAATGAAATGGAGAGGTATCCAACGAAAAGAAAGGCAGTCTTGACCAGTGAGTGACACTAGTGCACTGCCAATATATAGAAATAACCACTTATTTCTAAAGATGGAGAGAGGAACTAGAGATTTTGGGTTCGATCCCAAGTGGAGTTGCCAGAAAATATATCTGTGGAGAAAATTTATGACACCACATAGAGTTTAGGAATTTCTTATTTAGATGATCAAATATTTCATTAAGGGATAAGCATATTATCTTAAAAGATAAACATGTTTCCCTTTATTGGATTCTATCATTTAATAAGAGACTCCTAAGGCTAATGGGTCTTTCATGTACTAGAGGTTTTTCCCCTGAACTACATGAAAGGTAGAACAAGGTTTAATTTAAACTGGGTTCATGGTTCTCTATAAAATCAAGCCTCTATAATTATTTACATCTTAAGAAAGACTTTCTTCCTAAGAATACTCTTAATTAAAAAATAAGTTATTATCTCTAAGGATTTCTAAGATGGTTTTCAAAGAATTGATTTTTTGAAATTTTCAATTGGGAATGATCAAGTTGGAGAGAGTTCTTTCATAAGTCAATTGGGATGAAGTAGGAAATGTCTATTGATACTGGGATGCCTAGTAGACATTTCAACTATCCTATAATTAGGCTTTAAATTTTAAATTTATTTTAGATTTTGAGTTGGCATTTTCTTAGAAATCTATTACTTAGATTCTAATAACATAAGATTGTAGAAACGCCTAGAGTTGAAGACTTATTCCTAAAAGGGATGCTTTAGAACCTATTCTATAGGTGTTTTTGACACATGTCAAATGCTCTACATAGTTGTATCTTTGGGAATTATTGATTATTCCTCTCACTTGAGGGAACTAACTTATCCCTGACTCTGCTGGACTTATAACCCACATGGAGAGGGCTATCAGCTAACACCACCTAAGCACATTTTAAATTCATGATGCTAAGTCTCATGAATGTGAAATGGCTATGCTGCTGCATTTTTAGGAAAGGAATCTATGAACCTAGACTCACTCCTTAATCCCTAAGATAATGTAAGCTATAAAATGCATCTAACTAATGCATATTTTTAGATATTTATAAATTTAGACTCAAGATTTATTTTAGGCAATGGGTAAGCATTTTATGCTTAATGTCATGCAATTAGAAATGGTTGTGGGACAAATCAATAATAGAAGATAGGCTTCCCCAAGAAGGTGGTCATCCTCACAGGTTAGATGCCCCTTATGTGCAATGGGTGAAGTTGCCCAATTCAAGGAATGGAAATAATATGATTTCATGATTTCAAACCTAATTATTTATAATTAATTTTATGATATGCCTAAGGCTTCAATTTATGAAGTTTCAAGTTGTATTTATTTTATGTTTCAATTAGTTAAGTTTAATTAGGTAGAAATTTAGTTTTCTCCTATGAGCCTAATTGTCCAGGCATTCATTCACAGGAAATCACAACATAGAGAGAAATCTAGAAAAGTAGGTTGATTCTATTGCACACCCAAAATAAATCAATCCAATTTAATTAATATAAAAAGGCCAATGTGGTCTGGTACCATTGTACGCGCTGAAAGAAAGAAAAATAGGCAGCCGAGCTCTGCCCCTATGTAGCCCGGCCTAGAACTACAAGTCTAGATCTACAGGTCTTCTTTCCTGGATAGTATCTTTCTTGAAGGACATCCATCAGGATCCAGAGGGGACCACTCCCCATAGATCCCAACCTAATTCTATGCTTTACAATTTACAATTTAAAATTCAAAAATAAATCTTAAGTCTTGTAATAGTTGTTAGGAAATACAAACAACACACATCAGTTATATTTTACAAATAATAATCTTTAAAACTTTAATTCTATCTCTGTATTAGCAACAACAAAATCATAGCTAAAGCAAAATCTAATATATACCTACCTTCTTCATTAGACACTCCAAATCCATAACAACAATGAATACTTTTAAAATCTTCTGCTAATCTACCAACATATCCATTTAAATCTCCTCCAATAAATACTTTTTTTTCTTTAAGAGGTATCTTTTGTATTAATCCCTCTAATTCATTCCCAAAATTTTCTTTTGATCCAACACCAAACCTACTTGAAGAGCGTAAACACTTATAACATTAATAATCTTAGTATCAATAATAATCTTTAAAGCTTTAAGGGATTTTTCAACACTTTCAAGCAAACAAAAATTTTGTATTTTTTATTTATTTATGATAACAATCTCTTTAACACAATCCCTGCAGAAAATAGAGTTAATTCTAGAAAGAATGCCCTACCATCCAGTCTAACGGGAAAACAAGCCTAGGCATTCAATCTAAAGTAATACATCATACAGACATGTGAAGCACAACATATCAAAACACATTACATAGAACTAGAAAAGAATCACAGAATGATCTAACCTAAATCTAGGGTCTGTGGCCTAAATGATCTAGTGTGTGTAGAAGATAGGCTTGTGTGGTAGGTCTTTACTAAGCCTCTTTTAGTTCAAGTTTCAATTTAGGGTTTGAGTTTTTTAATTTTACCTTTAGGTGGTTTTAATTTAAATGATTTAGTGATTTTATTTTCAATTTGTTTTGATTTTCACTTTATTTTGTTAAAGTGATATTTATGTTTTCAAGAATGAAAAATAGAATGGATTCCATTTTTGGATGGAACTCACCCTATTCTACATCCTTATTCCTAATAGAATGAAATCCTCATCCTAAGATGAAGCTTCATCCTAAATATCTAACTAAGATCCTTAAATATCTTAATTAATCTTTTTAATTTCATTTAGTTTATTTGAATTTAGATTTGATGTTTTCTTTCCTTTTTATTTGATTCTTGTTTTAATTTCTAATTTGGTTTGATTTAATTATATCATTTCATTTGATTTAATTTGATTTATTTAATTTGATTTAATTTGAATTGGATTATTTGATTTGATTTATTTTATTTGGTTTTGTTTGAATTAGTTTATCTGATTTATATTAGTCTATTGGACTAACTCATGTTGATTTCATTTAGTGTAATTTAGGTTAGCCTAAAGCACTTAGGTTAAGGTTTGCATTCATTTGATTTGATTCATTAGAGATATAAGGATTCATTAAGAGTTGGTGATTTAAGTTTTAATATTTGATTTCATTAATCATTTCATTAATTTAAGGTTTAATTTCATAGTACTTAAGTTTGAAATTGTTTAATCCTTTGACTTAGGCTATTTGGAGAACTACCTTAAGTATTTCTGATGTTTGATTAGGATTAGTTCAATTTATTTCATGATTTAATGAATTAATGGATTTTCTTAATTATTATTGATTTAATATTATTCTAAGAATTTGGAAATTCAACAACTCCCGATCCAAAGATCAATTGGGCTTCAAATTTTAATGGCAAGTGGGGTTACATTCCAATTTCATGTTTCCAAAGATTCATCTTGATTAGATTCATAATAGAGTGTTATTAAGATTTTAATTATTTCATTAAAACCTAAATTATGCCTAATTTAATGAAATTCATTTAGGAGTTTTATTTTTATTGATTCCTCTAAAATTTGTTTCCAATGAGGGTTCATTCATAATTTTGAGACATTTGGTTGATTTATTATGATTTAATTAAGTTCTAGTTAATTATTTAAATTATCTAATTCCATTAATTGTCAAATTTATTCAATTTTAGGTTTATTAAGTTTAACTGATTTCCCTTAATGTTCTAATATTCATTAGGGTTCATTAGGTTAATTTAAAGTTTTGTGATTCATTTTTATTAATTATTTTGTTTTAAATTAATTTATTTGATTAAATTTAAAGTTTAGGATTTGAAATTTTATTTTTCATAAAATACAGCAAAATAAATTATGGAAAATTTACAAAAGTGCGTTTTAACCCTAATTTCATTTCCCCTAAGTTTCAATTCAATTGGATTTTTGGTTTGAGAATAATTAAAGTTTACTAGTTTTAGTTAAACTCAAATTAAGGCTAAAATTCCCAAAATTATTTGTGGATTTTAATTTTTATAGATTTCTCTCATTAATATGAATCCGTGGAGGCCCCATTTGTAATTTTATGATTTATATTTATTTTTCTATGACTTTTAGAACTTCTAAGTAATTTTAGTAAATTTTTAAATTCAAAAATCCTAAATTTTCTTTCTAATCGAGTCAGTGCTGACATGGTAAGCATGCCACATTTTACATGTGGATTGGTCCATGCGGGATCCACATGGATCCCGCGTTAAAAAGGGGTAGACACAGGATTAATCCGGACTGTCCAATCGAAGATCGAAAGGTCCATGATCGATCCACGAATCCTAAAGGGATAAAATCAATCGTGCGGCCTAGTGAGAGCCGTCCATTCCTTTTAGAAAGAATGGATGGAAGAGATTTTGTATGCTACCTAGACCAAATTAATCAAGAGCCATCCATGAATTTGGCTTGATTTTCGATGATCTAAGCAATGAAATCACATGATCAAGTTTTCAAAGAATGGATGGCAGGATTTCTTATCAATCTAATCACTTGATCTCACTTAAGATCAAGTTTTCTACACAAACGTTCAATGCAAAAAAAGCTTGAAGAAAAAGGGGGGGGGGATTAGGTTGATTCGAAAAGCTTCAGAAATCCAAGAGAAGCTTGTGTGCCAAAGGAATTGAGCTACCTCCTTGTAAACTGCCCCCTAGACCAAGCTCCCTAGCCTATATTTCAATTTTGGTGGTTCTCTTGCTTCTCAGTAGTGTGGGAAATGGGAGAAGGTTCGTTTCTTTTTCTTTTGGGATGATGAAGGTGATGGGATAGTTAGTTGGGCTTGTGGAAGGTTATAGGTGCAAAATCCATTCTTGGCCATGAGCCTCCCCTCTTTTTCTCCTCCTCCTTGATCAGCTAGGCTGATAGGAATCTTTGGAAGTTTGCTGCTATGTTCATTCCTCATTTTCCACTTGTTTGAGATGAAGAGGTGGAGAGGGAATAAAAATGAAAAAAGAAATTAGTCTATTTTGGAGCTTTGTCATTTAGATCCTTGTGTAGGATGATTAGGGAATTTGATTATTGCTGAAATCCTTCATTGGAGAGTTTGCTTAAAGTTCCATAAATGCTTTGGATAGTTTAGGGGAAGAAGGGTTTAAAATCCCTTCAAATTTATGGTGTTTTGCTATCCTTTGCATTAGCTTGATTTAGGTTATTCCAATGAATGATTTAATCTTGATTCAATATTTATCATGTGTGCATTTTATCATTAATGGACTTTATAATAAGTGCTCTAAAGGCTTTAAAGGTTTTTGATGTATTTAACCTAAGTTTAGCCCTTTGAAGTTATTGAGTTTGAATTGATTTTGATTAAGTTAAATATTTCATTTTGCTTAATTATGATGTATTTTATTTTCAATTAAGTTAATCTAAGCAATTTAAAATGCTTTAGATTAAATAATTCCAAATTTACTTCATTTAAACCCATTTGACCCAAATTGGATTTAATGGGTTAAGCTTGGATTCATTTGGGTCAAGTGACCTATTCGACCAAATTAGACAATGGTGGATTAGATCATGTTCAATTATCATTTTCAGATGATTTTTAATGATCAAATTGAGTTGGTTTCAATTTGATTTATGTTTTAATCCAATAGGAACTGTTTAGGTTATTTTAGACTGACTGGCCTAATTAGCCTAATTTAAGTTTGAATGAAGTCAAATTTTCTTTATATTTGTGATTAAACATATTTATTTGATCATTTGGAACATTTTGAATAATGTAATTTCGTCAAATTCATGGTGGGCTGACCTTTAACTAGGTGGGTCCCACTTGGTCAAACCTATGCTGACTATATTTGACTTTGGATTTATTTTGGATTTTACTTTGTATTGTTTGATTTAATTTTAGTTTTATTTATTTGGATTACTTTGGTTAATCCAAATTGAAAGTTTGGGTTGAGTCTACCTAACTAAACTAGATTAACATAAACCTAATGAAGATTCCTTAGGATATTAGGTGTAGTATCCTAAGCACTGAATTAGGAAGTTCCTAATTAAAATTAGGACATCCTATTTACTAGTTTCAGATTGATGTAAACCTCATCCAAAAATGAGATCAAAAAAGAGTAGGGATGTTATTCGGAAGAGATTCGATGAGGAATCTAATTCTAACATAGTTAGAGAAAATGCCTTCAAGAGACCTATTCTTAAACTGAATATGTAAATTTTAATTAGAGAAAGATATCACTATGATATTTACTCTTATCTAATTAGCTATTATGAAGGGGTCTTTTAAGGACTTGACTCCAATCTAAGTAATTGAGCTAAGGAGAATGGGTTTTCAACAACTTAATCCCTACACCCTAAAATTTAGACAAATAGGTAGGGGTCATATATGCTTAATTCCTATCCTAAATAGTCCATAGGAATGGGGCCTTTATTGACATATTTGCACTCCTAAATTTCTTTCATTTTGAACTAGGAAAGGGTTCACAAGGATTTAAATCCTAATCTAGTGAAATTCAGCTAACAAGAAGGGGCTTTATATGGCTTAATTCGACTTGAATAGCTTGGAAAGGAAAAGGGTCATAATGACTTAGTCCTATCTTTACAAAAACTCCTGCTAAGGGAATTATTCCTATATTAGCTATTAAGAAGGGGCCTTCAATGGCTTAATTCCTTCTTGAATATCTACAATGAGGAAAAGGGGTCTTCATGACTTGATCTTAAACCTCAAATTTTTTGACTAGTTGGAAAGAGGTCTTGATGATTTAATCCAATCTTTGTCATTTGAAGGGATACCTACTAAGGGGCATACTCCTGAAGGATGCCTACTAAGGGACTTACTCCCATTTTTGTTAACTATTAATATTGGGCCTTGAATGGCTTAATCCAACTTAAATAGCGAAAGCGGAGGAAATAGATCTTGATGACTTAATCCTAACCTTAAAGTTTGACTAATAGGAAAGGGGGTCTTGGTGACTTATTCATAACCTAAATAATTTATTTGATAGGAAAGGGGTCTTGGTGACTTAATCCAATCCTTGTCATTGTTGACCACAATTTTGAATGAGGTTAACATTATTTCTAAATCTAGGAATTAAGACACCTAATCCTATATGAGAAGCTTCTTGATTTAAGTACTTAGATCAATATGGTTAGTGACTTAATAAAATATCCTAGGGTTTGACTCAACCTAATGTGATTAGGTGGATCCAAACCCAATCCAAATCCAGACAAATAATGATTTTTAATGTACTCCAATTGAAAAATAAATCTAATTGAACTTAGGCAGGTATTGGGATGGCTAACCCAATTGTCCTACTTAAGCTCAAAATCACTTGAACCCAAAGAAATTCAAATAAAATGAAAATAAATTCAAATCATATCAAACCAAAAGCATAAAATTCATTTCCTAAATATGAATGGAGTTAAATTGAAATGAAAGTCAACCATTGAACATAGGGTTGACTTATGTGGGTCCCACCAAGTCAAAGGTCAACCCACCATAATTTGACCAAACTAAATCATTCTAAAGATTCCAAATAATAAAATAAATATGTTTAAACATGAATCAAATGAATCTAAATCCAATAAGGCCTTAATTAGGTTAATTAGACCATTTGATCCAAATAGACGTAAATGGACCTTTCTAAATTCAAACCCAAATTAAATTGGAATAAACTCAAATTAATTATGTAAAATCATTTAAAAATCAATACTAAACACAAATTAACTAATTATTGAAATTAATTTACTAATTTGGTCATTTGACCCAATTAGACCAATCTTAACTCATTAAGGCCAAATTGGGCCAAAGTGGGTTTAAACCCAAAACAAATGAAATTCAATTGACCTAAATCATTCCAAATACTTAGATTAACACAATTAAAATCTACACACATTATGATTGAGTGAAGAACGTCATTTTTCTCAATTAGAGTCAAGCAAATCCATTTAAGCCATAATGGGTTAAGTGTTAAAATAAGCAAGCAACCAATTTCAAATTTCATGATGCCCATTAATTGGGGGCATCATAAATGGTTATACAAACACAATTAACCTTAAATTTAATTTTAATCCATCAAATGGAATAAGCTAGATAAAGACAAAAGAAAGAAATGGCTAAGTGACATAATTCAAGCCATTCGAACTCCAACATGGATTAATAACCTTTGAACATATCTAGATTCATCCTAAGATGAGTTTAGGATGCTTGGTATCCATGACTAGGAAAATTAAATGAGCTCAAGTCCATCCAAACAAATAAATGTTCCATGGAGGAAGAGAAAAAAGCTTAGAGATAAAACTCCTTGCCTAATCCATTTTCTCACCTCCACTCCTCATCCTATCTATCTTGGATTGTTCCCAATCATCTAACCACCCCTTAGAGCTAGCCTCCAAGGGTGGGAATCACCTTGGCTGGCCATAGTTGATCTCCTCCCCATATAGCTCTTGGCCAAGTATGGAAAATGAAGAGAGAGAGAGAGAGAGAGAGAGCCTTTCTCAAGCCAAATTGAGAATTCCATCACCTTCCTCAAGTGAAATGAAGGAGAAAACACTCTTTACCCTATCCCCACGTCACCAGTAAGCTGGAGTTCAACCAAAGCCATTAAAAAAGAAGTGAATCTTGGTCCATAGGCTGATTCACTGGGTGGCAATCCAATTCCTCCTTCCCAGAGCTTTACCAGGTTCCCAAGAAGCTTCTCAAATCATCCCCACTACTAGAGATCGCCACTGATGAGGTATGGAATCAAACTGACTCTTTAAGTATTTAGTTTTGGTCCTTTTCAAAATGAACTAAATCTTAAGTGAGATCAAGCTATATAAATGCATTCCATTTGAGTTCTTAATAGATTTGCAATTGAAACCAAGTGATATTGTTAACTAGATTGCCAAAAATCACCACCATTCGATGGACGACATTCAACTTTTGTCATTAAAGAAGATATAATATCTACCGTCTGTTCCTTCGGTTAGGCATGGATAGTTTTGATTTCGTCACATGATCCAATTTAAATCCTATAAGAATTAAGAGGTAATTCTCCGTCTCATCTTTGATCAGTTAGTCATAACCAAGCCCACGTGGCCGCCATTTTTTGAGTTGGATTCAGGTAGATCAAGCTGACTGATGGCATCACACCATGTGGCAAGTAGTGTAGTGTTAGTGCCACCATTTAAAATAGTAAAATTTGATTTTTTTTTATTTAAAAAATTACCAAAAAATCACCAAAACTTAAAAAAATCATAGAAAGTAAAATACCTAACTAAAAATTCCAAATAAAGACTTTATGGATTCCTCTCAATGATATGAATCTACTAAACCAAAAATTCCCAATTTTTATTGAATAATTTTGGGTTAGTTTTGGTTTAAATAAAAATAATTAAACTCACATTAAATCTGAACTATCAAACTAATTGACTTCAAAGTTTAGGGAAATGAAATTAAGGTTAAAACTACCTTAGATAAACATTTCAAGATTTATTGGTAAGAAAATTTAAAATATAAAAATTTCAAGCCATAGGCCTTAACTTAATGAAATAAATTGATATTAAATTATAAAAATTATGAAAAATGATAAAATCAATTTGAATCATTATAGTAAACCTTAATGAACCCAAATACATCATTAAACAAAATGAAACCCCATAATCCCTAAAATAACCTAATTAGGTGATTAATTGAATTAATTAATTTACTTAATGAACATAAACTTCAAAAAATTATAATAAATCAATCAAAACTCCACAAATTATAAATAAACCCTCTATGGATCCATCTTCTAGAGATAAATTCAAAAAAAATTTAAAACCCCTAATTAGTTCTCTTTAATTTAGGCTTAATTTAAATTTAATGAAAATAATTAAAACCATACTTAATCTTAAATTATATATATGATTAGACTGAAATTTTGAGGAACTAAAATTGGTAAGAATCGCCACTTGTAATAAATATTTCAGGGACAAATGACCTTTGGATTAGGAGTTGTTAAATTTTTATCCCTAACTTAGTTTAAGAAAAAATTTAATTAAAAAAATTAAAAAAATTATGAAAATGTATAAAAATATTTAATTTATTTTCATTAATATCAGAACACTTAAGAAAAATTTTCAAATCCTCTAAAGTTAAAGAATTTGATTAATAATGTACTTGGGTTTAAAATAAAGTAATAAAAATATAAAATTTAATTTTAAACCTTAAATCATTAAATGTATAATATTTAAATTAATAATTAAAATTTAAACATTATTTAATCTCTGAACTTTATAGTCAAACAGGAAATCCATTAATATGGAAATCTCTTAAACTCATTTAGATTAATGAATAAAATAATTCCAAATGCAAATAAAAGTAATAAATCAATCAACTAAACTTAAAAACCTTGTAGTTTGAAATGGCTTAGGATAAGTTTGATGTCCAAAATAGTTAATTCCTTAGGCTACATGAGTCATGATTAGCAAAAAAAAAAAAAAAAAACTCCATCATAATAAGTTAAACTAAGTGATAAAAACCCTAACATGTAATGTTACATTAAGACTAATGAGTTAGATAAAAAATTATCTAAATAATAAAATTAAGACTTCCTCCAAATTGGTTGGAAATAATTGAAATAATTTATTTAAATTAATGCATATAAATGTTAATGTAGTGAATGAAAGAAGTATAACTTGAAATCAATTACATTAATCCAAACTCATTAGTATACATGAAAATATTAGATGAAATTAATTAAAATCAAATAAACTTAAATGATAAATTAAAAAATATATATAAATAAATAATGAAATTAAAATATAATGGATCATTTAAAGGATGAAATCAAAACCAAGCTTGAAGTAAGAGATTAATTTAGGTCAATTAAGTTCATCCAAACCAATAAACATTAATAAAATAAACATAAACATTAATGTAATAAATACAACATTAATCTAAATTAATAAAATAAAATGAATAATGAACCAAATCAAAAAGATTAAATAAGAAATTTAGCTATAAAACATAAAATAAATAACATCAAATATAAATGAATTAAAATGAAACTTAAAATGAAAACTAAATCAAACTAAATTCATATTAATATGAACATTAAATTCCTAATTAATATTTAATAAACCTTAATCAAAGATTATAAATAAATTAATCATAAACCAAATCAAGAAATGTTTAATATAATTAAAACATTAATCAAGTCAAATCAAACTCAAATGAATTTAAAGATACTTAAGGTTTTAGGTATACTGCAGAAATGAAATTAAATTTCTCTTTCCTCAAGTATAGTTCATCATCTTAGAAGGAATCTTCATCTTAGCATGAAGATCTCATTAGGGTTTAAGATGTTGAATAGAATGGGTTCCACCCATAGGGGAATTTATTTTATTCTCCATTCTTGAAAATTTAAATTCCATTTTAACATAAAAATAAAATTAAAAATGAAAAAGAAAACATTTAAATTACTTAAATTGGAACCACCCAATGGGAAAATAAACAAATTTTAAGAATAAAAAAATTAAAAGAATGAAAACAAATTTTTTTATAATTAGCAAACATATGGTATGTAGTTTGGATACCTGAGGTCGCATGGCTCCTAGTCCACAGGAGGTCTTGATACCTTGAACTTCTAGTTTAACAATGACACATATCTATGAAGCAAAATTATGAACATTAAAAATATCAAATCAAATTAAACAAAACTTTGAAAACTTATATTGAAACTTGAACTTAAAATTCTTAGTAAATTCATACCACACAAACCCCTCCTTCACACACTAGCTTATTAAGTCACCAACCCTAGACTTAGGTTAGGTCGATCTGTGATGTTCTTTCATGTGATGTAAAATATTTTTATTATTTTGTGGTGTAATTATTTTAGACTAGATGGCTAGGATTATTTGTTTACTAGTTTGGATGGTAGGACATTCTTTTTAGCCTAATATTATTATCTATGGGGGGCTGTGCTAAAAGGGATTGTTATAATAAAAATATAAAAATGTTGTTTGCTTACAAGTATGCTTAAGTCCATAAGCATAGCCTAATAGGATAGGTGGGCTTGGTAAGCAACTAATGTTAAGTTCATGTGTTTGAAAATATAATTGTTGGAGTGCTATTTGTATTTTTTTTAACATTTGTTTTGTAGGGTTTAGGAATTTATTTTTAAATATAATTTAAGATTAGAATTATGTTAGGATCTATGGGGTCTAGGAATAGTAGGAGCTGGCCCTACTAGAAAATGGGCATAGAGGTCCCCTGTGAAGCCTTAGAGGTCATTGAAGAAGGAGACAATCTTGAATAAAGGTGCTTATAGATGTAGACTTTTAGTTCTAGACTAGGTTGTATAAGGGTAGAGCTTAATTTCCCATTTCTCTCTTTCTTCTGAGGTGTACCATGGTACTCGATAGCATTGGATTATTATTATTAATTAAATTGGTGTGATTTATTTTTGCATAATAAAAATTGCTAATTTTTTTAGGTTTCTTCATGTGTTGTGTTTCTATGATGAATGCTTAGACATTAGGCTCTTAGAAAAACTAAATTTTCTGCCCAACTTAAATCTAAATAACTTAAACAAAAATAAAGAGATACAAAACTTCACACATGAATTAAAGCCTTAGGTGCAACTATAAAGTAACTAGAAATAATTAGCTTTTGTAAACCATGCAAGCATATTATTTAAAATCCTTGAATTAGTGCTTCACCCATTACATAAGGGGCATCTAACCTTTGAGGATGATTACCTTCTTGGGGAAGTGTGACTTCTTATTTTGATTTGTCCCACAATCCCTTTTAACTACATCTCATTGTAGGCATAAATTACATACTCTAAAGGTCTTGCATGAATTATGAGTTAAAATGTTTAAAACTTGAAAATTATTGCATTAATTTGGTGCATATCATACCTAACAAGATCTTAGGTTCCTAGATTCTTTCCTAAAATGTAGTAGCCCAACCATCTTACATACATAAGATTGACATCATAGATTTAAAAATTCGCTTAGGTGGTGTTAGCTAATTGCCCTTACATGCAGGTGATAAGTTCAGAAGAGTCAGGGATAGGTTTCTTTCCTTAAGTGAGAGAAAGAGCTAAAATTCTCAAAAGTTAAACTAGGTCGAGTCTCTGACTTGTGTTAGAAGCATTAATAAATTTAGGTTATGAAGCATCCTTCTAGGAATATGTCTTGACCCTAAACATTTATACAGTTTTGTTCTGCTAAAATCTAAGTCTTAAATTTCTAATAAAATATCAATTCTAATTTTAAAAAATTAAATCTCAAAAATAGAAAGCTCAATGATAGGATAGTTGAAATGCCTACTGGGCATCCCAGTATCTAGAGCATTTTCTACTTAATCCCAACTGACCTCGAAAAGAACTCTTAACCCTTTAAGGTGTTCCCTTTTGAAATTTCACTCAACAACCAACTTTAAAATCCATAGAAATAAGAGCCTATTTTTTTAATCAAGTGTATTCTTAGGAAGAGATCCTCATTGCTAAGATGTAATTAACTATAGGGGCTTGCCTTTATAGGGAGCTATGATCCAAGTATAAAATGAACCTTGTCCTACTTATACATGTATTTCAAGGGAAGAATATTTGGAATATTAAAAGACCCATTAACCTTTGGAGTCCTTATTTAAGTAATCAAATCCATTATAGGATAACTTGTATATCTTTCAAGATAATATGTTTATATTCTTTAATGGTAGATTTGATTACCTAAATAATAAATTCCTAAAATCTATGTGGTGCCACAATTTTTTCCCATAGAGATATTTTTTGGCGACTCCGCTAGGGAATAGTTCCTCTCTCCATCTTTAGAAATAAGCTTTTATTTCTATATATCTATAGTGTACTTTTATTTTTCATGGGTCAAGATTATCTTTATTTCTATTAGGTATCTCTTCATTTCATCCTAGATAGAGCATACTCAACATCCATTAAGTAGGTTATAAAACCTACTTATCAAATATGATGGTTCTATAATTCTTCACTTTCAAAAATAAATAAAAAAATCATTTTATAAATTTCAACCTTAATGAAATGGCTAAATTTTCATAATTGGTCAAAAGCTTTTCTTTTGATTATATTATATTAGTTAAATACTAATTATAACTTATTTAATTTCCTTTCTTGAAAATATAAAATGGTTGGGAAAGTTATTTTTCCTACCACATCTAGAATTAGTTTCTCTATTGATAGCATCAGATTAGCTAATGGCTTCGTCATTAAGTTTATAGTTAGATTTGAAAATATGAACATTACAACTAATAAAGTAACTCTTTCCCCTATTAGTGAAGTGGTTGTTAAGGGTTAATAGCCTATTATGGAGTTCTCTAGTGTACCATGTACTACCATTGCCATTAGTAGGAAAGTCACTATGGCTGTCACTAAGAGGGTCTAGGAGGGTCTTGCCCTAAAGAAAATTAAATTACTTATTGTAGAGACATTACCTGCTTCCTTATTCCTTAGCACCTTTGAAGTAGGGTCCACTTTTGAGCCTCCTCAAATGACCAAAATTCTATAAAAGAATAAAGGAAAAAGACTTAAAAGGCAAGCCCTGAGAGAGAGAAAACAAAAAGAGATGGTAGAAATAGAGTTGGCTAGGGTAAGGGATGGATATACCCTTTTTGGTACTTCCTTTCTCTTGGGAGGTAGCATATTTCACTCTCTTTCTATAGCTCAGGGAGAGGAGGATGTGTCCTGATTGTGAGTTTTTCAGGTTACACTAGATTCTTCTTAGGACTCCTAGGTCCTTACCTTACACTAAAGAGGAGCTACTTAGGGTGAAGGATTAAGTATCCAAAAGCTTTGAGAGAGAGATTCTAGGGAGACCTATCACATCCTAGAATAAAGGGAAGGAAAAGGTCTCTTCTAAAAGATGAGGATCTTATCATCATATTCCCATTAGGTTAGACCAATATCACTACTCGGGAAGGTCACTGACCTAGCAAAGAAAACAACCTTCTAGATTAGGGAAAGATAGGACTTTACCTAGACAAGAATGTACAAAACTTTATATCAGAAAAGTTCCATTTTCCCCTTAGCTAAACATTCTTTCACCACTACCACCTAAGAAAGTATTTGTTACTCAGCTTATTGAGGAAAGGCCATCATCATTTGTGTTTAGGACTCAAACTGAAGGACCATCCTCAATTCATGTTTCTATTAGAGAGATAGAGCCACTTCAGCTATCTCCTTACAACAGAGATGCTATAGATGAAGGACACCTTGGTTTGGGTGTAACTTTTTCTTTAGAGCAAGTTCAAACCATCTATGAAAATCATGAAAAAGAAATATCTAAAATGAAACCCATGGATGTTGAAGAAGAACCAAATGCTATCCTTGATAGCAATGATGTTCCACTTCATCTTACAAAAGAAGAATTAGAGAGTATTGTTAGAGGATGGAGAATAAGAAAACCTATGTAGGCTCCAAGATCACTTTGACTTAGATTATGATGATTTTCTAGATGATGACCCAAGGCTATCCATAGCACAAATCTTCATGGTTGACATGAGGTTATTGAAAAAAGAGTAGGAAGAAACACATGAGAGTCCTGTATCTGATCCTACACCGTAGTTGATCCTTCAATTACAGAAGAAGGATGACCAACTTTGAAGATGGAGAGGAAGATAGAGGAAATGATTTCCACTATGCAATCACTCCATGGCATGATTCCTAGTCCTTCCAAACCTCATTCTTTAAAACATCTAGAAGAATTCCACTCCATGGATGAGAAGAGGTTTGGCATGGAAGAACATCATCAAGAACAACATAAAACAATGGATGATGTAACTCATAAAGATGACCTAAAGTCTCTCGTGGTGCAGCAAGTAAAGGAAGCATTAGTACAATCCCATGGTACGACATTAATTCTAGAGGGTAGACCTTATCCTGAGGAATATGACTCTATACCCTATCCCAAAAGATTTGTACCTCCTTTCTTTAAAGTTTTTGATGGGACTGGAAACCATAAATAGCATTTGGCAAATTTTCCAATGCTAGAGGAAGTGATAGCCTTGCTATTCAAGTAATTTATTAATAGTTTAGTTAAGGTTGCCTATGATTGGTATGCTGAAATACCAAATGGTTCAGTGCACACTATCACTGAACTGAAAAATATGTTTATAAAAAGGTTCATGGGCACTTAGCACCACACTATAGTGGGTGATTTAGTTGTTGAAAAGTAAAAGTGAGGTGAATCTTTAGTTGATTACATCTTGAGATGGAAGATTCTCAGCTTAAAGTGGGAGTTGTAATTGCAAGAGCAGCATGCTAAAAAAATACTCCTAAAAATATTCATGGTCTAGTGGCCTTCCTATTAAAGGGCTTTGCTATTGATACTTTTAAAAAGTTACTAAATAAAGCCTGTAGCTTACAAAATGAAGCCCTTAGGATTTTATTAGTAAAAGAGAACTCTTTTGTACAACTGTTAAGGCCTAGAAGGTACTAGAAAAGAAGGTCAGCAATGTGTCTATAGTAGACAAAGGAAAGGCACCCATCTAGGTGCGTAGAGCAACCTTCATCTTTTAGGCCATCATAGTAATAGTTATCATCACCGCCTAAGAAGGCTCCCACTAGTCCTTTTAGTAGACTTATTCTTTCAAGAGAGAGGTAGTGAGAAAAAATTTTAAAAACTTAAAAAAGAAGCCAGATTTCAAACTACCTAGTCCAAAAGACTAAAGGAAGTGGACAAAGTGAGTGACCCAAATTACTATCCATATCATCAAATGTTGGGTCACACTATTGAAGATTGCTTCACTTTCAAGGACTAGCTCGAAAGAAATTTTAAGAGATGGTTGGCAATAATCTCTAAGGAAAACCTTATAACCCTAGACAAGGGCCCATTAAGGTAATTATAGGTGATTATTTTACTTTCTCTCTAGTTTTCTCCTTCAAATGAATGGGATATAGACTTATCATATTCCTCTAAATTTAAAAATTTAATGCAGGATTAGATGAAGACCTGGAAGAAGATCATCCAAATTGATCCACCTGAGTCAGAAGATTTAGTTCCACCTCAACTCTATTCAGCATCATCAGATGTTCATATGGTTGGAGAGTGGTGAGAGAAGGGCATCTATTATATTTGATAGAGTTTTGTATGATAAAGATGGAAATGGCCTTACACTCCTTTATCTTTATGTACACAATTTAAAGATATGAATCAAAAGTCTACCTCTAAAGGAATTTTTATATTCTTTCCATTTCTGATGAATGTGCTGAAAATAATGAAAAATAAAAAGATAAAAATGACATTGTCATGTTGATGTGTTTTGTGAATCAGGATTAGACACAAATAGTCCTATGGATAATTTGCAAGGTAACCCTATTAATATAGAGATAAAGCTATCATATTCTGACTCATCTTTGGAAAAGGATATCATTTATGAGGGGTAGGTTGATAAGGCCCCTAGAGATATCATTGAGGTTAATCTCCATTGTTGGAAGGTTTTCCCATCTCGTCTGCCTCCTCCTAAAGGAAAACAAGTTGTTGATTTAGAAACTTTATAACAAGATCTAGTAGTCAAGTCAAATATTCCCAAGGTCCACTATAATGTCTTAGCCCATCTTAGAAAACTTCTTGCTATGCTAAGTATCAATGAGGTCCTTGTTCTATCAAAGGAAATAAGTGAATCATTAGTACAGGCATTGATCTAAAGATATTCCTAACTTAACTAGCAACAACTTACTCAGATGAGGCTTACTACTTCAAGGGGATCCATGGAGTCACCTTTTTTTTTGATGAGTATCTATTTCTAGGGACTACAGATCATAATCAACATCTTTATATTTCTGTCAAGGTGGAAAACATTAGGCTATCAAGAGTTTTGGTTGATTCAAGCACTTCAGTTAACATTATGAATTCTAAAATATTATATTTTCTAAAGATTGACATTGGAAAATTGAGTATAGATAAAATGCTATTAAGGGGTTTAATGAAATTAGGGAGAAAGCTTTAGGTTCAATCACTCTATTGTTAGAAATAGAAGGGTTGAAAACTAAAGCAAAATTTCATATTATCAACTCAAAGACATCCTTTAATGCCCTCTTAGGTAGACCTTGGATACATGAATTTAGAATGATTCTCTCATCACTCCACAAATGTATTAAGTACACTAGGGATGGAGTAGAATATACCATAAAAGGTGACATACAACCATTCTCTATCCATGAAATTAAACTTTATGAGAATGCATCTTATTATATACTTAAGAAGAAAGTACCTGATTTTATAAAATCCAACAATATTGATGCACTAAAGAATGCAATAAATAAAAAAAAGAAAGAAAAAGAGAAAAAAAGAAAAAGAGAAAGAACTTCCAATAATATAAATTGATTTGGAATCCAGCTCTGATGAAGATTCCAGACAAAAGAATTCCTCAATATAGTTTGAGATTTCATTAGAATTAGATAGCAATGAGGAACAAATCTAAGTATTAAAAGATGAACTAGAGCTATCTACTTATGAATGATTAAAAAAATATGTGGACACTTTGACCCTAACTCCTCTTTCTCAAAATAAAATTTCACAGTTAGAAGTCAAAGTGGTCCCTAACCTATTAATAGAAATGGAAAGATTATCTAAGTTTTATTTTATACACGAACCTTCAATCTCAGAAGTAAATGTAAAGCTTGAAGATCTATCATCGAATGAAATAATAGATCTCCTTTTTAATTGGAATTCTGATTGTGCTAGAAATTCTATAAGCTGTGGTTTGATTTCAAATACTTAGCAAAGATATAGCCCAATGCATAGAAAGCTTATGGAGTACTAAAAATAAAAACTAAAATCCAAAGTTGGTGTTGGGTTTGGTATCATTGGATGTTTAGATAGTGTGAAACTTTGTTTGATGATAGGAAATCATGTGGAATTCGATCAACATTTTAATATTTCTTCTAATTTTTTAGAGGAATTTTGTCTTGAAACATTAAATGATAGTAATCTAGTTGATTGCTTAATTCAAAATACACCCCCTAAATTTGAAGAAGAAATAAAATCCATTATTGTTGAATTAAAGGAGATTATCTTAGGAACTAATGAAGACCTAAGACCAACTTTTATTAGTTCATGATTGGGTCTAAAAGATTCTGAAGAGTTTATTAGTTTACTTTGTGATTATAAAGATTGCTTTGCATGGAATTATGATAGATGTCAGGTTTATCTATGGATGTTGCAGTTCATAAACTAGAGATTAAACCTGATGCTATCCGAATAAAGAAAGCTCCTAAGCATATGTGCTTAGAAATTGAACAAAAAATGATCACTGAAGTGAAAAAATTAAGTTAAGTCAGGTTTATACAAGAAGAGCAATATCCTTCATAGTTAGCAAGCATTATTGTCTTGATAAAGAAAAAGAATGGTCAAATATGCATTTGAGTTGATTTTAGAGACTAGAATAAGTCTTGTCCTAAAGATGAGTTCCCATTTCCATTACAAAAACTTATAGTGGATATAGCCTCTTTGCATGAAATATTTTCATTCATGGATGGATCATTTGGGTATAGCCAAATAAAGATGGCTCTAGAGGATGAATAGAATATTACATTTAGAACTCTTATTAGGTGATTCTATTACATGGTCATGCCATTCAGTCTCAAAATTGTTAGGGTAACCTACCAAAGGGGGATGACTAGAATCTTTGATGACTTAATTCATAATCAAGTTGAACATTATATCGATGAGTTAGTCATCAAAAGTAAAGTAAAAAAAATCATTTATATGACTTAAGGATCATTTTTGAATGGTTGTGTCATTATAACCTAAAAATGAACCCCTTGAAGTATGCTTTTGGAGTAACTTCAGGAGAGTTTTTAAGATTTGTAGTGAGGCACTGTGGGATTGAAATTGATCTTGAAAATATTAAAGAAATTATAGAAATCCCACCACCTTGAAGTCTTACACAACTAAGATCATTCTAAGGAAGCCTAGTAGATTTAAGAAGATTCATATCAATTCTATTTGAAAGATGCCATCCATTTGCGGAATTAACTAAAAAAGATTCTAAATTTATTTGGGTTGAGAGATGCCAGAGCACACTTAAAAGCCTAAAGCAATACTTGATGAACCCTTCTATTTTAGCTATTTTGATTCTAAGAAAACCATTAATTTTATATACTACAGCCTTTGATGAATCACTTGGAGCTTTACTAGCCCAAGTTAATGAAGAAGGGAAAGAAAATGCCCTTTATTATCTAAGCCATAGACTCATAATGGAGAAGAATTATTTTCCTATTGAAAAGTATTATTTAGCTTTTGTTTTTGCATCTCTGAAACTAAGGCATTACATGCTTTCATATAAAGTAAATCTAATTTCAAAAGTAAATCTATTGTAATATCTTATGACCCACCTAATATTATTTTTACATTTAGCACGTTGGTCAATGATTCTATTATAATTTGAGATTACTTTTATTCTCTTCATGGTCAAGTTATTGTTGACTTCTTAGCATCACATCCTCTACTCAAGGGTTATCCTTAAATAATGATCTTCTGCATGTATATATCATGACTTTAGAGGAATAACTTATTGCCACTTGGGAATTATTTTGATGGCACAACATTATCAAAGAAAAATAAAGAATTAAATTTATCTATGCCAGGGAAGATAAGGATTAGATTGATTTTTATAACTCTAAATAAAGGAATGATGAAATATTCTAATAATTTGTCTGAGCACTATACAAATAATAAAGCTAAATATTAGGCTCTTATAACTTGGCTAGAGTTAGCAATCCTTATGGATATTAAAAATATTAAGATCTCTAGGGACTCTTAATTGGTTATTAACCATGTAAGCAGTATCTATAAGGTTTTGTAGCCTAATCTATTTAGTTATCACCAGCACACAATGAAATTGCTTGAAAAGATTCTATTTATAGCTCTATATAGAATATCTCATAGAGATAATTCTATAGCAGATGCTTTGGATAAACTTGCCTAAGAAATCACATGTCTTGAAAAAGAATCTATTTTTATAGAAGTTTAGAATCAACAAGTTCTATTCCCTATAGATTTAGATTACATGAATAGAAAAATAGAAATGCAAAGGTTAAACACCCTTGTTTAAGCTCTAGAAGAGAGTGACTAGAGGGAAACATTCATTGACTTTTTAAGCAAGGGGAGGCTCCCTAAAGACAAGTCATTAGCAAATCAAATTTAGAAATGTGATTTGTCTTATGCATTAATCATGATCAAATATGGAAATGATGTTTTAAACAAACAAGAAGCCCATAAGATGTGTCTATTGAAAGAAGTGAAAGCATACGATGTGCTTAAATTCTTTTAGGAAAATATCATATATTGATTTAGCATTCCTCACCAAATCATATTAATAATGGTCTATCATTTAAGTCCACTAAATTGAATCATTTTTTGGCTAAACATAAAATTGACTAGAGATATTGAACCATCTATTATCCAAGGTCAAATGGATTGGCCAAAGCATTCAATAAAACTCATGTGAGGATTTGAAAGGACACTTGATCAAAATAAGTGTTAGTGGCATGAAAAGTTGGTTGAAGCCTTATGGTCCTATCGGACCACATATAGGGCACTAATTCAATCTACACCAAATGCTTGGTTTATGGAACAAAAGCTATTCTTTCATTGGAAGTGCAACTACCTTGTTTGAGGATAATAGTTAATAACAACATTACAACATAACATAATCATAAACTCCGATTAGAAAAATGTGAAAGTCTTGAAGGAAAGCATATGAAAGCACAACAAGATTTTGAACTGTACCAATCTTGTATGGTTCAAGCACATGATAAGTTGGTCCACCTTAGAACTTTCCAAGTGGGAGACTTGGCAATGGTTTTTAGAAGACCAATTTTAACTCATCAAAAGATGGGTAACAAATTTGAGCCAACCTAGGAATGACCATTCATGGTGGAAAAAGTCTATGAAGGAGGCTGTTATTAATTGATTACTTGTAATGGTGAACATCCAATGCCAACTATAAATGGATCTTACTTATAAAGAAATATTATGTATATATTGTATTTTAGTTTCAAAAATGATCATCGATAAAATATTTGTATCTTATGCAAATTATCTATATAAAAACATTATTCAATTTTAAATTCTATGTAATGACTTTTAAATTTTTGCAACTTTTCTTAAACTCTTTGATAAAAAACTTCTACATTTTTAGAAGTTGGGAGTAAGCCCATCTGTGGCACCATTCTTAGAAATGTTTTAGGTTTGATGAAAGCATTTTATGGCACCATTCCTATTATTCATAGGATAGGATTAAGTTTAGACCCCTTTCCTGTTAATTAGACTATTTAGGATAGGATTAAGTCATTAAGACCCTTTTCCTATTAGTCAAAATTTGAGGTTTAGGATTAAGCCATCAAGACCCCTTTCCCCCCTTTAGCTGTTTAAGTTGGATTAAGCCATTGAAGGCCACATCTTAATAGCTAATTAAAATGAAGTAAGCCCCTTAGTAGGCATTCTTTCTAAAAGATAAGGATAAGATTTTCACATTAATATGGTTAATAAGTCAAAGATAAAAAAAGGTTTAAAAAGTCAAGACATTTTCTATTCAAAAAAACATTAAGCCATGGAAGGCCCATTCTTAATAGCTACTCACATAGGAGCAAATCCCTTAGCATGCATCCTTATAAGGATAGGATTAGGTGATTATGCCCTTTCCTTTTCAAGGTTGGAATTAAGCCATTGAAGGCCCCTTCCTATTAGCTGAATTTCACTAGATTAAGATTCAAGTCCTTATGACTCCTCTTCTAGCTCAAAATAAAAGAAATTAATGAGTGGAAATAAGTAATGTGACCCCATTCCTATAGACTATTTAGGTTAGAAATTACGTCATCTGGCCCTTACCTAGTAGTCAAAATCTTAAAGATTATGAATTAAGCTATTAGAAGCCCCTCTTCCTTAGCTCCACTATTTAGGTTAGAATCAAGTCCTTAAAAGACCCCTTCCTAATAGCTAACTAAATAAGAGTAAATCCCCTAAAGGTATCTTTCTGTGGTTAAAATTCACATAGTTTGGTTGAGAGTAAGTATCCATGTTAGCATTCTCTCCAACTATTATCCTAAGATAGGAGTAAGTATATCCTTTCTAGGAAAATCTCTCTATTGAGTCTGTGTTAGGATTAGATTCCTCGTTGAGTCTTTTCTTAATAACATCCCTACCATTCTTGAAACTTAGTGGATCTGAGTTTCTAAGAATAAATCATTCTAACTGAAAACAAATTTAGGCATATTTTTTCCTATCGTTCACAATCAAAATCATATAAAATTTGAAATCAAAACTAAAACTAAATCTAAATTTTTCCAAGATTATGCTTGTGATTTTGTTGACTAGTTCGGTCAACGCCAATATGTGCAGTGTACTCTAGTTAGTCCACTATACATATTGGGGGTCAATTTGTTGACCTCATTTTTTTTGAATGAGGTTAACGTCATTTCTAAAATCAAGAATTAGGACACCTAATCCTATATTAGGAGCTTCTTAATTTAAGCACTTAGATCACTATGTTTAGTGACTTAGTGATTTCTCTTAAGGTTTGACTCAACTTAATGGGATTAGGTGGATCCAACCCAAACACAAATCCAAAAAAAATAATTATTTTGAGCATACTCTAATTGAAAATTACATCTAATTGAACTTGGATAGCTAACCCAACTACCCTACTTAAGCCCAAAATCACTTGGACCCAAAGAAATTCACATAAATTCAAAATAAATTCAAGTCATATCAAACCAAAAGCATAAAATTCATTTCATGATTATGAATGGAATCAAATCCAAATGAAAGTAAATCATTGAACATAGGGTTGACTTATGTGGGCCCCACCAAGTAAAAGGTCAACCCACCATAATTTGACCTAACTAAATCATTCTAAAGGTTTTAAATAATAAAATAAAAATGTTTATACATGATTAAAATGAATGTAATCCAATAAGGCCATAATTAGGTTAATTAGACCATTTGATCTAAATATGCCTAAATGGACCTTCTTGAATTTAAATCCAAATTAACTTGAAATCAACCCAAATTAATTATCTAAAATTATTATTAAACTTAAATTAACTTATTATTGAGATTAATTTGATTGATATGGTCATGTGACCCAAGTAGACCTAACTAAACTCATTAAGGCCAAATTGGGCCAAAGTGTGTTTTAAACCCAAAACAAATGAAATCAATTGACCTAAATCATTTCAAATACTTGGATTAATACAATTGAAAGCTCCACACATTATGATTGAGTCAAGGAGGTCATTTGACTCAATTGGAATCTACCAAATCCATTTAAGCAAAAATGAGTTAAGTGTTGAAATAAGCAAGTAACCAATTCCAAATTTCACGAAGTCCAAGAATTAGGGACATCATAAATGATTAGATAAACACAATTGAAACATAAATCTAAATTCAATATATTAAATGGAACAAACTAGATCAAGCCAAAAGAAAGAAATGCCTAAGTGATATAATTCAAGCCATTTGAACTCCAATATGGATTAATCACCTTAGAACATATCTAGATTCATCCTAAGATGAGTTTAGGATGCTTAGGAGCCAAGAATAAGAAAAGTAAATGAGCTCAATCCATCCAAATAAAGGAATATAACATGGAGAAAGGGAAAAAAGATTGGTGATAAAACTCCTTACCCAATCCATTCTCTCACCTCCACTCCCCATCCTATCTGTCTTAGACTAATTTCAATCAATTGACCACCCCCTTGGAGCTAGCCTTCAAGGGTGGGAATCACCTTGGCTGACTATAATTGATCTCCTCCTTATATAACTTTCACCCAAGTATGGAAAACAAAGAGAGAGAGAGAGAGAGCCTTCTCAAGACAAATTGAGCCTTCCATTACCTTCCTCTAGTGAAATGAAGGAGAGCGCACCCTTTCCCTGATCCCAATGCCACCGACAAGATATAATTTAACCAAAACTATCAAGAAAGGAGTGAAGCTTTGTCCATTGGCTGATTCATGGGGAGGCAATCCAATTCCTCCTTCCCAGAGCTTCACCAAGCACAAAGCTTTTCGAATTATCCCCACCGTCGAAGATGGCCGCCGATGAGGTATGAAATCATACCAACCCTTTAAGCATTCAATTTTAATGCTTCTCAAAATGAACTTGATCTTAGGTGAGATCATGCCACATAGATGCATTTTACTTGAGTCCTTAATAGTTTTGCAATTGAAATTGAGTGATTTCATCAACTAGATTGTTGGAAATCACCTCGATTCAATGAAAGGCACTTGGCTTTCACCTTCATTAAAAAAGATATTATCTTTGCCTTTCGTTCCTTCTATTAGGAATGGATAGTTTCGATTTAGTCACATGATCTGATTTAAATCCTATAAGAATGACGAGGTAAATCTTGATCGTCTAATGATTAATTGGACAATCGTAACCAATCCCACGTGGCCACCACTTTTTGAGCTAGATCCATTGGAGTCAATGTTTTATAAAAATTCATTAAAATTTTTTAGAATTCATCTCAAAATAAGCATTTCCATCTCACAGTGCCAAGCTTTCAAGAAAAAAAATCTTGAAAGCTCTATCTAGAGTGACGAGGCACTAGAAATACGGTGCCACGGAGCCAAGCTTTCGGGTAAACATAGTCTCTTAGCATCAAGGCACCCAACATCGGGCACCACAGTGCTAAGATTTTGGATCCATTCTCTTATATAGTGTCGCAACACCATACGTTCAACACCGAGGCATCATACCATCCGCCATTAAACTTAGTTCAAGTGTAAAACAAAACCCTCCCTCCATTGATCTTAGATCCAAAATAAGGGAGAAGAGTTCCTTACACTAATGTATGTAAAAAATCTAGCATTGCTAAGGTGCTACGCTACTAAAATTTTGAATTTCTAGGCACCAATGAAACTGCACCTCAATGCTATAACTTAAGAACCATGGCATGGAAGTTATTTTAGACCTGGAATACTAAACTTGAAAAATTATTGGACTTAGTCTTGTCTATAACCACATTGCAACACTACTAAGCGCCAAGGCACCAACTTCTCAAGTGAAAGGGATCAATAACAATTATAACTATGATGCAAAACCACACATTAAGTTTTGAGGCACTGGACACTTGGGTTTTAAGCTTATGTTATGTACACTAGGAGCGCTGAGGCACTACCTCTCTGATGTCAATTTAAGTTAGAGAAATTTCATTATTTTAATCTTGGAGATTTCTAATGATAAATAGAAGAGCACATACACAACAATGCATGAATATGTAAGAAAAATCAAAATATTTATTAAAATAAAAAAATGATTACATAAGTTGTATAAAAAAAGAGAAGAAAATAAGAAAATAAAAAGGGAAAAAACTAATAATCATTGTCATCATCATCCTCCTCCTCCTCCTCCTCTTCTTCTAGCTCCGGTGGGGCACTCACATAAGCGATAATGAGGCACCATAGGAAAAGAAACCTGCCCCAGATATGTATAAAAGCCATAGTTTTCAAACATGTGAACAAGTGAAGCATTAAACTTAGACATGTATGAAAACTACTGCTGCTGCTGACTCATATGATGGTTAAGTTTTCTCTCTAGTTCTTGCTAGCTCCGACTAGTCTTGCTAACCTTTTTTCTTAAATTTGAGACTTGTCCTCCAATTTATTGGTGTTGCTTGTTTATGGTATTAGAGGATTTGGGATTATTCAAGTGCGTGAGCTTTCTCCCACTTTAGTCATAGAGGCAAATCCCTCAATGACCTTTTTAGTTAGGGGAGCCTATTGTATAAAAACTTTCTCATCAAAATCTCTTTTGTAACACATAAAGCATAAATAAGAGAAGGATGACCAAGCCCTACTATAGTACTACCCTTAAGCATATTACAAATAAAATTATAAATAATCTTTTCTACATCCATAGTAAAGCCCTCTTAAATTACAAAATTTAAAAAGGCTCTATCCTATTACCTCAATGATATTTCCAATGGACATTAGGTTGGTAAAAATGAAGTAATGCTAAGCTTTAGCCTCAATAGAGAGGCAGATAGTAGGAAAATTGATCATTTTCTCATCCCACCTTTTTCACTGGATGTTGGAATTTCAAATAGTGAGAAAATTAATGATTGCATTGAAGTAAGAATTATCATTATAATAAAAAATACATTGATCATATTCTATATTTAGTAAACTATAACATGCATTAATAATAGTACTATCAAAACATACTAATTTTTCTCGAATACAAATTTGATTATTCTGGTGCTCCTTTTGTGGGCAAAGAACTCCTACACCATAGAGATGACACCAAATTTATTATCGTAGACTAGATTCTCTCAGCCTCGCTCGATAATGATACTCTCCATTCTCTGGGATAAGATGCTTGCGTATGAGGGCATGGTGGTACCTCTCCTCGGCTTCTAAAGTAATAAATTAAAAACTTTTATTGGCATGATGGCTTTTCTAAAGAGAAAAATGTAATCTAGAGAGAGAGAGAGAGAGAGAGAGAGAGAGAGAGAGAGAGAGAGCTTTGAGAATACAAAATAAAAAAAATGAGCAGCTGATGTAGAACATCATGAGGGTCAACAGATTAGAGCTCAAGGCGCATTTACAAGATCTCAAGCTAAAGCCCAAGAAAATTCAATAAAGAAGAAGACTTAGCCCATTAGCCTGCTAAGGCCCATTTTATGATTTCATCTCTTTTTATTTATGTAATTTTTAATTTTCTTCTAGAAACTCCATGTTTGAAATTTTGCATTTAAAAATTCAAAGCATGACATGTGAGGTGGTTGAATCCACATAAAATAATAGCATGTGAAATGGGTGGATGGCATAAAATAATGAGGCAATTTGATGCTTCATATTAATGTGGCCACCCACCTTTCCCTCCATGTTTTGAATTCTTTTCTTTTGAAAGATGCTTGTAATGGATATAAATAGCCCCTCTTATTAGAATGAAAGAGATCTTTTGGAAATTACAAATTTTTGAGTTATTCTTGTGGTTTGAGAGCTTGGTGGCCAAACCTTGGCAATCCTTGGTGGGAGTGCTAGTTATCCAACATATCTTCTTCCTTCATCTCCAATACCCACGTTCTCTCAATCTCATCAAAAGAAAGAATGCCTACCTCCATCAAATTTGGTATCAGAGCGAAGCCTGGATGGAGCAAATTTGGTCAAAAGTTTGCTTCAACAAAGGGAGAAACTCAAGTGTTGGACTTGTCTTCAAACTTGTGAGTTTTCTTGGACTTGTGAGGTTAATTAATTTTCTTTATGTGATAGTTTAAAATCATATTAGTAGCTTGGAAAGATATATATTGCTTGCAAGTTTATGGTGATAGCATAAAATTTTAATTAGTAAGCTCTATTATATATTTTAGCCATTTTCCAATTGTGTGAACGTGCGCACCCCTCCCTCCCTCAAAAAAAAAAAGAAAAAAATTAAGAGACTACCTTGGTGAGGTAGTTCATCACCTAAAGCAACCTAGCCATTAGTGCAAATCAAAATCTAATTACTTGCTTTATTATCTTTGTTATTATTTATGGTTAATTTTAGAAGTTTCTTTGATTAACTTATGATAACTTGCTTTCTTAAAAGAAAAAAAGAGGCTTGATAAATTTGAGCATTTTTTTTCATTGCATTAAAAAAAAATATGCATGCATAATAATATAAGTGTGTTAAACTTGGTGATTTTGGAAGCTAAATAGAACTTTATCAAAAAGACCTAAACTATCTAAGGAGAGCTTGGGATTTAAGTGGTCTTGTACCCCCCTCCTCACCTGGAAGTTCTCTTAGCTTAAAATTTCACTTTGATTGCACAATTATATTATACTTATTTATTATTTTTTCCATTTTTTTTCATTGGCCCCTTTTCATATATCTTTTTTTTTTCTTCCTTAAAAAAAAATCTCATGGCACCAAAATCTATCTCTCAAGATCAAGTTGAAAATTTGACTAGATTAGTTGATGCCTTAGATCTTAGGATTGAAGATAATGAATTAAAAACTCAACAAATATTAGAAGAAAGTAAGAATCAAATGCAAGAACTTAAACAATAGATGCAAACTCTTTTAGTGCATCTACAAAATAATAGAGTACCAACTCCTCCTCCAATACCTACTCGGTACATGTAGGGATAGATGAAGAAGATTCATATCCAAACCATAGAGAAAATCAACCACTTAGAAGACAATCACTTGCTAGAAATGGTGGAAGGGGAGAAAATTATTTTAAGACTATAGAAGACTCTAATGATCCATCTCGAAGAGTTAAAGTAGAATCCCCAACTTATGATGGTATACATGATCCAAATAAATTTCTCGATTGGTTAGCTCAAATGGATGACTTCTTTGATTAGTATAAAATGGATGATTACCAAAGGGTTACTTTTGCTAAAATGAAATTGATAGGGCATGGTAAAATTTATTGGACAAATACTTTAGCTAAAGAACAAAGATTAGGAAGGATAAACCTCACTTGGATAGAAATGAAAGAAATGTTAAGAAAGTACTCTAGGCATCATGATAAGAAGCTACATAGTCAATTATTAACTTTGAGACAAGGTAATTATCTTGTAACTAAATACTTGAACACTTTTGAAGATCTACTTTCTAGAACTGATTGTACTGATAATGATTGGCAATTAGCCAATAAATTTGTTATTGGACTTATGGCTAAAATTAAAAATGAAGTTGAATTATTTGACCCACAATCTTTAGAGGAAGCATTTTATTATGCATTATTGGTTGAACAACAAAAGAAATCTGCCTCCCTCTTTAAAATTAAAAGTCAAGTACCTTCCATTTCATCCCATAGATCTACTGTTAGACTAGCCCATCCAAATGGCCCATCACCATTGCCTAAAACTTCAATTGAAGGGAGCTCTAAGAACATTAGGGAAGTAATATGTTTTAAATGTCATAAAAAGGTCATATGCAAAATCAATTTAAAGCTCAAATCTTATTTTTAGAAGAAGTTGAAAAATCCAATAGATGATAATTTAGAAGAAGTTTATGATGACACCCCATTATCGATGAAGAATTGGAATTAACCGATGACCCTCATGTTAATGTGATGAGATGTCTTCTAAAAAATGAGGCAGAAGATTAGAGGAGAAAGAACATTTTTAGCATGTATGTTTTGTGTAATGAAAAGAGATGTAGGTTAGTTATAGATGGAGGGAGTACTATGAATGTCATTTCAACACATACCTTAACTCGAGCCAACCTAAAATCAACCCCACCTGACCATTTCATGTTAGTTGGGTAAATCATACATCTATTCCCATCACCAATCAGTGTTTAGTTCCTATTAAAATAGGAAGTTATGAGGATCAAATTTGGTGTGATATTCTCCCTATGGATATTACTCATATTCTCTTAGGACGACCTTGGCTATATGATATGAATGTTATTCACTATGGTAGGGAAAATACTTATGATTTTAAACATAATAATAAGACTATTAAACTCCTACCAATAAAGCTACTAGAAAAAATACCCTCCATAACACCACACAAAATAACTTTTGACTTGCAACCTAAGCCTCAATTGAAGAAAAATGCCAAACTTCAATTAATTATCATAGAAAATCCTACTGTTAGGCCTAACACTATCATTTCTGATCCTTACTTTAAAACACCACCTCTTTCTCCTTTGACCCCAAAGATAGAAATAATAGGTTTTGGCACTTTATGAAAAGAATTTTCTGATCCATTTCTTCTTCACATATTACATGTAAAAGAAGTCATACAAGACTCTAATGAGACTCACATACCTGATGTGGTCTCTTCTCTTCTTTCTGATTTTAACGATATTACACTTGATAAGCTTCCTGATGAGCTACCTCCTCTAAGAGACATTCAACATGCTATTGAGTCCTTGATTTCAACTTCCTAATCTTCCACTCCACATTATGGGATGAACCATGGCATGTTGAGATTAAAGACAAGTTGAGGAATTATTAGAAAGGGTTTTATTCAAGAGAGTCTTAGCCCTTGTGCGGTCCGCATTATTAACTCCAAAGAAAGATGGAACATGGAATGTGTGTTGATAGTCGAGCAATAAATAAAATTACTATCAAATATAGGTTTCTATTCCCGATTAGATGATATGTTAGATTTAATCAAGCAAATTTTTTTTCAAAGATTGATCTAAAAAGTGGATATCATCAAATTTGGATTAGTGGAAGATGGCTTTTAAGACCCCTGATGGACTTTATGAATGGCTTGTCATGCCCTTTGGACTTTCAAATGCTCCTAGCACATTTATGAGATTAATGAATATTCTTAAACCATATATAGGTAAATTTTTGGTGGTGTATTTTGATGATATTGATTTTTTAGTCCAAGTGAAAATGAACATCTATAAAGTCTTTAAACTACTTAAACAAGAGAAATTATACATTAATTTAAAAAATGTTTCTTTTTGTAAGCTGAGGTAATCTTTTTAGGCTTTATTATATCCACTTCTTGGGCATAAACTTGATCCTTCTAAAGTGAAAGCAATCTTAGATTGGCCACCACTAAAAGTTTCTTGAAGTTAGAAGCTTCCATGGATTTAACTTTTATCGAGATTTATTAAGAATTTTAGTACCATTGTTGCTCCAATAAGCGATATACTAAAATTAGATAAATTTTGTTGGACTCTAATGCACAAAAGGCCTTAGAACAAATTAAAGTTCTTATCACTCCATCCTTAGGCTTCCAATTTTCTAAAGCCTTTGAAGTGACATGTGATGCTTGAGAATTGGGATAGGTGAAATTTTAATTCAAGAGAATCATCTATAGCATTCTTTAGTGAAAAGTTAAATGAAGATAAACAATGATATTCCACTTATGATAGAGAGTTTTATGTTGTAATTCAATCCTTAAGGCATTGGACACTATCTCTTACATAGAATTTATACTTAATGATCATCATGCCTTAAAATTCATTAATACTCAACAAAAAAATTAAGTCGTAGGCATGCAAAATGGGTTGAATTTTACAATACTACTCTTTGCTCTAAAGCATAAGCCCGGAATTGAGAATAAGCTCACGATGCTTTATCCAGGTAAACCTAATGATTTTCTTTAGAATTGAGAATCCTAGGATTTGATAGAATTAAAGATGATTATATTGTGTGCCCTGACTTTCACTTAATTTATCTTGAACACCTAGATAAACCAATAACTTTACAAGGGACATTCTTGATAATAAATGAATATTTATATAAAAAAAAACAATTATGCATTCCTCGATCTTCTCTTAAAGAATTTTATCACGAGCTACATGTTTGGGGTGTAGGTCATTTTGGAAAGGATAAGATCATATGTTTATTAGAAAATAGATTTTATTGGACTTCATTAAAATGAGATGTTCAAAAATTAGTGGCTCAATGTTTAATTTGTAAACATGCTAAAACTATCAAATAAAGGTCTGGACAATACACTGCCTTACCTATTCCTTATAGGCCTTGGGAAGACCTATCAATGGATTTTATTCTAGGATTACCTAGGATAGCTTGAGGACATGATAGTATTTTTGTTGTAGTGGATAGGTTCTCAAAAATGGCTCATTTCTTACCTTGTTCAAAAATAAATGATGCTTCTTATATAGCCAAATTATTTTTAAAGAAATAGTAACTCCATGTCTCCTTTAACCATTATTTCGACAGATGTTAAGTTTGTCTCATATTTTTGGAAAATATTATGGAAATTATTAGGTACTAAATTAAAATTCTCTTCTGCCTTTCACCCACAAACTGATGGACAAACTGAAGTAGTTAATCATACCTTAGGAAATTTGCTTAGATGTTTGGTAGGTAAAAGTTTAGGAAATTGGGATTTACATTTACCAACCTCCGAATTTTCCTATAATAGTACTATATCTAGAATTATAAAAAAATCACCATTTGAGATAGTCTATGGTCAAAAATGCACGATGACCAATAAGTAGCAAACCTACCATCTCATGTATTTTTTGATACAACATTCTCATTTGCTAAAGATTTTCAAAGCCTCCATGAAGATATAAGAAAGCAAATTACTATAAGTAATGATAATTACGCTTCTAAGGTAAATCATAGTCATTTAACGAAAGAATATAAAGAAGGTGATTATGTATTGATTCGCATTCTGCCTGAGCATTATCAAACTACTAAATATAAGAAATTACATGCACGAGCTTGTGGTCCTTTTAAAATTCTCAAGAAAATTAGAACTAATGCTTATCACCTTGATTTGCCTGCTGATATGTTCATTCATCCAATTATTAATATTGAAGATATTCTATCATATGAAGGAATTAAAAAACCTCCACTTGTTCAGTCTAACTCTTTAGGAGATATAACACGCATTCTGCGTAAGCCCTCTTCCTTTGAAGTTGATTATGTTATCACCAAGGAAGCACCCATTAATCTAGCTTCTGAGCATCATTTTCTAGTTCGTTGGAAGAATAAGCCATTAGCTGAAGACACATGGTTGACCCATAGTGATTTGGAGACTTTAGCCCCACAATTAGTAGAAGACTTCTTAGATTTCAACTCTATGGAGCAGAGTTCAATTGAGCCTAGGGGAGTTGATGTAGAACATCATGAGGGTCAATAAATTAGAGCTCAAGGCCCATTTACAAGATCTCAAGTTAAAGCCCAAGAAAATTCAAGAAAGAAGAAGACTTAGCCCATTAGCCTGCTAAGGCCCATTTTATGATTTCATCTCTTTTTATTTATGTAATTTTTAATTTTCTTCTAGAAACTCCATGTTTGAAATTTTGCATTTAAAAATTCAAAGCATGACATGTGAGGTGGTTGAATCCACATAAAATAATAGCATGTGAAATGGGTGGATGGCATAAAATAATGAGGCAATTTAATGCTTCACATTAATGTGGCCACCCACCTTTCCCTCCATATTTTGAATTCTTTTCTTTTGAAAGATGCTTGTAATGGCTATAAATATCCCTCTTATTAGAATGAAGGAGATCTTTTGGCAATTACAAATTTTGAGTTATTCTTGTGGTTTGAGAGCTTGGTGGCCAAACCTTGGCAATCCTTGGTGGGAGTGCTAGTTATCCAACATATCTTCTTCCTTAACCTCCAATACCAACGTTCTCTCAATCTCATCAAAAGAAAGAACACCCACCTCCATCAATAGCCTAAGAAATCTATTTATAAATTTAGCCTAGCGATGCAATGCTTTAATACCAGCTCCAAGGTACTAACTTCTCGGGTTCTAAGATAATAACCAAGCACTATGAAATTCACATGTAGCGTCGTGGCACTGTTAACTAGTCATGTCAGTTACATCACTGGTCAAAAGAGTGACATATTGCCATTAATTTTGAAATTGAAAAGTGCATTTGGCATTGATTTAGTGTCGCGACGCTTTGACACAGTGCTTGTCAAAAAGCCTATCCTATCCATCTACCAGCTTTTCTAACTACTCTTTGATTGGCACCGCAGTGCCAAATGATTACCGCCAAGGCGCTACTTAGAAAGTTAACCTAAATAAAATAAAATAAATAAAAACTACTCTTGAATATTTTGACGTTGTATGTATAGCATCGAGGAACTGATCCTTTCCTCTTCAGACAAATACCTACCTGATTATAGCTATAGTACTATTCTTGATAACACTTAGACACTACATGTTCAGTGCTACAATGCTATCCTAAAAATGAAATAAATATAAAAAATTCTATATGGTCCCCGGCATAATAATAATTTTCTATGTCTACTACTTGAGGATGCTTTGTGGGTTAATATTTAAGGCTGGGTCTTATGACTAGGTCTGGGTCAACAAAACCTAGTAATTCCTCGATGAGGGCCATGTTGATATATGGTGACTAAACAACTTGTGTATTTCATCATTTGATTGGATGATAACAAACCTTGTGTAATAAGAACTAATTATCTCTTTATATGATAAATTATTCACATTAATCATTATGAATGTCATTCTTAATTTAGATTTATATTGATGATATATATATATATATATATATATATATATCATCAATATATATATATATATATATATATATATATATATATATATATATATATATATTTTGATGCTACTAATCAAGTTAAATCCCAATGTGCAAGAAAATTCTTTAACTTCATGTTCTTCAGTCAATTCAGGATGTGAAAGCTATTGGACATGAAGTAGGTAGAAATTTTTCTAGGATTAACTATGTTAAGGAAAATGAAAAGCTCACCAAAATAAAATAAATCCTTCATGCATTTCAAACTAATTTATTTTAGAATTATTCATAAATCCTTCATTTCATATTTATAATTATTCTTCAAATAATTCATTTTGGATAATGTGAACTAAATGCATAAACTTTATTCCATTTATTGTGCTTCCATATAGCATAAATTAAGTTCAAATCTCATTAAATTATTCCCATGCTTAGCCAAGTTGATTATCCATTTATTCAATGCATGAATCTCAATTAACCAAAAATTATTCAAGGTATTATTTTTCTCTCTCCTATTGTCCTAGTCTTCTCTTTCCTATCCTATCTCTCATCCTTAACCTTTTTGCTAAATAAATTATGTGAGAGTTATTCAAATTATTTCCATAATTATCCCATATTTAAAAAAAATCATTTATTTGAATTATTTTTGAATTCAAATTGAATATTCCTTTGATTACATATGCAAATTTGAACTCCTCTCTTTATGGAATGTTATGTGGCTAATCATATTCTAATCTAGTTGATTTAATTTAAATTAATTTGAATTAATTTGTGTTAATTAAAATTTAATTAAAATAAGCTATGGAATTATCTTTCTTTTTATATATTCTATTTTTGGAAACCTCCTTTGGCCAACTATATATTTATTCAAATTCAAATTAATCTCTTAATAAAAATTGATTTAAACTACTAAGATCTGATCCATCTTCATTTAATTCGAATTAAGTACATTACAATAAATCTAATCTATTTAAAAAAGTAGCTTAGCCGAATTTTTTGAATATTTTTTGGATTTTTTTAAATAATGCTTGTATGTTATCTCTTTCCTTTCATCATTCAATCAAAATGAATTAATTGAATATTCCATGATATTACATTAAATAATAATTGAATCCCATCATAGAAACTTCTTTTTTGGCCTACCATTTATCATGCTTAATTTAAATTAATCAAAATTTGAACTATTCTCTTTTTCACATGGACATTTAATTATGTCATGACTTGTTTGGTAATAATTCAAACTCTTATCTTCTCTCTCTCTCTTGGCCGATCCACATAAGCATTAAATTATTAATTACATTAGAAATGAGGTCATATGATGAATTTATTCAATTTAAATCTCTTTCCAAATTAATTTTTCCTCCATATCCCTTTTTTGTCAATTGTCTTCATCATGCTAAATTAATTTAATTTAACTGATTCAAATCGATTTGCCTGCTAATTAAACCTTACCTCTTCCTTTCCTTGCTGAAACCCCTCTTATAAAATTTTAATTTCAAATTGATTTTTAATTAAACCAACCTTCCATATTAAATTCCCTCCTATTTCTCTTTAGCTGATTTTTTTCTCATGCCATTTATTTTTTATTTTGAATAGTTTATGTTTAGATTAATTCCAAATGACTTTCCCTCATATTTTTCTTTCTCTTGGCCGAACCTCATGACCCCTTGTCTTATAAATAATGTTTCTTAGACTAGGTTAAACCCTCTTGGAAATATCTCTCTTAGAAAAACTCTCTTAGCAAAATTTTTGTAAAACCTTTAAAGATCTCTTCTTGGTGAATCAAGTGCTAATTTCTTCATCCTTTTTCTATCTTCCAACCTACAAGTGATTAGATTGATATTGCACAAAAGAACTTGGAGGATTGGTGGATTTCCTTATGGTCAAAAGCTTAACAAGGTGATTTCATTCTAGTTTATGATTTGATATGCTAAGTGACCTTATTCTCCTTTTTTGGCTTGAATTTCTTATGCATTTTGGTCAATTTGTTTTGTGCTTAACTTATCTATTTTGATACTTTCTCAAGTTGGTCAAAAGCTTCATGGTTGATGAATTAACGTGTATTATCTTTGTGATTATTTCATATAAAATACTTATGAGTAACAAGTTTTATTACTTCTAAATCATCTTATCTTTTGCATAAATAATAATTTCCTTAAAAAGAGATTTTATTTGAGTTTATGTGTTTAAAGATATAATTTGACCTTTGAAAAAATCTAAGTCTCTTTCTAACAAGTGATTGATTCAAATTTCTAATCATTATTGTGCTATATTTCTAACCATAAATTAAATCACCTTGATTTCAAGTTATCATATTCACATCAAATATTTGAAAGATTCATTTACATCATATATATATATATATATAAATTTTAACTATTGCCTTCAAATTTAAATATCAATTAAAGTGATCTATCTTTCTTTCCTTTGAATTCACTTGAGTTAATTTTGTTGTAGTTGGGTTGTGAGTGAAACATACTCTTGAAATTTAGAGTTACATCCTTTTTTCTCCTTTTTCTTATTTTCTAGTTGGGTTGTATTTGCCTGTTAAGGAAAGTACATTGTTGGGTTGTGCTTGCCCATTAAGGAAAGTATGTTCTTGGGTTGTACTTGCCCATTAAGGAAAGTATGGTGCTGGGTTGTAATTTCTTGTGAAGGAGAGTATGGGATATTTGTTATAATCTCATTTTGACTTAGTGAATTCCTAGCTTGGGTTGCTATGCATGGATGTAGGCTGATTTTTGGGGTTTGGTTGAACCATGTAAAAATCTTTGTGTTCTCTTTCTTTATTTTTCTACAATTTAATTTTATGTACCATTGTTGATTGTTGTTTTATTTCTCTAAAGTTTTATCATTAAAGATTTAAGTTTTATACAAAAGTTTGAAATTAGGTTTTCTGAAATTATTTTTAAAACCCCAATTCTCCCCACCTCTTGGGTGCCATAGCCTCTTAACAATATGTAAACAATCATCCACCCATCTATCATTTAGTTGTCAAGAATGATAAGCTAAGAGAACCCTTGCTCACAAATATCTAATATCAAATTAAATATTTAACTATGTTCATACTCAAATAATCTCATACCAGTAAGGACGTGGCCTATGTCCTCTATTTGCATAGTTTTGTTGCCAGATGGTGCTACATGAAATGCAAATAAGACCATAACCTTTTGAATGGGTGGCTTGGCATCCATATAGTTAGACTATATTTTGATCATGGCATGTATGTCCCTAATGGCTTTGCTCCTTGCGCCATGAATTATAGAATATATTTAATAGGAAAAAATCCTTCTATTAGCTAAGGTTGACTTAAATTTATCACTTTAGACAAATATCATCCCAGGTCTATAAGAATTCCTTGGATGATGCAACCCATGGCTAGATAAAGATTCTTCAGTCAAGAACTAGTTCCCTTGGCTAAGTACACTAAGGACCGCGGAAACCCAGGATGATGGAACCATGTTAGATGACAGTCATTTATGCCATATTACGCACTGTTAGACACCAATTCATATAAGATAAGATAGGTTTATTTTTCAACTTTAGTCAAGATTCATCTCTTACTGCAGTAGAAGGGTAACTAACTATTCAGGCTTGTGTTCATAGGAATCGAGACCCATATCTAAATAAACCCTAACGTAATATTAAGGAAAATATAGTTAAATATATATCAATCTACCTCATGAAAAATTATACTCTTACCCATCTCAATAAAGATGGTGGAGAGCATCCTCAAAGGTATTTTTTCTAAACGATCACTAAGGTTTTAGGTATACCATAGAAATAAAATAAAATTTCTCTTTCTTTAGACATAGTTTAGATCTTAGAATGAATCTTTATCTTAGGATGAAGATCTCATTAAGGTTTGGGATATTGAATGGAATGGATTCTGCACAAAGTGGAATTTATTATTCTCTATTCGTAAAAATTTAAATTCCATTTTAACATAAAAATGAAATTAAAAATGGAAATGAAAACATTTAAATTACTTAAATTGGAACCACCCAATGGAAAATTGAGCAAATTTTAAGAATAAAAGAAATTAAAAGAATGAAAACAAAATTTTTTATAATTAGCAAACATATGGTATATAGTCTGGACACCAGAGGTCGTAGAGCTACTAGTCCAATGGAGGTCTTGATACCTCGAACTTCTAGTTTAACAATGACACATAACTATGAAGCAAAATTATAAAAAGTAAAAATTATCAATATCAAATTAAACCAAATTATGAAAACCTAAATTGAAACTTGAACATAAAATGCATAGTAAAGTCATACCACACAACCCCTCCTTCACACACTAGATTATTAGGTCACCAATCTTAGACTTAGGTTAGATCCATCTTTGATAATCTGTGATGTGATGTGATATATTTTTAATATTTTTTGTGTATTATTTTAGACTGGATGGCTAGGATTGTTTTTCGCTAGTTTGGATGGCAAGATGTCATTTTTAGCTCTATGCTATTTTCTGTAGGAGGTTGTGCTATATAATATCCATATATTTTAACTTTTAATTTTATTTTAGGTCTGGATTGGTGAGTTCCACACAGTATGGAATGTACCTCAATTATAATCTTATGGGCTTATTATTTGTTTAAATAGAGTGCCCATATTTGATCAAATGATCTGTGATATAATATATTGATAATTAATGCATAAGATTAGGTGCATTTCTTAATTTGATTTACTAATGACTTATCTTTGGAAGCCTCTCTTCACTTAAATAGTCAATGAATGGCTGTCTTTAGTCACATTCTTTTTGACCTTCAGTAAGAGTTGCTACTCTTTGCATTTCTAATTTTCTATTCATGTAATATAAATCTCTAAGTGATACAATTTGTTGATTTTGAACTTCTATAGATATAGATTCTTTTTCAGGGAATACTATTTCTTTGGCAAACTTAGCCAAAGCATCTACTATAGAATTATCTTTACATGATATTCTATATAGAGTTACAAAAGGGATCTTTTCAACCAATTTCATCATGTATTGATAATAACTAAACATCTTAGGCTGAAAAATCTTATAGATCCAACACACTTGGTTAATGACTAGCTGAGAATCTCCAAACATTTTTATATTCTTAATATCCATAAGGATTGCTAACTCTAGCATGTTGACCTCATTCTTTGATGAGGTTTACATCAATCTGAAACTAGTAATTAGGATGTCCTAATTTTAAATGGGAGCTTCCTAATTTAGTGCTTTGGATATTACACCTAGTGTCCTAAGGAATCTTCATTAGGTTTATTCTAACTTAGTTGACTTTGGTGGACTTAACCAATACTTTCAACTTGAATTAACCAAAGTAATCCAAGTGAATCAAATTAAAATTAAATCAAAACATTTTAAATCAAATGCATTAATTTCTAAAAAATTCAAAACCATCTTCAACCAATTCCTATGGATTAATAATGAAACCTTAGACCTTTCTAATGAGGGATTTCAGCACTAATCAAACCTCTTAGTCATCTTACACAAAGATCCAAATGACAAGGAGGCTAAGGAAAGTCAAATGGGGAAATTGCAAAATTCCTTTTGCCTAACCACATTCTCTCCCCACCTCTTCATCTTAAATAAGTGTAGGATGATAGAGAGGCATGCTAGGAAGCCTCCAAAGATTCCTATCAGCCTAGCTGACCAAGAGAGGGGAATAAGAAAGGAAGGGAGCTCACGGTCAAGGAGGGATTTCACACCTACACCCATCCATAAGCCCAACTGACTCACCCATCACTTTCACCATCCCAAAAGAAGAAGAAATGAACCTTCTTCCATTCCCCACACTGCCGAGAAGCAAGAGAACCACCAAATTAAAATATAGGCTAGGGACCTTAGTCTAGGGAACAATTCACATGGTGATAGCTCAATTCCATTAGCGCACGAGCTTCCCTCAAAGTTCTGAAGCTTTTCGAATCAACCTCACCGTCGTATATTACCGAACCGGAGGTATGCCTTTAACGCCCCTCCCTTTGCCTTCAAGCTTTTTGGGTTTGACACTTTATGAAGGTAACTTGATCTCAAGTGAGATCAAGCCATATAGATCCATAAGATTTCATTTAATGATCATTTTGTAGTTGAAATCACACAATTTCATTGCTTGGATCTCAAAATCATGCCAAAATAACAAATAGCTCTTGATTCTCTCCGTTCAGGGAAGGAGATGTAATTCAGACCATCTGTTCCTTTTTATAAAGGAACGGATGGCTCGGATCTAGGAGGGTTATTTGATTTAAACCATTAAGGAACTACAGATCAATCATGGACTATCGGATCTTTGATCGAACGGTCCAGATCAATACTGCATCACGCTGCCATTTTTATGCGAGATCCACGTAGATCCTGTGTGGACAAGTCAGTGTGCGAAACTTGGTGCGCTGTGCCACATCAATGCTAACTTATTTAGGAGGAAAATCGGGTTTTTGGAATTTAAAAAATGCAAAAAAATGTCAAGAACTTCTAAAAATCATAGAAAAATAAATATAAATTATAAAAATGCAAATGAGGGCTCTATGAATTTGTCTCCATGAGCGAAATCCATAAAAATTATAATACCCAATTTATGCTTAGTATTTTGGCCTTAATTTAGGTTTAATGGAAATTCATTAAACCCTAATTAGTCTTAAACCACCAACCTAATTGAATTGAAAATTTGGGGAAATCAAACTAATGTTGAAACACACATAATAAACATTTTCCATAATTTATTTTATTGTATTTTACGAAAATTGAAATTTTAAATCCTAAACTCTTAATTTAAATAAATAAATTAAATTTAAATAAATTAATTCATGAAAATAATTCAAATAACCTTAAATAAACTTATTAACTTGAGTGAACATTAAACCATTAATAAAACTTACCTAAATTTAATAATTCACAAATTAGCTTAATTAATCAATTTAATGAATTAATTAAATCAATTAATCAACCATAAATTAATTAAATAATAATAAATCAATCAAATGTCCAAAAATTATGAATGAACCCTCATTGGAAACATATTTTAGAGGGGAATAAAAAAAATTAAAACCCCTAAATGAATTTTATTAAATTAGGCATAATTTAGGTTTCAATGAAATAATTAAAATCTTAATTACACTTTAATTATGAATCTAATCAAGATGAAACTTTGGAAACATGAAATTGGTATGTAACCCAACTTGTCAAAAAATTTCAAATCCAATTGATCTTTGGATTGGGAATTGTTGAATTTCCAAATTCCTACATCAATATTAATCCAATAATGAATAAAGAAAATCCATTAATTCATTAAATGATGAAATAAATTGAACTAATCTTAATCAAACATCAGAAATACTTAAGGTAGTTTTATAAATAGTCCAAGTCAATGGAATAATCAATTTCAAACATAAGGACTAATGAAATTAAATGTTAAATTAATGAAATCAAATATAAAAACTTAAATCACAAACACTTAGTGAATCCTTACATCTCTAGTGAATCAAATCAAATAAATGCAAACTTCAACTAAGTGCTTTAGGTTAACCTAAATTACACTAAGTAAAATTGACATGATTTAATCTAAAAGATTAATATAAACCAAATGAACTAATTTAAACAAAATAAAATAAAATAAACTAAATCAAATGAAACATCAAAATCAATCCAAATATAAACTAAATGAAATCAAAAGGATTAATTAAGATACTTAAGGATCTTAGTTAGACCTTTAGAATGAATCTTCATCTGAGGATGATGATGATTTCATTTTATTAGGAATTAGGATGTAGTATAGGGTGAGTTCCATCCAAAAATGAATCCATTCTATTCTTCATTCTTGAAAACCTAAACATTACTTTAATCAAATAAAGTGAAAATAAAAATTAAAAATAAATCACTAAATAATTTGAATTGAAACCACCCAAAGGTAAAATTCAAACTAACTCAAAACTTAAATTGAAACTTGAGCTAAAAGAGGCTTAATAAAGAACTACCACACAAGGCTATCTTCTACACACACTAGATCATTTAGGGCATAGACCCTAGATTTATGTTTGATCATTTTGTGATTCTTTTATAGTTCTCTGTAATGTGTTGTGATATGTTGTGCTTCACATGCCTATGTGGTGTGTTGCTTTAGACTAAATGCCTAGGCTTGTTTGCCCGTTAGACTGGATGGTAGGGCAATCTTTCTAGAATTAACTCTATTTTCTACAGGGGACTGTGTTAAAGGGATTGCAATCATAAATAAAAATAAATAAATTATAAAATTATTGTTTGCTTGCAGGTGCTGAAAAATCCCTTAACATAGACCATAGAATAGGTGGGATTAGTAAGAAACTAATGCTAAGCCTGTATGTTTATAAAATATAATTGTTTTGTGCTATTTGTATTTCTTAACATCTATTTTGTAGGACTTAAGATTTCTTTTTCAATTTTAAAATGTGAAATTGAGCTTAGAATTAAGTTAGATCTATGGGGTTTAGGATTAGCAGGAGCTATCCCTACCAATAGATGGTGTTATGGTCCCCTGTGGAGCCCGATGGAGGTCCCTAAGAAAGGAGACTATCCTTGAAAGAAGACCCATAGATCTAGACTTGTAGTTCTAGGGCAGGTTGTATAAGGGCAGAGCTCAGCTGCCAATTTTTCTTTCATCCAAGGTGTATAGTGGTACCCAGTTGCATTGTCATTTTTCTTATATTAAATTTTCTTGCTTTATTAAGTTTCTTTCTGTGTTGTGCTTTTCTATGAATAAATGCATGGATGATTAGACTCATAAGAGAAAAATAAATTTTCTACCCAATTAAACTTAACCAATTGAAATATAAAATAAATACAACTCAAAACTTCATATATTAAAGCTTTAGGGATATCATAAAATCAATTAGAAATAATCAAGTTTTGAAACCTTGAAATCATACTGCTCCATTCCTTGAATTAGGAAACTACACCCATTGCACATAAGGGGCATCTATCCTGTGAGGATGACCACCTTCTTGGGAAGCCTGACTTCTATTATTGATTTGGCCCATAACCATTTCTAATTGCATGACATTAGGCATAAATGCATACCCATGGCCTAAAACAAATGTTGAGTCAAAAATTTATAAAAAATCTAAAAACTATGCATTAGCTAGATGCATTTCATATCCTACATGATCTAGGGATTAGGGAATGAGTCTAGGTTCATAGATTCCTTTCTTAAAAATATGATAGCCTAGACATCTTAGATTCATAAGACTTATCTTCATGAATTTAAAGTGCTATTAGGTGGCGTTAGATGATAGCCCTCTCCAAATGGGTTGTAAGTCCAGAAGAGTTACAAATAAGTTAATTCCCTCAAGTGAGAGGAATAACTGATAAGTCCTAAAGATAGAACTAGGTTGAGCATATAACATGTGTTAGAAGCACCTGTAGACTAGGTTCTGAAGCATCCTTTTCAGGAATTAGTCTTCTACCCTAGGCATTTCTATAGTCTTGTGCTGCTAGAATCTAAGTCCTAGACTTCTAAGGAAATATCAACTCCAAATCTAAATTAAATTCCAAATTTTGAAGCCCAATTATATGATAGTTGAAATTTCTACTAGGCATCCCAATATTAATAGGAATTTCTTACTTTTTCCCATTTGGCCTCCAAAATAATTCTCTCCAAGTTGAACCATTCTTAATTGAAAATTCAAAAAATCAATCCTTTAAAAACCACCTTAGAAATTTGTAGAAATAATAATTTATTTATTTAATCAAGAGAATTCTTAGGAAGAGACCCTTCTTAAGATGTAATTAACTATAGAGACTTCCTATATAGGGAACCATGAACCTAGTTTAAAATAAACCCTGTTCTATCTTCCACATAGTTTAGGGGAAAAATCTCTGGTACACAAAAGATCCATTAGACTTAGGAGTCTATTATTGAAATGATCAAATCCATTATAGGATAACATGTTTATTTTTTGAGATAATATGTTTATTCCTTAATGACATATTTGATCATCTAAATAAGAAATTCCTAAACTCTATGTGGTGTCATAAATTTTCTCCACATAGCCCAATTATAATAGACTCATACTTAACTTCGTTAGTCATATAGGGCTCAAGTAAATGATATGAATATAACATCATTTCTTTATCTAGAGTTATAAAAATCAATCGAATCCCTTCCTTCCCTAATATAGAAAATTTTAATTCTTTATTATTCTTTGATGATGTTACGCCATCAAAATATAATTCCCAAGTGGCATTAGGTTCTTCCTTGAAAATCATGATCTATTCATCTAGAAGATCATCATTTAAAGGAGAGCCCTCCAGTAGAAGATGTGCTGCTAAGAAGTCATCTACAACTTGACCCTTTACAACACCAAGAGGAATAAATGTGATATCAAATTACAATAAGATCATAGGCCAACGTGCTAGATGTATAGACAACATTAGGCGAGTCATGAGATATTACAAAGGATTCATTTTAGAAATCAAATTTATTTTATGAGAAAGCATATAATGCTTTAGTTTTTTTAGTAGTGAAAAATAAAGCTAACTAATGCTTTTGAATAGGTGGATAATTCATTTCTATTGAGATTAGTCTATGACTTAGATAATAAAAAGTATTTTCTTTCCCTTCTTCATAAACTTGAGCCAATAAAGCTCCAAGTGATTCATCTAAGGCTACAGTATATGATTAATGGATTTCTTGGAATTGGAGCAACCAAAATAAGAGGATTCATCAAATATTAGTTTAGACTTTCAAATGTCAAATGACATTTCTCATCCCAAGTAAATTTAAAATTTTTTTAGTTAATTCCACAAATGACTAGCATCTTTCAGATAGATTTGATATAAGTCTTCTTACATATATGAGCCTTCCCTAGAATGATCTTAACTATGTAAGACTTCTAGGTGGCAGCATATCTATGATGGATTTAATTTTTTGAAGAATAATTTTGATTCTATTGTGTCTTGCTACAAATCCTCAAAACGTTTTTGAAGTTACCCCAAAAGTGCACTTCAAGGGATTCATTTTTTAGGTTGTAATGACACAACCATTCAAAAATAATCCTTAAGTACTATACATGATTTTCTTTTACTTTACTTTTGTTGACTAAATTATTGATATAAGATTCAACTTGATTATGAATTAAGTTATTGAAGATTCTAGTCATCTCCCTTTGGTAGGTAGGCCTAACATTTTTGAGACCAAATGGCATAACCGTGTAATAAAATATCCAAATAGGAGTTATGAATGTCGTATGATTTTCATCCTCTAGAGCCATCTTTATTTGGTTATACCTAGATGATCCATCCATGAATGAAAGGATTTCATTTGAAGAGGTTATATCTACCATAAGTTCTAGTATCAGCAATGGGAACTCATCTATAGGACAAGTCTTATTCAAGTTTCTCAAGTCAACTAAATGCCTATTTGACCATTCTTTTTCTTAATGCTTGCAAGCCAATAAGGGTATTATACTTATCATATAAAGCCAAGCTCAATTAATTTTTTGACTTCAATAATGACTTATTGTTCAATTTCTAAGCACATGTGCCTAAGATCTTGCTTTACTGGAATTACATCGGGTTAATCTCTAGTTTGTGAATTGCAACTTCTAGCGATAAACCTTGAATCTCATCATAACTCCATGTAAAGAAAACTTTACTGTTATAAAGTAAACTAATCAACTCTTTGGAATCTTTTAGACCCAACAAGAAACTAATAAAAGTTGGTCTTAGGTCTTCTTCAGTTCCTAGGTTGATCTCTTTTAATTCGTCAATATTAGATTTTATTTCACTTTAAATTTAGATGGTGCATTCTAAATTAAGCAATCATCTAGATTGCTATCTTTTAAAGTTTCAAAATAAAATTCCTTTGAAAAGTTCAAAGGAATCCCAAAAAAGCTAATCGGATTCTATATGACTGCTTATCATCAAACAATGTTCGACATTATCTAGAGGTCCAATGGTACCAAACCTAATACCAACATTAGATTTTAAGTTTTTATTTTTAGCCTCCAAATATTTCCATGCATTGAGCTGTATCTTTTGGCTAAGTATTTGAATTCAAACAATGTCTTCTAGAATTTGTAACATAATCAGGATACCAATCAATCGCATGGAAAGGTCTAGGGTCTTCAAGCTTTCATTTGATGATGGATCTTCAAGCTTTACATCTAATTCTGAGCTTGAAGGTCTCAATATAGAATGAAACATAGACAATCTTCCCATTTCTCTTGAAAGGTTAGGGGTCACTTTGGCTTTTAACTGTAAAATTTTATTTAGAGTTAGTGTCAAAGTGTCCACATATCTTTTCAATTTTTCATAAATAGATAGCTCAGGTTCATCCTTTAATACTTGGATTTGTTCCTCATCCCTATCTGATTCTAATGAAATCTCAAACTTTATTGAGGCATCTTTTTTATTAGAATCTTCATCAAAGTTGGATTCCAAATTAATTTGTATTATCGGAGGTTCTTTCTCTTTTTCTTTTTATCCTTTTCATTCTTTTCTTCTTTATTTATTGTATTCCTTAGTGTCTTAATAATGTTGGATTTTATAGAATCATGTACTTGCTTCTTAGGCATATAATAATCTGCATCCTCATAAAGTTCAATTTTATGGATAGGGAATGGTTGTATGTCACCTTTTATGGTCTATTCTACTCCATCCTAGTGTAATTAATACATTGGTGAAGTGATGAAGGAACCATTCTATATTAATGTATCCAAGGTCTACCTAAGAGGGCATTAAAGGATGTCTCTGAGTCGATAATATGATATTTTGCTTTTGAACCTAAAGCTTTCTCCCAAGTTTCATTAAACCCCCTTAACAACATTTTATTTGTACTAAGCCTTCTAGTGTCAATCTTCAAGATAGATAATGTTCTAGAGTTCATAATGTTGATTAGAGCTCTGTGATCAACTAGAACTCTCGATAACCTAAAGTTTCCCTCTTTGATGGATATATAAAAGAATCAATTATGATATGTAGTCCCTAGAAGTAGATCCTCATCAAAAAAGGTGACTCCAAGGGTCTCCTTGAAGTAGCAAGCCTCATCTAAGGAAGTTGTTGCTAGTTGAGTTAGGAATATCTCTAGATCGAGTAATTCTTGTACTAATGATTACCTCATTTTTTTGATAGAATAAGGGCATCATTGATACTTGGCTTATCTAGAAGTTCTTAAGATATGCTAAAATATTATAGTCAACCTTGGGAACGATTGACTCATCTATTAGATGTTGTTGCAAAGATTCTAAACTTTGATCGACAATTTTTTTTCTTTTATCTTTGGGAGGAGGAAGATGAGGCGGTAAAACCTTCCTAGTATAGGGATTCACCTTAGTGATATCTCCAAGGGTCATATCAACTTGTCTGTCATCAATGAAATCCTTTTCCAAAGATTTATCAGAATCTGACAACTCTATCTCTATGCTAACAAGGTTACCTTGCAAATCATCCATAGGACTATCAGTGTTTGACCCTGATTCATAAAACACATCAATATGAGAATTTTAGTTTTCATCTTTTTGCTTTTCTTTATTTTCAACACAATCATTAGAAAGAGTAAGAATATAAGAAATGCCTTTAGAGGTAGACTTTTTATTCATATCTTGAAAATGTGTACATAAAGATAAAGGAGTGCAAGGCCTAACCTCTTCATCCTTATCATACAAAACTCTATTACATACAATAGATGTCCCTCCCTCACCACTCTTTCCAATTTAGAAGATCTTCTTTTGGGTCTTCGTCTTATCCTGCATTGAATTTTTAAATTTTTACATCGAATGTTTTTTAGAAGAATGGGATAAGGCTTTATCCCATTCATTTAAATGATAAGAACTAGAGGAAGTAGAAGAATCACTTGTAATTACCTTAATGGTCCCTTATCTAGGGCCTATAAGGTACTCCTTAGGGATTACCACCAGCCCTTTATGAAAGTTTCTTTCAACCCAATCCTTGAAATGACCCAACATCTGATGATATGGATAGTAGTTCGGGTCATTCACTCTGCCAACTTCCTATGATTTTTTTGGATTAGGTACTTTGAAATTTGGCTTCATTTTTAAATTTTTCAAAATTTTCCTCACTGCCTCTCTCTTGAAATAATAAGCCTAGCTTATTCCTTGACTAGAAGGGCTAGTAGGAACCTTTTTAAGAGGTGGTGATAATTGTTGCTATGATGGACTAAAAGATGAAGGCTGCTCTAAATGCACTTAGATTTGGACCTTTCCCTTGTCTACTAAAGAGACATTTCATGCCTTCTTTTCTAGTACCTTCCTAGGCTTTGATGGTTCTACAAAGAGTGCTCTCTTAAGAATGACATCATAGGGGCATCTTCTTGTAAGCTAGAAGCTTTATTTAAGAATTTTTGAAAGTGTTAATGGTAAAGCCCTTTAATAAAAAGACCACTGGACCATGAATATTTCTTAGGAGTATTTTTTATTGCATGCTGCTCTTGTAATTATGACTCATACTTTAAGCTGAGAATCCTCTATCTCAAGATGTAATCAACTAATGATTCACCTGGCTTTTATTTTTCAACAACTAAATCACCCACAGTAAAATGGTGTTAAGTGCATATGAACCTTTTTACAAGCATGTTTTCCAATTCAGTAAAGTGCATACTAAACTATTTGGTATCTCAGCATACCAGTCAAAGGCAACCTCAGTTAAACTACTAACAAATTTCTTAAATAACAAGACATCACTTCCTCCTGCATTGCAACAACTCTCCTGAAAATGCATCAAATATTATTTGGGGTTGCCTGTTCTATCAAAAACTTGGAATGAAGGGGGGTACAAATCCCTTGGGATAAGGTACATAGTCATATTCCTCAAGGTAAGGTCTACCTTTTGGAATTAACATCATACCATGGGATTGTGCTAATGCTTCCTTTATTGTTGCTCCATGAGAGAATTTAGGTTAGTTTTAGAAGTTACATCATCCATTATTTTATGTTGTTCTTGATGATGTTCTTCCAAACCAGACCTCTTCTCATCCATGGGATGGGATTCTTCTAGATGTTTTGAGGAATGAGGTTGGGAAGGACTAGGAATCATACGTTAGAGTGATTTCATAGTGGTAATCATTTCCCCCATTATTCTCTCCATGCTCAAAATCTAGTCATCCTTTTTCTATAACTAAAGGATCAACAACTACGTAGGATTAGATATATAACACTCATGTGTTTCCTCCTATTCTTTTTTTGATGACCTCATGTCAACCATGAAGATATGTGTTATAGGTAGCCTTGAATCATCATCTAACAAATCATCTTAATCAAAGTCAAAGTGATCTTGAGTCTACTTATGTTTTCTTTTTCTTCATCCTTACTAGTAATACTCTCTACTTTTTATTTTGTAAGATGAAGTGGAACACCGTTGCTATCAAGGATAGCTTTTGACTCTTCTTCTACATCCATGGGTTTCATTTCAAATATTTCTTTTTCATGAGTTCCATGGATGGTGGGAGCTTCCTTTAAAGTAAGAGTGGCACCCTAACTAAGGTGTCCCTCATCTATGACATCTCTATTATAATGATACATCCTCTTTTCCTTAGGCTGTAGTAAGAGGGTGGAATATGTTGACTCCTAAGATAGGAGAAGTATCAAGAAGGTATATCCATCCCTTTCCCTAGCAAACTCTATGTTTACCATCTCTTTTAGTTTTTTTTCCTTTAGGGCTTGTTTCATAAGTCTCCTCTCTCTATTATTTTTCTAAGTTTCAATCATTTAAGGAGGCTCAAAAGTTGACCCTACTTTAAAGGTGCTTAGAAAGAAGGAAGTACATAATGTCTCTATAACAAGTAGTTTGATTTTCTTTGGTACAAGGCCCATCTAGACCTTCTCTGCATTCACACTAGTAACTTCCCTAGTGACAGTAAGGGATCTCCTCGGTGCACTAGAAAACTCTAGAATGGGTGCTTTATCCTTAACAACCACTTCACTGATAGGGGAAAAAGTTACTCCATTAGCTGTAATGTTTAGATTTTCAAATCTAGCTTCAAACTTAAAGATGGAGCCATCAGCTAATGTGCTACTATCAATAGAGAAACTGATCCCACACTTGGTAGCAAAAATAAGTTGCCCAACTATCTTGTATTTTCAAATAAGAGATTAAAGTAAGTTATAATTACCATTTAATTAATATAATATAGTCAAAAGAAAAGCTTTTGACCCATTAAGAAAACATAACCATTTTATTATGGCTAGAATTTTTAAAACATTTTTTTATTTTTTTAAAAATGTAGAATTATAGAACCATCTCATTTGATTTTAACAAACAAGAAGGTTTTATAACTTATTTAATGGATGTTGAGTATGCTCTATTAAGGATGAAATGGAGAGATACCCAACAAAAAGAAAGGAAATCTTGACTTGTGAAAACATAAGTAGATTACCAAAATGTAGAAATAAAGGCCAATTTCTAAAGATAAGAGAGGAACAATTCCCCAGTGGAGTCTGAAAATATCTTTGTGGAAAAAATTATAACACCACATAGATTTTAGAAATTTATTATTTAGGTAATCAAATTAAACATTAAAGAATAAACTTATTATCATGGAAGATAAACATGTTATCTATAATGGATTTGATTATTTAAATAAGGACTCCTAAGGTTAATAGGTCATTTAATAATCCAAAGATTCTTTGCTTGAAGTACATGGAAAAGTAGGACAACATTTATTTTATATTGGGATTGTAGTTTCTTATTAGGGCAAGCCCCTATAGTTAATTACATCTTAGGAAGAAGGATCTTATTAAAGAAATTAAAATTTGAAAGTTTGAAGGTTTATTTCTATGGATTTCAAAGTTGGTTCCAAATGATGATTAAATTGAAATTTCAAAAAGGAACACTCCAAAGGGGGAAGAGTTCTTTTCAAGGCCAATTAGGATAAATTAGAAAATGCTTATATATACTAGGAGGTATAGTAGTCATTTAACAATCCTACCATTGGGCTTTATATTTTAGATTGAATTTATTAAGATTTGAATTAATTTTTATTATAAATCTAAGACTTAGATTTTAGCAATGCAAGACTGTAGAAATACCTAGAGTTGAGGACTTGTTCCTAAAAGGATCCTTCATAATCTAAGTCTACAAGTGCTTTTGACACAAGTCAAAGGCTCAACTTAGTTCAACTTTTGGGAATTATTGGCTCTTTCTCTCACTTAAGGAAAGGAACCTATCCCAAAATCTTCTAGACTTATCACCATCTTAGAAGGGCTGCAAACTAACACCACCTCAGTGAATTTTTAAATTCATGATGCTTATGTATGCAAGATGGCTGGGCTATTACATTTTAGAAAAGAATCTGGGAACCTAAACTCAGTCCATAATCCCTAGGATCATGTTATGTATGATTTCACCTAACAAATACAATATTTTTTACCTTTTAAAAGTTTTGACGCATAATTCATTTAAGTTCTTTGGGGTATGCAATTTATGCCTATAACAAGATACAATTAGAAGCAATCATGGGCTAAATCAAAGTAAGAAGGCACACTTCCACAAGAAGGTGGACATCCTCAAAGTTTAGATGCCTCTTATGTGTAGTGGGTGAAGCTTCCAATTCAAGGATTTCAAATAATATGCTAACATGGTTCACAAAAGCTTCTTGTTTCTAGTTGCATTTAAGTTGCACCTATAGCTTTAATTTATATATGAAGTTTTGAATTTCTGTATTTTTGTTTAAGTTATTTAGATTTAAGTTTGGTAGAAAATTTATTATCCCTAAGAGCCTAATGTGCAGGCATTTGAATACAAAAATATAGTAATTTTTATTGCGCACCCAAAATAAATCACACAAATTTTCACAATAATGTTATGCTAAAAAGAATGTCCTAGAATCCAAATTAGTGGGAAAATAATTCTAGCCATCGAGTCTAAAATAATATACCATAAAAAAAAGAATATTTCACATCACATCACAAATTGACCTAACCTTAGTCTAAGGTCGATGGCCTAATAATCTATGTGAAGGAGTGGTTTGTGTGGTATGACTTTACTAGGCATTTTAAGTTCAAGTTTTGATTTAGTCTTCAAAGTTTGGTTTAATTTGATTTTGAGATTTTTATTTTTTATAATATTTCTTCATAGGTACATGTCATTGTTAAATAAGAAGTTTGAGGTATTAAGACCTCCTTCGGACCAGTAGCCATACAACTTCGGGAGTCCATACTATATAACATATGTTTACTAATTATAGATTTTTTTTTCATTCTTTTAATTTCTTTTAATCTTAAAATTTGTTCAATTTCCCATTGGGTGGTTCCAATTTAAAGTAATTTAGTTGATTTATGATTTCATTTTCATTTTTAATTTCATTTTATGTTAAAGTCAAATTTAAATTTTCAACAATGAAGAATAAAATAAATTCCACTTTAGGAGAAACCCATTCTATTCAACATCCTAAATCCTAATGAGATATTCATTCTAAGATGAAGATTCATTCTAGGGGTCAAGCTAAAACCTTAGGCATTTTTAAATTCATTTGAGTTTAATTTTATTTGGAAATTTGATTAAGATTCATTCTTCTTTTAATTTCTTTTAATTTAATTAAACATTTCTTAATTTGGTTTATGGTTTTTTATTTTTATTTATAATCTTTGATTAAGATTTAATATATTTTCTTAAATCTTAATTAGGAATTTAATGTTCACGTTATTATGATGTAGTTTGATTTAGATTTCATTTTAAATTTGATTTTAACTCATTTATATTTGATGTTGTTTAGTTTAAGTTTTATAGCTTAATTTTTGTATTTAATATTTTTTTATTTGGTTCATTATTCTTTTGATTTTATTTTTATTTATTTGTTTATTTAATTTAGATTGATCTTGTTTATTTATTACATTAATATTTATGTTTATGTTTATTTATTTAATGTTTATTGGTTTGAATGAACTTAATTGACTTAATTTAATATCTTAATTCAAGTTTGGTTTTGATTTCAACATTTAAATGGTCCATTATATTTCAATTTCATGATTTATTTATTTATATATTTTTAATTTATCATTTAGGTTTATTTGATTTTAATTAATTCATTTATTCATTAATATTTCCATGTATGCTAATGAGTCATTGATTTTAAGTTACGACTTCTTTCATTCACTTTAACTTTATTATTGTTTTCAATTCTATTATTTTAAAATTAAGCTTAATGAAACATTACATGTTAAAATTTAGTTTAGTTCAGTATGATGGAGTTTTGTTTACTTAGCTTAATTTAAGAAACCTAAGAAATTGATTGACTTTCGACACTCAACTCAAATCTAGGCTATTTTAGTTCCTTAGGTTTACCTACATCTAATTAACTTAATGAATCATTTTATTTTTAATTCATCTTTTATTCTATACTTAGGATTATGTTATTCATAAGTTTAAAGGTTTCTTTATATTAATAAATTCCATGTTTTAATGTAAAGTTTAGAGAATGGTTAATGCTAAATTTCAATTATTTAATTGAATCTAATGATTTAAGATTTAATTAAATTTTATATCTTAAATTATCTCATGAAACCTTAACTATATTTTTTTAATTAAGTTCTTTAACTTCAGAGATTTAGAAATTTTTTTTATGCATTTAGATATTAGTGAAAGTGAATTAAAGTGATTTTATACATTTTCATAATTTCTATACTTTTTTTATTTAACATTTTCACTTAAATTAACCTAAGGATAAGAAATTTCATAACTATCAATCCAAAGATCATTTACCTATGAAATGTTTATGACAAGTGAGGTTCCTTGATAGTTTGAGTTCTCTAAAGTTTCTCTTTGGTCAGATGCATAATTTTGGACTATTTAAGATTTTAATTATTTCACTAAAACTCATATTTAGCCTAAATTAAGCATAACTACTTTGAAGTTTTAATTTTTCAGTATTCCTCTCTAGGATATGCATCCATTGAAATTTTATTTGAAATTTTTAAGAATTTGTTTGATTTATTATGATTTTTTGAAGTTCAAGTTCATTAATTGAATTTATTTATTTAATTAATTCTGAACTTAGGTCATTCTAGGTTTTATTAGATTCTAGAGAGTTCAAATAATATATTTAGGTTCATTAAGATTTATTATGATGATTTAACTTAATTTTATAATTTTTACTAATTTTTCTAATTTAAATTTTTTTATTTCATTAATTTAATACATATGGATTGAAAGTTTTGTATTTTAAGATTTAGTTGCAAATAAATCATTAAATATTTATCTAAGGTGTGTCTTAACCTTAATTTCAATTCCCCACAGTTTCAAATTGGCTAGATTAATGGCTTGTGTGTAATTTGAGTTTATTTTTTTTATTTAGACCCAAATTAACCCAAAAATACCTAGTAAAAATTAGAGATTTTGGGTTTAATGGATTCTTCTCACTGAGATGAATCCATATAGAACATATTTGCATTTTTTGATTGAATATTTTTTTTATGATTTTTTAAAGTTTCTCATATTTTATGGTAATTTTGTAAATTAAAAAAATAGATTTTACCATTTTAAATGGTTAGAGCTATGTGGCACTAACATGGTACTGCTTTACATATGGCCGTGTCTAATTCAATCATGTCAGATCCATGTGGATTCCATGTTATTTTGGTGAAGGTACGCGGTTTGATCTAGACCGTCTAATCAAAGATCAGACGACTTGGATTGTCCCACAGTTTCCTATAAGGATTTTAATTAAATGATCTGACTAAATCACGACTGTTAATTCGAAATAGAAAGAATAGATGATCATGATTTTATCTTCTCTAATCACGGTGATGACCTAGCACCATTCACTTTTTGCGGCTAATCATCGGTGATCTATGCAATGAAATCTCAAGATTTTGATTGCAAAATGATCAGGGTATGGTTTAGGATGGATCTATATAGTATTATCAATCTCAAGGTTTACTTTGTTTCATAAATGACCAATGTCAAATGCAGAGGAGGTCAACTTTGGCTATACCTCACTAGCATGCGGTCTCGGTGGTGATTTCTATTTTAGAAACACTCCAAGAAGTGAAATGAAGTCTTTGGAAGAAGAAACAAGCTTCGCTTTCATCTAGATCGACATGGATATAGATGTTTTCTACAACTCATCAGAGTTTGGTGTTGGGAGCAATCGAGGATGTTTAGGATGAGGGGAAGGTATAATTATATTTAATTTTACTTGGAGAAGGTGGGGGAGTCGAGCAAAAGTGCTAATTCGATCTCCTCTTCCTTTTTAAGCTTGGCTGAAAGCTCTCTCATTAGACTTCAATGGAGGCCACCAGCCATGGAGAATTGAACTCCAAATGATGGAGTTGAAGGTGGTGAGAAGGTTAGACATTCCTTTTAAATTTCTCAGAGTAATTGAAATTGAACACATGGAAGGAATCTTGTGGACTTTAGGAAGGCATTGGTTCGATTTGGCCCTTTCTCCTCCTGTGACATATTCCACTCCTTTTGATGGACTTGGTCACTCTTAATATGCTTAATCTTTGTCATTCACTTAAACTCATTTAGGATGAGTTTAGATGTGTTTCAAGGTGATTAGTTTAAGTTCATCTTCAAATGCTTTGAATTATACCACTTAGGCATTTTCCCTTTTAAGTTGGCATAGCTTCATCCATTTGAAGGATTGATGCTAGATTTAAGTTTTAATTATGCTCATTTAATCATTTATAATGTCCCCAATTAATGGGCTTCATGAAATTTAGAGTTGGTTATTTGCTTATTTCAACACTTGACCCATTATGGCTTAAATGGATTTGATTGAATCCAATTGAGTCAAATAACCTTATTGACTAAATCATAATAATGTATTTAGCTTTCAATTATGTTAATCCAAGTATTTGGGATGATTTAGGTCAATCGAATTTCATTAATTTTGGATATAAAACCAACTTTGCCCAATTTGGGCTTAATGGGTTAAGATTGATCTAATTGGGTCAAATGACCATATTAGTCAAGTTAAACCCAATATTTAATAATGATTTTAAATAATTTTAGATAATTAATTTGGATTTGAATTCAATAAAGTCCATTTTGACCCATTTTGATTAAATAATATGATTAGCCTAATTAAAAACTTATTAGATTTAGATTCATTTGATTCATGTTTAAACATACTTATTTTATTATTTGGAACTTTCAAAATGATTTAATTTGGTCAAAATTCATTCCTAACAAATAATAGTCTATCCATCTTGCATTTATATAAGATTGGCTTACATGATTTTAAATTGTAGTATGTGTTACGTAGCAGCCATTCTAGTCAGTTGTAAGTCTAGAAGGATCAGGATTGGTTCACTCTCTTTAGTGGAAGTGAACCAACATATTCCATCTTTCCCAAGGAAAAATTAAGTTGAGCTCTTGTCTTGTGCTATAACACTTTAGATATAGGTTTAGAGGCTATTTGTTTCTCTTTCATTATCAATGTAAGTCCTCACCTCTTAGGCATTTCTATAATCTTCTATTGGTAGAATCTAAGCTCTAGCATTCTAATAAAATAACAACTCAAATAACTATAAATCTTCATTTCAAAAATATAAAGCCCCACCATATGATAGATTGAAGTGCTCACTAGGTTTTCTAGTATCGAGAGCCCTTCTTACTTATCTTCCCTTGGATTCCATTAAGAATTCTCTCTATTTGAGTTTTTCCATTTGATTTCTAATGACTATCAATCTTTTGTTATAGAACTTTGAAATCTTTAGAGATACTAATTGACTACTTTTATTAAGAGTATTCTTAAAAAATCTCCATTTTCTATGATGAAATTAACTATGAAGGTTTGCACCTATACGAAACTTAAGAACCTAGCTTAAAATAAACCCTATTTTACTCTCTCCATGTAAGCTAGGGAAAAATCTCTAGTATATATAAACCTATCAATTTTAAGAGTCTTTAATAGATGATCAAGTCTATTGTAGAGTGATATTTTTACCTCTCAAGGTAGCCTATCATTTTTTAATGCTGTGCTTGATCATTTTAATATGTACCTCCTAAAATCAATGTGGTGTCCTTATAACCATAATTTTAAACACAACAAATTTTTCTGATGACTTTGCTAGGGATTGTTTTTCTCTCCATCTTTAGTAGTAAATTATTATCTCTAAGAATTTATAGTGGACTTATATTTTCAAGAGTCCAAGTCTATCTTTCTTTTTGTTGGATTTATTGCACATTTCATCCTTGGACAAGTGTTGCCAACATCTCCAAGGTTCTAGAACCTCTCATGTGTAGGTTAAAGAATCCCCATGGGATCCCAAATGTGAAAATTAAATAAATCCAAAATTAATCATGTAAAATTTTTTAAGGAATTACAAAGTCATATCTTTGAACTTATGTTATATCTAAATTTGACAAATTAGGTACACTAGTCCTACAAAATCCATTAAGCTCACCTCGTAGTTGATCGCATAGAAAAAATATCTTTGAGGATGCTCTCCGCCATCTATATTGAGATGGGTAGGAGTATGTTTTCTCATGTGAGTGATTGATATATATATATATATATATATATATATATATATATATATATATATATATATATATATATATATATATATATATATATATATATACACACACACTAGATTTCCCCTAATATTATATTAGGGTTTATTTATATTTGGGTTCCTATGGATGCAAGTGTCCATGTAAGAGAGCACTCTCGATTATAATTTGAAAATAAAATATATCTTATCTGATATGTATTGGTGTCTAGCAATGTTTACTATGGCATAATTGACTGTCTTTTAACTTAAAGCATTTATTGGGGGTGTTGAAATGATAACATGCCCAATCAAGATAGGCTATCATGGTCCCAGTCTACCAAGCTAGAGGAACTAGTTCTTGACCAACGATTCCTTGTCAGTTGCCATGGGTTGCATCATCCAAGGTGTTATTATAGACCTAGGGTGATATTTATCTAAGGTGACAAATTAAAGTTGACCTTAGATACCAGAAGGCTTGTTACCCATTAAATTTATTCTATAATTCATGGATCAAGTTGCAAAGCCATTTAGGGAACATACGGGCAATTTCCATGACCGAAATGTAATGAAGCAATATAGAAGCCAAGCCATCCGGTCATAGGGTCCAAGTCATATTGACATTTAATGTGGTGTCATTTAACAATAAAAATACATAGGCAAAGAACACTAACTACATCATTACTGGCATGGGATTATTTGTGTATGAACATAGTGATGTATTTAATTTGACATTAGCTCTTTTGTGAGTAAAAGTTATTCTTAGCTTACCATCCTGGATAAATGATGATAAATAGGTGGATGATTGTTTGCTTTATGTATTTAAAATGATAGACTTCATTCAATTTTTTAAGATATCCATTCAGGTTGAATATTTAGTCAACACAGCTATCATTGGGGAAAGGTTAGGTTCTATTAACCCAAACCTAGCCATAAGTCCTAATCAAAAAATTAACCTGTGAAGCATCTTCAAGTAGTAGACTTAGGCAATTATTATTGTGTCTAGGCCCATGTATATAATTTAAGCTTATTTTGTGTTAACCTATGAAGCTTCCTCAGGCATTGGACTTATACAATTGTTATTGTGTTAGGGCCCATGCAAAACATTCAAATTTATTTTATTTTAAGATATTACTGTGGCTATGAACATCTAGAATTGTGGCGCTATCATGGGTAGTACTATAGCATCCTAGGGTAGGTATTTGTATTTTAAGAGAAAGGGTTAGCACCTCAGTGCTATATATATAGTGCTGCAACATTTATGGTTGGACTTTGTTTATTTAAGTTTATTCAGGTTGACTTGCTAATCAGTGCTTCAACACTAATCGTATGGCACCACAGTGCTAGTCAAAGGTCAATTCAAAAAAAATTGGTAAATGGACAGATGCTTTAAATAGATAGGAAAAGCTTTTTGACCAATGTTGCAGCACTATGTCAGAGCGCCACAATGTCGAATCAATGCTTGACACACTTTTCAATTTTGAAATTAAGGGTAATGAATGCTCTTTTGTACTGTCATAGTAATAAATTGACTAGCTAACCAGCAATGCGGTGCTGCATGTGAGCTCAGCATCGCTTGGCTACCATTCCAGAATCTGGGAGGTTAGTTACTCAATGCCAATACTAGAGCATCGTAGTGTTAGGCTAGATTTATAAATAGACCCTTGTTCTACTCATTTTTCTATTCTACATTTTCCATTCCTTAGAGATTTCTCTCTTTCTTTCTCCCAGCTTGCATTTTTCTCTTTAAAAAAGCCATCATGCTAGTAAAATTCTTCAGTAAAGGCAAGTAGTGGTAGTTGTCAGTGTCACTAATAAATTTGTTAAGACAGAAGATGATGAGATAGTTGGTAGCACCTAGGTGCTATGTCTGCAACACCATGTTGCTGTAGACTAAGATGTCTAACTCTCTTTTTATTTTCATCATTTTTAGATCCAAATAGTTGTGAGGTTGAAATTAAATTATTTCTAAAATCAACTAAAGAATTCTCTAAATTATAAACCCCATCTAACATAATTAAATTTGTTTGATCAGGGTTTAAATTCAAGACTTAATAAAAAATGCTAACAAAATTGCCATAATAATTAACCATTTACTTTTCTACAAATAAATGCATAGCCATTAGTCTCCATTAGCAATAATAATAATTATGTCCCCTAGGAAGCTCATCTTCTCATTTGCCTTAGGTGTGGATTTGGCCATGGATCAGGCCATCTTCACCTCAACTCCTATTATAAAGTTTAGCCTAAGTTTTAAGCACTTCAAGTCACTTGTGATGGCCCAACACTTAGCCACTATCATCAAAGAGGAGGTGGAAGACAAGAATCCACTTCTTCAATTCAATCTGCAATTTGATATTGAGTTCCCCTCTTTGGAAAAAAAAGGCTATAGAGGTTCCCCCACCATGTGCATTTTTTATTCCCACCACTAGGACTAGTACTACCTCTAGGAACTCTAGACCCCAAAATGAAGGTAGAAGTTGTGTCGAAGGTTATCTTGTTGGCTTTTGAGGTCAATTCTAGCTCCTTCCATGTTACTCTAACCATGACTCTGCATTGAAATAAGAATCACAAGCTCTAAAGGTACTATGAGATGATGTCTAGAGAGATAGAGTCTGCATCCCATGTAGTTGAGGATGGTCCTCCACTTGAGACCTCTCCCCTCCTTGGTGATAGTAGGTTTCATCCACTTTCAAGTGTAGAGGGAGAAAATGATGTGAAGAAGATAGTCACATCACCCCCATGACCCTCAGAGTATGAAACACTAGCTAAGAAGATGATGAGGAAGCCCTATGCTAGTCTAAAGCATATGCTTAAGAGAGTAGGAGGAGCCCACAAATTCTTGGAGTTAGCTTTAGTCAATGACCTAAGAGAGATCATCCCCAGAATTGTTAGGGATCATATTTATAGAGAGAGCTAAAGAAGCCGATATAACAGCCCAAGCAGAGAAGAGATATAGAAGGAGGTTTGCTAAATAGTTGGTGGGCATTAACTTTAGTGGATCATCACCCTAATCAGTGAGCTAATAAAGTTAATTATTTTGACATCATAGTTCTCACTAGTTCTAGTCAAAGGAGGAAGTCCTCAATAGAGGTACGGATGGTGCCACCAACACAACACCGCTCGATGCGCCATCTGCCTGACTAGTTTATGTCTCACCATTTCATGTCCCCACCAAGTACCCAAAGAGCACATCTTGGAGAAAATCTTCACCCCTCAGTGATCCATTTATAGCCCAAGCAACACACTTCATCTTCTCACACTGATGATGTGAGGTTGTACTCCCCCAGTCACTATCCTGTACAATTAGTGGAGAAAATGGAGTGGCGACCTAAGAGCATTATCATTGCTTCACTAACTTGGCTAGGTAAAGAAAAGAAGAAGGAAGATGGAGGGGTGATCCCCATGCTAGTATAACCCATCATGGTTAACACATTGTTAGGCTAAGATGTCTAGTGCACCCCTTCTATAGAGAATCATATAGTAGAGGATGGCCACCCTGGGTATGTGTTGGTAGATCCAAAAAAGATAGATGGTCATTTATTTGAAGAAATTTTAGCATAATACAAAGCAACATTCAATGATATTGGTATGGAATGGAGTGATGATGAGAAGGTCAACTTTGATATGGAGGAAGATGACCTCTTCAATGTTGTAGTAGAGGTCCGTATAATAGAGACTAAGAATTCCTCCCATAGAGAGTAGCACCATAATACTGATGTCCAAGGGCATCAGACTCAAAATAGTGACTTTTGCATTAACTCAAACTAAAGGAAGATCAGATTGATCGCATGGAGAGGAGGATGGAAGAGCTAATATTAGTTGTGTTAGCTCTTCAGGGTAAGATACCAACACTTTAGGCCAAACCTATAAAGATAAATAGGCCCAAGTTGGTGCATATAGTTGACCAGAAAAAAAACACCACTCTATTAGAAGGTGATAAAGGCAGTTTGCAGAGGAAAGGTACATATAGTGTACTTCATCAAGAGAGGGATATTAAATCTATGGTGAAATAATAGGTGAAAGAATATTAGTTTAAACTCAAGGGGCCTCATTTGTTATAAAGGATAGACCCTACCTTAAGGAATTTGATGTTGTCTAATACCCCAAAAGTTTTGTGCCACAATCATTCAATGTGTTTGATGGAAGTGGGAACCCTAGGCAACACATTGCACACTTTAAGGCTAGTTTCTCTAATACAAGTGGCAATGAAGCTCTACTTTTCAGGCAGTTTGTTAACGGCCTTTCTGGAGTCACTTCTGATTGGTATTTCAAACTGCCCAGCAGTTCGATGAAGTTTATTTGCAAAGTTAAAACAACTTTTCATCAAAAGATTCACAAGAGCTTAGCAAAGGGTAACTGTAGGTAACCACATAGTGAACAAATAAAAACCTAACAAATCCCCAGTTGATTATATTCTCAGATGGCATAATATAAGCATGAAATATGAATCACAATTCCAAGAGTAGCATTCCATTAAAATTCTTCTAAGGAATATTCATGGCTCCATTGCTTTCATGCTTAAGGGCTTTATAATCAAGACATTTTAGAAACTAATTAGCAAAGCAACCAAACTACAAGAGGAAGCTAAATAGTCACCCTTCTCAGACCAATCTTGCTTCAGGTTACGTATTGCTCTTTCATATTTAGAAACTGGGTGGTGTTAGCCATAGTCAAGAGAAAACATTCAATGAGAGTTCACTCTAAGAAGCCATGATTTTAACATCGTCTACTTCCACCACCTCTTCTACTACTACGGCCACTATAGTAACCTCCATAGCATCAGTACTAGTATCCTCCATTAGGTAGCTATTTACCACCTACTCTTGTAGATAAGCTTATCAAATCTTATTTTTTTAAGATGGAGGTAGTCAAGAAATTTTTATAAGAACCTCCTTAAGAAGCTTGACTTTCAACTACCCAACCTTAAAAAATTAGAGGAAGCAAGCAAGAGTGATGCTTCTAACTTTTGGCCCTACCATCTCATGTTACGCCATGTCTAAGAGGATTTCTTCACTTTCAAGAATAGCTCGAACACAACTATAAATTTGGAGTCATCGTGATGCCTAAAGAATACTTAGTAGAACATCCTTTGGGTTCTATTAAAGTAATCTTTGGGGAATCACTAAATCCTCTTAAGATCAAAGAAGGTTAGGACATCTCCTTATGTTGAACCTCTAAAATGATTGTATCTAACAATAGGAAGCTTTCTCTATAGGTGCCTTAACCAACTCAGACCTCCACCACATCGGTAGGTATGCTAGTTGTGAAGGACAACTTAGAGAAGGTGGAAGCCAAGTAGCAGTAGCAGCCATCATGTGTCAGGGATAGTCCTTCAACATAGCCATCCTTTCGAGTCCAACATCTCCAACTTCTCCAGTACTGCCACTACTTCTACTAGCTCCTACTACTTCTAGGAGCATTATATATGTGGATAAGGACACTAAGCCACTCATGTCACTTACTTTGTACCCCCACAATCTAATAAATTAATGAAGAAGAAGAGTTCCACATACATTTTGTCTCTTTTTGATGATCTTATTGAGTTCATTCAAATAGAAATCTCTCCAACTCACAATAATAATTTAAATTATTCTGATCATTCTCTTTTTGATTCAGCAATGGATTTTCCTTTCTTGAATCTTTAGGGTTCCTCTCTTGAGATAGGGTTGGAGTCATCTGACTCCAAAGATCTTTTAGAATTAGCTGTATGTGTACCTATTGTCCTCATTTTTAGAATGAACTCTCAACCCCTCCATCTTAGACATAGGACTCCTCTAGACAGTATCCCTTAGTCTTAAGACACTTCTAGTGATTAGGTGAACACTTAACCTAACCCTAGAGACTTAGAAGAGTTGGCCATAGAATAGGTTATGCCTTAGGGGTATTAGGAAAACTAGCCTACCCTATAGCTTGAACTAAATCCTTAATTCCTTCCTTCAAGTCAAACTTTAAATTCAAATCAACCTTAAATCATAATCAACTTCAAATCCAAATTAACTTCTAATCCAAATCAACTTCAAATTAACCTCAATTTTGAATCAAATCTCAAATCAATTCCAACTTAGTTGATTTCATCAAACCTTAAATCAATTCCAATGAATTTTCTTAAATCAAGATTCAATTTCAAATCAAATAATTGAAACCCATGATTAAATTCCAAACCCAAAATCTTTCCTAAGCCACTTTGATTTCATCTTATGGACTTAGCTCAAATCAAATCCAAATCAATTCAAACTCAAAAGATTTTCTCATAACCCATTTATATTCTTATTTATATTCACAAATATAAATGAAATATAAATTCAAATACCAAAACCAAATTAAAAACTCAAACCCAAATCTAACCTAAAATCTACCCATATCCTTTCAAGTCAAATTCTTGAACTTAGCTAAATCAAACACAAATCAATCCGAAACCTTGGATTTTTTTATGATTCAATCAATCCTTCAATCCTAAATCCAAATATAAATATAAACTTCAATCACCAAACCAAAACTAAATTCAAAACTCAAACCCAAGTCAAACCCATGTTAACTCTTTGAACTTGAAATTATCAAATGAATCAAAACCCATTTGACTTCAAATCACTTGCAAATGGATTTATATTTCAATCATAAGTCCATATATGAGTTCAACCAAACTTGAATCAAGCCTTGATCAAGTCAAATTGACCACTTAGGCTCACTTGACCCAAAGTGATCTAAAGTACACTTTTTGAGTCAAATTCTAATCCAACCCAAAATGGATTGAACTAAGCTCACCAAAGCCTCACATTGTGAGCAGCAATCATCATGAGATGATCAATCACTCAAATTGGGTCAAATAAAGTCAAACCTAAGGGTTGACCAAGTCAACACTTAGCCAAAATGAAACCCAAACTAGCCAAAATCCACCATAGGCCAAATTGATTGAAACCATTGATCTAAACTAGTTCATGATCAATGAGTGAACATGACTAATTAACCAATTGAGCCAAACCTAGCCTAATTGGTCGCTTGACCAAAGTTAACACAACTTGATCTAAAAAGTCTAAATGGGTCAAATCTTGTTCTAAGCCAAATTGATTGCAACCAATGGTTCAAATTCATTACAACATGTTGGGTTAATGAGCCTCATGTTCAATCCGATCAATTTTGATGATAACAAATAAATGCTTGAATGTTCAAATGAATGTTTTTATGTGTTTCAAATATATCAATTGCTAATTACATATCTAATACATCTCATAATATGTTTGAAGAAATTGCAAGAGAAGAATGAAAGATAGATCAAATTGGATAATGTGAAGCTCAAATATTATATTTTAGGTTATATGCATTTATTCATTGGCATGAATCAATTTGCTCACAACTTAACATATTATTTTAATGAGGTTAATTTCTACTGAATTAACATTCAATTATATGTTTCATACATAGCATTTGAATTGTCAAAATAATAAATGATAATGACTATTATGTGTAATTATTTTATTTACTTAATATAATTAAATATTTTAATTTAATTTGATGGTTATATGATAACTAACAAATGTATGATTATATATAAATTATATCATAATATTTAAATGTCACATTTCAAAATTAATAAAATTATATGAAATTTTGTATTTTAGCCAAAGTCATTTTATAATCAAGGAATTTATATCTGATTTCATCTCCAATGGATTCCTTGGATTTTTTTTCTTTAATTTGATAGGTCACATGACCCACATTTGATTAAAATTGAATTTACTATGACTTTTCAAACATTAGCTGATTTTAATAATGAATGCATGCTACATGCTTTGAATATATTTATATATTTGATTATTTTTTTACTTGCCCATATGAATAGCCAATTTTGGTAGCTTTAATTTAATATTTATTTAATATAAATTATATTTTTATTGAATATTAAATTATCACATGATAGCATGAGGTTAGAATAATATTTTTTTTGAAATAATTCAAAATGACCTTTTGCCTATAAATAGCCCTCATTCTCTTCATGAAAGTATTCCTCATTCAAAATTCAAAATCCCTCCAACAAATCTAAGAGAAAATTTCTTTTTCTTCCAAGTGTTCTCCAAATATTGCAAGATCAAATCCTTGGTTTGGAAGCTTCAACATCTTCAACTAAGCAAGCTTTCTCAAATTACTTGAGTTTATTTTCTTGATCTTAATTCTTTTAAGTTGTTCATGCTATTTTCACCATCTATTTATTCTTTATAATTTATTCTCTTTGGTGGATTAGTCTTTGGACATTATTTTTCACATCAAAGTTTCTCAATCATTTTTTTTGTGAAAACTCTTGTGATAGTTTGTAGGATCTATTTCAACTTATTGAAATTTTTAACTTCCTACAAATTTCTTTTGATTTCTTGAAATATTTCTTCATTAATCTCATTTTGAAAGATCATTTATTCTTAGATCTATTTTAGAAGTATATTTTTAAGCATTTTAAATTAAATTATTATGCTAAAAATTATTTTCATATTTGCTAGATCACTCTTTTTAATTAAAAGCTTACTATCCTACTTAGATCTATCATATACTCATTTTATTTAAGTATTTTGTGATCATTAGCTTTAATTGAAAGATTCTTTTGGTTAAAATAAAACAAATTATTCCTTGTTGAAATTTTATTGTGCAAAAGAATATTGTGAATTTATTTTGAAATAATTTTTATATTAGTCTATAAATTGTAATAACATAAACATCTTAGTAAGATCACTTTAAGATATTTATTTTATTATTTCTTATCAATATTCAGTGAACATTTTATCTTGCCAAAAATTTTAAGTTGTAAGTGATCATTTATAAGTTGTGAGATCATTTTTTGAATTGGATAGCTTGGTGTTTTTGTGAGAGATTTATTTTATCAAAATTTATTATCTTGTATTTTTCTTTTTGTGTTGTAAAATTTATATTGGGGTTGTACTTGCCCATTTTCTAGGAGAGTACATATTATTGTAGGAGTTGTACTTGCCTTATAGAGTACTATTGTAAGCTATTTTTATTTAGTGGATTCCTAGGGTGGCGTGGACGAGGGTTTTGGGATTTGGAATAAAAAAAAATTGTGTGCCTATTGTCTCTCTTTACTTTACTTGTACTTTTTTTTTGCATTAAGAATTATATCTTGTCATTATAAAATCAAAATTAATTTTCTACTAAAAATTAAAATTTAAGATTTATGTTTTAAAATTTTAATATCAATTCATCCCCTCTTGGGTGCTATAAACTCACAATTGGTATCAAAGCCTAGGCTCTTTTATTGGCTTAACATCCAAGAGTAGATGTTTTCACTATGGCACAAGATTTCCCAAGGGACAATCCACTCATAGACCTCCACTTTTAGATAGTGTACCATTTGACTATTAAAAAATAGAATTAGTACATTTTTAAGAGGTCAAGATGCACGCATGTGGTATATATTGACACATCAATATCATACACCTACAGTAGAAGTAAATGAAATTAAGGTAGAAAAACCTTTTGAAGAATTGTCTGTAACTGAAAGAGAACTTGATGAATTAAATGCTAGGGCTTATAATACTTTATATTGTGCTTTATTGCCTGATGATTACATGAAAATTTCTATGTTAAGTACAACAAAAGAAATATGGGATAAACTCATTATAACTTATGAAGGAACTAGTGAAGTTAAAGATGCTCACATAAATAGACTTGTTCATGAATATGAGTTATTTCATATGTCTCCTTCTGAATCTTTTTTGATATGTATACTAGATTCATGAAAATAATTAACACATTGCATTCTCTTAGAAAAAATATAAGAATGAAGACTTAGTCTATAAGATTCTTAGATGTCTTCCAAAAGAATGGGAAGCTAAAGTAACAGCTATTAGTGAAGCTAAGGATTTATCTACTTATCCACTTGATCAGCTTTTGGGTTCTTTGATAGCACATGAATATGTTATTGCTCAAAGGGATAAGATGGATAACTCAGTGAAAAGGGAGAAGGAGAAAGGAAAAGCCATTGCATTACAAGTTGATGATAATGATGAGCATAACATCTCAAGCTCATGGATAGTGATGATGCTCCAAAAGGCTTGGGAACTTAATGGAAGAAGAATCAAAGGTATAAAAATTCTAAAACTATAAATTTCAAACTAAAAAAATTTCCTACGTGAAGGGATCATTTGCTACCATTGTAAATAGCTAAGAGGTGATTGTCCGTGAACTTGTCAAAGAAGAAAGAGATTGATGTGAAAAGAAGAAAAATATGAAGGAGAAAAAGTACCATAAGAAGAAGAATACGACTTTATGGGCCAATCCAGATTCAAATGAATCAAGTACTTGCTCATCCTATGAAGAGGTACATATGTCTTATGGAAAATGGGAAAAGTTGACTTAGATTCTCAAGAGGTATGTAATGATATATCTTATGATGAATTAGATGATATTGTTAATGATTTAGTTATTGAATATAAAAAATTAAAAAGAAAATACAAAACCTTAGAAAAAGAAAATAAAAATTTAGATATGCATTTTTGTGATTTAAATAATGAATGTGATAATTTAAAAAGTAAAAATACTTCTTTATTAAATTGTTCCTTACTTGTATATAAACTTGAAAGAGAGAATATCTTGTTAAAAGAAAGATTAGAATTATGTTTGAAATCACAAGTTCATTAAAATACTTCATCAAGAAAAATATTTAATAGAAATTATTTGCATCATAAACATCCCACTCATATACCTTATAATTATCGTGGTAAGTCATATGCAAACACTAATGTTTGGTGCAACTATTGTGATAGAAAAGTAAATATTTCATTTGATTGCTATGCAAGTAAATTACAAAACACTAAGCAATCATCTTATGTATGCGTACCAAAAGGTACAAGCACTACACAAACCACGCATGCTAGATATCTTGCTTCAAATGTTGAATGTGGACCCAAACATGAACATGTGAGTTTCTTTTGTAGGAATACCTTCAAAGAAAAATTGAAGAAGGCATGTGGTACTTGGACAGTGGATGTTCAAGACATATGACGGGAGATAAAGATAAATTCACAACTTTATAATCAAGTGATGGAGGATTTGTTACATATGGAGATAATGCAAAGGGAAAGATCATTGGCATTGGTTCTATTTGTAAGAATTCTATAACTTTAGATAAAGTTTTTCTAGTAGAAGGATTAAAACATAATTTAATTTCTATTAGTCAATTATGTGATAAAGGTTTGAATGTAGTTTTCCATGCATCATATTGCATTATAAAAAATAATGAAAATATTTTGTTAGTAGGAAAAAGATATAAAAATATTTATGTCATTGATTTAGATAGCTTTCATGATATGAATTTGAATTTACTATATTTTAAAGGTACTCATGATGATATATGGTTATGGCATAGGAGACTATGTCATATTAACATGCACACACTTAATAAAATTGCCAAACTTGATTTAGTAGTTGGATTTCCTAAATTAAATTTTCATTCAAACTATGTTTGTGATGCATGTATTCATGGTAAGTATTCTAGAAGCTCATTTAAAAGTAAAAATATTGTTTCTACTTCTAGACCTCTAGAATTATTGCACATGGATTTATTTGGTCCTATTAGCACCACTAACTTAGGTGGAAAAAATTATGGTTTTGTGATTGTTGATGATTTCTCTAGATATACTTGGGTTTTATTTGTAACTTACAAGGATGATATTTTTGGTGAGTTTAGAAAGTTTTCTAACTATAATCAAAGAGAACAAGGCCTTTTGATTAATAGGGTTCAAACTGATCATGGTGGCAAATTTGAAAATAAATTATTTGAGGATTGTTGTGATGAACATGGGATTAGACATAATTTTTTGCACCTAGAACTCCCAACAAAATGGAGTAGTAGAGAGAAAAATAGAATATTTATTGAATTAAGTAGATCTATGCTTGATGAGTATAAATTTCCAAAATATTTTGGCGTAAGAAAAATCTGCATGTTATGTGATGAATAGGATCTATTTTAGACCAATTTTGAAGAAGACACCCTATGAATTGTTTTTTTTGGAAAGAAGCCTAAGATTGAACACTTTCATGTTTTGGATGTAAATGCTTTATTTTGAATAATGGAAAAGATCATTTAGGTAAGTTTGATTGCAAATCAGATGATGGTATTTTCTTAGGATACTCTCTTTCTAGTAGAGCTTATAGAGTTTACAATAAGAAAAAAAATGATTGTAGAAGAATCAATACATGTTATTTTTGATGAAAATTTAATTGATCCTATTAGAAATGAAGTGATTGATTAAGAGATTTGATAATTTTAAGAAAATATCTTTAGAAGATAATATGATGATTCATTGCCTAAAGAATGGAAATATAATAGAAATCATCCAAAGGAACTAATTATAGGAGATCCTTCAAAAGGAGTTATGACTAGAAGACATAGTAGAGAAGTTGTAGATCATTCAACATTTTTATCTGAGGTTGAACCTAAAAATTTAGAAGAAGCATTAAATGATAATTTTTGGATTATTGTTATGGAAGAAGAGTTGAATCAATTTGTAAGAAATGATGTTTGGAAATTAGTTCCAAGACCCCAAGATCAAAATGTCATTGGAACAAAATGGATCTTTAAGAATAAGCTAGATGATTCAAGTTGTATTGTTAGAAATAAAGCTAGGTTAGTTGCACAAGGGTACACACAAGTTGAAGGTATAGATTTTGAAGAATCTTTTGCACCCATAGAAAGACTAGAAGCTATCAGGTTACAACTTGCTTATGCTTGTTTTAGGGATTTTAAGTTTTTAAATGGATGTCAAGAGTAGCATTTTTGAATGGATTTATTGACCAAGATGTGTTTGTAGAGCAACCACCTAGATTTGAGAGCCTTGATTATCCAAATCATGTGTATAAATTAAAGAAAGCCTTATATGATTTAAAATAGGCTCCTCGTGCTTGGTATGATAGGTTAAGTAACTTTTTGATAGATCATGGATTTAGAAATGGTAGAGTAGATACCACCTTATTCCTTAAGAGCATAGATGATGGTTTGATTGTGGTACAAGTGTATGTAGATAATATATTATTTGGAAGTACAAATGAATCTGTGTGCCATGAGTTCTCATCTTTGATGTCTAAAGAGTTTGAAATGAGTATGATGGGAGAACTTAATTTTTTCTTAGGTCTTCAAGTGAAGCAACAAGAAAATGGAAAATTCATCTATCAAACTAAGTAAAAAAATGAATTGCTTGAGAGGTTTGACATGAAAAGATTTAAATCTAGTAAAACTTCTATGAGCCCATCTACAAAATTGGATTTAGATGAATTAAGAAAATCTGTTGATCAAAAACTTTATAGGAGTATGATAGGTTCACTTTTATACCTTTCTTCTAGTAGGCCTAACATTATGTTTATTGTTTTTTGTGTGTTTTGGCCAACCCAAAGAATCTCATTTAATAGCTCAAGCGTATCTTTGGTATTTAATAGAACTACTAGGTTAGGTTTATGGTATCCTAAAATTTTATCATGTGATTTGGTTGCTTATTCGATGCTGATTTTGGATGCAAAGTAGATAGAAAAAGCACATCAGACACATGCCATTTTTTAGGATCCTCACTTGTGTCTTGGTCATCTAGGAAACAAAATTCTGTAGCTTTATCCACTGCTAAGGCTGAGTACATAACTGCATGTAGTTGTGTTGCTCAGGTCCTTTGGTTAAAGCAACAATTAAAAGATTTTGGTATTAAGCAAGATCTAATTCTAGTTTAGTGTGATAATACTAGTGCTATTAATTTGACCAAAAATCCTATCCAGCACTCACAAACCAAGCATATAGAAATTAGACATCATTTTATTAGGGATCATGTTTTGAAAGGTGATGTTAATATTAATTTCATTAGTACCGATTTACAAATTGCAGATATTTTTACAAAACCCTTACCAGAAGAATATTTTTGTACTTTAAGATGCATGCTTTGATTGTTAGATCCTAATGTTTAAAATTGTATGTAGCTTGTTATCACTTTTCAATGCTGTCAAAAGGGGAAGAAGAGTAAAATATTGGTTAGTATTTAGTCTATTTTATGCATACATTTAGGGGGAGCAACATTATTCATCTCTTATGCATAAATTTTTTTAGAAGAGAATGTTTTTCAAAAATTATGATGAAAGGTCAATTTGCACCTTCATCAAAAATCAATACCCAACATTAGTTTGTCATCATCAAAGGGGAGATTGTTGGCTTAATGAGCCTCATGTTCAATCTGATCAATTTTGATGATAACAAACAAATGCTTAAATGTTCTAATGAATGTTTTTATGTGTTTTAGATATATCAATTGCTAATTACATATCTAATACATCTCATAATATGTTTGAGAAAATTGCAAGAGGAGAAAAATGAAAGATAGATCAAATTGGATAATGTGAAGCTCAAAATATAATATTTTAGGTTATATGCATTTATTCATTGGCATGAATCAATTTTCTCACAACTTAATATATTATTTTAATGAGGTTAATTTCTATCGAATTAACATTCAATTATATGTTTCATACATAGCATTTGAATTGTTAAAATAATAAATGATAATGACTATTAAGTGTAATTATTTTATTTACTTAATATAATTAAATATTTTAATTTAATTTGATGGTTATATGATAACTAACATATGCATGATTATATATAAATTATATCATAATATTTAAATGTCACATGTCAAAATTAATAAAATAAAAATATATGAAATTTTGTATTTTAGCCAAAGTCATTTTATAATCAAGGAATTTATATCTGATTTCATCTCCAATGGATTCCTTGAATTTTTTTCTTTAATTTGATAGGTCACATGACCCACATTTGATTAAAATTAAATTTACTTATGACTTTTCAAACATTATCTGATTTTAATAATGAATGCATGCTACATGCTTTGAATATATTAAGAGCCATATTTGATTTTTTTTTACTTGCCCATGTGAATAGATGAATTTTGGCTTCTTTAATTTAATATTTATTAAATATAAATTATATTTTTATTGAATATTAAATTATCACTTGATAGCATGAGGTTAGAATAATATATTTTTTTGAAATAATTCAAAATGATCTTCTTGCCTATAAATAGCCCTCATTCTCTTCATGAAAGTATTCCTCATTCAAAATTCAAAATTCTCCAGTAAATCTAAGAGAAAATTTCTTAGATTATCCTTCCAAGTGTTCTCCAAATATTGCAAGATCAAATCCTTGGTTTGGAAGCTTCAACATCTTCAACTATGCAAGCTTTCTCAAATTACTTGAGTTTGTTTTCTTGATCTTAATCCTTTTAGTTGTTCATGCTATTTTCACCATCTATTTATTATTTCCAATTTATACTCTTTGGTAGATTAGTCTTTGGACATTATTTTTCACATCAAAGTTTCTCAATCATTTTTTTGTGAAAAACTCTTGTTATAGTTTGTAGGATCTATTTCAACTTGTTGAAATTTTTAACTTCCTACAAATTTCTTTTGGTTTCTTGAAATATTTCTTCATTAATATCATTTTGAAAGGTCATTTATTCTTAGATCTATTTTAGAAGTATATTTTAAGCATTTTAAATTAAATTATTATGCTAAAATTATTTTCATATTTGCTAGATCTCTCTTTTTAATTAAAAGCTTACTAGCCACCTTAGATCTATCATATACTCATTTTATTTAAATATTTTGTGATCATTAGTTTTAATTGAAAGATTCTTTTTGGTTAAAATAAAACAAATTATTCCTTGTTGAAATTTATTTTATTGTGCAAAAGAACATTATGAATTTATTTTGAAATAATTTTTATATTAGTCTACAAATTGTAATAACATAAACATCTTTGTAAGATCACTTTAAGATATTTATTTTATTATTTCTTATCAATATTATGAGAATTTTATCTTGCCAAAATTTTAAGTTGTAAGTGATCATTTATAAGTTGTGAGATCATTTTTTGAATTGGATAGCTTGTATTTGTGAGAGATTTATTTTATCAAAATTTATTTTCTTATATTTTTCTTTTATGCTATTTATATTGGGTTGTACTGCCTTTATATAGAGTACATATTGTAGGAGTACTTGCCCCGTTATAGAGTACTATTTGTAAGCTATTTTTTCATTTAGTGGATTCTAGGGTGGCTAGTGGATGTAGGCCAATTTTGGAATTTGGCCAAACCACATAAAAATTGTGTGCCTATTATCTCTCTTTACTTTACTGTACTTTTATTTTTGCTACATTAAGAATTGTATCTTGTCATTATAAAATAAAAAATTAATTTTCTACTAAAAATTAAAATTTAAGATTTAAGTTTTAAAATTTTAATATCACTCAATTACCCCCCCCAAAACCTTAACCAACACTTAACTCCCAATAATAATAGGTCAAATTGGTCAACTTGACCCATTTGACCTAAATGAACTCAAATAAACCAAATTGAACCAAACCAAATATACCAAAACATTTCATATGGTCATATGAAATAGATCCAACCCTTAGTTTGACCTAGTTTGACCAATTAGTCAACTTGACCCAATTTGACTCATTTTGACCTAAATGGGTCAACATGAGCCAAATCATATCAAATCAACTCCAAATTCATTGAAATTTGGCCCAACCTAATTTCAAACTATTCTAAATCTGCCTAAATTGAAATCAAAGCCAAATGACCATTGGGTTGAAGGGTAACCTATGGCCAATTCCACTTGGAATTTGGTCAAATCCTTTTCATGGCCACTTAACATCCTCTTAGTGGACCCAATGGACACTAATAGAGGTGGTTCACTTGACCCAATGGGTTTGGGTCAGCCAAGCCCAACCCAAGGCCAAAACTAACCACCCAATAGGAATATCTCCACATAAAATCACTCCTCCACTCAAATGAGCATATGGAAACTTCACCACTCCACTCCTCTGCCAAAATCGAACCATGTGAAGCTTAAAATGGCCAAAAAACCCACTCAATGTGAGAAATTTGATCAAAATGGAAAAGCAAGCTTTGGCCGTCTGATCCTAGTAGGGGAGATATACTCGCCTCATTTCACTCCAATTGAGATGACTTGCATTTGATTGAGTAATAGGAACCCAGAGGAAGCTACCCAAGTTCTCTCTTACATTCCCATGCTCTTCCCAAATCCCCATTCTTGATTTTTTCTTAGGCTAAAAATAGGGGAGGTGTGAAATCCAAACTCACTCAATTCAATACCAAACTGAATTCCTCTTGCAAGCACCTTTAAGGCACCAAGTCGAGTTCATCCAAAGCTTTTTCCATGTTTCCATGGCATGGGAAGGAGATAGACCAAAGCCGCAAGCCAATGAAGGGAGCTTTGGTCAATAGGAAGATCCACTCAATCGTAAGCCTTCAAACCTTCAATAAGGCTTTGTCTCCACTAGATGAAGCTACCTCAATGGTTGGAAGCATCAGTGATAGCCTGATGAGATATGAACCAAAACTGAGCTTAGAGAGAAATTTTTGTGGTCATTTTTGAAGGGAATTATAATCCCAATTGATTTCCACCATTAGATCTTCTTCCCCTTGCTTGTTGATGGTGTGTTCAATCTTAGCTCAATCCGAGCTCAATTGAGCTCGGATCAAGCCATCTACCATAGGAGAGAGCAAGGATAAATCATGGATTGTCCATCCTGCATGTTTTGGATGGATGGTCCTGATTAATCCACATTAGATCCCATGATTAACCCATTTGATACTGCGGGCTTGATCTTGATCGTCCAATCTTTGATCGGACGATCCAAGGGAAAGTGCATAGCATCATCGGTTGATTGTGCAGCTAATTTGACAACTTAAATAACCAATCCCATCATGCCACGTGGAAAGGATGCACCGCATCAGCAGTCCATGTGGCATCAATGGGATTAGTTATTAATTAGGCTTCCTAATTAACTATTCATCACAAAATGTCAAAAATATATAACTAAATGTAGAAAAATCAAAAAATACAAACTCAAATGCATTTTGAAGAATTCAAAGGGGAATAATATAAAATTATATTTGATTGATTTTAAATAGTAAACTTTCCTTAATTAGGGTTTATTTAAAATCTTAATAACCCTAATTACTCCTTAATTACTTTAGCAATTAATTCCAAACTTCCTAGGGTTGATTAGTGAGATCACCACTACCTCCCATGATTTTCTTGTAATTTATTATTAGCTTAATTAGGGGAATAGCTTGATTCACCTAATCACTTCCTTAATTAATTAAATGGTTAATTAACCTATTAAATGGAGATAAATTCATTAATTAAATTTGCTAATTAACCTAGAACAGTGAATGAACTTAGGGAATGAGATTGGAATTCCTTTTCGAAATCTTTTCCCCTTAGTTTATTTCATTCAGATAAAAATTTAATTAATTTGCAAATTTGTTAATGATTTAATTACTTCATTAAATGGCTTAATTAATCAAAATTCAAAAATCAAATTAACCCAAAAAATTAATCAATCAATCATTTTCTTCTTGGGTAGATACTTGGTGTTCAATAACCTAAGTAGCTTAAGGAAATCAAATCCAACCCACATGTGTGGGAAGGATTATGAAAGTACTTAATTAAACCCTTTAGCTTAATTAATCAATAATTGTGAGGAAATTGCATTAGGCCCCTTTCTTTCTTAGGAGCATTACTAATTTTAATTTCATGTGGTTACATATCATATGTTGGCTCATAGTTATTAGGTTAATCATGTTAAGGTGGTGTAGGTAAGGGGTAGTTAATGGAACTTAATTCACACCTTAACCTAAACAAAACATAAAATCAATCTAATCATTCAAAAATTAAACTAAAATAATACACACATGAGGGAAATGGGTTAGGACCAGAAAACCTTTTCACATTCCCTAAATCAAATAAAAAAAATTCAAAAAAAAATAAAGATCTTTTAAAACAAATGTAATTTTCTTTAAATGATCTTATTTTATAAGATTATCTTTAGAATTAATTAGGGTGAATGAAATTACATTCTTACATCACTTTAACATTTTCCAAGTATGTCAAATGTTGTTTGCCATGTGAACTCATGCATTCAAACCTTTTTTAAAAAAATCAAATTAAGTGAAATATTTCCTTTATGTCAAATTGCATGTTTTGGCTAAAGTACTAATATGAGTGGCTTTTTTCACTATTAAATCAAAAATTATTTTCAAAACTCATAAATCAAAAGTTACAAATGAAGTGATGCTACATATAAGTACTTATAAGCTTGCATATGAGTACAACATATGATGTGCATTATGTGGCTTTTCCTTCTCTTCTCTTTTAATATGGTTTTGAATACAATTTGCAAAGTGTATAGTTCATTTGAAAAGAACACAACACTTGCTTAAATTCATTCCTATGTTAACCTTTAAGAAGGATCTTCACATTTGCACATATAAATTAAACAACCAACAAATCAAATAAACAAAAATTTCTTTGCATGATTCTTCATCCATTCATTTCTTTTTGTACATGCACTTGTATTTAAGAAAAGTGATATATCAGTCTGAACATCCTTGGGTTGCGAGACTTTAAGTAGCCCCAAGTAGGTCTTGTACCTTACACCCTTGGTGTAGAAAATAATGGCGTTGTACTCACTTATGTCTTTCATACATGTAAATGTGCATTTGATTATTGGATAAAAGAACCCCTCTTTTTTCTAGTTAACAAAATAATGCATCATGAAACATCCAAATTTCCTTAAGAAATATCTCTTGCATTCATCATCAAGGTGTGCTAAGGATTTGCATTTGCATGTATATATATGCTTAGGATCAATTCGTATGCATGTTACACATGTTGGAAAGAAATAAAGGGTTGTGTGTTATGTGATAGTAATTCACCTTAATTAATCCTAAAATGCATTTCTTATTGGATAGGTTTATTTAGAGCAAATCTAAACATAGGATAAATTAAAACACATAATAAAACATTCACTGAACAAAAATCATTAATGAATCCACCTTAGAAATTACTTAAGGTAAGGATGAAAGAGAAGTTCTTTTCTCTTTTCTTCTCTTTACAATACTTAGTAATTAAGGATTGGTTCACTCAAACCAAATTAATCAACAAATAAAAATAAACAAATCAACTAAGTCACTTAAATGAAACCACCCTCTAAGTTGAAGCTTTTACACTTAGAAAATTTCAACTTTAAAGCCAAGTTAAGATATTCCACACAAACCTTATGAGGCACACACATTAGACTAAGTCACCACTTCTAGCTTTAGGTTAGGGCAGTGCATGGTTTGATGCTTTACTTTTGTTTTGTGATGTATTATTTTTAGACTAGAAGCTAGGGTGTATGCTCATAATCTGGATGATAGGGAAATCTTAGCCTAATCATATTTTTTGCAGGGGTTGTGCTTAAGGGGCACTGTAATAAAAATATAAAAATGCTTTTACTGTGCAGGTTGCTTATACCCCTATGCATAACCAAAAATTAGGATAGGTGGACTTGGTTACCCATGTGTGGGGTGCTAAGTCCACTTTATTCCTATAACTGCTTGGGATTGTATGGTGTGTTTTTCTAATCTCTATTTTGCAAGTTTTAGTTAAATTTACTTTTCCATTTTAATGTAATTTTGTAATTAAGATTTGGAATGAGTGTTATGGGGGATTTGGATGAACAAAGGTTATAAGACCATGTCTTATGTACCATGTGAAGACTTGGAGAAAACCACATTCTAACCAAGTCAAAAGAAAGAAGAAAGAAGTCAAAAGAAAGAAGAAAGAAGAACTGAAGAAAGAAGAAAATGAAGAATGAAGAAATGAAGACCCCCATAACTTGAATTCTTTCTAAATTGTAATAATTCATTTGTAATCCGGGTTGTATAAGGGTAGAGCTCGGCTACCCACATTTCTTTTTGGGTTGTATGACGGCACCTGACCGCATCAACCTTTTACTCTTTTTGTGCTAGCTTTATAAAATGTTTGATGTTTGTTTAGCTTGTGCATTAGGATGGCTTGATTTTCCTAATTTCATAATTGCTTGATGGTTGTTGTATGGCTTGGATGTAATTAGACTCTTAGGGAAAAATAAATCTTCTACCCAATTAATCAACTCAAAACTAAAAAATAAATAACTCATAACCTCATCTAAAGCCTAGGATATAAAACAAGATAAAAGATTTAGCAACCTTAGCTGGATATTGTATGTCTCACATCATGCATAAAAATGCATCTTGTTTCACTCTTTCTTATGGAGGGCTTCCACCTTTGCCAGAGAACTTGGCTTGGCCTTTGAGAGCCATGGTGGAAACACACCTCCTTCTTGCTGATGTTGGCCCATAATTAAATTTTTTATTCATTAGGCACATGAATCCTATAGCCTATGTCCAATCAATTATCCAAAAAGCATAATAAAAATTTGCATTTGATTTAGGTCATTATTCATGCCCTACGTGATCTAGTCTAGGGAGTGTATTTAAGGACCTAGTTTCTTTCTAAATAAACAACGCTTAGCTATCTTACAAAAGCATATGACTTGTCTACATATATTTAAAATCATAGGAGGAGTTAGTTGGTGGCCACCCCCAAGCGGTTGTAAGTCCAATAGTCGAGTTTTTTATCCTCTTTTGTGGAGGTAAACCATATACCCATTTTCACCTTAGATTTTGGTCATGCTCTATCCCTCGCCAAAGCTCCATAGATTTAGGTTTTGAGGTTGTTGTTTCCCTTTGCAGGCTACAAGTATAAATCCTCACCTCTTAGGCATTTCCATAATCTTGTCTTGTGGAATTATAAGCCCTAGATTTCTAAAAAGAATTCAACTCAAATAAATAATTCCTCTCAAATTTAAAAAATGTAAAGCCCAACCATAGGATAGTTTGAGATGCTCAATAGGTTTCCTAGTATGATGAGCATCCCCTACTTATATTCTTTTGGCTTCAATAATAACACCCTGCTTTTGATCAATCCCAGTTGATCTTCTAAAAATAACCAATTGATTGATAGTCCTATCTTTGAAATCTTTGGAGACAATGATCATTTACCTTAATTGAGAGTATTCTTAAGGAATCTCATTCCTTAAGATGTAATTAATTATGGGGGCTTGTCTCCATAGGGAACTTAATGAACCCGATTTAAAATAAACACTACTTTACTTTTCCATGTGAAGTAGGGGAAGAATCTATGGCACATATGTAGACCCATTATCCTTAGGAGTTCTTATTCAAGTGATTAGGTCCATTGTAGGGTAGTGACTTCTATCTCTCGAGGTAGTACAATATTCCTCAATGTCATACCCGATCACCCTAATAAGAACATCTGCGGATCTACGTGGTGTCCAAACAATTATTGTTGTTGTTATTGTTATTTTCATTCATCTTCTAAGAAACAAAGATGACAATGATAATGAAAATGATCAAAGAAAAATATTTCACCATAGTACCCGATGAATAATTAGATCACACTATGAATCCCCCATTCAAGGAGATAATTGATGTTAACCTTTGTGGTGGCAAAGTTCTTCCTCCTAGGGTGGCACCTTATGATAAGGGTAAATAATTCATTGATTCTAGTGAGCATATAACCTTTTCACAAGACACTCCATCATTAAATTTGCTTATGGAAGATCAGCCCAAAGTCAATTATAATGTCTTGGCACATCTAAGAAAGTTACTAGTTAAGTTAAGCATATATGATGCCTTTTTCTTATCCAAAGAGATGAGGGAGTATTTAATCAAAGCTTTTCTTAATCCAGAGATATGCTTAGCTCAGTTGGTTACTATGAGTTTAGCTGAAGAAGAGACATGTTTCTCAAAGGAAGTCTTAGGAATCACATTCTCAAATGAAGATCTACTACTTGGGATAATAGAGCACAATCACCCACTATATATTATAGTATATACAGGAAATTTAGATTATCCAGAGTACTTGTTGACTCTAATGCACTGATCAACATCACGAGTCTAAGAATCCTCACATTCTTGATGATAAACATCACTAAACTTCAATTTGAAAAAATGATATTGAAAGGATTCAATGACCAAGCTGATAGGGCCTTAGGCTCCATTACACTACCATTGGAGATAGATGATTAGAAAATTAAGGCTAATTTCATATAATAGATTTAGAGGCATATTTTAATGCTTTACTAAGGAGACCTTAGATTCATGAGAAAAATATGGTACCCTTGCTCCATCAATGCATCATGTTCATTTGAGGTGGCTTAGAGTATTATGTTAAATGCGATCTAAAGCATTTCTTAATATATGAGGTCAGGATTTATGAAGACATGACCTGCTATCTCCCCAAGAAGCAAAGTTTTTATTCTTGGAAACTAATTTAAAAAAAGAAAAGGAAGAAATAAAAATAAAAGAAAAGAAAGAAAAGAAAAAAAAGAAAAGGGAGTGAGAAGAATATTTTGGGGAAGAAGCAGAGCTTGACATTACTTTTTACCCACATTTCACTACTCCTTTCCATCGAGTGGGTGAGATGTCCCGACCTCCCATAAGATAAAGAAAAGGTAGACTTAGAGGATGCATCATGGGAGGGAGACCACCATATGTACCACCAACTTGAGGTTTCATCCCAGCATCTTGAGGCCTTCCTACGAAATACATAGATTTAGATTCTAGTTTAGAGGATGAGTCTTATATATGAATGCGCTAACCATCTCCCCACTCCTGAAGACTCAATTAGAGGTGACACTTGGGCTTGATGGTTATGTAGATAAAGTCCCTAAACAAAGAATAAGGTTATATGAATCACCAAAATGTTAAGTGTTTTGAGGTTAAGGATGCTCCTCAGTTATATATAGATGCTGGGCCTCATAGATTATATTCATGAGTAACATCTTCAAGTTCAAAAATTGATGCAAAACTTGAGAATAATTCATCTAAAGAATAAATAGAACTTTCATTTGATTAGTACTTGCTTTGTGTTTTAGTTAAACAAGGTTTAATACCATATACTTAATTTAAACTTAAAAAAACTATGAAATAATAAATGAAAGAATTCTCAATCAAGACTAAGACTAGGCTTTGGCACAATGGCACTAATAGATGATTATGAGTATTGTTTAATCATTACCAATCACCTAGAGTCTCATAGGTTCTTCTTTAATAATACTAGTTCATATGAAGAGGTGTACTTAGAAATTTTAGATGATCTAGATGACCTCCAAGTTAGGGATGCACCCCCAAAACTAGAAGAAGAGATCAAGTCAAACATTAATAAGCTGAAATAGATCAACTTAGGCACTAAAGATCATTTGTGTCTAACATATGCTAGATCCCTATTAAATGTGTCTAAAATCAATGAATTAGTTACTCTACTCTTAGAGTTTAAGGATTACCATGCATGGAGCAATGAAGAAATGCTTGAATTGGTTCCCAAAGTTGCAGATCATAAATTAGCAATCTAGCCTGACGCAATCCTTGTCAAGCAATCTCCTAGATGCATGCGATTAGACATTGAATAATAGACCATTTTAGAAGTTAAGAAGCTGATCGATGTTGGTTTTATCTTGAAAAAAATACCTTAGTAAGTTGGTTAGCACCATTCCAGTTAAAAAGAAGAATGGTCAAATTTGCAAATGTAAAAATTTTAGGAATCTTAATAAGGCATGTTCGAAAAATGAGTTCTCATTGCCTATACTAGAACTAATGGTGGATATAGCCTCATCTCATGTAGTTTTCTCATTCATGGATGGCTAATCTGATTATACTTAATGTACAATGATGCTTGGAGATGAGGAAAACATTACTGTTAGAACCCCAATCAAGAACTTCTGTTATATGAATTTTGGCCTTTAGAATGCTAGCACTACATACTAGTGGGCCATGACTCAAATCTTCAATGAACTAATTCATCATCAAGTCGAGTGCTACATCAAAGATCTCATGATCAAAAGCATAGAAAAGAAAGACCACCTATATGACTTGAGAGTAGTTTTAAAGCAGATAAGATGATATAACCTTAGGATGAACCCTCTAAAGTGTGATTTCGAGTAACCTCAAGGAAGTTTCTATAGTTCATCATGTGACACCATGGAATTGAAATTGATCATGAGAAGATCAAAGCAATATTATAAATATAACCTTCTAAAAGAGTAACCCAACTTAGATCATTTCAAGGAAGGTTAGCATATCTAAGATGTTTTATATCAAACCTATATGGTAAATGTCACCCATTCATAGTACTTACCAAGAAAGATGCCAAATTTAAATAGGATGATAAATGGTAGCACTCATTTCAAAGCATCAAGCAGTATCTCATAATGCATAGGCTCTTGCCTCCCCTTGTTGGGAAAATTTTGTGACTCCACATAGACTTTAGAAATTTTTTATTCTGTAATCAAATTTGTCATTAAGAAATAAACATATTACATTAGAAGGTAAACATGTTATCCTATAATGGATTTGATTACTTAAATAAGGACTCCTAAGGTTAATGGTTCTTCTTAATATTCCAGAGATTCTTCACTTGAATTACATAAAAAAGTAGGACAAGGTTTGTTTTATATTAGGATCATAGTTCCTTATAAAGGCATGCTCTTATAGTTAATAAAATTTTAGGAATGAAGATCTCTTCCTAAGAATACTCTCGATTAAAGAAATAGGCTCTTATTTTTATGAATTTTAGAGCTAGTTCTAAAGTATGGATAAATTGGAAATTCAAAAGGGAACACTTCAAAAGGGGATGATTATCTTTTGGGCCAATTAGGATAAAGTAACAAAATTCCTATATATACTGGAATGCCTAGTAGGCATTTCAACTATCCTACCATTGGGTTTTATATTTTTGAGATAAAATTAATTAAGATTTAAATTGATATTTTATTAAAAATCTAGGACTTAGATTCTAGTAGTATAAGACTGCATAAATGACTAGGGTTGAAGACTTATTCCTAAAAGGAAGCTTCAAAACCTAAATCTATAAGTTCTTCTAACACAAGTTAGAGACTTGACCTATTTTAACTATTGGGAATTGTTGAATCTTTCTCTCAATGAGAAGAAGAATTTTATCTTTGACTCTTTTGAACTTATCACCCACCTGGAAGGGTTGCTAGCTAACACCACCTAAGAAAATTTTTAAATCCATGATGTTAATCTTATGTTTGCAAGATGATTGGGTTGTTATATTTTAGAAATAATCTAGGAACCTAAACTCACTCCCCAATCTGTAGGATCATGTTTGGTATATGATATGCACTTAATTAATGTAACAATTTTTAGCTTTTAAACTTTTTGACTCATAATTCATTTAAGGCTTTTGGGGTATGCAATTTATGCCTACAATGAGATGTAGTTAGAAATGGTCATGGGAAAAATCAAAAAGAGAAGATAGACTTTTCCAAGAAGGTGGTCATCCTCAAAGATTAGATACCCCTTATGTGTAGTGGGTGAAGCACCAAATTCAAGGATTTTGAACAATATGCTAGCATGGTTCACAAAGCTAATTGTTTCTAGTTGTTTTTAAATTGCACCTAAGGCTTTAATTTATTTGTGAAATTTTAAATTTCTTTTTTTTTATTTCAGTTATTTAGATTTAAGTTGGGTAGAAAATGTAATTTTCTTAAAAGTATAATGTCCAAGCATTCATCACAAAAGCACAACATAGGAAAAAACCTAAAAAAAAGATAATTTTTATTATGCACCAAAAATAAATCATACCAAATTTTATTAATAAGAATAGGCCAATGTGGTCAGGAGAAAGAGAAAAATAGGCAGCTGAGCTCTGCCCTTATACAGCTGAACCTAAAATTAAGAGTCTAGATCTATAGGTCTTTCTTGAAGATCATCTCCTTATTTAGGGACCTACATAGGTTTCATAGGGGGTCACTAGCTAGTAGGTCAGCTCCTGCTATAGCTAGATCTCATAGACCCTAACCTAATTCTAAGCTCAAATTATATTTTAAATTCCAAAAATAAATTCTTAAATCATACAAAATAGATATTAGGAAATATAAATAGTATTCCAATAGTTATATTTGCAAACATCTGGGCTTAGTATTAGTTGCTTTCCAATCCCATTTATTCTATTTGGCTATGCTTAGGAACATAAGCATACATGCAAGCAAACAATATTTATATAATTTTTATTATGATAGTGCCTTTTAGCACATCCCTCCTGCAAAAAATAGTGAGACTAAAAGAACATTTTACAATCTGGACTAATAAGCAAACAATCCTACCCATCTAGTATAAAATAATACACCACAAAATAATTAAGTATTTCACATCATATTACATATCACAAATTGACCTAGCATAAGTCTAGGGTTAGTGACCTAATAACCTAGTGTATGAAGGAGGAGTTTGTGTGGTAAGACTTTGCTGGGCATTTTAAGTTCAAGTTTCAATTTAGGTTTGTTTAATTTACCAATGGTTGGTTTTAGTTTAAGTGGTTTAACTGATTTATGATTTCATATCCATTTTCATTCCATTTTATGTTGGAGTGGAATTTAAGTTTTAAGAATGAAGAATAAAATAAATTCCACATTGGGTAGAACCCATTCTATTCAACAACCTAAATCCTAATAGAATGAAATCTTCACCCTAAGGTAAAGATTCATTCCAAAGGTCAAAATAAAACCTTAGGTATCTTTAAATTCATTTGGGGTTTGATTTGGTTTAATGTCTTAATTTTTATTTGAAAATTTGATTAAGATTCATTCTTCTTTTCATTTCTTTTAATTTGACTAAATGTTCTTTCTTAGTTTGGGTTTACAATTAGTTTATTTATACTCTTTGATTAAAATTTATTATGTCTCCTTAAATCTTATCTAAGAGTTTAACCATATGGCATGGTCAAATTTATTGTTCGCTTTGGTTTGATTTATTTTCAAATAAATTGATTTATTTGATTTGAATTGGGCTTATCATTTATTTATTATTATTTATATTATCATGAATTTAGTTTGATTTAGTTTCCATTTTAACTATCATTTTAACTCATTTATATTTGATATTGTTTAGTTTATGTTTCAATTTCATATTTACTCTTTATGATTTGGTTCATTATTTATTTGTTTTAATTGATTTAAATTAATCTTTGCGTTTCACTAATATTTATGTTTATATTTATTTTATTAATATTTATTGGTGTAAATGAACTTAATTAACTTAATTCAAGTTATTGTATTAATTTAGGCTTAGTTTATTTGGTTTTGTTTAGTTCTATTTATTTAATTTTTTTAATATTTTGGATTTGATCAAGTTAGTTTGATTTATTTATTTTTATGTTGTTGTATATTGTAATTCACTTTATTCATTCATGTTTAATTTCATATCCTTCTTTATTTAATTAAATGTATATTTAAATTATTTGATTTTTGTTCGGTTTTATTTAATCATGTTATGAGTTTTAATCTCAACTTATGAATTCATTCATTCATTTAAGTTTTTTTTAGGTAAATTAATTCAATTGATCTTTGAAAATGTTAACTTCACCATGTAAAAAAAGTACATTTTCTTATATGTTTCAAATTATTGTTTTAAAATTAGACTAAATAAAATAGTATATTACATGTTAAAATTTATTTTAGTTCATTATGATGGAGTTTTGTTTACTAATCATAATCCAAGTAACCTAAGGAATTAGTTGAGATAGGGTACGCATCTTAAATCTAGGCTATTTGAAACTTTTGATTGTTTAATTTTAATTGATTTGTTTTATTACTTTTATTTCCATTTGGAATTCTGTTATTCAATAATCCAAATGAGTTTAAGAGATTCTCCTTTTAATGGATTTCATATTTGATTGTAAAGTTTAGAGGTTAAATAATGTTTAAATTTCAATTCATTAATTAAAATAGCATACATTTAGTGTTCTAGAAGATTAAATCCTATATTTTATTATTCTAATTTTAAACCTTTAAGTATATTATTAATTGAGTTCTTTAACATTTAAGAGAAAATTCTATATATTATTATTTTAATTTTAAACCCTTAACACATTATTAATTGAGTTCTTTAACTTCAGAGACTCAAGAAATTTTTCTTAACTGTTTTGATTTTAATGAAAGTGAGTTAAAGTGATTTTATAAAATTGTATAATTTTTATAATTTATTGATTTAAAATTTTCATTTACATTGTCCTAAGGATTAGAATTTGAAAACTTCTAATCTAGAAATCCTTTGCCTTTGAAATTTTTATGGCAAGTGGAGTTCCTTGTCAATTTGAATTCTCTAAAATTTCATTTTAATCTGATTCAAAATTTGGTACTAATTAAGGTTTTAATTATTTCACTATAATGCAAATTAAGCCTAAATTAGGCAAAATTAGTCAGAAGTTTTAATTTTCCTATATTCCTTTGTGGAAGATGTATCCTTTGAGGGTTTATTTAAAATTTTTGAATATTTAGTTGATTTATTATGATTTTTTAAAATTCAAGTTCATTACTTGAATTAATTAATTCAATTAATTTCTTAATTAAGTCATTTTAGGGTTTATAAGGTTTCACTGAGTTTTAATGATATATTTAGATTCATTATGGTTTTTTATGATGGTTTAACTTAATTTTCTATATTTCCCTAATTTTTCTAATTCAATATTAATTTATTTCATTGAATCAAAGTCCATGGCTCAAAATATATCTAATTTGAGATTTATTTGCCAATAAATCATGAAAAACTTATCTAAGATATAGTTTAACCTTAATTACAATTCCCCAAAGTTTGAAATCAAATGGATTAATAGTTTGAGATTAATTATTTTTAATTAAACACAAATTAACCTTAAATTATCCAAAATTTATTATAGATTTTGGATTTAATGGATTCCTCTCACTGAGATGAATCCATAGAGCCTTTATTTACATTTTTTAATTGAATATTTTACTTTCTATAATTTTTTAAAGTTCTAATGATTTTTTGGTAATTATTAATTAAAAATAAATAAAATTTATCATTTTAAATAGTCGACATCATGGTGCCATTGAGCCAGCGGGATCAACGTAGATCCCACATAATATGCGGCAATTGCACAGGATGATCTATGACAGTCTAATCTTTGATCGGATGGTCAGGATTAACCCTACAATTCCTATAATATATAAATAGAAATGGATGACTAAATCAAAACTTTCTATTCCTAACAGAATGAATGGTATAGATTATATCTCCTTTAACGATGGTGGAAGTCGAAGGTCGTTCGTCAAATCAAAGTAATTTCTAACAGCTGATGAAATTACTTGATTTCCATTGAAAATCTATTAAGTACTCAAATGGAATATATCTATATGGATTGATCTCACTTGAGATTAAGCTCATTTTGAAAAGAACCAAATCAAAATTTTAAGGGGTTAGTTTGATTCCATACCTCGTTGACGGTGATCTCCAGTGGTGGGGATGATTCAAAAAGCTTCATGGGAACTTGGCGATGCTCTATAAAGGATGAAATGGATTCCCTCCCTAAGGGTCGACCTATGGGCCAAGCTACATCCATTTTCTAATAGCTTTTTTCAATCTCTGGCTTGCTTGAGGATGTGGGAAAGCGAGCGCTTTCCTTCATTTCACTTAAGGAACATGCTGGATGACCCAAACTCACTTGGTGAAAGCTCTCTTAGTTTTTGACTCTTGGTGGAGAGGTATAAGTAATGGGTAGCCCACCATGGTCGATCAAGGTGATTACCACCCTTGGAGGCTAGCTCTCAAGGGGTGGTCAATTTATTAGGAATAGTCAAAGATAAATAGGATGAGGAGTGGAGGTAAGGGAATGTATTGGGTGAGGAGTTAGTTTCCAAGCTTTCTTCTTCTTGTCCATGGAATATTCCTTTACTTGGGTGGACTTAACCTTACTTATTCTGCTTACTCTTGGCTGTCATTCACTTAAGCACATCTTAAGATGGTTTTATATGTGTTTCAAGTAATTATTCTATGTTTATATTCAAACACTTTGAATTATGCAACTTAGGGCAATTTTACCTTTTGATTGGGAATAGCTTCTTCCATTTGATGGATTGATGCTAGATTTAAGCTTTAATTATATTCATTTAATCAATTATGATGTCCCTCATCACTAAAAAAAACACCATCTAGGATGCGCTCCACAATCTTTGGATGAGATATATGAGAGTATGTTTTTTTTATAAGGTAGATTGACATATATTCAACCATATTTCTTTTAACATCACATTTGGATTTATTTAGATCTGGGTTCTACTTCCTATGGATGCAAGCCTCCATAAATAAGTACCCCTCTTACTATAGTAAGATAGTACTCTCAATTAAGGTTGGACATAAATATATCTATCTGATATGCATATGTGACTTAGAGGTATAGTGTGGTTCAAATGATCATCTAAAAGGAAATAGGAGTGCAATCCTAATCAAAATCCCATGATTCCATCATCCCAAAATTATGTTATTCTAGTTTACCAACATAGAGAGACATAATTGTAATGTCGACAAAATCTGATTAGTAGCTATGGGTTGCCTCATTTCAGGTATCCCAAGTATACTTAGAATTTTAGCACAAGTGGTGTAAGAGTGTTCACATGTTGAATAGATTATAAAGTGTTTGCATGGCAAACAAGTAGATGTTCATGGTGAATGAATAAAAGGTTGGGCTTAGATTCCTTTGGAATGCCAAATTAGGGTTGTCCACATTATGGACGGATATGATTTTATTTGCATGGTGAATGAATTATGCAGTGTTCACAAGGAAAACATAGAATACTGGATTTACATACCTTTTGAAATGTCAAAATTAGAGTTTTCCACATAGTGGATATATATGAATTTGTTTGTGTGGTGAATGAATTATGGGGTGTTTACTTGGCGAATAGGTAGAAGATTGGACTTACATAGTTTTTGGAATGCCAGAATTAGGGTTGAAGTCTTATTATTATTATAATTATATTTTTATTTAAGGGGGCATCACCTAAGCGCCTTTTCATAAGTGATAATCTATATGATAGGTGTATATGTAAGTTGTGAGGCCCAATGCCTCGGTACTGTATGGGTAGCACAATGACGCTAGCATTATTAGTTATTTTGACCATTTGAACAGTACTACAACATCGCGACACTCATGAAGATTCCTAATATGTGGCATAAAGATTAAATGGGGAAACGATAATCTCATTTTAATTGGCATTGCGGCGCTAGGTCATTGCACTGTGACACTGCAGTGCTTTTTATACACATCAGTTCTGAGATTTATTATAATTAAATTTATCTTTTTGACTATACAATAATTGATGGGATGGTCGACATTATTGTATGTGTCGATCTTTGGTCTTTGTGTTTTGCAACCCGATAGGCCAACGCCTCGACACCATGTTTGGGCGCCGTGGTGCTAGGTCTGATTTATAAGTAGAACCCATGAATGTTAAGGATTTTTATTCAATGGACTCTCTCCTTAAAGATTTCCTTTCTCTCTTTCAGTTCTATTCTTCTCTCAAGTTTATTTTTTGATCATGCCTCCCATAAGGGTAGTGAGCTGAAAGAGGGCATCCTGTCATGCTAATAGATTCATTAGTGTTGATGCCAAGGAGTAGTATCAACACTTCCTCATCCATAAACACTTGATCCCATACAGGAGCTTTCAAGATTCTGATGGTAGTGTTGAAGAGCTGATTGCATGACTAGGCCAAGCTAGCATATGATAACAACTCATGAACCATCTTAGTGGTATACAAGTTCATCATGAATGCATGGGAGAACAAGGACAATAAAGCATATGTTCGGGGGGAACAAGTAAGTTATAATAATAGTGTTATAAATGCATATTTCTATCTCCAAGATATTGAGTATGATCAATATCTTGCTTATTATAATAATCATCCCAATTGTGATGAGATCCTCTATTTTCTTTCGGGCAGAAATACAAATGTGCAATGAAAAAGGATAGAAGAAAGAATTATCATCTTTCATACCACTGGTCTGACAACTGCATCAAAGGCTTGACACTATTTCATTTCTACAATCTTATACATGCTGGTAACATTAGTGAGGTTGCTAAAGATATGATTGATTTAAATTTTGTTATCTAGAGGGGATTTACGATCGATGTTGAGAAAGGTTATTTAGAATTTTATTTGTAATATGCTGAAGAGGAGTATTACTATTAGGTACAGTCACCCATCTTTGATTTAGAATTTATGTATCGTGGCTAAAGTGGTAGGGGTCTGATGAATAAGTACTCATTTAGAAGGCTCTTCTAACAAAGCGAGTAATTGGATGATTTGGGTTGAGGTTCAAAGTTGGGGAGAGTTCATGTGCCCTATGGTCTTAACCCCATTCTTTCAAGTCCTCAACTGTGCAAGTTCATGAAATTAGTAATCAGGTCACAAACTTAAGAAAAAAGGTGGACAAGAGTAGGAAAAGGTAGAAAATTCTAGTGTGTAAGTTTGATCATCATATGTATTAATAGTAGATGCAATTCTTTTACATGGCCTAGTTCAACATTGCACTAGTCAACATGTTCCAGAGTTGTAATCTTGCAGATTCGAATCAGGTCTCCTTCTCTATGGTGCCTTAGTATCAGCCTTATGTAACTACCCTGCAGGTATCAGGCGCGAAGGAGAAAGAAGAGGAGGAAGAAGAGGGTTACGAGTTTGATTATTAGTTTTCCCCATTTTTTTTTACTTTTTCTCCATTTTTATAATTTATAATTTTCTTTGAATTTATAAATAAAAATTTCATTTTTATTATTTTATGCTTTATGATTCTATGTGATTAGTTTTATTTATTTATCTTTCTAGGATTTAAATTAAAAAATATATTTGAACAGATTTATAAAAAATGAATTTTGAGTGACAGCATCTTGGCATTGTGACCAAAATGAAAACCCTGAGAGCTTGGTGCTGAAGGTGCTGACCCTTCGTGGTGCCTAGGTGATATTGTGCCCCTTAACATAATATTTTTTCAAGTTTTTTTTACTTGTGTTAGGGAGATATAGTGCCAAGGGGCTAGTCCTATGGCATTGTAGCGCTAGGGGATATTACACATTTTTATCAAAAATATTGAAAGTCATATTTCCCGTGAAGTAAGCATGGTGCCATAGCATTAATCCTATGATGCTATGGTGCTAGGGTGATTTCATTAAGGCACTGAAGCACTAGCTCTTGGGCACCATGGCACTACCTTATAAAATAAGAATACTTGATGGCATAGCACTGCAGCACTGATATTCAACACTGAGGCTCTATGAGTCAAAATTGAGTTTTCATCATGAGATTTAAAGAAAATTTTTTATAAATTTTGGCATAATTTCACCTTAGCAGTGTTAAATTTTAAACTTATAGTGTGAAGTACTCTTCTCCCTTATTCTAGATCTAAAATTGATGGAGGCGAGGGGTTTTCATCTCACATCATAACAAAGTTCAACGGAGGAGGTCTTTAAATCTCCAAAAATTTTATTTTCTTTTTCTTTTCCTCACCGTATCTAAGATCAATGATGGGTTTAAAATTTAAACATGATTTTTTAAAAATTAAATGGCATAAATCTTTTACCTGAAGTGAATAGAGGATTTTGAAACAAAATAAGATCACCAAGAGTGTGAGTGTAATCTGAGAATGCAGTGAGATTAGGAGGGGTTAGTGAGAGAAAGAAGAAGAAGAAGCCAAGGTGAAATCAACACTCCTATTTATAGTAGTGTTTCTTGTAACTATTCCCTCTCAATAGTTAGTGTAGTGCCTCGACAGCAAGACCATAGTGACACAGTGCTATATTTAGTTTTGATAGCTAGCCCTGAGTAGTTATCCTTCTAGAAGGCTAGAACAACTCTACAGTGCTGTAGCTAAAATAAAATTATTATTATTATTATTGTTTTATATATATTTTTAGGTGAACAAACTTGCTTCCGAATGAATGTGTCATTTCATTATGACATGATGCATTTGTTGTCTTTCTTATCTGTCAATTGTAGCATATATATATATATATATATATATATATATATATATATATATATATATATATATATAGTTTACATGAAAAAATTTTAGTTGCAATATTTGGCCTAGATTTTTCTAATGCAAACATAAGTTGTATGATCTCTATAGGCCATAATAGCCTATCTCTCTCGTGCCTCATGGAGATGTTAAATGGAAGCCTGTTGATCACACTCAAATGAAGAAGGAATTATCTCAAGTTTGGAAACTGAGCATCAATCTGTGAGAAATCTTCTTCTATGGCTATGATAGCTTGTCTGATCATAGATCTCATTTCTAGCAATATTATTTTCTCTGTTGTAGTTCTCTCAATTTAGCAGAGATATTGAGGAGTTCTATTTGTGCTCTAGAAAGGTCTATTTAGGGGATCTCAAAGCTCTGAGACTCCACTCTAGATCTTGGCGAATTAGAGAGACTTGATGCAAAATAATATTATTTGATGTTTCTATAGTAGTAACTGTATTTGACAAGAACTCTTTGTAGGTAGTGCATAAAGAGAACAGTCTAAATTCAACTTCTCTATAGAGGGATTCCCATTTCTATAATTGTCTCACTTTGAGACTTAGAGCGTCAATGTAATCTAGCAAAAAATTTTCTTCTATACAAAAGCTAGTAAGTTCACATAAGACTTCTACATCAACACATAGAAGCAAATGGCATAGTGCTGCTACTATGTTATATAAGGTCTTTGAAGGACTATTATGTAGTGAAGCTGAAGTCTTAAGGCATATTTTGGAGACAAAATATGAAATTTCCAGGCCAGATAGCTACTTTTGAACTATATATTTCAGACAAGAGATAGGGTCTCTACACAAGAATTAAAATATGTAGAGTCATCCTTAGTACTGGACTCTTTTATATGTGTATCATTTATAGTATGTGCATGATCGGTACTAGTAGATTTGGTATTTGTTGGAGAAACTATACTATTATCCATAGATAATACCAATGTGACATCACTCTCCATCAATCCTGCTGGCAGCTCAGCTACTACTAGTGAACTGGGAATATGAATAGAGTCATCTATATCTGTGACTCATATATCAGAATCAACTGGTAAAGGGTGTTGACCTCATTTGTGGATAAGGTTAACATTTCTTCCAAAGACAATCTTTAGGACTTCTACTTATAAATTAGAAGTCTCCTAACTAAGCACCTAGGTCATCACACTTATTGATCTAGTGCACCCTCAGATTAATCTTACTTAATTGGTTTAGTTAGATTCAACTGAAATCTTCAACCAAAAAAATACACCACTCTAAATTTGAAGATTGACTAAGCCTAGATTACGATTTAATTAGGGAACTAAATCTAATTACCTTACTTAAGCTAATGATCATATAAACCTAAAGAAATTCAAATTAAGTCCAAACAAACCCAAATAAAATGAAATTAAAAGCATGAAACCATAACATAAAATTGAATAAATCCAAATCTAAATTAAAGGTCAAAGATTGGTCAACCATTTTACATGGGTTTGACTTATGTGGGTCCCACCAAGTCTAAGGTCAACCCATAAAAATTTGACAAAATAAAATCATTCCAAATAGTTGGGATGATATGAACATATGTAAACATGAATTTAAAAGAATAAAAGTCCAATGTGGCTTTAATTAGGCTAATTAGGTCATTTGACCTAAGTGAACTTAAATGGGTCTTATTGGGTTCAAACCTAAATCAAACTCAAATAAACCCAAATCAATTGTCCAAAATCATTTGAAAATGATTACTGAACATACAATAAAATAACCCATCATTGGGTCCAATTTGGCCAATTTGGTCATTTGACCTAAATGAACCCAAACTTAACCCATTAAGCCCAACTTGGGTCAAATGGGTTCAAAAAAAAAATTATAATTGTTTGATCTCATGCATTCCAAATTTCTTGGATTAACCCAATTTAAAAGTAAACACATTATAATTGAGCCAAATAAACTATTTGACTTAATTAAAATCAACCCAAATCTGATTACATCAAAATGGACTAAACCTAAAGTAAGCACTCCATAAATTTTAAAATCTTTAAAACCTATTCATTAACAAGCTCATTAACGATTAAATAGACACAATCCAAGCATTGATGTAAGGATAATCCTTCAAGTGAGGTAACTTAGGTCAAACCAATAAAAGAAATGATTAAATGGCATAATTAAATGGATTTCAACCGAATCTTCAACTAATTCCCTTAAGATGTCAGCCAAACCTTTCCCAAACCTAATTAATGTTGATTCCCAACCAACATTAAGCCACTTAATCAACTTGAAATAAATCCAAATACAAGCCTATAGCCTCATTCCCTACTCCATCTCTTTAGCTTAGGACATATGTGGGAGGACTAGTGAGACATGTAGCTGCCTCCAAGGACTTCAATCACTTATGGCCAACCAAGAGGGGGAAAACCAAGCTTATTAAACTTGGTTTCAATTACATCTTCACTTAGAGCTATTCCCAAGTGAAACAAACCATCCCATTACCTTCCCTACCTTATACGAAGCTGAAACCCATCTTCTACCAATCCCCTCACCACTGGGAGGTCAGATAATAACAAAAGCTAATGGAATCCAAGCTGAGGTTGGTCTAGAAGTTGATTCAGATGAAGGCAATTCAATTCCTTTGACATACAAGATTCCCACATCCGTTCCACAACTATTGGAATCAACCTCACCGTTGGAGATCACCGGGACTGAGGTATTCCATTAATAATCTCCCTTAAGCTTTCAAGTTTGGTACATTTCGAAGAAAATTTGATCTCAAGTGAGATCAAATCATTTAGATTTCCATATTTTCATCCATTAATGGATTTGGCATCAGAATCATGTGATTTCAACAGTCGGATGGCCAGAAATCACACAAAAATGATGGATAGCTCTCGGCCACACCATCACTATAGAAGATGTAATCTTCATCTTATCCTATTAAAAGTAATGGATGATCGAGAGCTAGCTAGATCTTTGATTAAAACTAATAAGAGGAACCATGGGTTGAATTACGACCTTCCGATCTTATATTGGATGGTTTGTAATTAACCCACGTGCGCCACCTTTTGAATGCAGATCCATGTGAATCTCGCATGGCACAATGATGTGGTGCAACGTGGAAAGCAATTACACGTTGGATCCACGTGGATCCGACGCGTCTAAATGAAAAAAAAAATCAGGTTTTTCAAATTAAAAAATCAAGGAAAATGCATAAAAATTCAAAAAAAGCATAGGAAATTAAATATAAATAAAATAAATAAATTTGGACTCTATGGATTCCTATTGATGAGAGGAATCCATTAAAATTAAAATCCCCAAATTATTTTGGGTATTTTTACCTTAATTTAGGTTTGAATGAAACATTTCAAATGCTAATTGATCCCAAACCAATAATCAAATTGAAATAAAACTTTGGAGAATTAAAATTGATGTTAAGACACACGTTAGGTAAATGTTTCATAATTTATTGAGCAATATATCTTAATATTGAAAATTTCAAACCCTAAACCCTCATTTTTATGAAATAAATTAATAATAAATAAAGTACATAATGAAAATTAATCAAATTAAATTAAAACATCATAATACATCCTAATAAACATGAATAAGCCATTGAAACCTATTTGAACATAATAAATCAGAAGATGGCTTAATTAGGCCTTTAATTGAATTAATTAATTCAATTAATCAACCTGAACTTAAATAAAACATAATAAATCAACTAGAACCCCTAAAATTATGAATGAACACTCTTTGGATGCACATTCTAGAGGGGATGAAAGAAAAATAAAATCCCTATTTCTAAATCTCTAGGTCAATTTAAATATAATATTAAATAAACAAAATCACATAAATTATAAAATCTATAATATAAATTTAAAACATCATAATTAACATTAGAACACTTACATAAAATACCCAAACCAACCGAAAGCAAAAGAACCTAATTAATACTAAGTAAAGATCATGATTAAATAAAATATGAAATTTAATAATATTTAACAATAATAATCCATTAAATCATAAAAATTCCATTTGTAAACTGAAATATAAAGTTTATTAATCTCTAAAATTTATAAGTTATTAACATATAAAACATTAAAATCATTTGGATTAAAGAATGAAATGGTAAAAATTTAAATATAAAAAAAGGTTAAGTGTAATTAAACTTAAAATGACAAAGTAACATGTGGTAAATTTAATGCAGAGAGGAATAACCTTACTTCAAATTCTTTAAGTTATGAAAAAGAAAAATTACATTAGGCTAAGTGTTCTTTCCAAATGACATAATGATCATTCTCCTTAAACTAATTAAAATAAATTGAACAATTCCATAATGTATGAAATATACAATTTGGAATTAATCATCTAAGTCTATATTCATTAAAAAACCTTAAAAAACTTCATGAAATGATTGAATTAAAATATGAAAGAATTATTAATGTAAATGAGTTATAGAATTAAAGAGTAATAAATTGAATAATCTTAAACATAACAAATTGATTATAAATTTACTTAGGCTAATGAACATTAATAAAATTGAACAAATGAAATTAACTTGAATTGAATGAATGAAATACTTACACCTAAATGTAATGAGTAAACTATATGCATCTTAAAATTAAATAAAAAAAGTGAAATCATACATGAAGCTTACCTTAAATTAAAATCAGTAAAATAAAATAAACAAAGATGAATATTAAATAAAAGAATATAAACATTAAAACCTAATCAATCTAAACTTATATTGGCAAAACAAATTTAATATGCAAGTAAAATAAACTTAATAATTTCACTTTGAAAAGATATAAATCATCATAATCAATAAAGTAAACATGTAAAATAAAAATGAATTAAATTAAGAGAATAAATGATAAATATTAATATCAAGCCAAAGAAATTAAAAGAAACTAAAATAATAATAACAAGTGAATTAACTTAAACAGAAAACCAAATTGAATCATAATAATAAATGAATAAAACTTCAAGTTAAAATTAATTCAAACTACATCACAAAATTATTGATAAAGAAATCAAAACATAAAACATTAAGAGAAAAAGAATAAAGAAATTTAAAACAAAAATGAAATAAACATAACTAATTCAAACCCTCTAAATTCAAGTTCAATTAAAATACTTAGGATTTTAGTTAGATTTTTAAGATAAATCTTTATCTTAGAATAAAGATATAATCATATTAGGACTTAGGATGTTGAATGGAATGGGATCCACTCAAAATGGAACCTATTGTATTCTTCATTCTTGAAAATCTAATCTAATTTTAACACAATAAAATGTACCTAAAATGAAGATAAAAATTATTAAATCATTTGAATTAAAATCCCCAAAAGCAAATAAATAAATACTCAAAACCAAAAATTAAAACATAAAAGCCTAATAATGTCTTGCCACACAAACTCTTTTTTTTTTCACACACTAGAGTTATAAGTCACAGACCCTAGACTTAGGCTAAGTTGTTTTATGATTTTTTGTAATTCCTGTGATGTTGTGAAGAGAATTATTTTTATTGTTTTATGGTGTACTATTTTAGACTGGATGGCTAGGATTAATTGCCATTAGTTTGGATAGTAGGACATTATTTCAAGAATTAACATTGCTTTCTACAGGGGGCTACGTTAAAGGGATTGTCATCATAAATAAAAATTATAAAATTATTGTTTGCTTGTAGGTGTTGAATAGTCCTTTAAAATAGCCTTGGATAGGTGGGCTTGGCAACCAACTAATGCTAAGCCCTTTTGTTTGCAAAATATAATTGTTGCATGTTGTTTATATTTTCCTAACATTTATTTTGTAGGACTTAGAATTTATTTTTGAATTTCAAATATAAATTTGAGCTTAGAATTATGTTAGGATCTGTGAGGTCAAGAATTATCAGGAGCTCACCCTAGTAGGAGATGGTGCAAAGGTCCCCTATAAAGCTCAATGGAAGTCCTTGAAGAAGGAGACGATCCTGGAAAGAAGACCAACAGATCTAAACTTGTAGTTCTAGGCCAGGCTGTATAAGGGCAGAGCTCGGCTGCCCATTTCTTTTCTTCTAGGGTACTGGTACCTGACCTTATTGACCTATTTTATAAATTTAAATTAGTTTGCTTTATTTTGGGTGTGCAATAGAGTAAAAATACTTTTATAGGTTTCTTTATGTGATGAAGGCCTAGACATAGGCTCATAGGAAAAAAATGTAAATTTTCTACCTAATTAAATTTATTTAATTCAAACATAATAGTAATGCAATTGAAAACCTTACATAAATTAAAGCCTTAGGGAATAACTCAAAATAATTAGAAATCAAATAGCTCTTGAAATTCATACAATTATATTACTTCAATCCTTGAATTGGGCAACTTCTCCCATTACACATAAGGGGCATCTAACCTATGAGGATGGCCGCCTTCTTGGGGAAGCTTGACTTCTATTTTTGATTGGGACCATGACCTTTTTCTAATTGCATACCATGTAGGCATAAATTGTATATCCATGGCCTAAAATGATAATTGAGTCAAAATATTAAAAATCTAAAAAATGTGCATTAGTTCGTGCATTTCATACCCTAAATTCTCTTAGGGATTAGGGAGTGAGTCTAGGATTATTAGATTCTTTTTTCAAAAGGAGATAGCCCAACCATGTTTCATTCATAAGACTTGGTGTCATGAATTTAAAATGCACTTAAGTAGTGTCAATTGGTAGCCCCTCCATGTGGGTTATAAGTTTAGAAGAGTTAGGTATATGTTAGTTCCCTCAAGTGAGAGGAATAGACTATAATTCCCAAAATGAAACTAGGTCCAGCATCTAACATGTGTCAAAAACACCTGTAGATTAGGTTCTAAAGCATCTTTCTTGAAGTCTTCAACCCTAGGCATTTTTACAATCTTGTGCTGCTAGAATCTAATCCTTAGATCTCTAAGAAAATGAAAACCCAATGATAGGATAGTTGAAATGCTTACTGGCCCTCCAATTATCTATGAGAATTTCGACTTCATCCCATTTAGATTCCAAAAATAACTCTCTCCACTTTGGACCATTCCTAATTGAAAATCCCAAAAATCAATCCTTTTAAAAACCAACTTAGAAATACTAGAAATAATGGCTTATTTCTTTAATCAAGAGTATTCTTTGGAAGAGACCTTTCTTAAGATGTAATTAAGTATAGAGGCTTACCTCTATAGAGAACCATGAACCCAATTTAAAATAAATTATGTTCCATATAATTCACGGGAAAAATCTCTAGTACATGAAAGACCCATTATCCTCAGGAGTTTTTTTTATTAAATAATCAAATCCATTATAGGATAACATGTTTATCTTTAAGGATAATATCTTTATTCCTTAATGATGCATTTGATCATCCAAATAAGAAATTTCTAAACTCTATGTTGTGTCAAACAATTTTTTACTCATTAAAGTGCTGTGAGAGTTTCCACAATACCACTCTTAAATAACTGAAGTCTGATGTCATTGCATTCTATTGCCTTTTTTTCATTTGATGGACTTTTAGAAGCATTAGTCGCAAGTTGTGAAGAGTGCATAGTTTTGATTGGTTTGGCTTTTCATAGTTTACAATCGTACATGTGAAAGCCTAGCTCTAAGAAGGAAGAGAAGGTGTGGCGAATCCACATCAACCATAAATGACTTACTCCTATATAAGTCTCCTATGGAGCTATATAGAAACCAGAATGGATCCCTAGGTGAAGTGTAAAGGAACATGCTGTAGATGTTGTTACTGCTAAACAGACTGCTAGTTGAAGTTTCTATAAAGAATGGGTATCCAATATATTCAATGTTAGTGGTGGTCCATATGTAAGTGTATCATGAGTAAATTTGAACTATCTAGCCACTCTATTAAGGTTGTAACCTTCAAAGATTATAGATTCATGGTGGTGATAGCATAGCCAAGTGGGTCTCAGCCTAATAAGATATTCCACAATGCATTTATACCCAAGTTTTGATAATAGCATAGGGGTGCCTCTATCAATGAGAGAATCTATAAGTTTTTGCCTCATACTTTGAATATACAGACTATAGAAGGATGATCTGAAAGTGATCTATCATGCACACTGAGGTGACCATGAAGAGGTTCATATTAGATTTCTATCTATAGAGAATGTAGCTCTGTTTAGTGGCATAATCAAGGTGAAATTTTGCTCTCTAAAATAGGATGGTGTTATTGGCCTCATTTCTAGATGAGGTTACCATTATGTTTTAAATTAATAATTATGACACCTAATCTTAGATTAGGAGCCTTTAATTAAGCACTTATGATAATGTACTTAATAACCTAGTGCATCTTCTTTAAGTTTGATCTAACCTAATGGTTTAGGTAGACTCAACCCAAATTCTGAACATGAATTAAATCAAAAGAAATATAAATAAACTAAAATGAATGAATCCAAATCTAAATCAAAGTCAAATCTAGTCAACCCTTTTGACATAGGTTTAACTTATGTGGGTCCCACCAAGTCAAAGGTCAACCCACCAAAATTTGATGAAATGAAACCATTCCAAATGATCTAAATGATAAAATAAATATGTTTAATTATGAATCTAAAGATATTTAAATTTATTTGGGCCTTTCTTAGGTTAATTAGATGACTTGGTCTGAATGCGCCTAAATGAGTCCTATTGGGTTAAAATCCAAATCAAATTAAAATTAACTCAATTTGATTGCTCAAAATCATTTAAAAATGATTATGAAACATAATCCAACTAATCATTGGGTCTAATTTGACCAATTTGGTCATTTGACCTAAATGAACCCAAACTTAACTCATTAAGCCTAATATTTGTCAAATGGGTCAAATTTGAAATTAACCTAAAACTAATTGAAGTCAAACATTCTAAATCATTCCATATATGTAATCAAGCATAATTGGAGTCTAAAAAAAATTCAATTAAGTCAAATGGTCATTTGAACCAAATTAGAATCAAGCTTAACCAATTTAAGCTTAAATGGGTTAAAACAAAATGAAATGCAAAATTTACTCAAAACCTAAAGGAATTAATCAAAGTAAAACTTGATAAATCATCAATTTAAAATAATTGAACCCAAACTTAAATGAATTAAATCAAATAAACATAATTAAAACACTTTGAATCTAAATGGCATGAATTGGTTTCAAACATCCAATCCAACTCCAATGGCCTTGGACCCAACCTCAAATTCACATTGGGTTTGATGTGGGTAGCAAACACTAGCCTAAGGGCTGTGGTGGTGAGGCCAAAAGATTCCAAAAAGAAGAAATCAAAGAGATGATGTGGAAATCATGTAAATAAAGAAAGAATCAAAAGCAAAGAATTCAAATCTCCCCACCTCCATACCTCATCCACCTCTTGAATAAAATTAATTTGGCCTCTTTCCAATTAATTAATAGCCTCAAAAAAAATTAATGAAGGGGGATAAGGTGGCTATCTCCATGGGATAACAAAAAAAAAGAGAGAAAAGAGATGATCTCCCATGGAGGCTCTCGAAGAAAAAGGAAAAGGGCAGAAAATGGTTTCCTCCTCTCAAACATCTCATCCCAACACAAGGTAAAGAGGGATCAAACCAACCCATTGGCCAAGTCCCTTGCTACTGGTGGCAAGATTTTGGCCACCTAAAGCTCCACATACATGGCTCTTGTCCATCTATGGAAAGAGAGAAGAGAAGCCCTTTCCTCTCCATATTTTTACTCCAAAATGTCTACAAGACCAAGAGAAGGCAATTCGAAGCCTTCCCCAAGGCTTTCATTGCCAGCAAGCTAGAATTCAACTAAAGCTAGTGGCCAACCTCTCATCTTCCAATGAAGAAAGGAGAGGGAGAGTATTCATGCCAAATTAACTCTCCCAACATGTTCTAGGGGTCAAGGTGGCCTCAAACAAATCGTCCCCCGAGGCTTTCATCTTTGGCATGCCGAAGAATGGCCAAAACTGACTGAAAATGACCACGTGTTGGTCTCTAAGGTGTTTGGCAAAGAGGCAAGCCACTATATTGTGTCCATCACATCATCCCATCGAAGCGTAGGTACTCAGAGCATGACGATCACTAGGGATTGATGACGACAAGGTATTCCTTACAACTGACCCTTTTGGAAAAATTTCTTTGATCATTTGTGAAAGGAATTTGATCCCCAATAGGATTAAATCATATAGATCAATTTGCAATCAAAATTACAACAAAATTCACTATGGATCGCCAAAAATTTGTCAGATTCAATGGATGGCATCCTTGTCTTGTTGAGAAGAACAAGAAATGATCTCCACCATTCATTCCTTCTATTTGGAATGGAAGAATGAGATCTAGCCAAATGATTTGATTAAATCCCTATAGGAAATTGCAAACAAAATCAAGACCATCTGATCGGACAATCAGGATCAATTCCTCATGCCCGCTGCTTTTGACGTGGGATCCGCAGGATCTTTGGAACCTAACTCATGCCACATGGCAATGGCGCCACATCAATGCCACCATTTAAAATGAAAATTTCTCATTTTAAATAATAAAATCTTTAAAATTATCAAAAACTTCAAAAGAATTATAAAAAATAAAATATAAATCCAAAAAAAATGCAAATGAGGGATTTATGGATTCATCTCTATGAGTAGATTCCATTAAACTTAAAATACCCATATAATTTTGGATAATTTTAGATTAATTTGACTTTAAATAAAGTAAGCAAAGTGAAATTAATCACAAATAATTAATCCAATTAAATTGTAACTTTGGGAAATTGAAATTAAGGTTAAAATATACCTTTAAAAATTTTTTCATGGTTTATCTCAAAGTAAATCAAGAAATATTAAATTTCAAACTCCAAAACCTCAATTTTAATGAAAGAAATTAATATTAAATAAAATAAATCATGAAAATTGATCAAATCATTTTAAATTAACACATCAAACAATAAAGAACTTAAATATATTAATGAAACCCACTGAAACTTAATAATTTAAAATGAATTAGGATTTAGGATGTTGAATAGGATGGGTTCCACCAAAAAATGGAATCTATTTTATTCTTCATTCTTGAAAATGTAAACTACACTTTAACATCAAAATAAATTTGAAAATGAAAATAAAATCACAAATCATTAAATCATTTGAAATTGAAACCATCTAAAGGTAAAAATAAACAAACTTCAAAATTAAAATTGAAACTTGAAATTAAAAAGGCCTAGCAAAGTGTCCTATTACTAAGGGTATCCTAGTGCTTAGAAGACTCATAAGTCTAATATAAGAGGGATGACTACTCACTCAAAAGTGAGGTCAACTAGGATTTGGGTTGAGGTTCGAAGTGGGGGAGAGTTCACGTGCCCCACAGCCTCAACCCAATCTTCCAAGTCCATGGCCGACCAATTCTACAAAATTGGCAGTTAAGTCATGGACTTAAGAAATAAGGTGGACAAGAGTAGTCATAGGCATGATATTCTGGAGCATAAGTTTGATTATTATATAGATCAATAGCAGATGCAATTCCCTTACATGGCCTAGTTTAACACTACATTGGTCAACATGTTCCAGAGTTACAATCTCATAGATTTGAACTAGGTATCCTTCCTTATGGTGCCTCAGTATCAACCTTATGTAACTACCCTACAAATATCAAGTGCGAGGAAATAGAGGAGGAAGAAGTGGGTGATGAGTATGATTATAGTTTCCCCTATTTTTTATACTTTTCGCCCCTTTTTGTAATTTGTAATTTTATTTAAATTTAGAAATAAAATTTCCTTTTTATTAATTTTTGTTATATGCTTATATGTGATTAGTTTTGTTGATTTGTTGCTCTAGGATTTAAATAAAAAAATATTTGAACACATTTATAAAAAAATGAAATATGAGTGAAAGTGCTTCAATGTTATGAACATAATGAAAACCCTAAGAGGTTGGTGCTACGACGCTGACCCTATGGTGTTGTGGTGCTGGGGTGATATTGTTCCCCTTAGAAAAAAATTTCTAAGTCCTTTTTACTTATGTTAGGGAGATATAGCGCCACAACATTGGTCCCATGGTGCTACAGTGCTAGGGGATATTATGCATTGTTATCAGAATAGATTCTAAGTCATCTTTCCAATGCCAAGTAAGTAGGCATCGCGGTGTTGATGGTATGGTCGCTGTGGCACTATGGTGATTTTGGTAAGGCAACAATGTGCTGGTTCTTGGGCACCATGGCACTGCCCTTTATAATAAGAATGCTTGAGAGCATAGCACTATGGTGTTGATATTCAACGTCGAGGAGCTATTAGTCAGAAATTGAGTTTTTTTGTAAGATATTAGGAAAATTTTGAAAAATTTTGGTAGCATTTCACCTTAGTAGTGCTAGATTTCAAAATCATAATATGAATTACTCTTCTCCCTTATTCCAAATGTAATATTGATGGAGGGCAGGGGTTTTCATCTTGCACTAGAATGAAGTTTAATGGTCGAGGTCTTTAAATCTCCAAAATTCTGATTTTATTCTTCTTTTCCTCATCAGATCCAAGCTTAATGGTGGGATTATAATATTAAACATTCTTTTTAAAATATAAAATTAAATAAATCTTTTTACCTAAAGCAAACAGAGGATCTCAGAGCAAAAAAAGATTGTTAGGAGTGCGAATGTAGTTTTGGAATGTAGTGAGTAGTTGTCAGAGTGAGAAAGAAGAAGAAGAAGCCAAGGTGGATTGGACACTCCTATTTATAGTAGTGTTTCTTGTAATTATTCCCTCTAAATAGTTAGTATAGTGCCTCGGTGCCAAGATCACAATGCCATAATTTTATCATAGTTTTGACATCTAGCCTTGAGCAGTTATCCTTTTAGACAGCTAGGGTAGCACCTTGGCGCCATGAGCACAACACTGTAGTGTTGTAGCCAGAACAAGATTATTATTGTTGTTATATATATAAGGTGAACAATCCCCAATTATTGGGCTTCATGAAATTTAGAGTTGATTGCATGCTTATTTCAACATTTAACCCATATGGCTTAAATGGATTTGGTTGATTCCAATTGAGTCAAATGATCTTCTTAACTCAATTATAAATTATTTATCTTTCAATTGTGTTAATTCAAGTATTTGGAATGATTAAATTCAATTGAATTTCATTTGTTTTGACTTTAAAACCCACTATGGCCTAATTTGGGCTTAATGGATTAAGATTGGTCTAATTAGGTCAAATGACCATATTAGTCAAATTAATCCCAAGAATAGATTAATTTATGTTCAATAATGATTTTTAAAGAATTTTATATAATTAATTTTGGTTGAGTTTAATTTAATTTGGATTTAAATTTAATAAGGTCCATTTAGGCCCCTTTAAGTTAAATGGTCTAATTAAACTAATTAATGCCTTATTGGATTTAGATTCATTTGATTTATTTTCAAGCATGTTTATTTTATTATTTGGAACCTTTAGAATGATTTAGTTTGGTTAATTTATAGTTGGTTGACTTTTGACTTGTTGGGACCCACATAAGTCAATGCTATGTTTAATGGTTGACTTTCATTTGACTTTAATTTTGATTTGACCCCATTCAAATTCATGAAATGAATTTTATGCTTTGGTTTGATATGATTTGAATTTATTTTAATTTTATGTAAATTCTCTTTAAGTTCAAGTAATTTTGTGCTTAAGTAAGTTCATTGGGTTAGCCATCCCAATTAGAATAATTTCAATTAATTTAATTTTCAATTGGAGCATGTTTGTTTAGATTTAGGTTGGGTTTGGATCCACCTAATCCCATTAGGTTGAAGCAAACCCTATGAGAATTGCTAAGTCACTAAGCATAGTGATCTAAGTGCTTAACCAGGAAACTCCAAATCTAAGATTAGGTGTCCTAATTCCTAGTTTTAGAAATGATGTTAACCTCATTCAAAAATGAGGTCAAACACCCCTATCCCGAGAAGACCTCTCATATTATACTTGGTTGTATTAAATGACTCTTTTAACTCTTTATTGGCTGAATCTAATAATGAGGGGAAGGAGAATGCATAATATATTTAAGCCATCATCTATTTCCTATAGAGGTAAACTATCCACCCCATCGAGAAGCATTGCTTAGCTCTCATCTTTGTCACTCAAAATTTATGGCACTACATACTTTCTCATAAAGTTAACTTGATTTCAAGAGTTAATCCACTACAATACCTTATGTTATGAACCAATGCTATGTGAATAGTTGGCATGATAGTCCATGATCTTATCACTGTTCGATATGCCCTTTTGTGGTGTAAAAGGGAAAGCACTTGTAGATTTCTTAGCGGCACATCCTTCTCCCTACTGATTCTCCTTAATGAAGACCTTCCTAATGAATAAAAAAATGAAGTTGGAGGGTACAAGCAATCCCTGATGGAAAATATACTTTGATGGTGCAACTTCCTCTAAAAAAAGAGAATAACTATAGTCCATTCTCCCAAGCAAAGTAGGGATGGGGATAATTTTTTTAATTCTAGATTACAGGATGTTATGATTCTCATACCATCTATCAAAGCCTTGCACAAATAATGAAGCCAAATATGAGGCTCTGTCACCAGTCTAGAGGTAACCATCTCTCTAAGCATTCAAGACATTAATATTTTTGGGGATTCAAAATTAGTGGTCAACCAAATTGCCAAGTGTTACAAAGTTCTAAAATCAAAACTCCATCACTACCACAAGTACACTATGGAGTTTTTGACACAAATTTTGAAGGTTACCATTTATAGGGTTCACAGAGGAGAAAATGCCATAGTCGATGCTATAGTTAAGTTGACTAAAGAGATGGCCTATTTGGATGATGAGTTCATATTGATAGAGTTACATAATAGTCAAGTCCTCTCTCTTATCGATAAATAAACTCTTGCTAGGGAGATTGTCATCACCAAAAAGGATGAGGGGACAAACTATTTACAACTCTTCATTGATTATTTGAGTGGAGGTAAAGTTCCTCAAGAGAAGTCTCAAGCCCATCAAATTAAATAGAGTGGATTATCCTATGCTCTCATTGATGGCACTCTATATGAACAATCCTTTGATCATATATGGTTACTATTGACCTTATTTTTGGAGTGAGGATTAATCCTCCCCATCTTAGATCTAGGAACCTTCTAGACACTTAGATTTCCTTAGTGCTAAGACACCTCTAGTGATTAACGGGACACTAAAACTTATGCTTAGAAATTTAGAAGGCATAACCCTAAGCTCAAAGTCCACCTTAGGACAAATAGGCCCCACCTATCCTATGGCCTAAACCAAGACTCATACTTATTCACTCATCCAAGCTTTAACTCATGTGAATGGAGCTAAACCAACCTTAAACCTATTGAATTAATCTTGATTGAATTTGATTATTTAATCCAAGCTCCAAGCCAAACTAACTTAGACCTTAATCCAAGTTAACTCCACCATGATCTTATAACTCAATTCAAACACATTCAAGCAGACTAAATCCAATTTGATTTTCTCAATATTCATTAGATCACTTAATCAAACCAATTGAACTAAGTGAATTTGATCAACTCAAGTTAACCCATTTGACTTAAAAGGTTTAAATGAGCCAAAACCTAATTCAGCCAAAATCAATTATAATCAAAACCATAAATCAACTTCAAACTTATCATTAAACACACCCCAAACATCCATAACCCCAATTGTTCTAAGTTGGCTTAACCAAGTCACTCGACCCAAAGTGACACAAAAGGGGAAATTGAACGAAACTCTAATTAAACTCCCATTAGATCAAATCAAGCCACCCAATCCTTTCTTTGATGATTGTAGGTTACTATTAAACACTCCACTACAACCAATTGAACCTAACCAAGCCAATTTGGTCCCCTTAACCCAAATAAACCTAAAGGGACAAATTTGTCCAAATAAAATTTTAAACTAACTTGGTTGAAACCAATGCTTTGCATCAATCACCATTCGAATTTTGAACATGATCCAACCTTCAATTGGACCCAATTTGGTCAACACAATCCAATTGGCCTACTTAGCCCAATTTGACCTAAATGATCAAATTAAATTAAATACTCCATAATTCAAACCAATTCAAATCAACTCTTCCAATCAATCATAAATGATCAATTAAACATAGATATAACCCATGCTCATGCCAATTTGGCTAATTTGGTCAAATTGGTCAACATGACCATTTGACTCAAATTGAACTATATGAGTCAAATTCAAATCTAATTCAAATTGAATAAAATAAATTGCACTAATTCATTCCAAATGATCAATTGAACTTAGCCAAACCCCCACTTTGACCCAATTTGGCTAAAATGGTCAACTCAATCTAACATACCCATTTGACCCATATGGGTCAAATTGAACCAAAACTAACTAAACTAAGCCCAAACCCAACCAAACTTGGCATGACTCATCCCTGGGTCACCATGGGCCTGCCCAAGTGGGCAACCATGGTGAACCCAGTTTAAGTCAAACCCATTTTACCAACCCACCCAAATGGGACAAAATCTCCATTTAGATGGGTTCTCGCCTCCTTATCCCATGACAGTCACTTTTGGCTCTTCTTGGACAAGAGGACCACTGACCCAACCAAACCCAAAGCTATTGGGCTTAGCCTTTGGCTAAGAGAGGGTGAGTTCACTCATGGTAACTCATTGGTCCACTTAAGGGAGAGGGTACACCTCATGCAAGCCCACTACACTCCCTCAGCCTCTCACCCTCAGCCACCTCAACAGTCCACTACCATCTCAGGCCACCTATCTTGGCCAGATGGCTGCCAAAACTTGAACCAATTCTAACCCTTGGTTAATCCCAGTTGGAGAGTATACTCATCCCCATGATTTCAAACTGAGCACAGACCTTCCCTAGAGCATTCTGCATAGTCCCTAATCCTCTCCCAAGCTCCTTGTGCACTCTACTAGTGAGATCAGCTCCCAATTGAACTTCAGAGCCCCATCCATCCAAGTTTTCTAAACCTTCACCAAATCCAAATTAACTCTTCTCACACCTTCACCTCACTCTGGCAAATCAAAATGAATCATTTCCTGAGTGATTCAGCCACCAGTAGACTCCTCAAGATAAACTCCAGTAAGCTTTACGGCGGTGTTTGGTTCACAGAGCGATTGGCGTGGAGGCAGCTCATGAACTTCTCAATAGGGCTTCGTCTCTTTAAGATGAACCTACCTGTATCAATAGACTATAAGTCTATAACTCTAACAAAATAAAAATTTTGCAACCGTAGCTTTTCCCCCTAAGTGTTGATCCTTTTTGAAGTGAATCATATTTTCATGTGATTTCCGCCATAGGACCCCCTTGATTCATTCTCTGGTCATTTTTGAGCTTAGATCGAGCGATAGAAGGTGGACGGTGTCCATCTTCTGGTGCCTATGGGATGATGAATCACCGACCATCCATTCTTCATGATTAGAACAAATGACAGTGATCAATTATGTTAGAAATTTTGATATAATCCCTTTAGAATCATAGGATTAATCTCGGCCATCCGATCCGAGATTAGACGGTCGAGATGAACAACATTTTCCTTCATTGAGTCAGTTGCCGCATTAGATTATTTAAGTGACCAATATCATGGCGCCACATGGAAAGTACTATCGCGTCAGCGTCTGCCTGACGCTGATGGTTTAAAGGGTTAATTAGCCTTTCAAAAAATGTAATTAAATGACTAAAACATAAAAAAATTCATAACTAATTGTATAAAAATTCAAAAGTTGAAAATAAACTCATTTCAGAAAGGTTGGATAGAGGACAATTTAAGAAAGATAAAAATTTTAAATTATGCCCAATGAATAGTGCCAAATTAAGGTTTGAATCCTAAGTTAATTACTTTAATTAAGACAAATTACTTAGCTAATTAATTCCAAATTTGGTGAGATGATTCCATGGGATGTCCTCTACCTCCCATAATTTTCTTAGAATTATCTTCCATGTAATTTAAATATTTTGGAATTTCAATCTTAATAACTTTGATTAATTAATTAAATAATTATTAAGCCTGATAAATAGTAGAAATTAAATAATTAATGATAATTAATAATTATGAATAGTGGGAATAGTGAGGAAAATTAATTAGGACCACCTCTTCTAGTTATTTTTCCAAATGTATTTCTTTAAGTGGGTTAATTAGCATGTGTAATAATTAAGGATCAATTAGGAAATTTAATGATAAAAGAAAAATAAAATAAAATAAATAAATAGTTCAGATAATTCAAATATAATCCATTAATTTGCCTTTATGTGTTTAATAACATACAGTTATTAAAGAAAGTATGATTAACCCATTGGTATGGGAAAATCGTAAGAGTGCTTAACTTAGATTATTTCCTTCTTTAATTCAATTAACTCTTAAGCATTAGCTTAATTACATTAGATTCTTCCAGGTGCATTGCTAATTTTACTTTCCTAAAAGCATATCATTGAAGGCTCATGATCAAGTTTAAGGAAGAGTAATTAAGTTGATGTGCTTAATGATTTGAACCTAATCAATCCATAAAACTAATTTAATTATTATTTTTAAATATATCAAATCACCAACATGGAATGGGATAAATACTAATTATTATTCTCTTCTCTTTAGGTTTTAACAACTTAAATATCAAAATCAAACCTTGTAAGAACTTTGGTTAGTTTAAGAAATTTATTTCGCATGATTGTTCTTAAAACTTAATGTAATTGAATATGTTATGTGGCAATGTTTAATTACTTCTTTTTAGTCATTATACATGTGCATGCCATTTGTTTCACATGTTCATGTTTTCATAAAAAATGGGAGAATTAAAAGAATGTGATTGCATTTAAGTTGCATCTATTGGATAAATATTATATGGTGTGGCTATTATAATTAATAAATCCCAAATTACTTTCAATCTATAAGATAATGATATAAAATTTTAGCTAATGTTGACTATAAGTGTTCAATAAAGTTTATATTTAAGTTATAATTTAAGGATGGTAAGAGATTGTTTCATTTTCATGGTTCATGTGTATGTTTACATACGTTTGGAGTTGGAAAGTATATTGTCTAGACATCTTAGGAACATGAGGTTTTAAGTAGCCCCAAAGAGGTCTTAGATAATCTCACATCCCTATTTTAACAATGGCATGTACTTGCTTAATCTCATTTATGTGTATCCATATGCTAGAATTTGAGATTAAACTTTGCTTTACAAGAATAAAAGATTTGCTTTTATAAACCCTTTGTATGATTGTCATTTCTATGTTTGTGTATATGTTAACATGTATTTAAGTTAGCAAGTATATAGTCTAGACATCCTAGGAATACAAGGCTTTATGTAGCCCCAAGGAGGTCTTAGATAATCTCACATCCCTGGTTTAATAATAGCACGTACTTGCTTAAATCTCTAATACATGTCTACATATGCTTAACTATGGAATGGAATCTTTCTCTTCTACCAAATTCATGCATTAATTATTATCAAGTGCACAAAAATATAAATATATATTGCATGTACAAATATATACATTAAATCAAATGTCATAAATAATAAAGATGAATAGGTGTGTATGCTATTGATGATGCAAAGAAGTAGTGGAATGTTGTTTATGTAATAGTGATTCAATTTTATACATTTTAAGATGCCTTTTATGTTTGAATAAGACTCCTTAAGACTAACCCAAACTTAGGTTCAACAAAATGTTTATAAATGGTTCACCAGAGAAACCAAAGTCATAATAATATTCCTTTAGAAAATAACTTAGGGTAGGGATGAAGGGGGGTCAACACTTTCTTCTCTTCATATTGATTAGATGTTGAGTAGTCATTAAATGAAATAAGAAAGTGTAAATTAAAATTAATCAATTCATTCAAAGATTTGAAATAAAATGTCTTCTAATATTTAAGTTAAACAATTGTAAACTATAGATAATCACACTCTTAAAGCGTAGTCAAGACACACCACACTAAACCATAGCACACACATTAGAATGTTAATTCGCTAATTCTAGTCTTAAGTTTGGCTGGTGTATGTTATGGTGTTATATTTTATTTTATGATGTATTATTTTAGACTGGATGTTAGGGGTTGTTTGTGCGTAGACTAGATGTTATGTTGTTAATAGCCTAATGATATTTTCTACAGGGGATTGGGTTAAAGGGGCTGCCGCAATAATAAGTAAATATAAATATTCTTGTTTGCAAGTGCTTCTTATGCCCTAAGCATAATCCAATTATGACAAGTGGGACTTGGCTACCCAAGTGCAGGGTACTTAGTCCAAATTTGTAAAATATAATTGCATATCTTGTATACTTATTTGGCTAACATCTATTTTGCAGGTGTAGTTAGATTTTATTTTTATATAAATAAGTTATTTAATAAGATTAGGATTACTACTATGTGGTTTAGGATAAGTTGTGATTAGAAGGCAAAGACCTGGGAGGCCCTATGAAGCATGGAGCAAATTAATCCAATAGAAGGAAAGAAGGATAAAAGGTTGAAGTCCCCCATAGCATTTATTTTTAATTGTAATATTCAATTGTAATCTAAGTTGTTTATCAGTAAAGCTTAGCCACCCAATTTATTTTCCATTTGGGATGCACGGTGGTACTCGGTCGCACTAGCCTATTATTCATTTACAAAATTATAAATGTTTGATTATTATGCTTAGATTGTGTAATAGAAATGGCATGCTCTTTATAGGTTTCTTAAAGTGTGTATGTTTGATATATGGCCTGGGTGCTATAGGCTCTTTAAGGTAAAATTAAATTTTCTATCCTCATAAAAAAACTCATAACTAAATTTTAAGATAACTCATAACCTCATTTTAAAGCTTAGGCTCTTAATCAAGATAAATAAAAGATTTATAAATCCCTTAGCTGAATGTTGTATGTTATCACACCATGCATTTCATATTGTGCCACTCTTGAATAGGGAGGGTCTCTACTCTTACACGATAGGGGATATGCTTAACCTTTGAGGGTGATCCCTAGTGCTGGAGAACACCTCCTCTAATAGATTTATCCCCTTTGCATATAGCAATTGTTTTTTAAATTTTTCCAAATGAAGTTTTAAATTTCAGTCATATTTTCATACCATTATGATCTAGTCTCTCAAGGAGTGAGTTTAGGATTCTAGCATCATTCCTAATTAAATAATAGCTTAGCTATCTTGCATCTACATAAGACTAACCTACATGGTTTTAAAGCATAGGAGATATTAGCTGGCCACCACTATAGGTGGTTGTAAGTCCAGAAGGGTCGGGATGTGTCTATTCTCTCTTATGGAGATAAACTGTTATATCCCATTTTTCTAATTAAACTTAGGTTGTGCTCCTAGCTTGTGCTAAAGCATTTTAGATTTAGGTTCTGAGGCTACTTATTTCTTTCAAGCTATGAGTATAAGTTCTCACCTTTTAGGCATTTTCACAATCTTGTGTTGTTGAACTATAATACCTAACATTCTAATAAAAGTAAATTCTCTCTTTTAAAAACATAAAGCCTCATTATATGTTAAATTGAAGAACTTATTAGGCTTCCTAATATCATGGGTGCTTCTTACTTATTGGAATCTGTAAATAAGTCTTTTTATTTGGACTTTCCCACTTGATTTCTAAAAAATACCTAATCCTTCGATAGTCTAACTTTGAAATCATTGGAGATACTTATTAACTACTTTAATCAAGAGTGTTCTTAGAAAATTCCCATTTTTAAGATGTTATTGACTATGGGAGCTTGTTTCCATAGGGAACTAAAGAACCATGCATAAAATAAACCCTGCTTTACTTCTTAAAGTAAAGTGGGGAAAGATCTCTCATACATATATAGACCCCTCTACCTTAAGAGTCCTTATTTGGTGATTAGGTCCATTGTGGGGTGATGTTTCTATCTTTTAAGATAGTGCATCATACCTTAATGTCGCACCCGATCACTTCAAGAAGTACCTCCTAAGATCGGTGGTGTCCCTACGGCTCCAAATTAAAGACATCACATATTTTTTTAGTGATTCTATAGGGAGAGTTTCTCTCTCCATCTTTAGTAGTCAATCATTATCTCCAAACATTGACATCCTTTAAGTTTTAGGACCTCACTCCAACAGGTCTTAAAACCCCTATTGGAACTCTAATAGATGGAAGAATCAATCAAAGGAATCATGCAAAATAAATTAAACAAAGTCAATCTAAAATTTGAAGAACCTCTTGCCACTAGCATGATAAAGTAAAATTCATCCAACATCTCCAAAATTCATTTAAACTCACTTCCTGTGAAGTTTAGAAGACATTCTTTTACAAAATTACAAATATCTCCAATAAATATATAAACCCTACCTAACATAACCAAATTTGGTAAATGAGAGTTTCAATCCAAAGTCAAGTTAAAAGAACAACAACCAAAGCAAAGTCTAATCCCATGCCTTTTTTTTTCTAGCAGCAAAAAAGAAAACTCCAATCCTTCATTTCTTGCAAGCACCATGTCATCTGAAAAGCTCATTTTCTCATTCACCTTGGGTGGATTTAGCCATGGATGGACCATACTCACCTCTTCGCCAATCATCAACTTTGTCCTTAGGTTTGAGCACTTTAAAGTTACTTGTGATGGTCCTACCCTCAGTGCAGTGAGTAGGGAGGAGGTGGCTAACAAGAAGCCACTTCTATAGTTCAACCCCCAGTCAGACACCGAGTTCCCATCCCTAAAGGTGAATGCCTTAGAGGTTCCCATGCCACAAGTACCACTTGTGCCTACCATAGTTTCTACTAGGACTAGTACCACTTCTACCACAACCCCAGTCTTTAAGAGGAAGTCAGTTCTAGCATCTGAAATTATTTCTCCCACCTTTGAGGTCGGTACTATCTCTCATCATGCACCTTTGACCAAGACTTAGCACTGCAATAAAAATAGGAAGATTAAGAGGTACTATGAGCGCATGGCCAAGGAAGTTGAGAAAACCTCCCATGTAGCTGAAGAGGGGTCCATTCGTTAGACATCTCCCCTTCTTGGTGCTAGTAGGTTTCACCTTCTCTCAGTTACTGAGAGAGAGAGGAGGATGTGAGGAGGATAATAGTCACCCCCATGACCCGTATCATATGAGACACCAGATAGGGAGAAGAAGAAGCCCTATGCTAGTCTGAGGTAGGTACTCAAGGGAGTAGGGAGAGTCCATAAACATTTTGAGTTTGCCACCATTCAGGACTTAAGATGAGTGATCCCTAGAAATGTAAGGGATCAGATCTATAGAGAAAAGGATATGAAGGCCAAGGTTGCTGCCCAAGTGAGCAAGAGAGATAGGAAAAGGTTTTTCTAGATAATTGGTGACCTTAGCATTGATTGACCATCCTAATCAGTGAGCTGATAGAGCTGATCATTCTGATAGGATAGTTCTTACTAGTTTCAGCCACATGAGGAGACCTTTGACAAAGAGGCTGCCAGTATCATCACCACCAAACCACTCCACTCAGACCACAATCACCAGTCTATGTCCCGCCATTTGAAGTGCTTACCATATACCATAAGTCAGCATCTGGACAAAAGGCATCCCCCTTGGTGATACGATTATGCCATAAGGACCATTCTCCATCCACTCTATTAGTTGAGGCAAGGCTGAGCTCTCTTGCTCGACCTCCTACCTCAATGATAGATAAGAAGAGTGGTAGCCCAAAAGTGTCATAGTCACTGCACCACCACACTTAGAGGATAAGGAAGAAGGAAATATCAGGTTGACTCCTATGATTGTTGAACCGTCAAGGATAGCAACCCAATTATCCAAAACTTATAATGCATAACCTCTTTAGGACATAGTACAGTAGTGAGTCACCTCTGACATATGTCCTAGTGGTTCTGGGTAGGGTGGATGACCGATTATTAAAGGAGATATTAGAGGGATATCATGCTACGATGAAATAAATAGTTGGAGATGACCATTCCAACAAAGAGGAGGGTATGATAGACTACAGTGCCGATGAGGATGACCTTTTGGATGTTACTGCTGATGTCCACATGGTTGATACTCGATGATCCTTATATAGAGAACAACCCAACCAAGAATCTCAGGGTGTTGTAATTATGGAAGGTGAGGCATCAGACTTAACTCAATGACTTCTCTAGTAAATCAAGAATAAGGATGATCAGATTTATAGGATGGAGAGGAGAGTGGAGGAGTTGATGGTAGTGGTATTGGCATTGCAAAATCAAACACATGTCCTTCAAAATAGTCTTATAAAGGCTGACATACCTGAGTTGGTAGATATCTTAGATTATCCTAAGAGCACTACTCTAATAGATGAGGATACCAACTTGCATAGGAAGATAGCTGATAGTACCTCCATGCATGAAAAAGATATCAAGCAGATGATAGAATGACAAGTGAAAGAGGCATTGGTGTTGGCCCAAGCGAGCTCATCGGCTCCAAAAGGTAGACCTTAACCGAAGGAGTTTGATGTCATTCAATTCCCCTGGTTTTGTGCCACCATCCTTCCAGGTATTCAATGGTAGTTGGAACCCTAAGCAACATATCACACACTTTAAGGCCAGTTATTGCAATGCTAGTGGTAGTGACGCCCTACTCTTCCAGCAATTTATTAATAGTCTTTCTATAGTGGCCTTTCATCGGTACATCGAACTACCCAATAGTTCGATGAAGTCTTTTCCAGAGTTAGAGCAGCTCTTTATCAAGAGATCTGTAGAAGCTTAGTAGAGAGTGATTCTAGGGTACCTCATTGTAGAAAAAAAAATCCAATGAGTCCCTTGTTGATTATATTCTCAGGTGGTAAAACTAGAGTAAGATATGAGAACCACAGCTACAAGAGCACATGCCATTGAAATTCTTCTCAAGAATATTCATGGCCTAGTCATCTTCATGCTCAAGAGCTTTACTATTAAGACATCTGAGAAACTGATCAGTAATGCAGCTAACCTATAAGAGGAAGCCAAATAGTTACCCTTCTCAGACTAGTCATCAAAGCCTAAGCCTCAGAAAGTGTTTGAGAAGAAGCCAAGGATAATAGTAGCAATGTATAAAGGGAAGTAGCCAGTGAGAGAATAGTTTGAGAGGCCTAGAGCTCAATAGCCTTCATTCCCACCTCCTCTTCCACTACCTCACCCACCACAAAGGCCACCCCAGCAACCTACACATCAGCGATAACAGTACCCACAAAGTAGTTATTATCCACCTAGTCTTACTGATAAACTCAAAAAGCCATATTCACTTAAGAGGGAGGTAGTTAGAAAAATCTTCAAGAACCTCCTTAAGAAGCCTATTTTCCAGCTACCTAAGCCTAGAAAGCTAGAGGAAGTGGGTAGGAGTGATGATCCTAACTACTACCCCTACCACCACATGTTAGGCTATGTATTAAAGGATTGCTTAACATTCAAGGATTGGCTTGAGCGTACCTACAAGTCAAGAGCCATAGTGATCCCGAAAAAATACTTAGTGGAACAATCTTCTGGTTCCATTAAAGTAGTTTTTATGTAAACATCCAATCCTCTTAAGATAAAAGAAGGTTGTCACATCTCTTTATCTCATACATCTAAAAAGATTATTTCTAAAATCAAAAATCTTTCTCTACAGGTTTCACTCAGCTTACACCTCCAACACTAAGGAAGGTCTGCCTGTTATGAGGGACAACACAGGGAGGGTGGATGCCCATAGCAGCCACCATGTGGGATAGTTCCTTAGCACCACCACCATCCGAGTCCACCATTCTTCCTCCCAACATTGCAGCTACCACACCAACTAGCTCCATGGCCATTAGAATGACTGTTATATCTGGATGAGGGCACCAAGTCACTCATATCGCTTACTTTACTTGACTTATATCATGTACCACCAAAATTGATGGAATCAATGAAGAAGAATAATTCCACTTACATTCTACCTACTTTCAAAGATCTGAGTGATTTCATTCCCATTGATAGCTCTCCAAGTCATAATAATAATAATTTAAATAATTCTGGTCAATTCCATTCTAATTTAGAAATATATTGCCCTTTTCTAAATCTTTAAGGTTAACTACTTAAGATAGATTTGGAGTTATCCGACTCTAATGATCATTTAGGAGAAGCTGTAAATATACCCGATGAGCAAGTAGAACTTTCCATGAGCTCCTCATCACAAGAAGTCATTGAAGTTAACCTCTATAGTGGTAAAGTTCTACCTCCTAGGATAGCACCTCAAGATAAGGGTAAATAGGTCATTGGTTATAGTAAGTAGATAGCCCCTCCATAAGATGCTCCACCCTTGGATATCCTTATGGAGGACCAACCTAAAGTCAACTACAACATCCTGGCACACCTTAAAAAGTTTCCAGCTAAGTTAAGAATATATGACGCCATTCTTTTATCCAAAGAAATGAGGGAGTTACTATCAAAGAATTGCTTGACACTGAAATATACTTAGCTCAGTAGGTCTGTACTAATCTAGCAAGAGAGGAAGCATTCTTTTCAAATGAAGTCCTAGGATTCACATTCTCAGATGAAGACCTACTACTGAGGATAATAGAGCACAACTACCCCCTCTACATCACTATGGATGTTGGTAAGTTCAAGCTATCCAGAGTGTTGGTCAATCCAAGTGTGTCAGTGAACATTATGAGCCTAAGAACCCTTATTGACTTGAGGATCAACATCTCTAAACCCCAATCTAAGAAGATGATGTCGAAAGGATTCAACAAATAAGGAGAGAGGATTGGAAGACTGAAGCCAAGCTTTACATAATATATTTTGATACATCTTTCAATGCTTTGCTAGGGTGACCTTGGATTCTTAAGAATAACATGGTTTCATTCTCTTTACATCAGTGCATCAAGTTCATCAGGGATGAGATTGAATATTATGCTAAAGGAGATCTCAAACCAATTGCAATACATGAGGCCAGGATTTATGAGGATGCTGCCTATTAACTTTCTAAGAAAAAAATGTCTTCTCTTATGAAATTAATCAAAATGAAAAAGAAAAAGAAAGAGAAAAGAAAGAAAAAGAAAGAAAAAAAGGGAAAAAGAGAATGAAAGCGGAAAGAAAAGGGGAAGACATTAAGGAGGAGATAGAGCCTTAGATTATATTCCACCCACAACCATTTAATCTATTCAAACAAGTGGGAAGGATGACTCAAACTCCACCACGATGAGGAAGAGGAAAATCTAAAGGAAGTCCCATGGGTGGTAGACCTCCATACCTACGACTTACTAGGAGATTTGTTCCAGCATCCAAAACACATATCATCTACATAGACTTAGAGTCTAGCTTGGAGGATCAATTTTATGTAGTGAGCACACCAACAACCTCTCTACGTTATTAGATTTTGTTGGAGGAGACACTAAATCCTGATAATGATGAAGATCGGGTCCCCAAGTAAAGCCTAAGTGTATCTGAATCTTTTTTATGTGAAACTGTCAGACAACATATGGGTGCCTTAGCTCAAACTCCAGTTTTTTCACAAAAAATTGAGGGTTTGGTAGTTAAGAAGCTCTCAAGATATATGCTAATGCTAAATCTCAATGGTTTTATCCAAGAGCAACATCCTCAAGCCGAGAAGTTGATGTAGAGCTTAAAGATGAATCATTCAAAGAATTAATAGAATTATTGTTTGATTGGTACTCACATTGACTTCTTAATTTAGTGATGAAAGGTTTAATTTTGCATGCATGGTCTAAGAAAAGGTTAGAGGACTTCAAGAAACTATAGGACAATAAGTGCAAGAACTCTCGGTTAAGACTTGAACAAGGCTTTGGTACAGCAGGCCTAGTTGACAATGACGATTACTGCCTAGTCATCATTAATCATCTCGAATCTGATAGGTTCTACTCAAACCATATTAACTCATATAAGGAGGTGTGTTTAGAAATTTTAGATGAATCAGATGATCTCCAAGTCAAAGATGCACCCCCATAATTCAAAGAAGAAATCAAATCAACCATCAATGAACTTAAAGAAATCAACTTGGGGACTAAGGGGTAATCCATGCCCAACATATCTCAGCTCTTTATTGAATGAAGATGAAACTAATGACTTAGTTAGGATACTCACTGAGTTTAATGACTGCTTTATATGGAGTTATGAAAAATGCCTAGATTAGCTCCTAAGGTAGTAGTTCATAAGCTAGCAATATCCTAATGCTAACCCCATCAAGAATGCTCCTAGATGCATGTAATTGGAAATTAAACAATAGGTCATTTTTGAAGTCAAGAAATTGATTGATGCTGGTTTCATCTAAGAGAAAAAATATCCCACCTGGTTGGCCAGTGTTGTCCCAGTTAAGAAGAAAAATAGCCAAATTTGCATAGGCGTCAACTTTAGGGATCTTAACAAGGCATGTCCAAAAGATGAATTTTCACTACCAATACCAGAACTAATGGTGGGCATCTCCTCATCTCATGCAGTCTTCTCTTTCATGGATGGTTCATCTATAACCAAATAAAGATGGCACATGAAGATGAAAGAAACACTGCTTTTAGAACTCTGATAAGAATATATTGTTATAAGGTCATGCCTTTTGACCTAAAAAATGTTGGTACCACATACTAGTGGGCCATGAATTAAATTTTGATGAACTCATTCACTATCAAATCAAATGCTACGTCAATGATCTTGTGGTCAAAACTAAAGAAAATAAAACCATCTCTTTGACTTAAGAGTACTTTTTGAGAAATTAAGATAATATAACCTTAAAATAAACCCTCTGAAGTGTGGATTCAGGGTAACTTCAAGGAAGTTTCTAGGGTTCATTGTCTAACACTACAGTACTGAGATCAACTAGGAGAAGATCAAAGCGATATTGGAAATGCCATCCCCTAAAAGTCTAACCCGACTCAGATCATTCTAGGGTAGGTTTGCATATTTAAGATGCTTTATATCCAACCTATCAGGTAGATGCCAACCATTCTTAACACTAGTCAAGAAAGATGCCAAGTTTAAGTGGGATGATAAATGCCAACATGCATTTGAAAGAATCAAGCAATATCTTATGATGCCGCAAGTCCTAGCCACCCCAATCCTAGGAAAATCCCTCATACTTTTCACCACTATGCTAGATGACTCCCTTGGCACTTTGTTGGCCCAAGCTAATGATGAGGGAAAAGAGAACACACATTACTATCTCAGCCATCGTCTGATAACTACTGAGGCAAACTATCCACCCATTAAGAAGCATTGCCTAGCTTTGATTTTTATAGCCTAGAAGCTATGGCATTATATGCTCTCCCATAAAGTGAACTTGATTTCTAGAGTCAATCCATTATAATATCTCATGACATGGCTGATGCTATCCAGATGGATGGAATGATGGTACATGATTCTATCATAATTTGACATCACATTTGCCCCATGTAGTGAAGGGAGATCCACTTCTTGCAGATTCCCTGTTCAAAGATGACCTCCCTGAAAAATAAATCATGAACTTAGGGGAAGAAAATATTCATCGTTGGGAGATGTACTTTGATGGTATGGCTTCCTCTCAAAGAGGAGAATAAGCATAATCCACTCTCCTAAGTAAGGCAGGGTAGGGATAGTCCTCACACCAGACCAAGATATGATGAGATTCTCATACCATCAATCTAAACCTTACACCAACAATGAAGCTGAATTTAAAGATGATCATCGGCCAGGAGTTAGCCATCTCATTAGGCATCAAAAGTATAGCATCTTTGGAGATTCACATCTAGTTATCAATCAGATCGCTTGGTCTTATAAGGTTCTGAAGTCCAAACACCATCACTACCATAAGTACACCATGGAGTTATTAGCCCAGATATTAGAGGTCATAATTTTTAAAATCCCCTGAGGAGAAAATTCCATAGCTGATGCTTTAGCCAAACTTGTCAAAGAGTTGGCATGTCCGAAAAATAAGTCCATATCAATAGTGGTTCACAATATAAAAGTTCTTCCTCTCATTGACGTTGAACTCATCAATAAACACACTCTTAAAGGGGAGGTTATTGTTTCTAAAAAGGATGAAGAGTTGGATTGGAGGCAACCATTTATTGATTATCTAAATAAAGGCAAACTACTTCAAGAGAAATCTCAAGCTCATCAAGAAAAGTAGAGGGCACTCTTCTACGCTCTTGTGAATAGTGTCTTACATCGATAGTCTTTCGATCATATGTGGTTATGCTATTTAGATAAACATAAAGTCCATATGATCCTGATTGAGGTGCACTCAAGATTATGTGAATTTTATCAATATGGTCCCAAGAAGAAAGACAAAATCAAGTGACATGGGTATTACTGGATGACGATGATCACAGATTGCATAGATGTAGCGAGGCGTTGCCACCAATAGCAAGCACATGGAGTGGTTCTACACCAACAACCCAACATTCTACATCTAACTTTAGCTTTGTGTCCATTCGAGTGTCAGGGTACTGACATAATGGGTCTGATTGATCCTCCCTCATCCAAGGCCATTTTTTAGTAGTGGTGCTAAGAGAATTCAAAGCTCAACACATGCTCTAATTCTTTAAGAGCCATATTATGTATTGATTTGGGGTGCCACTGCCGAATCATATCTAACAATGGTACCACTTTCAATAGAACCAAGATACATAACTTCGTTCGGATACATAACATAGATTAAAGGTACTCTACCATCTACTATCAACGGGTGAATGGTTTAGTAAAAGCCTTCAAAAAAATCCTCTCATCCAAATACTCAATAAATGTTCAATGATAATAAACAATAGTGGAATGAGCAGTTAGTTAAATCTTTATGGCCTTATCGAACTACCTACAGAACTCCAACGTAATCTACCCCATTCTCTCTAGTGTATGGGTCTGAGGCCATTCTACCCTTAAAGGTTCAGTTCCCAGCACTACGGATCAGTGTAGGTGGTAAAATCATGATTGAACAGAACGCTAAGCTATGGTTCAAAGAACTTAAAGGTTTGGAGGAAAGACGCTTACAAGTGTGCCAGAACCTCAATTTGTATAAAATAAAAATGGTTCAAGCATAAAACAAGTTTGTCCGCCCTAGATTGTTTTGAGTCTGAGAGCTTATCTTAATTTTAAGGAGGCTAATTATAGCCCATCGCATGATGGGAGGCAAGTTTGAACCTACTTGGGAAGGCCCTTTCACTCTAAAAAAGGCCTACCAAGGTGGATCCTATCAACTTATCAATCATAAAGGCAAACACCTGATGCTCCCAATCAATGGGCTTTACCTAAAAAAATATTATGTATGAACACTATCCCAAATAAATTTTCATCAATAAAAATTCTGTGTTGATCAAATTGTCCTCCAAGTTAAAGCATTTTCAATTTCCAAATTCTTGATGTGTTTAGGGCATGTATAAGAAAACCTGAGCGTCATCTTAGCCTTGATCAGCATAATAAAGGTGCAAAGTTTCACATAAACATAAATAAGTTAAACACAAAATTCTATCACTTCGGGCTACTTTGAGCTGAGATAAGGCCCCCAGCGGTGCTCCCTTAGTAGCTCCCCTAGGTTGGGTCTGATTCACCACTTGATCAGCAAATCACCCCAGCAGTTATCCCTACCTAGAAATATGTGAGTCCCCATACTTTCTTTCTGGCTTGACCATTGCAAATTGATGGGCCCCCTTTTTAGCTTGATGTACTTTATTACATAGCTTCTAAGTCATCTTGATAGCTAATCATGTTCATGAAGATGTGAGTGAGCTTTCTCCTCGAGCTAGCTATAATATGCTGATTGGGTTTGAATATATAAAATAGAGGATTAGGATAAAACCCCCAGCGAATTCTCTTCCTCTTAACTACTTCAAGCTTGGGTTCGGTCCTCCTATATGACTCTTGATATGGTAGTCTCCCAATATTGGATAGTAGCTGTCTAGTCGATGACAGCTATCTCGATGATAAGTTCTACTTAGAAAGATGTGAGTCCCTAATGCTTTCTTCCTAGATTGATCATCACAAACTAATGGGCACCTTCGGTTTGCTAGTGTTTACTTTACTAATGGAAACCCACCCGGTGGATAGCACCACTCAGAAAGATGTGAGACGCTGAGCTTTCTCTCTGAGTTGACCACTATATACCTACAGGTTTTATGTTTTAGGGATTAGGATAAGACCCCTAGAGCCACCTTCCCTATGGGCATTCTATTTGGATTAGGTTTCATGACCCCATCTAAACATGACCTAGGTTACTATCAGGTTAGATAGTTCCCCCTTCCTAGCAACCCCCCTTTGGTTGGAAGCTTCATACTACAAATGTACAGACTATCTCTTGGACTAGTAAACTTAAGATAGGCCAAAGCACCTATGGCTCTTAGTGTGGCCCATTACAAACCAATAGGGTCAACACTAAATAAACAAAATAACATCTTTTGTGGATTAAGATAAGACCTAGAGGAACCTTTCCCCAAGTGGGCATCCTATCTTTTTGGGTAGGGCCATCAAAACTCCCTATAGAACGCCTCAACTATCCAAGCTGAGATAAGACCCCTAGAGGCCCTCACCTCATGTCTCCCTAAGTTGAGTTTGACTTACTGTACCACATGCGAGTCACCTCGATGGTTGATTCTACTTTGGAAGATGTGAGTCTCTGAGCTTTCTTCCTAGTTCAATTATCACAAACTGATGGGAAGTCCATAGGTTTGATAGCCTATACTATACAGTCAGTAGACTACCCCTTTGAGTTAGTAAGTATAAGGTAAGTCCATGCTTCTATAGCCTTTCCTTATTGTGACTCATCACAAACCAATGGGTCCATATTAACTCAAAAATAAAAAACAAGTCAAAACCAACAAATTATTTAAGTTAAACAAAAATTCATCAACTAAACAAATTAACCATACTATATCCATTGATCTAAACCAACTTTCATATAGATCTCTTTCACCTTTAACAAGGCTCTCATTCATGCCCATAGCATGAATCAATCCTCAACAAACTTGTCTTTGTGTATCTAATGCAAAGACAAACTCCAAGTCATCATGCCTAGCAAATTTACATTCGTACCCCTGACATTGCTCAATCCTCGGCATGGTCATCCTTTGTGTCCTTGACGCAAAACCAAACCAGAAATAAATCAAATTAAATGCAAACAATTTCTCTCCCATGCCCCAAACATGAAATAAAATGAACCAAATTGCTTTAGGGTCTTAGTTCCTCTTGCCTCACTATTTAGGCATGGACAACCTTAATTAATGATTAATGACATTGCTGATGCTTTTGATCAGTTCAATGAATGCTAATACGTGGGGTGTGCCTTGTTAGTTACACAACACCTATTAGGGGTCCTTTTATTAACCTTACTTTTGGAGTGAGATTTAATCCTCCCCATCTTAGATCTAGAAACTTCTAGACATTTGGATTTTCTTAGTGCTAGGACACCTCTAGTGATTAAAGGGACACTAAAACTTAAGGTTAGAGACTTAGAAGGCATAACCCTAAGCTCACAGTCCACCTTAGGACAAATAGGTTCCATCTATCCTATGGCTTAAACTAAGACTCATACCTATTCACTCATCCAAGCTTAAGCTCATGTGGATGGAGCTAAACAAACCTCAAACCTATTCAATTAATCTTAATTTAGTTTGATTTTCTTAATCCAAGCTCTAATCCAAACTAACTTGGACCTTAATCCAAGTTAACTCCACCACAATCCTATAAATTAATTTAAACTCATTCAAGTGAACTAAATTCAATTTGATTTTCTCAATCACTTAAATTTTTCATTAGATCACTTCAAGCCACTTCAACACTTATAGTCAAACCAATTGAACCAAGTGAATTTGATCAATTCAAGTTAACCCATTTGACCAAAAAGGTTCAAATGAGCTAAAACCTAATTAAGCCTAAATCAATAATAATCAAAATAACAAATCAACTCAAACTTATCATTGAACACACACACCATCCATAACCCCAATTGGTATAGTTGGCTTGACCAAGTCACTGACCCAAAGTGACATAAAAGGGGCAATTGAACCAAACTCTAATTAAATTCCCATTAGATCAAATCAAGCCACTCAATCCATTTATTAATGATTGTAGGTCACTATTGAACACTCCACTACAACCAATTGAACCTAACCAAACCAATTTGGCCCCTTTAACCCAAGTTGACCTAATTTAACCTAAAGGGATAAATTGGGCCAAATCAAATTGGTTGAAACCAATGCTTCTCATCAACCAACATTCGAATATTGAACATGATCCAACCTTCAATTGGATTTAATTTGGTCAATGCAATCCAATTGGCCTACTTAGCCCAATTTGACCTAAATGGCCAAATTGAATTAAATCACTCTATAATCCAAATCAATTCAAATCAACTCTTCCAATCAATCATAAATGATCAATTGAACATAGACCTAACCCATCAAGCCAATTTTGCCAATTTGATCAAATTGATTAACATGGCCCATTTGACCTAAATTTAACCATATGAACTAAATTTAAATCTAACTCAAATTGAATCAAACTAATTGCAATAATTCCAAATGATTAATTGAACTTAGCCAAACCCTCACTTTGACCCTATTTGGCTAAAATGATCAACTTAGCCCAACATGACCCATTTGATCCATATGGGTCAAATTGAGCCAAACCCTACTAAACTAAGCCCAAACCCAACCAAAGTTGACTAGACTCATCCTTGGGTCACCATGGGCCTACTAAAGTGGGTCCAACCCATAGTGAGCTTAGTTTGGGTCAAACCCATTGAACTAACCCACCCAAATGGAAAAAAATCCCATTTGGATGGGTTCTCCACCTCCTTACCCCATGATAACCACTTTTGGATCTTCTTGGACAAGAGAACCCGTGACCCAACCTAACCCAAAGCTATTGGGCTCAGCCTTTGGCCAAGAGAGGGTGAGTTCACCCATGGAAACCCATTTGTCCATCTAAAGGATAGGGTACACCTCATGCAAGCCCACTACACTCCCTCTGCCTCTCACCCTCATCCACCTCAACAGTCCCCTGCCATCTCAAGCCACCTGCCCCGGCCAGATGGCTGCCAAAAGTGGAACCAATCCTAGCCCTTAGTTCAGCTAGGGAAGAGAGTACACTCCTCCCCATGGATTCAAACTCAGCACAAGGCTTCCTTAGAGCATTCTGCACAGTCCCCAACCCTCTCTCAAGCTCTGTGTGCACTCCACTTCTAGTGAGACTAGCTCTTGATCAAACCTAAGATTCCTATCCATCCAAATCTTCAAAATCTCTATTAAAGCTAAATTAACTCTTCTCACACCTTCACATCACTCTGGCGAACTGAAATGAATCATTTCCTGAGCAATTCGACCACTAGAAGATGCCTCAAGATAAACTCTGATGAGCTTTGCGGTGGTGTTTGGTCCATAGAGTGATCGATTGGGAGGAATCTCATGATCTTCTCGACAGGGCTTCATCTCTTCAAGACAAAGCTACCTTTATCAGTGGACCACAAGTTTATAGCTCTAGCAAGATAAAAATTGGCAACCATAACTTTTCCCCTAAGTGTTGATCTTTTTCTAAAGTGAACCATGTTTTCATGTGATTTCCACGTTAGGATCCCCTTAGATTCATTCCCTGATAATTTTGGAGTTGATTTCACCACCGAATGATCTTTGGTGAAATCAGATCGAGAGAAGGGGATGGTGTCTATCTTCCAGGGACTTTGGGATGAGAAATCATTAGCCATCCATTTTGCATTATTAGAATGGATGACCATGATCAATAGTGTTAGAAATTTTGATATAATCCATCCCTTTAGAATCACATGATTAATCTCAGTCATCCGATCTAAGTTCAACGATCAAACTTAAATAGCGTCTGCCACCATTGAGTCAGCTGTCACATCGGACGAATTAAGTGACCAATACTACGGAGCCACCTGGAAAGCATTATAGCATATGCATAGCGTTCATGGTTTAAATGATTAATTAGGCTTTAAAAATATAATTAAATGGCCAAAACTTAAAAAAATCATAACTAGTTATAGAAAATTTAAAAATGCAAATAAACCCATTTTGGAAAGGTTAGATATATAAGAATTTAAGGAAGATAAAATTCTTAATTTATGCCTAGTGAAGAGTGCCTAATTAGGGTTTGAAGCCTAGGTTGATTACTTTAATTAAGGCTAAATTACATGGCTAATTAATTCTAATTTGGTGGGATGATTCCATGGGATGTCCTCTACCTACCATAATTTTCATGGAATTATTTGCCATGTAATTTAAAGAATTTGAATTTCAATCTTAATTACTCTCATCAATTAATTAAATAATTATTAAGGTTGATAAATAATAAAAATTAAATAATTAATGATAATTAATCATTGTGAACAGTGAGAATAGTGAGGAGAAGTAATTAGGACCCCCTCTTCTTATTATTTTTCCAAATGTATTTCTTTAAGTGGGTTAATTAACATGTGTAATAATTAGGATTAATTAGGAAAATTAATGATAAAATAAAAATCAAACAAAATTAATAATTAGTTTAGATAATTCAAACATAATCCATTAATTCCTTTTTATGTGTTTAATAACATAAAGTTATTAAAGAAAGTATGATTAACCCATTGGTATGAAAAAACCATAAGAGTGTTTAACTTAGATTATTTTCTTCTTTAATTTAATCAACTCTTAAGCATGAGCCTAATTGCATTAGATTCCTTTAGCTACATTGAAAATTTTACTTTCCTAAAAGCATATCATTGAAGGCTCATGATTAAATAGTTAATTAAATTAAAGAAGTTTAGGGAAGGGTAATTAAGTTGATGAGCATAATGATTTGAACCTAATCAATCCATAAAACCCATTTAATTAATTTTTAAACATATATCAAATCACCAACATGGAATGGAGTAAATATTAATTATCTTTCTTTCGTCTTTAGGCTTTAACAACTTAAATATCAAAAATAAACCTTATAAGAACTTTGGTTAGTCTTAAGGAATCTTTATTTGTCTTGATTATACTTAGGACTTAATGTAATTGAAAATGTTATGTGGAAATGTTTAATTACTTCTTTTCAATCATCATTAATGTCCATGCCATTTGTTTAACGTGTTCATATTCCCAAAATAAAGAGAATAAAAAAACATGGTTGCATTTAAGTTGCATGTGTTGAATAAATATTATATGGTGTGGCTATTGTCACTAATAAATCCCAAATTACTTTCCAATCTATAAGCTAATGATGTAAAATTTAAGCTAATATTGACTATAAATGTTCAATAAAGTTTATATTTAAGTTATAATTTAAAGATGATAAAAGATTTTTTTATTTTCATGGTTCATGTGTTTGTTTACATATGTTTAGAGTTGGCAAGTATATAGTTTAGATATCTTAGGAACACAAGGCTTTAAGTAGCCCTAAGGAGGTCTTAGATAATCTCACTTTCCTAGTTTAATAATGACATGTGCTTCCTTAATCTTATTCATGTGTATGCATATGCTAGAATTTGAGATTAAACTTTGCTTTACACAAATAAAAGATTTACTTTTATATACGCTTTGCATGATTTTCATTCCAATGTTTGTGTCTATGTTAATATGTATTTAAGTTAACAAGTATATAATCTGGACATCCTGGGAACACGAGGCTTTATGTAGCTCCAATGAGGTCTTAGATAATCTCACTTCTCTGGTTTAATAATGCAATATACTTGCTTAAATCTCTAATACATGTCTACATATGATTAACTATGGAATGGAATCTTTCTCTTCTACCAAATTCATGCATTAATTATCATCAAACGTGCAAAAATATAAATATATATTGCATGTACAAATATATACATTAAATCAAATTTTATGAACAATAAATATGAAGAGGTGTGTATGCTATTAATGATGAAAAGAAGTACTGGAATGTTGTTTATGTAATAGTGATTCAATTTTACTAATCCTAGGATGTCTTTTAAGTTCGAATAAGACTCCATAAGACTAACCCAAACTTAGGTTCAATAAAATATTTATAAATGGTTCATCGAAGAAACTAAAGGCATAATCATATACCTTTAGAAAATAACTTAGGATAGGGATGAAAGGGGATCAAACCCCTTTGTTCTTCTCATAATGATTAGATCTTGAGTTGGCATTAAATAAAATGTGATAGTGTGAATTAAAATTAATCAATTAATTTAAAGATTTGAAGTGAAATCTCCCCTAATGTTTAACTTAAATAATTTAGAACTTTAGATAATCACACTCTTAAAGAATAGTCAAGACACACCACACTAAACTTTAGCACACACATTAGAATACTAAGTCACTAATTCTAGTCTTAGGTTAGGCCAGTGTATGTTAAGGTGTTATGTTAAATTTTATGATGTAAAATTTTAGACTGGATGTTAGGATTATTTATGCGTAGACTGGATGTTAGGTCGCTAATAGCCTAATGATATTTTATGTAGGGGATTGTGCTAAAGGGGCTGTAGTAATAATAAGTAAATATAAATGTTCTTACTTGCAAGTACTATTTATGCCCCTAAGCACAATCTAATTAGGATATGTGGGTTTGGCTTCCCAAGTGAAGGGTGCTAAGTCCAAATATGTAAAATGTAATTTCTTGGATTGTATGCTTATTTAGCTAACATCTATTTTGTAGGTGTAATTAGATTTCATGTTTTAATAAATATATAATTTTTGTAATATGATTAGGATTAGTTCTATGGGGTTTAGGATAAGTAGTGACTAGAAGGAAAAAACCTAGGAGGCCCTATGAAGCCTGGAGTAAATTAATCCAAAAGAAAGAAAGATTGGCAAGAGATTGAAGACCCCCATAGCATTTATTTTTAATTGTAATATTCAATAGTAATTCGGGTTGTATAATGGTGGTTGGATACCCAATTTTTTTCCTTTCCGGGGTGCATGGCAGTAACCAGTCACACCGACCTTTTATTCTTTTATTAATTCTAAATGTTTGATTATTATGTTTAGATTGCATAATATAAAGAACAAGCTTTCATGTGTCTCTTAAACTGTATGTTTGATGTGCAGCTTGGATGCACTAGGCTCTTTAGAATAAAATTAAATTTTCTATCATTACTAAAAATTCATAACTAAACATTAATACAACTCATAACCTCATTTTAAATCCTAGGCTCTTAATCAAGATAAATAAAAGATTTAAAATGTTATCACAGACATTTCATATTGTGCCACTCTTGAATAGGGAGGGTCTCTACTCTTGCACGATATGGGATATGCTTGGTCATTGATGGTGATCCCTTATAATGGAGAACACCTCCTCTAATTAATTTAACCCATGACTTAATTTCATCATGCATATATGAATAATTGTCTCAAGCCTTGGTACAAAATGAATGTGTCCAAATGGTTTATAAAGTTTTAAATTTCATCATTAGTCTAAGTCATGTTTTGATACTAATCATGATCTAGTCTCTTAGGGAGTGAGTTTAGTATTCTAGCTTCCTTCCTAATTAAAAAACATCCTAGCTATCTCGCATCTACATAAGACTGACCTATATGGTTTTAAAGCAAAAGAGGTATTAGCTGGCGACCACTCCAAGCGGTTATAAGTCCAGAAGAGTGTTGATGTGTCTATTCTCTCTTATGGAGGTAAACCGTTATATCCTATTTTCCTAATTAGACTTAGGTCGTGCTTCTAGCTTGTGCTAAAGTATTTTAGATTTAGGTTTTGAGGCTACTTATTTCCTTTAGGATATTAGTATAAGTTCTCACCTTAGGCATTTTCAAAATCTTGTGTTGTTGGACTATAAGCCCTAGAATTCTAATGAAATTATAATATAAATAAAACTAAATTCTCTTTTTCAAAAATATAAAGCCTCATTATAGGGTATATTGAAGAACTTACTAGCCTTCATAGTATCATGGGTGCTTCTTACTTATTCTCTTTTGGATTATGTAAATAAGTATTTCTATTTTCTCACTTGATTTCTAGAAAATACCTAATCCTTTTATAGTCTAACTTTGAAATCTTTGGAGATACTTATTGACTATTTTAATCGAGAGTGTTCTTAAGAAATTATTATATTTGAAGATGTAATTGACTATGGGAGCTTGCTTCCATAGGAAACTAAAGAACCTGGCATAAAATGAACCTTATTTTACTTCTCCGTGTAAAGTGGGGGAACATCTCTGGTACATATGTTGACTCATTTGCCTAAAGAGTCCTTATTAATAGATTAGATCTATTATGTGGTGATGCTTTTATCTTCCAAGATAGTACATCATACCTTAATGTCACCCCTGATCACTTCAATAAGTACCACCTAAGATCTACGTGGTGTCCCTGACTTCAAATTAAAATACCATAGTTACATTATTTTGGTAAACACAGTCCGAAAAATTATGATTGAGATACATTCAAGTCTATGTATAGCCCACTAATTTGATCTAAAGATGAAAGCCAAACTTAAAAGACTCGAGAGTGCTATTAGCCAATGGTGACTACAGATTTTATGGATGTGGCATGTTATTCCAATAGTGTAAGGTGGATGGAGTAATTTTATATTCATCACCCAATATTATTCACCTAATTATAGCTCCCTGGTCATTTGGATTTTGGGGTACCGAGATAGTGGGTTCGATTGACCCCCCTTCAAGTAAGATTCATCAATCAATCCTAACAGCTATGGATTACTTCTTTAAATGAGTAGAGATGATTCCATTGAGAGAAGTCAATACCTATCACGTTCTTCAATGCTTTAGAAACCATATCATATATAGATTTAGAGTACCATGATGGATCATATTTAATAATGGTATTGATTTTAAGAGCACAAAGATCAATAGCTTCACCATATAACACAACATAGATTAGAGATATTGTACCATCTGCTACCCTTAGGTAAATGGGTGAGCTGAGGTCTTTAATAAAACTCTCATTCAAATCATAAAGAAGATGTTAATTGATAATAAATGATATTAGTTTGGATAGTTAGTTAAAGCCTTATGGGCTCACCTCAAGACTTCAATGCAGTCCACCCCTTTCTCCTTAGTGTTGAGTTCAAAGCCATCTTCCTTCTAGAAGTCTAACTTCAATCATTAAGAATCATTATAAGTAGTAAAATCATAACCAAGAAAAATGCTAGGCTACAATTGGAAGAACTTGAAGGTCTTGAGGAGAGATTCCTCCAAGCATGTTAAAACATCAAGTTGTAAAAAAATACGGATGGCTTAAGCTCACAATAAGTTGGTCTTTCCAAGAGCTTTCTGAGTCAGAGAGGTCATTTAGTTCCTAGAAGACAAATTATTGCTCATTACAAAAATGGAGGATAGTTTGAACCAACATGGGAAGACCCTTTTGTTATAGAAAAGTCTTACCAAAGTGGGTGGTACCAATTGGTAAACCACAAAGGCAAACACCCTGTGCTACCAATCAATGGCTTTACCTCAAGAAATGTTATACATAATCCTGCTAAATTATTTTTTATTAATAAAATGCATGTTTATTAATCAAATTATTCTTCTCCCCAAAAAAGCTTCTTTCCAACCTTATTATATCTAAACTTTGTACTCATCTCCAAATTCTATTCTTTGTGCAATTAGAATAAGTTTAAGAGATCTTTAGCGACATCCTATTATGGTTAGCATAAGATAAACATCAACATTATATATAGAACACCAACACAAACATAGTCACTTTGAATTACTTCATGTCGAGGTAAGATCCCTAACAACTCTCACTTAATAATCACCATAGGTTGGGTTTGACTTGCTACTTAGCTAGTGAGTCACCCTTACGATTATTATTGCTTATGAAGATGTGAGTCACTGTGCTTTGTTCCCAGCTTAGCCACCATGAATTAATGGGCAGCCTATTGGTTAGGCATAACTTATTGTGCCATCAATAGGCCACCTTAATGATTGACCTTGCTTAGGAAGATGTGATTTCCTAAGCTTTCATCTTGAGCTACCTATCGTATACTTACTATGTCTAAATATACATTCATGGATTAAGGTAATGTTCCTAGGGGCTCCATTCCATCTGAACACTTCAAGCTCAGGTCAATCCTTTTGTGGCCTTTTACTTAATAGTTATCATAGGTCGGATAGTAGCTATCTAGCTAACAATAAACTATTTGATGATCAGTTCTACGTAAGAAGATGTTAGTGCCTAATGCTTTCTCCCTAGATTGATCATTTAAAACTGATGAACTCTTTATTTTGGTTGGTATTTGCATTGCTGATAACAACCCAGTCATTTGATAATACCATTTAGGTAGATGTAAGTTCCCGTGCTTTCTTCTTGAATTAGTCATCGTATATCAATAAGATTTATATATTTAGGAATTAGGATACAACCCCCTAAAGGTACCTTTTCTTGGGAGCATTTTATCTAGATTACATATTTACAACCTCATTTAAATGTGGCTTAGGCTACTACTGGATTGGATAGTTCTCCTTTCTAGTAGCCACCCCTTTGGTTGGATATCATTATTTTGTGGATGCATGAACTATCCATTTGGGCTAGTAAATCTAAGGTAGGTCAAGGCCCATGTGGCTCCTCCTTAGTGCGGCCCATCGTAAACCAATAGGGTCCACATGAAATAAAGACAAATATATTGAGGATTAGGATAAGACCCCCAGTAGTGATACCTTTCTTAGATAGGCATCATATTTTATTTTGGGCAATGTTAGTTAAACTCTTTATAGGAATGACCATGACTACTTCAAATTAAGATAATACCCTCAGTGGCCCTCACTTGGTAGTCAGCCTAGGTCAGTTTCAGCTTATTGCATAATTAATAGGCCACCTCAATTTTTGATTTAGTTTAAAAAGATGTGTGGAGCCCAATCTAGCTTAATTTGGCCAATTATTAAGCTAACCCAAATTTCCACATTTGGGCTTAAAGGAGCTAAACCATAATTGATCAAATCTATTTGAATTTGAAATCACCTAAACCTTAATTGTATTTGAATGAAGCCTAATTATCATCAAATCAATCCAATTAATCTACTTAGCCCAACTTAACCCAAGTTGGACTAAAAGCCTAATTTGGACCAAAACTTAATTCAATCCAAATTAGATCTAATCAAGGCTATCAATCACCTCTAATTTAATGATTGATCATATTCCAACCCTTAATTGATTATGATTGATCTAATCAAGCCAATTGGCCAACTTAACCCAATTTGACCTAAAAGTCTAATTTGAGTAAAATCATAATTTGACACAAATTGAACAAAATCAATCACCCCAGTAACTTCTAAAATGAGTATTGATCATAACCAATCACTCAATTGCAAATAATTGAATGAAATTGAACCAATTTGGCCCTTTGACCTAAGTTGACCCAATTTGGCTTAAAAGCCCAAATTGAGTCAAAACTTGATCCAAAATAAATTAGATTGAACCAATGCCTACAATCCTTCATAAATTGACAATTGAACACTTTTTAATCATCAATTAAAGCCAATTTGACTAAGCCAACCTAATTAACTCATTTAGCCCAATTTCACCTCAAAGGTCAAATTGAACTAAAACTCAATCTAAATTAAATCAATTCAAATCAAAGCCATCAATCATCTCCAACTGATCAACCAAACATTACTCTATGGATAAAATTTATGACACCATATATAGTTTAAGAATTTCTTATTCGAATGATTAAATGCATCATTAAGGAATAAACATATTATCTTGGAAGATAAATATGTTTTTTTAATGGATTTGATCATTTAATAAAAGACTCCTAAGGCTAATGGGTCTTTTATGTACCAGAGATTTTTCCTTTGAACTACATGGAAGGTAGAAGAGGGTTTATTTTAAACTAGGATCATGGTTCTCTATAGAGGCAATCCCCTATAGTTAATTACATCTTAAGAAGGGTATCTTCCTAAGAATACTCTTTATTAAAGAAATGAGTTGTTATTTCTAAAGATTTCAAAGTTGGTTTTCAAAGGATTAATCTTTGGAATTTTTAATTTGAAATGGTTCAAATTGGAGAGAGTTCTTTTGGAGGCCAAACAGGATGAAGTAAGAAATGCCTATTGATACTGGGATGCCTAGTAGAAATTTCAACTATCCTAGAATTGGGCTTTAACTTTGGATATTTGAGTTAGAGTTTCAGGTGACATTTTCTTAGAAGTCTAGAACTTAGTTTATAGAAGCAAAAGACTATATAAATGCCTAGGGTTGAAGAATTATTCTTGAAAAGGATGCTTAAGAACTTGGTTTATAGGCCTTTCTGATACATGTATGATGCTCAACTTAGTTCTACTTCTAGAATTATCATCCATTCCTCTTACATTAGAAGGACTAACCTATCCCCGACTCTTCTGGACTTACAACATGCCTTGAGATGGCTGCCAGCTAAACCACCTAAGCACAATTTAAATTCTAAATGCTAAGTCTCATGAATGAAAGATGGCTGGGCCATTGCATTTTTAGGAAAGGAGATTATGAACTAGACTCACTCCTTAATCCCTAGAATCATGTTGTGTATGGAATGCATCTAACTAATGCACATTTTTTAGATGTTTAAAAGTTTTGATTCAAGATTTATTTGAGGTCATGGGTGTGCTTTTTTATGCCTAATGTCATGCAATTAGAAATGGTTATGGGCTAAATCAATAATAAAAGGCAGGCTTCCTCGAGAAGGTGGTCATCCTCACAGGTCAGATGCCCCTTATGTGTAATGGAAGAGGTAGCCGAATTCAAGAATTGGAGCAATATGATTTCATGGTTTCAAAATTTGATTGTTTCTAATTGATTTTATGATTTGCCTAAGGATTTAGTTTATGTGAGGTTTCAAATTTCTATTATTTTATTTTAGTTGTTTAGATTTAAGTTGGGTATAAATTTTAGTTTTTCTATGAGCCTACTCACCCAAGCATTCAATCATAGCAAAAGCACAACACAGAAAGAAATCTAGAAAAATAGGTTGATTCTATTATGCACTGAAAATAAATCAAGCCAATTTAATTTAAGAAAATGGCCAATATGACCGGGTACCACTATACACCCTAGAAGAAAAGGTAAATTGGCATCAAAGCTCTACCCTTATAAATCCCAACCTAGAACTTTAAGTCTAGATCTATGGGTCTTCTTTTGAAGATAGTCTCCTTCTTCAGGGACATCTATTGGACTTCACAAGGGACCACTGCATCTATCTTCTAGTAGGGTCAGCTCCTACTAAACCTAGACCACCCCATAGATCCTAACTTAATTCTAAGCTCAAATTTATATTTTCATTTCAAAATTAATTCTAAGCCCTACTAAACAAATGTCAATAAAATACAAACAGTGCATAGTAGTTATATTTCACAAACATATGGGCATAGCATTAGCTGCTTGCCAAGCCCACCTGTCCTATGGGTTATGTTCAAGGACTTAAGCATACCTACAAGAAAATAGTATTTTAATTTTATTTATGATTATAGTCCTTTCTAACATAGCACCCAATAGAATATAATGTTAGATCTAAAATAATGTCCTATCATCCAGTCTAATGGGCAAACAATCCTAGACACACAGTCTAAAATAGTACACCACAAAGACATGTGAAGCACATCATATCATAACACATCACAAGAAATCATAAAAGAATCACATGACAGCATAACCTAAGTCTAGGGTATGTGACCTAATGATCTAGTGTGTGAAGAAAATAGGCTTTTGTAGCAAGACTTTGCTAGGCCTTTTAGTTTAAGTTTCAATTTGGAGTTTCAATTTCTTTAAATTTTACTTATGGGTAGTTTCAATTCAAATGATTTAGTAATTTTTTTTCATTTTTATGTCTATTTTATTTGGTTAAATTGAAGTTTAAGTTTTCAAGAATGAAGAGTAGAATGAATTCCACTATTGGATGGAATCTATTCTATTCTACATCCTAACTACTAATGAAATGAATTCTTCATTCTAAGATGAAGATCAATCCCAAAGGTCTAACTAAGATCTTTAAGTATCTTAATTAATCCTTTTGAATTCATTTATTTTAGATTTTGGATTTATTCATTTCTTAGGAAATTTAATTTGATTTTCATTCTTGGTTTAGTTTTCAATTTAGATTGGTTTGAATTATTTCATTTGATTTTATTTGAATTGGTTCATTTGATTTAATTTATTTATTTCATTTATTTCATTTGGTTTTGTTTGAATTATTTCATTCAATTTACATTAATGTTTTGGATTAAGTTATGTTGATTTCATTTTATTTAGTTTAGGTTATCTTAAGTCGCTTAGGTTAAGGTTTGCATTCATTCTTAGATTGGTGTTTAATTGTATATTTAAGTTTCATTAAGTGTTTGTGATTATGATTTTATTAGCTTAAGGTTAAATTAAGCTAAACATGCATTATTGATTTCATTAACCATTAAGCATGAAAATAATTAAGTTCTTTGACTTAGGATGTTGGAAAACCTTCCTAAGAGTTTTTGATGTTTGTTTAAAATTGCTTCAAGTCGTTTCATGATTTAATGGATTTATGAATTTTATTACCTCGTTATTTAATATGTATTGACCTAAAGAATTGGAAATTCATGTATTCCGAATCCAAAGTTCAATTGGATTTGAAAATTTTATGGAAAGTGGGGTTACATGCTAGTTTCATCTTTCCAAAGTTTCATCTTGATTAGCTTCATATTTATAATGTAATTAAGGTTTTGATTATGAAATAAAACCCAAATTAGGCCTAATTTAATGTAAAATAATTTAGGGGTTTTATTTTTCATTGATTCCTCTCTGAAAGATGTTTCCAAAGAGGGTTCATTCATAATTTGGGAAGATTTGATTGATTTTTTGTGATTTAATTAAGATATCATTAATTATTTGAATTATTTAATTCATTTAATTGCTTAATTAAGTCAATTTCTAATTTATTAAGTTCCAATGAGTTTCATTAGTATTTTTATATTCATTAAGGTTCATTAAGTTGATTTAAGGTTATTTAGATCATTTTCATTAAATATTTCATTTAATATTAATTTATTTAATTAAAATTAAGGTTTAGGATTTGGAATTTAATTTCTCATAAATTACATTGAAATAATTCATTAAACTTTTTTGTAAGGTGTGTTTTAACATCAATTTTAGTTCCCTAAAGTTTTATTTGAGTTTAATTAATGGTTTGTAATTAATTAAGGGTTAATTAATTTTATTTAAACCCAAATTGAGGTTAAATTACACTAAATTAAGTAGTGATTTTAATTGTAATGGATTCCTCTCATCAAGATGAATCAATAAAGCCCAAGTCTTCATTTTTTTGGATTTATATCTATTTTTATATGAATTTTTAAGTTTTCTATGATTTTTAATTAATTTTTAATTAATTTTTAAAAGGAATTAGCCATTTTCTAACTGTGGGTTGACGTGGCAGCCACCGTGTCGCCGCCACCATGTGGTGCGGTGCGAGTGGACCATGTGGATCCGGCATGGCATTCGTATCAAAAGCAGTGCCACGTGGGATGATCCTAACTTTTGCAATTTCCTTAAGGAATTAAACTAAACTGTTTGACTAAATCATGGCCATCTATTCCTAATAAATGGATTAGACAATGGGGATTAGATTTCGCGATTCGTTGGCAAGAAATGGACACCGTCCACCATTTTTACCCAATTTTTGGTGATCACTAGAAATTTTAACCAAGATTTTGATTGTAAAATGATTAGTGATCAATTTGTAACCCATCCATATGGTTTGATCCACTTAGGGATCAAATTTATTTCAAAAAGGACCAAAATCAATGGTTAGGGAGGACGATGAGGGAGCATACCACAATTTCGGTGATCACTAGCGGTAGGATTGACTCCATTAGCTTCATTTCCACTCGATGAATGTGTAGGTGAAGTTTGACTGCTTGCCTCCCCATGGATTGCTCCCTAGAAAACACCAATTCAATTTTTCGATGGTATCTACCATTTTTCAGCTTGCTGGCAGTGAGGGGTCGGGGTGGTGATTGAGGTTGCCTTAAACTCTAAACATGTTGGCATATTTAATTTGATGAGAAAATATCTCCCTTGGATTTCACCATGAATGGAGCTTAGTTTTCATTCGTTCTCCAACGTGTCAGTGGAGAGAGGTTGGGGGATGGGTCCCCTCCTTCATCTCTTGCCTTGATGGAAATTTTGGATGAATAGGGGGAGGAAATTGGCTCTCCCTCCCCTCTTTCGATAGTTGGTTGAGAGCCTTATTTATGGGATTTTAGGAGGCCAAAATCCTGCCACAAGCGGTGGCAAGGTCGATCGAGGGGTGGATTCAATCGCCCTTGGCCTTGTGGGCAAGATTGGATAACAGTTAGGAAGAGAGGAGTGCAAATGGCTTGCTTTCCTTCTTTGGTTAAGTTTCTTCTCTTCTTCTTTTTCCTTCTTCTTTTTTTCTTGGCTTTTTTTCCTTAGAGAAGGAGAAAGCCAAATCTTCTTTTTCTTGACGGCTTAGTTTTGGTGGCCTTCAATTGATGGCGATCATATCTTGAATTTAAGAAATGGAATCAGGTAGGAACAGGGGAATTGGAATTTCCATTCTTTTTCATGAGTTATTTTATTAAATTTTCCTTTCTATTTTTGAATTCCATTCCTTTTTTATTTTTATTTATTATTTATGATTTATGGCATCACCATCAAAGTCTTTAGACTGATGTATTGCTGCCTAACTTAATCTCAAATGAACTTGAGGTCAAGTTTGAACCCATTTGACTTGGGTTGGAATTTGAATCCAAACCAAGTATTTGGATTCAAAATACTTGGTTTTAATTAAATTCTTGTAATTTTGGATTCAATCATCTTTAATTAATGATTGATTGAGTTTTGATTTAATTAATTCATTTAATTTTGAATTGATTTTGAATTTTATTTCATTTTAACCCATTTGAAGCTAAATAGCTTAAGTTTGATTCTAATTGGGTTGAAATGACCAATTTGAATCAATTGGATTGGGTTTGGACTCGAATCATGCTTGATCACATGTGTGAGATGATTTGGAGTGATTGATTTAATTTTATCTCAATTAAATTTCAATTTGAACCCATTTGACCCAAAGTGAGCTTAATGGGTTAAGCTTGGGTTTTATTTGGGTCAAATTACCTATTTGACCAAATAGACCTAATGATGGGTTGAATTGTGTTTTATTATCATTTCTAAATGATTTTGAGCAATCAAATTGAGTTGATTTCAAATTGAATTGGGTTTGAACCCAATAGGACCTATTTAGGGTTATTTAGACTAACTAGTATAATAAACCTAATTAAATCCTAAATGAATTTGAATTTATTTAGATTCATGATTAAACGTGTTTATTTGATCATTTGAGACATGTGGAATGGTTTAGTTTGGTCAAATTCTATGTGGGATAACCTTTAACTAGGTGGGACCCACCTAAGTCAAACCTATGTCAAATGGGTTGACTAGATTTGACTTTGGATTGCTTTTCTTTATTTTAATTTGATTATATTTTGATTTATTTATATTTAATTTTATTTAATCCAAATTTGAAAATTGGGTTGAGTCTCCCTAAGCCAATTAGGTTAGATCAAACCACCAATGGAGATTCCCTAGGTCACTAGGTATAGTGTCCTAAGCATTTAATTAAGAGATTCTTGTTTGAGATTAGGACATCCTAATTACTAATTTTAAAATGATATTAACCTCATCCAAAAATGAGGTCAATAGACTCAACCACCCATTCAACCTAATTTGGATAATTTGACCAAATTGGTTAACTAAACCCATTTGGTCCATATGAACCCATATAAACCAAATTTAAATATTACTTAAATTAAATCAAATCAATTGCACCAATAGATTCTAAATCATCATTTGAACTTAATCTACCCAATCTGATCAATTGGTCAACCTAACATAATTAGACCTAAATTTACTTACATGAGTTTAATTGAGCCAAATCTAACCAAGAAAAGTCCAAACCCAACCAAACATGGCATGACTTATCTTTAGGCTTTCCTTAATTAGCCTAAGTGGACCCAACCCAAAGTAAACTCGGTTCAGCCTAAACCAAGTGAACTAAGTCACCTATATGAGAAAAATTCCTAAAATAAGATAGTCCAACTCTCCCATTGACTTGGGTAGCCACCTTAGCATGCCATGAGCTCATTCATGCTGACTAGACCTAACTAAAATTTGTTTAGCCATTGACTAAGGAGATGTCACCCTCACCTTAGCTGAACCTTAGTTTAGCCTCCAAGCCATGTTCCTTTCACCACAAGCCACCAAACCCCTCTAGCCATTTAAGGGTGTCCACTTAAGTAGTCCTATACCATATCTGGCCAGCCCCACTATCGGTTGGCAGGCATGACTTGACCTAACCTCTTTGGTTGGATAACTTTGGGAGAAGGGTATATAACTCCTCCCCCATTCAAACTTAACACACACACTCCTCACAACCTCAGAGCTACTCCCCTAAGTTTCTAGAGCCCTTCAAGCACTTAACCATAGGCAAGACCAACACCACCTCAAACTCGAGCACCTGTCACACCCAACTCCACCAAAACCAAACCAAAATAAAATTAAAGTTTGCCATACCTTCTCCACAACTCCATGGGAAATAATGAATCAAAACACACTTGATTCAATCATCAAAGTAGTCATTTTGATCAAACTCAGGTGAGCGGTGGTGGAGCTTGGTCTTAAGAGTGTTTGGTGAGGAGGCAAGGGAGGATCTTCTCAGTAAGGCTTTTCCTCTTCAAGACAAAGCTACTCAATTGATGAACTACTGATCTTTGGCTTTAGTGAGGCAATCCATTCAAACCATAGAAACACCCCCTAGTTGTTGGTCTTTTATAAGGTGAAGTGTTGTTTGGTGAGAACCAAAGTATAGGATTCCCTTAGAATCATCCATTGATCATTTTGGAATTGAATCCATCATGAAACGAGCTCTAACAAACTCAGATCAACCGATGAAAGGAAAATAGTGTTTGTCTCTTACCAGAGATTGATGATAGATCATCCACCATCCATTTCATGTGATTAGAATTGATGATTATGATTAATCACATTAGATTTTTTTGATTTTATCACATTTAAACTATAAAATTAATACCATTGTTTGATTTAAGATTGAACGGTTGAAAAGAATTTATGTTCGCCCACTGTTGAGTCAGTGTGCCATGTGGTACATTTTAACTAATGAACCATGAGAAACTATGTGTAAAGCACTACCACATTAGCGTTGATGGGGCGTCGATTGTGTAAATTGATTAATTATGCATAAAATCCTAATTAAATGGCCAAAACTTCAAAAAAATCATAATTAATTGTAAAAAAATGTAAATAAGCCCTCTATGGAAATCTAAATATAGGAGAATCTAGTAAAAATAAAAGCCTAAATTTTATTAAGTATATAATGACTAATTAGGGTTTGAAGATTTTTCTAATTAGTGAAATTTATTCCTGATTACTTAGCTAATTAACTTGAAACTTTGGGTGATTGTTCTATGTGTTTACTCCAAGATCCCCATTTCATTTGAGATTAATTTTGATGATAATAAATATATGTTCAAGTGATACTAATTGATTTAATTTAAGTGATGTAGGAAATTCTTCAAACCTAAATTTTTAGTCAAATTGGGAAAGTCAAAGCTATTGGACTGGAACTCGATGAAAATTTTTGATGTTCTATAATAATAAAAAAATTAGAGCTCAATAAGTTGAAATTAATGGCTTAATCATTTCAAAAAATTTCATTTAAATTTTTTCATATTTTTTTCTATTTTAAAATTGCACTATTTCTATTTATTCCCTGAATTATCCTTTTTGGAAAATCAAAATCCCTTGCATGAGTTTAACTATCATCCATTCTGCTTTCAAATCATAAATTTATTTCATACTTGATTTAATTATTTCCATGCTTAATCTCATTAATTATCCATTTACTTTTGCATGAGAATAAAATAATTCTAGAATTATTCTTATTATTCCTTTTCTGTGTCCTATTCTTTTATTTTCTCTCTCATATCACAATTATCCTCTTATTAATATTTTGGGTGACATTTTTTTAGTTTTTGAAATGATAAGTTATGTGAGATTTATTCAAATCATTGTCATAATATTTCCCTTATTTATTTAATTTTTAAAATGTTTGGTTTTTTGAATTTTGAACTTAAATGATTTTGATTTTAAAATAAATTATCATTGCCACAAGTATGCTAATTTGAATTTAGTTATTTATGGATACGCCTATGCTTAATTTTATCATCTTAATTAATTTAATTTGAATTAATCTAGCTTACTTTAAATTCAAATTCAATTAAGCTTTGATTTTGTGCTTTTTCTACTTTTAGAAATCTATTTATGGAATTATTTTTGGTTGACCCCTTTATTATTATTTTTCTTTGAATATATTTATTTAATTAATTTAGAAAGCTTCCTAAATTGATTTATCATCACATGTGATTGATTGCATTGAGTCAAGATTGATATATTTTTGGAATTCTTTTGGCTAAAATTTTGTTCTTAAGAGATTGGATTTATTTATTATATTGTACTTCAAATTCTTGCCTTTTCTCATTCAATCAAATCTAGTTAATTAAATATATCATATCTTGTAGCATTAAACATTGATTTAATCCATATTTGGAATAATGTTTTAGCACCACCTTATTTTGGAAATTTAAATTCAAGTTAATTCAAATTTATTCCCTTTTAAATTTAATTTCCTAAATGGATCATGCTTTATATGTTAATATTTATTCTTTCCTATCTTTCTCTCTTGTTAGACCTCTTATGCATAATAAACTCATTTTAAATTCAATTTTAAGTCATGTATTAATTTTTCAAATTTTAAACTCTACATAAATATATTTTTCTCTCTTTTCTTGATTGGCTGAAAATCTTAAATTAAATTTCTTTGATTTTATTCTTTATTTTGATTGATATATTTCCTCATCTCTCTCTCTCTCTCTCTCTTTTAATTCATCTTGGTCAAATATTTCAAAATCAAATCCATGTTTACTTGATTGAGTTTTTCTATTCAAAATCAAATACTTTGTTTATTTAAATTTTGTCCCAATTTCTCTCTTGCCTTGGTCGAACCCCTCTCCTTATCTAATCTATATAATGTGGTTTAGACTTAGGGTTTCCCTCTCTTTGCTTTTCTCTATCATTCCTGAACCTATGCAATTTAATTTCATAGAGATCTTAGTGATTCAAAGTATAATATTCTTCTCATATCTCTTAATTTCCCTTGAAAGTTCTCATTTTTATTAAAATTTTTCTTTGGCTAAAAGCTCTCAAATCAAGTCAAGTCTTCCAAGGTATTAAAGCTCTCATTCTCTCATAAAATCTCTGTTGTCTGAGACTTATAGTGGAGTTAAATTAAAGCTCCTTTGTAGGTTGGCACAGTTCTCACTTAGGCCAATTTCCCTACATAGGGATTGCTTGAAGTAAGCAAAAATTTTATACATCCCCTCTTACTTCTTGTGTGGCCGAAACATACTCTTGAAGAACCTTGAAGGTTTGGTGTTAGAAGTCCCCTACTTCCTTGCAATCTACTTCAATTATTAAATGGAGATCATTCTCATTTTCTATCAAGTTATTTTCAAGAGATTACAAGGTTTGATGACATTAATCTTTTTCATCTTCATACATCAAAGTTTTAAAGAAAAAGTTCCTTAAGTGTTCAAATAATTTATTCACATTAGATTGTTTATTTGAAAGTATTTATTGTATAACTTTTTTTTTTGGATTACATATTCATGCAAATGTTTTAATCATCCAAGTGATTCAACATCATATAACTTTTAAAGTTCATTTCATTCAAGTATTTATTTATTTTAAAGTAAACTAACCTTTTCATGACTTCTTTACTTTAAATATTTCATATAAAGTTCATATCATTATTCTAACCTTAATTCAATAAGAAATTTATTCACATTGAGCTCTTTTATTATTAATCTTAATATTATGTTAGTTGGCATTTGAGTGCAAAATCTTTTAAATTGAGTCTTAAATACTTAATATCTTTTCTTCTTGTATTCTCTTGTACTTTGTTCGGATTGTACTTGCTTGTGTAGGAAGGTATAGTGTTAGGTTGTACTTTCCCGTGTAAAAAAGTATGGTTTTGGGTTATACTTACCTGTGAAGGAGAGTGCGAGAGATTTGTTGTAATCTCATTTTTGACATAGTGAATTATTAGCTTGGGTTGCTAAGCATGGATGTAGGCTTGTTTTTGGGTTTGGCTGAAGCATAAAAAATCTCTTTGTTCTTTGTTTTACTTTTTCTTTACCTTACTTTACTTTTTTTTATTGTAGCTTTGCTCTTTTAAATTTAATCATTTGCAGTTAAATTTTTTATAAAGTTTTGAAAATAAAAATTTAACTTGCAAATTTTTAAATTCCTAATCACTCCCCTGTTATGTGTCATAGTCTCATAATACTATGAGATAGCTTCTGCCTCCCATAATTATTTCAAGCTAATTGGTTGGATAATTTGAAAATTCTAAATTTTCAAATCATAAAAACTTATTTTACATATTTAATAAATTTAAATAATTAAGAAAATTATGAAAATTATTGTAGGGACATAAAAAATACATTTTAGAATAAAAATGGTGACTAGAGAAATAAATTAGGACCACTAGTTCTAATTATTTCTCAAAATCACCATTAAGGTTATTTTATTAATTAATTAAATCATTAATTATTTTAGGACCTAGAAAATTCATAATAATTAGCTTATTTCTCTAAAAATTGTGATTAATCCCTCTTAGTTCTTAGTTAACAAAAGAGGTTTTCAATGAAATCAAAATCTCCAATTGGTTTAAGTATTTTGAGTGTAATTGGTGATTTCAAGATTTCCCCATTTCATCAAATAACCATTAAATATAAGCCCAATTATATTAGAACTTTTAAGAGATATTTATTTCATGGTTATTCATCTATAGTAATTTTCTAGTAATTTTTGGGCTTATATCTAAAGAATAATTGAATTTTTTGTGCTTAATTGGCTAAAATAATTAATTAACCTTAATTAATTTGTAAAAATCACTTAAATAAACTTTAAATTACTTAATAAATAGAAGTGTATTAAAAGATAATTTTAGATTTTTTTCTTTTCATTAAGTTTAAATAATTTAAATTTTAAATTGATACTTAATGAATTTGATTAAGCTTAAGTGTGATTATCTTCATATGAATGGCCTTAAGACTTTATGGTTGTTAATAGGTTGTTTGGTGATGTTTAATTTCTTTACTTTAGTCATTCTATAAATACATTTTCTATATGTTTCATGCATTCATATTTCAAAATAAATAAAGGATTTCATTTAAATGCATAAATCTCAAATTACTTTCTGTAATAAGCTTAAATATTTATTAGTATAAATCTAAATTAAGCATGATAATTAAAACATATATCTATACTTACATGTATAATTTACATACTTGAAAGATATATAATCTAGACATCTTAGGAATGCAAGACTTTAAGTAGTTCCAAGGGAAACTTTGGTTACCTCACTTCCCAAGTTTAACAATGGCATGTACCTTAAAGTTTATAGTGAAATACATAGTAAGGTTAATTTTTTAAATATTTAAATGTTTTAAAATCTTTATAATTCACCCTTATGCTTATATACATGTACATATGCATGAAAATTAATAAGTATATACTCTGGATGTCTTGGGAGTGTGAGACATTAAGTAATCCCAAGAGGGTCTTTCATTACCCAATTTCCTTGGTCTAACAATGACATGTACTTAAATAAATTCAACATACTTTTGTGTATGTATATGTATAAGAAATTATTGAATTATCTTTTCTATAAAATTCATGCATACATCATATGTTTCATATATTTAAATCCTAAATTAAATGTTAACAAGTAAAATATATCAATCTATGCATGCATCAACATGTAAAGTGCATATATATATATATATATATATATATATATATATATAAATTAAATTTAGTCATTTCTTTAAATAAACCAATCCTTTAAGTGAATATTAAAAAGTGATAAAGCAAAGTTAAGAAAATATTGCTAAACTAACTATAATTTAAATCCATTAATCTTGAGATTACTTTTGTGTTTTGATTATAATATTTATGTCAAATCCTAACATAAGACTTTGTAGGAAAGTTCCATAATGATTCATTAAGATGATTACAAATTATAAAATTCATCTTTAGGTTCAACTTCAGGTTTGGGTTTGAAGTGGACAACATTCCTCTTCTTACTCTTTAAAATTCAAAATTCAAATGAAGTCAAAAGAAATAAATTGAAACTTAAAATATATTTTAAGAAATTACTAATCATTTGAATTATAATCATCCTTCAATGGCAATAAATTAAACACCTGTTCTTAAATCATAACTTAAATCTTAAAATCGAGTCCTACCATACCACACCAACTTTAACACAAACCTAGAATGCTAAGTCACTGATCTTAGACTTAGGTTAGGATGGTGCTTTATTGTGATGCATTAATATTTCTTATTTTGTGATGTAATATTTTAGACTGGATGTTAGGATGTATGTGTATAGTCTGGATGTTAGAGCCACATTAGACTAATGAAGTTTTTTTGTATTAGATTATGCTTGTGAGATTACTACAATTAAAAATAAAATTTTAATAAATGCTTTAGCTTTCAAGTGCTGCTTAAGTCCCTAAGCATGATCTATTAGGGTAGGTGGGTTTGGTGACCAAGATGAGGTGTTAAGCCCTGATGTATGGAATATAAATACTTGGTGTATATGTATGTTCTCTTGAGCTTTATTTTGCAAATATATTTAGATTTCAATTTTCATAAGAATATAATTTTTGTAATAGGCTTAGGATTACAACCATGGGGTTTAGGATGAGCACCAGTGAGAAGGCTTAAACCTAAGAGGCCATGTGATACATGGACTACCCAATTAAAAAAAAATAAAGATGAAGATTTAAGACTCCCATAGTTTTATTTTTATTCTAATTTAACTATAATTCAGGCTATATCAGTTAGAGCTCAGCTACCGACCTTTATTTTCTTTTTAAGGGTGTACGATGGTACCCAATTGTACCAGCCTCTTATTCTTTTAATTGATGATAGTTGTTTGGTTAGTTTACCTTGATTGCATAATAAAAATAATATAATTTTTCCTAGGTTTCATAAAGTATGATTGTTTACTGTATAACCTTGATATAATAGGCTCTTTAAGGACTTAATTTTTTTATCCCATAAATAAACTTTAATTAAAATTTCAATAACTCATAACCTCATTTAAAAGTTTAGTTATTTAATCAAGATAAAATATTTAGCAACCCTTAACTATTTATTATATGCTATAATATCATGCATGCATCTTACTTTATTCCTTACAAATAGGGATCTCCACTATTGCACGATAAAGGACAAGGCTTAACTGTGAGACTAGTTCCCTTATAGTGGAGAACACTCATTCCCTATGATTTAGCTCATATCTCTATTTCATCATGCATTTAAGCATAAAACCTTCTAAAGCTTAAGTATAACATACTAAGCCAAAATTTAAATAAAATTTATTAATTTTATTGCATTAGTTTGAGGCATGATTTTCATACCAGTCATGATCTAGTTTCTTAGAAAGTGAATTTAAGATTCTAGATTCATTCCTAATAAATAATAGCTTAGCTATCTTGCAATTATATATGATTGGCCTACATGATTTTAAATCATAGGAGGTGTTAACTGGTAGCAATTCTAGGTAGTTGTAGGTCCAGATGAGTCGAGAATGGTTTACTCTCTTTAGTGGAAGTGAACCAATAGATCCCATCTTTTCTTGAGTAGAATTAAGTCAAGTTCTTAGCTTGTGCAAGAGAAATTTAATTATAGGTTTAGAAACTGCTTGTTTCTTTTTTCCTACAAGTGTAAGTCCTCACCACTCAGACATTTTCATAATCTTGTGTTATTAAAATCTAAGCCCTAGATTTATAATGAAATTGCAACTTAAATAACTACAATTCTTTATTTTAAAAATATAAAGCCCCACCATTGGTAGATTAAGGCGCTCATTAGATTTCTTAATATCGAGAGCACTTCATATGTATCTTCCCTTAAATTTCATTAAGAAATCTCTTTATTTGAGTTTCCCATTTAATTTTCAATGACTGCTGATCCATTGATATTAAACTTCAAAATATTTAGTTATGCTAATTGACTTCTTTAATTGAGAGTATTCATAGAAAATCTCCATTTTTGATGATGCAATTAACTATGAGTGTGTTCCCTTATTAGTAACTTAAGAACTTGACTTAAAATAAACCTTATTTACTCTTTTCATGTAAAGTAAGAGTAAAATTTCTAATATACATAGACCCATCTACCTTAGGAGTCCTTATCATGTGATAGAGTCCATTATAGGGTGATATTTCTAGCTCTCAAGGAAGCATATCATTCTTTAATGTCGTGCACGATTATTTTAATATGCACCACCTAAGATCTATGTGGTGTACCTATAACCTCGATTCTAAACACAATAGTCATTGAATTCCTGAATTAAGAATCTAAACTCTAAGTTTTTGATTTGAATCTGATGATATTTGCACATTAAAAAATGTATTTTAGAAGTGTCCTCCCTATCTCTTGGTGATGATATCACTATCAACTGGAGTTTCACATTTCTCTCTTAATTAGGTTTGAGTTGTAGCTCAAAATTGGGTTTATGAGGAGGTGTAAGAAGATTTCTATATAGGGGTATAATTAACCTCTTTTTATTAGGCTTTATGGGGGAATAATTTGATTTTTTCTCATTATATTTGAAATATTAGTGTTTTCATGACAATAATGGATTACATTCATATTATAAAGCTATGGTCTTCCTAATAGAATATGAGTTATTTGTATTGGAGGAACATCACACCAAATTTGATCATTATAGCTACCTATTTTAATTTGAATAAGACACCTGTAAGTGATAGATAGGGATGTGTGATTTATCCAACTAGCTTAAAATGATTCTAGGCAAGGTTCAGTTGTAATATTGGCTCTAGTGATAACATTAATAGCACTACTTCTATTTATTACTAGTTTACACCACTCTTTTTTTACATAAGATATACATTGAGAAAATATTCCTCATTCACCCATCTTTTTCTTCCATAGAGGTAGTCATACACCTCATAACTGACATTAGATTATCCATATTTAGATCCACTTTTGCATATAATAGTGGTATATCATTATGTATCTCCTTAATATCCTCTTCTTCTCCTAAATCTTTTGATTTATTTAAGATTATAATCTTTTCTTTATATTGATTTTGAATATAATCTTTCAAATAAAATTTAAAGCAAACTATCTCTTTCATATTTTTAGCAGTAGTTTCATTATGGTTTATTTCAGAGGGGTTGTTCGATGTAGAAGAATTAGGTTTAATGATAGACTTTTGAAATTGAGATATAGGTAGATTTTTAAAAGATGTTTGAACTTTCATCTTAAATGTGGATGTTGTTTTCTTATGCTTTTCTAGTAGTAAAGTATAGTGAAAGGTGCCCTCTATGGTCTATAGATCATGAAGCTATACCTCATTCCTAATATCTCCTTCTATATTAATGACAAATTTATTAGCTATTTATCACTCTTGATAAGTGCATTATGTTATAGCTACTAAGTGATTCATATATTCTATTACTGATATATTTCTTATTTAAGAGTAGTAAATTATTTATGGAACCTTTTATCATGATTTCTAGAACAATATTTAGCCCTTAAAACTTTTTTTATTTCTACCCATATCATGAGGTTTAGAGTGAACCTCTCTTCTTTAGCTAAAATGTTATTCTAATAGATTTTTGCATGACCCATTGGTTTTTTTTAATCAAATGTAGTTCGTTGGTAGTCATCATATGATACCAATTGGAAAAAGAAATCTTCCATTTGGCTTATCCAATCTAAAAATTTATTGGGATCATGAACACCATCATATGTTGGGGTTTCTATCTTAACTTATTTCAAAAGTTTATGTGGTGTTTTATGAACCCTAAGGTATTCTTGTCTAAGAGTTTTCCTTAGTTTTTGCATTTTAGTAGGATACTCATCTCTAGGAAGTTCACTATTTTCCCCGTCGATAGGTTCTGAGTTATCCAAATGTGGTATAGTCAGTAGTGTTTGATGCCTAGTACTCAAGGTTTGAATTTGTGCAGTTAGGTTCATGAGGAGGTATTCCACCCTAAAAAATTTCTCTTCATTTCACAAGAGATCCCATCTAATCTCTTAGTTAAGTTCTCTAGTTAGTCCAAACTAACAGATTTAGGTGGCATGATGTAAACAAAAGGATGAAAGTATGACACTCTAAAATGAATATTTTTTAAAAATTTGTTATAAGTGAACTAAACTTAACACAAATGAGATGCATAAGTTTTGAAAATGGCTATCCTTTAGTAAACACAAAGTAACTCGTAGATACTACAGAACATCAAGCAAACTTATAACAAAATAAATATAAGATCTTTATGGATATGATTTTGATTTTGATGTGAATTTTGTATACTAGGTTAGGCTACTTAGTGAACTCTTCCTTACTCAAGTTGTCACTCAAATATGATGGTTTGTAGTTAAGTAAGGGAAAGGCTAGGCTTTATAAGTGGAGACAACAAATTAGTGGTAATACAAATATTCATAGAATTACTTACCTCATGAATTTATCATGCATTTCCAACGAAATTACTTACTCTGCAAAGGAAATTACACAAAACCTAAAATATAGAACTAACCTTGCCTGGATTTAATATGGATTATTTGAGCTTCTCTTAATTAACTAAGAATTAGGGAGTGAGTCTAGGTTCTTAGATTCTTTTGTAAAATATAATCGCTCAACCACCTTGCATTTATAAAATATGACTTCATGGATTTAAAATTCCATTAGGTGGTGTTAGTTCGCAGACCTTCTAGGAAAGTTATAAGCCTAGAAGATTCAGGACTAGGTTAAATTTCTCAAGTAAGAGAAAGAGCCAATAATTTTCAAAAGTAAAACTAGGTCAAGCATCTGACTTGTGTTAGAAGTAATTATAGACTTAAGTTCTAAAACATCCTTCTTGGAGTAAGTCTTCGACCTTAGGCATTTCTACAATCTTGTGCTATTAGAATATAAGTTTTAGTTTTTTTAATAAAATTTTAACTCAAAATTTCCTTTAAATTCTAACATTTAAATCCCAATAATAGGATAGTTGAAATGCCTACTAGGCATCCCAATATTAATAGACATTTCCTACTTAATCCCAATTGGCTTCCAAAAAATCTTTTTACACTTTGTAGTGTTTTGCATTAAATTTTTTAAATGCCATTTCTTTTGGAAACCAACTTAAAAATCAACAGAAATAATAGCTTATTTTCTTAATCAAGAGCATTCTTAGGAAGAGATCCTTCATTCCTAAGATGTAATTAACTATAGGAGCTTGCCCTTATAGGGAACCATGAACCTAGTTTAAAATAAATCCTATTCTACTTCTCATGTAATTCAGGGAAAAACTCTCTTGTACATTAAACACCCATTAGCTTTAGGAGTATTTTAGTAAGTGATCAAATCCATTATAGGATAACATGTTTATGTTCTAAGATAATATGTTTATTTCTTAATGACACATTTGATCATCCAAATAAGAAATTCCTAAATTCTATGTGTTGTCACAAAATTTTCCCACAGAGATATATTCTGGTGACTACTTTGGGGAATGGTTTTTCTTTCCATCTTTAGAAATAAGCTACAATTTTTTTATATATCGGCAATGTACATGTGTTTTCATAAGTCAAGATTGCCTTACATTCCATTGAATATCTCTCCATTTCTCCCTTGGTAGAGTATATTCAATATCCACTAAAATAGAAAGTATAAAACTATCCCACTTGTTGAAATTAAGTGAGATGATTTTACAACACTTGTATTTTCAAAAAAATAAAATATCTTAGCCATAACAAACTTGGCTAAAATTCCAATAGGTCAAAAGTTTTTCTTTTGACTACATTATGATTATTGTTAATTATGACTTAAAATTTTTATTTTTACAAATAGAAAATGGTTGACAACTCATCTTCACTATGACATTCAGGATTAGCTTTTTGGTGGAAAATAATAGGTTGGCTGATGGTTTTGTTATCAAGTTTGGAGCCAGATTTTAGAACTTAAACATTACAGCTAATGGAGTGAAATTATCTCATATTAGTGAGGCAACTATTAAAAAAAATAGCCCATTTTGGAATTCTCTTGTGCACCCTATTCCGCCATTGCTAAAGACAATAATGATGTTACTTAGGTCATTGAGATGGTCCAGATGGGTCTTACTTATAAAAAGATCAAGTTGTCCACTATGAAGGCATTACTTTCTCCTTTCCTTTCTAGTACCTTTGAAAAAGGGTCAACTTCTAAGCCCCTTGAAATCACCAACAATTAAAAGAAGAATAGGGGAAGAATGCTTAGGAGGATAGCCCTAAGGGAAAGATAGCAAAAAAAATGCTACAAATAAAACTGTCAAGGGTGAGGGATAGATACACCCTCCCTGATACTTCTACTCTTTTAGGAGGAAGAATATATCACCCTATTTTTGCATCCTAGGGAGAGGAGGATGTATCTAAGATATCAAGTTCTCCACCTCTCCCCTTTATTCATGAAAGTAAGAAAAAATTTTAGATGGTAAACAAAGAAACACATTGTAGGCTATGTTAGATTTTCCATAGAGTTCAAGAGGAATTACTCAGGGCTATAAAGATCTGGCATCTAGAAACCTTGAAAGAGAACTTCTAGGAAGACCTGCCACTTCCATGAATTAAGGAAGGGGAAGGCGGCCATTCCTATTAGAAGAAAATGTTCATATCATGTGGTTATTGTATTGAATCAATACCACCGTTCAGAAAAATCACTGACTTGACATAGAGATCAATCAATTAGTTTAGAGAAAGATAGAACCTTATTTAAAAAAAATAAGAAAGTTTATGTTAGGAAGGTTTCATTAGCCCCTGAGCCTAGAGTTCCTTCACCACCATCGTCACTAGAGAGATCATATCACTAGGACTATTACAGATAAGCCTTCATCCTCTTCACATTCACTTAGGCCTCATGCTAATGGGATGTCATCATCTCATGTTTCTAGTAGGATAATAGAGTCCATTCATCTATCTCCTTAAGACAGAGAGATCATGGATGAGCAACACCTTAGCTTGGGAGCCACTCTTGATATAGAGGAAGGCCTTCCTATCCAAGAGGTTCCAAAGTGTGAAGCATTTGAGGTAAACCCCATGGATTTGGGAGATGAGTCTGATGTCATCCTTCATAGCAATGGTGCTCCATTTTATTTAACAGAGGAACAAAGGGAGAACATTGTAAACAAGGATGTTGAAAATAAAAAAAATAAAAATAATTTACATTTTTTATTTAGAACATGATGATTTACTTGACAATGACTTAAGGTTACCTGTAGTACATATCTACATGGTCGATACAAGAGCATCAAAGAGGGAACAAGATGAGACATAAGAAAATCCTATAATTGATCCTACTTAGCAACTGATCCTTCAACTACAAATGAAGGATGATCAGATTACTATGATGGAAAAGAGGATGGAGGAGATGATTGCTACCATACAATCACTCCAAAGTATGATCCCTTCCTCTTCACACCCTCATCCAATAGAACAACTTGAAGCAACCTATCCTAGTGAGGAGACAAGGCTCGGTTTAGAGAAATATCATCCAAAGTGCAAGCTTGTAGATGATATATCTCCTATAACTAACTTGAAGTCCTTGGTGGACAATAAGTCAAAGAAGCTTTAGCACAGCCACGAGGCACGACCTTGGTTCCAAAAGGTAGAGAATACCCTAAGAAATATGATTATGTTCCATATCCCCAAGGATTTTTATCTCCTTATTTTACAATATTTAATGGAACTAGAAACCCTAAACTACATTTGACACATTTTTGAGCAAGCTGCTACAATACTAGGGGTAGCGATGCATTACTATTTAGGCAATTCATTAGTAGTTTGATGGGAGTTGCATTTGATTAGCACATAGAATTACTGAATGGTTTATTGCACATTTTCACTTAAACTAGAAAATATGTTTGTGAAAAGGTTCACTGGCACCCAACACCACAACACTATGGGGGACTTAGTGGTAGAAAAGCAAAAGCCCAGTAAGTCCCTAATGAATTATATTTTGAGATGGATAATCCTCAGTCTTAAGTGTGATCCCCAATTACAAGGGTAGCACCCTATTGAGATCCTCCAAAATATTCATGGTCTCATGGCTTTCTTGTTAAAAGGCTTTATAATCAAAACTTTTAAAAAAACTCATAAATAGAGCCTCCAGCCTAAAAGAAGAGGCTCCTAGAATGACCTTCATAAAAGAACACTCTTCCATAGAGCAGTTGAAACATATGAAGCTATTAGAAAAGAAATCGATCAATTTCTCTGAAGTTGACAAAGGAAAGACCTCCATTCAAATACAAGCAGAGCAGCCTTTGTCCTTTAAGCCACCACAAGAGCAAGTATCACCTTCCCCCAAGAAGATTGCCACCATCCCATTTAGTTTTAGAATAAACATGACTTATTCTTTCAAAAGAGAGGTGGTGAGGAAGATCTTTAAGAATTTTAAAAAGAAGGCAGATTTCAAATTACTCGACCTGAAGAGGCTAGAGAAAGTTAGCAAGGTGAACGACCCTAACTATTGTCCATACCACCAGATGTTAGGGAACACTATTGAAGACTGTTTCACACGTAAAGACTGGCTCAAAAGGAACTATAAAATAGATGAATTTCCATATAACAAGGGTCCATTAAGGAAATTATGGGTGATTCCACGTCTTTTACTTCTTTTTCAATTGAATGGGATATAATGTTATTCCATTTTTCTAAAAAATATTTAATGAAAAGTTTTAAAAATGCAATACAGGATCCGATGAAGTCCTAAAAGAAGGTCATCTAGATTAATCCACCAGAGTCTGGAGAGTCAATTCCACCTCGACCCTATTCAACATCTTCAACTACCCAAATGACTTGAGATAGTGATGAGGAAGGAATATCTTCTATACATGATAGAGTTTTTGTATAAGGATAGAAAGACTAGGTCTTACACTCCTTTATTATTATGTACTCATTTTAAAGAAATAAATAAAAGTTCACCTCCAAAAGAATTTCTTTCATTTATGTTATATTTGATGAATGTGTTATTAAAAATGTAGAGAAAGGTAAAGATCAAAAAGAAAATTCTTATGATGATGTGTTTTGTTAACTAGGGTCAGATGCTGATAGTCCTATGTATAATTTATAATATAATCCTATTATCATAGATATAGAAGTATCAGACTTAGAGCAATCTATAGAGATGGACCTTTACAAACCCTATATATGTCAGTGAAGTAAATCACCATAGCATGAAGGTTTCACCACCTCATCTACCTGCTCCTCTTAAAGATAAAGAGAAGAAAATTGTTGATCAAGGTTTAAAGCTTTTGCAACAAGAGCCAGTAGTCGAGCCAATTGCTCCGAAGGTTAACTACAACATCTTTGCCCATCTTAGTAAACTTTTTAATAGGCTAAGTATCTACAACGAAATGATGAAATCATTAATACATGCATTACTTAACTTAGAGATATGCCTGACTCAGCTAGTAGCAACTATCTCAGATGAAGTTTGCTAAGTTAAAGAGATCCCTTGAGTTACTTTCTCTTATGAGGATCTATATTTGGGGACCACAGATCACAACCGACCCCTATATTTCTATCAAAGTGTAAAACATCAGGTTGTCAAGAGTTTTAATAGACCCTCACACTTCAATCAATATTATGAACTCCAAAACATTACCATTCCTAAAATTTAATACTTAAAGACTCAGCTCATATAAGATGTTATTGAGTGGTATTAATGAAACTAGGGAAAAGCTTTAAGCTCAATCAATATATTAATAGAAATAGAGGGATTGAAGATTGAAGCCAAATTACTCAAAGATTCACTCATTTGGCCTTATTACATAACTATATGAAAAACTATATGAAGATGCAGCTTATTATATGCCTAAGAAGCAAGTGCATCATTCTGTGAAATCTAGCATTATTGAGCATTAAATAAAACAACAAATAAAAAAGAAGAAAAGAAAGGATGAAGAAAAAAACCTCTAATAATACAAATTAATTTGGAATCTAGTTCTAATGAGGATTCTAATCAAAGAGATGCCTCAATAAAGTTTGAGATTACACTAGAATTAGAAAGTGATGAGGAACAAATCTAGGCATTAAAGGATGAACCTGAAGTTTCTATCTATATATGAAAAATTAAAGAAATATGTAGACACTTTTACCTTAACTACTGTTGCTCAAAATAAAGTTTTATAATTAGAAGTCAAAGTGACCCTTAGCCTATCAAGAGAGGTGGGAAAGTTATCTAAGTTCTGCTTTGTACCCGGACCTTCAAGCTCAGAAGCAAAAGTAAAGCTTGAAAATCTATTATCAAATAAAATAATAGAACTTTCTTTTGATTGGTATTCTGATTGTATTAGAATTTCTGTGAAGTGTGGTTTAATTACAAATAGTTGGCCCAAAGATATAGCTCAATGCATTGAGAGCTTGTGGAATACTAAAAATAAAAATCCAAAATCCAAAGCTGGCAATGGGTTTGGTATCATTGGACCATTAGATAATGTGGAACACTATTTGATGTTAAGCAATCATCTAGAATTTGATCAATTATTTAAAATTCCTTCTAACTTTTTAGAGGAATTTTTCCTTGAAATAATAAATGAATTTGATGATTGCTTACTTCAAAATGCAACCCCTGAGTTTGAAGAAGAAATAAAGTCCACTATTGATGAGTTAAGAGAGATCTACCTAGAAACTAAAGAAGACACAAAACTAACTTTTGTTAATTCATTATTGGGTCCAAAGGATTTCAAAGATTTGATCACTTTACTTTTTGAATATAAATATTTCTTTGTATGGAGCTATGATGAAATGCTAGGTTTATCTTTGAATGTTGTAGTGCATAAATTAGAGATTAAACCTGATGTAATCTTATTAAAATAAGCTCCTAGGTTTATGCATCTAGAAATTGAACATCAAGTAATTACTGAAGTTAAAAAATTAATTGAAGCTAGCTTTGTGTGAGAAGAAAAATACTCTAATTGGCTAGCCAACATAGTCCTCGTAAAGCAAAAGAATGGTCAAATACACAATTACGTTGACTTTAAAGACTTGAATAAGGCTTGCCCTAAAGATGAGTTCCCATTGTTAATACTGAAACTTATGATGGACATAGCCTCTTCACATGAGATCTTTTCATTCATAGATGGATCATCTGAATACAATCAAATAAAGATGGCTCCAAAGGATGAAAAGCATACGATGTTCAAAACTCTTACATGGATATTCTGTTACATGGTCATGCCATTAGGTCACAAAAATGTCGGGGCAACTTACCAAAGGCCCATGATAAGAATCTTCGTTGACTTAATTCACAATCAAATAAAATTCTACATCAATGATCTAGTCATCAAAAGTAGAGAAAAAGAAAATCATCTATATGATTTATGGATCATTTTTGAACGGTTGCACCACTATAACTTGAAAATGAACCCATTAAAGTGTGCTTTTGAAGTGACTTCGTGGAAATTTTTAGGGTTCTTAGTGAGTCACAATGGGATAGAAATTGATCATAAAAAAATAAAGCTATTATAAAAATGTTGCTACCTAGGAGTCTTACATAGTTAAGATCATTCCAGGGAAGACCCACATATTTAAGGAGGTTCATATCAAACTTATCAGGAAGTTGTCAGCCATTTGCGATATTAATAAAGAAGGATTCAAAATTTATTTGGGTTGAAAAATGCCAAAATGCATTTGAAAGCATAAAATAATACTTAATGAACCCTCTTAGTTTGGCTACTCTAATTCCAAGAAATCCATTGAATTTATACACTACAACTTTGGATGAATCACCTGGGGCTTTACTAGAAGAATCACTTGGGGCTTTACTAGCCCAAGTTAAAAGAAGGGAAAGAACATCCCCTCTATTATTTAAGCAGAAGACTCATTCCAACGGAGATGAATTATTCGCCTATTAAAAATCATTGTTTGGCCTTAATTTTCTCTACTAAAAATTAAGACACTACATGTTTTCTCATAAAGTAAATTTAATTTCAAGAGTAAATTAATTATAATATCTTATTACGTGCTGGACATTGTCTAAACATCTAGCACATTGGTCAATGATTTTATTGTAATTTGAGATTACCTTTGTCCCCATTCATGTTATAAAAGCTCAAGTCATAGCTAACTTCTTAGTTGCACATCAGTTCCCCTTTAAATGATGATCTTCCATATGAGTAAATTATGATATTATATGATGAACCTAATGCCACATGGGAATTATAGTTTGATGGTGTAGCATCATCAAAGAAAAATAAAAAATTAAATTAGTCTATCCTAGAGAAGGCAAGGAATAAATTATTTTTCATTACTCCACATAAAGGAATCATGCAATATTTATATCATCTAGTTGAGCCTTGCACAAACAATGAAGCTAAATATGAGGCTATCATAACTGGGTTTGTGCTAGTAATCTTTATGTATTAATAATATAAAAATATTTGGGGACTCTTAACTGGTTATAAACCAAGTGAGTGGTGTCTATAAGGTTTTTCACCCTAAGATCTTTAGTTATTATCAATACAAAATAAAATTACTTGAGAAAATTTGATATGTAACTTTGTATAGGATATCTCATAAAGATAATTTTATAGTAGTTTCTTTGGTAAATTTTCCAAAGAAATTTTATGTCAAGAGAAAGAGTCTATTTCTATAAAAGTCCAAAATCAATAAATTTTATAATCTATAGATTTAGACTACATTAATAGAAAAGTAGAAATGCAAATGATAATCGCTCTTATCAAAAGTCAAGAAGTGTGTGACTAGAGGCAACCATTCATTGACTACTTGAGTAAGGGGAGGCTTCCTAAAAAGAAGTCCCTAGAAAATCAAATAAAGAAGCATGCCTTGTCCTATGCATTAATTAATAACACATTATACTGTAGGTCATTCAATTAAAAATGGCTATGCTATTTAGATAAGCAAGAAGCACATAAGAACATGACTGAGATACACTCTAGATTGTGTTGTGCTCACCAATTTGGACCCAAAATAAAATTGAAAATAAAAAGACTTGGATATTATTGGTCGTTGATGTTAAATGACTACATGGAAATTGCACGTCATTGCCATTAATTCCAAATTCATGGTGTAGTTTACAAATGTACTACACCCTATGATTGTATCTTGGCCCTTCGAGAGTTGTAACATCATAGAGCCTACCCCTTTTTCATTGAAAGGGCATTATTTTATATCTAATTATTTTTCTAAATGGGCTGATGTGGCACCACTGAAAGAAGTGAAAGCATATAATGTGATAAAATTCTTTCAAGAAAATGTCTTATTTCGATTTGGCTTTCCTTATCGAATTATATCTTATAACAGCTCATCATTCAAGTCCAAAAAATTAAATCATTTCATGGCTAGAAAGAAGATAGATTGGAGATATTCAACCATTTATTGCACCAGGGCAAATGGGATGGCCAAAGCATTTAACAAAACTCTTATGAGAATTTTATAAAATGTACTGGATAAAAATGAACACAAATGGCATGAAAAACTGGTTGAAGCCTATTGGGCCTACCAAACCACATATAGGATACCAACTCAGTCTACACCATATGCTTTGGTTTATGGAACTAATGCTATTCTCCCATTAGAAGTACAACAACCCTCATTAAGAATAGAAGTCAATAACAGTATTATAATAAATTTAAATCACAAACTCAAATTAGAAGAACTTGAAAGTCTTGAAGGAAGATGTATGATAGCACAATATGAGCTTGAAATGTACCAAGCACGCATGGTTCAAGCACATGATAAGTTATTCCATCTTAGAACTTTTCAAGTAGGAGACTTGGTCTTGGTTCTTAAACCATCAATCTTAGCTTGTAATAGAATCAACAGCAAATTCAAGCCAACTTGGGAAGGAACATTTGTAGTGGAAAAAGTCCATGAAGCAAGTTTTTATTAGTTGATTACTTGTAATGGTGAACATCCAATGTCGCCAATCAATGGGTGATATCTAAAGAAATATTATATGTAACTTCTACTCAATTTTATAAGAATAATGATCAATAAAATTATATTTCTCTTTACCACTTTTGCTCTTGATGTTATTTCTTTCTATGAAATAGTTGTCAAAATTGTATAAATTTATATAAGTCTTCTTAAATGCAAACTCTCTAAGATAGGAGTAAGCCTCTTCAAGGAACCTTTCCTATACTTACCTTGAGTTGGGACCAAGCCTTCCATGGCACCCACCTCATGTCATTTATAGGTTTGGAACAAGCCTTTCATGGCACCAATCCTATTATTCATAGGTTAGGACAAAGTCACAAAACCCCATTCTTATCAAATTGACTATTTAGATTAGGAATAAGTCATGAAGACCCCTTATCTATTAGTTAAAATATTAAAGATTTGATTAAATCACCAAGAACCCTTTCCTCTTCTTTAGCTATCTAAGTTAGATTAAGCCATTGAAAGCCCCATCTTAATAGCTAATCAAATAGGAGTAAGCCCCTCAATAGGCATCTTTCATATAGAAAGCTAAGATAAAGTCATCAAGACCTCTTTCTTGCCAAATAAACTACTGATGTTAAGAATAAGTCATGAAGACCCCTTTCTTATTAACCAAAATAATTGAGGTTTAGGAACAAGTCATTAATACACCTCTTCCTCTTTATAGGTACTCAAGAAAGAGTTAACCCATTGAAGGCCCTTTCATAACAGCCAATCATAATGGAGTAAGTCCTTTAGTTGGCATCCTTATAGGGATAGGATAAAGTCATCATGACCCCTTTCCTTTTCAATCTACTCAGGTTGGAATTAAGCCATTGAAGGCTGAACCTCATTGGAATAATATTCAAGTTCTTGTGACTTCTTTTCTAGTGCAAAATAAAAGAAATTAAGAAGTGTAAATAAGCCATTGAAGCCCAATTCTTATAAATTATTTAGACCATGAATTAAGTCTATTTGACCCATGTCTAATAGTCAAAATATTGATGTTTAGGATTAAGCTATTAAGCCCCTTCTCCCTAGTTTAGCTATTTATGTTGGAATCAAGTCTCCAAAGACCCCTTCATAATAGCTAACCATATAAGAGTAAATTCCCTAATGGTATCTTTCTTTGGTTAAAATTTCATGTAGTTTGGATCAGTAGTAAGTGTCCATATTATCATCCTCTCAAACTACTATTCTTAGATAAGATCAAGTCCCTTGAAAGCATCTTCTCTATCTATAATGGTTGTGTTTGGATTATACCCTTCTTTGAGTCTACTCCTAATGAAAACTCTATTCTTCTTAGAACTCAGTGAGTTTAAGTGCCTAAGAATGAATCATTCCAAATTAAAACAAATTTAGGCTTTTGTAAGCCTATCTCTCACAATCAAATCCAAAACACAATTTGAAATCAAAATCAAAAATCAAAATTTTGAATTTGAACTCCTTCAAGTCTACGCTTGTAATGTTGACTAATTCTATCAATGCTAAGATATGCAGTGTACTCTAGATCCACTACACATATTGGGGGTCCATTTGTTGACCTCATTTTTTGGATGAGATTAACATCATTTCTAAAATTAATAATTAGGACACTCAATCCTAGATTAGGAGCCTCCTACTTAAGCACTTAAAACACTACACTTATTAACCTAGTGCATCCTTTTTGGGTTTGATTTAACCTAACATATTTAGGTAGACTCAACCCAAATCTCAAACATAAATTAAATCAAACACATTTCACTTGAAACTTGAATTCATTTGGGTTTAAACCAAAGTGATTAAGGTGATTAACCTAATTATCCTATTTAAGCTTAAAATTAATTAAATTAAAAATATATTCAAATAAAATAAAAAAAATCCAAATTTATAAAAAAAATTAAAATAAAATGAAATGAATGAAATCAAATCCAAATCAAGGTCAAATATGGTCAACCCTTTTGGTAAAGGGTTTGACTTATGTGTGTCCCACCAAGTTAAGGGTCAACCCACCAAAATTTGACCAAATGAAATCATTCCAAATGGTTAAAATGATAATATATTCATGTTTAAACATGAATTTAAATGAATATAAATCAATGAGGCCTTAATTAGGCTAATTAAATCATTTGACCTAAATAAGCCTAAATGGATTCTACTGGATTCAAATTCAAATCAAATTAAAATTAACCCAAATTAATTGCATAAAATCTCTTCGGAATGATTAATAAATATAAATCAACTAATCATTAAGCTCAATTTTCCCAATATAGACATTTGACCTAAATGAACCTAAACCTAACCCATTAAGTTTCAAATTGGATGTAATTGAATGATCCAATCCATTCCTAAATACTTGGATCATCATAATTAAAAAGAAAATGCATTATAATTGAGCCAAGCACACCACTTGAGTCAATTAAATTCCACCCAACCTACTTAATCCAATAATGGGTTAAACATGAGGTATGAAAATCATAAAGTTTAAATCCAATTAAAATCTTTGATTAACAACACCTAAATGGTTAAACTAATGTAATTTCAAATATCAATTTAATGTTAATCAACCAAATGGACCAAGGCATGTCAACCTACACAAAAGAATTGTTAAATGACACCTTTTAAACCCAAGCTTGAACCAAATGTCTTAGAACACATCTAAACCCTTTCTAAGATGGGTTAAGAGTGCTTGACAGCCAATCTTAAACAAATTAATCAAGTCCAAGTCAATCCAAAACAAAAGAATATGCCATGGAAAGAAATAGATCCATTCATCCTCTCTTTGTTCTTCCATTTTAGCACCTCTAGTGTATAAAGATCATCAGGAGCCTCAAAGGGTAAAAATCACCTTTGCGGACCAAGAGAAGGAAAAAGGCATAAGAGGTTCTAGTCCTCTAATGGAAACAGGAGAAAGAGACCATCTCATGCCAAATTAAGCATTCCATTACCTTTCACTAGTGAAACGAAGTTGAGCACAACATTTCCCCAATGCCAACGTCACCGATAAGCTAGAAGATGACCAAGCTCCCTGGAATCCATCTGTACCATAGGCCAATTTAAAGGAAGGTAACTCAATTATTTCTTCCCAAAGACTCCTCGCACTATTTTGAAGCTAACCAAGTCAACTCCATCACCTGAGATCTCTGTCGGTGAGGTACGCACAAAACCTAACTCCTTTTATTTTGGCTTTTATTTTGTGAAAGAAACTTGATCTTAAGGAAGATCAAGCCATATATATGTGATCTACATGAGGTCTTGATGATTTTGGAAGTGAAATAGAGTGATTTCAATGATTTGATCCCCATAATTTGTCTTAAATTGATGGACGGCTCTCGACTTTTGCCACCGCTAAGAGAAGTGAAATCTTTGCCATCCAATCCTTTCATTAGAAATGATTGGCCAAGATTTAGTTGAACAACTTGATCAAAACCCCTATAGGAGCCTGTGGGAACATCTGAGGCTTGAATCAATGTCACGTGCACCATCATTTTAACATGTGATGTACGTAGATCTCACATGAACGAATGGCATGACATCGCATCTAAAGCGGACGCATTTAAATGGAAAAATAGGATTTCTAATTTTTAAAATTGCAAAAAAATGCTAAAAACTTTAAAAATTATAATAAATCAAATATTAAGCCAAAAGATCCAAATAAAAGCTCTATGGATTAATCTTAATGAGAGGAATCCATTAAAATTAAAATTATCAATTAATTTTAGACAATTTTGAATTAAATTGGCTTTAAATGAAAATAATCAAACTTAAATTACTTTCAAACCACTGTTCAAATTGATTTGAAACTTTGGGAACTGAAATTAAGGTTAAGATACACATTAGGTAAAATTTTCATAATTTAATGAAGAATAAAAATAAATATATGAAATATTTAATTCTAAATCCTAATTTTAATAAAAATAAATTAAATATGAATCAAATAAATTAAAAAAACTATGGAAATAATTCAAAGCATTATAATGCATCATAATGAACTTAAATACATCACTAAAGTTCTTTGGAACCTAATAAACCCTATAATAGTATAATCATGTGATTAATTGGATTAATTAATGCAAATAAATAACTTGAACTTAGGAAAATCATAGTTAATCAACCAAGCCCCTGAGTGATTTTCTTTAAACTAAGCTTAATTTAAGTTTTAATAAAATAATTAAAACCTTAATTAAACTCAAATTATACATGTGATCATGATGAAATTTAAAAAAAATCAATTTGGCAAAGAATTAAATTTTCCATAAAACTTTCAAGGCTAATTGACATCTAGAGTGGGAGTTATTGAATTTCCTAGTCCCTCGATCAATTTACATGAAATATTAAATCACAAAATTATAAAAATCATAATACTTTGAAAAATCAATTTAGAACATTTCAATTAACTTCGGACCACTCAAGATAAATTGTTTAACCCTATGATGTTAATAAAATAAATTGATTATGTATTGAAAAAAACTTAACAAGTGATTAAAAGAATAAAAATTAATTAAATAGTCACTTTTAACTAATTAGGATAAAGGTTATCCAATAATTTTTAGATCTAAATACAAATTTCATTGACATGTAAATCCTCTCAACTCATTCAACTTGAGTGAACAATATAATCCTAAAGCATTAATAAGTATAATCAAGTAAATTAATTATACTTACATAATTTGAAGCTTAGAAAATTTAATCCACATATAATGAACTAACCTAAACCAAAAAATGGAATCATAAGTTGAAGCCAATGAAATTAATCCAAACTTGATAATGAAATGAAATGATTATATAAATGTGAATATAATTAAATTATTTGAAAACATAGAAGTCAATGCATTATGAAATTAAAATGTGATGAATGATTTAAGTAATGAAATTAAACTAAAATGTAAAGCTTAAATCTAAGTTACTAAACCTAATATAAACATAAAGCAAATATATAATGAGCACGAATTAAACATAACATAAATATAAAACAAACATATAATAAACATCACATAAACATTAACCACCAAATAAAATTAACCTAAAGCCAAAATTAAATGAACAACGAATTGAATAAAAATAAAAATATAAAACAAAATACATAATAAGAATAATATAATAAATCTAAATAAACTAAACATATAATGGGTATGGAAATCAAAGTAAAAATTTAATCAAAATAAATTACAATAGCATAAACACTATGTAATAAATAAACCTAATTAATCTAAATAAAATGAATAGTAAAAATCAAATAAATGAAATGAATCTAATCAAATGAATGAATAAAATCAAATTACAAAACTCAAACTATAATAAATGAATTAGACTTAAAGTGAAAATCAATTCAAATCAAATTATGATAAATGAACTTAATTGAAGAAACATACCTTAAAGAAATAAATTAAATAAAGATATGATTAACAAACATTAAAGGACTAAATGAGAAGAAGAATTCAAAATAAATAGAATTAATACATTTATTAAACTAAACTCAAACTAAATCTAAAGGAGAATAATTAAGATACTTAGGATCTTAGTTAGACCTTTGGAATGAACATTCATGTAGGGTGAAGGCTTCATTCTATTAGGATTTAGGATGTTGAATAGAATGGGTTTCACCCAAAATTGAACTTATTGTATTCTTCATTCTTTAAAACTTAATTTCATCTAAACATAAATGCACCAAAAATGAAAATTAATAACAAATCATTAAATCACTTAAATTGAAACCACCCATGGTAAATTAAACTAATTTTAAAGATAAATAAAGTTAAAAGAATAAATATAAATTTTTTTTATAATTAGTAGCATATTGTATATAGTCTGGACTCCCGAGGTCGTAGGGCTATTTGTCTGAAGGAGGTCTTAATAACTCGAATCTCTGGTATAACATTGACACACACCTATGAAGAAAAATTATAAAAATTAAAAAGTTTTAAAATCTAATTAAATTAAATATTGGAAATCCAAATTGAAACTTGAATCTAAAAAGGCCTAGTAAAGTCTTGCCACACAAACCCATTTCCTTCACACACTAGATTATTAAGTCACGAACCCTAGACTTAGGTTAGGTGATTATGTGGTATTCTATGTGATGTGATGTGTTTTTCTTATTTTGTGATGTACTATTTTAGACTGGATGGATAGGATTATTTATCATTAGTTTGGATGGTAAGACATGTTATTTTTAAAAGTAATGCTATCTTTTATAAGGGGCTAGGGCTATGCTAAAAAGGGACCACCATCATAAATTATATATAAATTCTATTTTCTTGCAGGTATGATTAAGTCCCTAAGAATAAACCAATAGGATGTGGGCATTGACAACTAATGCTAAGGATGTATGCTTGCAAATATAACTACTAGTGTGTTGTTTGCATTTTCCTAACATTTATTTTGTAGGGCTTAAGGATTTATTTTTGAATTTAAAATGTAATTTAATGCTTAGAATTAGGTTAGGATCTAATGGGTCTAGGAATAGCAGGAGCTAACCACTTCTAAGTGCATGTTAGTTAGGCATAAAATGCATACCCTAAAACCTTAAATGTATCATGAGTCAAAACATCTAAAAATTATAAAATGTGCATTAGTTAAGTGCATTTCATACCCAAACATGATCCTAGGGATTATAAACTGAGTCTAGGTTTTATATTCTTTCTTGAAATATAATAAACTAATCTTCTTACATTGATAGGACTAGACATCATGGATTTATAATTTACTTAGGTGGTGTTAGCTGGCAGCCCTTCTATATGGATTATAAGTCTAGAAAAGTCACGAATAGGTTTCCTTTCTCAAGTAAGAGAAAGAAAGAATAATTCCCAAAAGTGAAACTAGGTCAAACATCTGACTTATGTCAAAAGCAATTGCAGACTTAAGTTCTGAAGCATCCTCCTCAAAGTAAGTTTTCAACCCTAGGAATTTCTATAGTCTTATGCTATTAGAATATAAGTCCTAGATTTCTAATAAAATTTTAACTCAAAATTTAATTTAACTTTTAAACTTTAAAGCCCAATAATAGGATAGTTGGAATGCCTACTAGGCATCCCAGTATAAATATGTATTTTTCTACTTAATCCCAATTGGTTTTGAAAAATAATGCTTTCCACTTTGCGGTGTTCCCCATTGAATTTTCTAAATACCATTTAATTTAGAAACCAACTTAGAAATTCATAGAAATAATAACTTATTTCTTTAATTGAGAGTATTCTTAGGAAGAGATCCTTCATTGGTAACATGCAATTATGCTTTAAAGTAAACCATGTTCTACTTCCTATTTAGTTTAGTGGAAAAGTCTCTGGTACACTAAAGACTCATTAGCCTTAGGAGTCTTTTTATTAAGTGATTAAATCCATTATAAGATAACATATTTATCTTTCAAGAAAATATTTTTATTCTTTAAGGACACATTTGATCATCTAAATAAGAAATTCTTAAATTCTATGTGGTGTCATAAATTTTTCCCACAAGAGTGAGTGACTTTCTTCTTGTGTGAGTTACTTATCTATCCTATCAACTATTCATTTAATCCTTCGAGAGGTTGCTTATAGAGCATGGTAATGGTGGCTATAAAGAAAGCAATGACTATGTTTATTGTAGCTGAGGGAAAGAATCCACTAATCCATTTGCAATCAATAGAGTCATATATTTTTCATGGACATTGTCATGTAAACCCAAACTTTCAATGCAAGTTTAGCGACTAAATACCATAAATGTGGATGAGTTATGCATCCCTTTAGATTACTTTAAATTTTGCTTTCCCTTTCATTTTTTGGCCTGAGTAAGTGGACATTCTAAACTTTTACTAAGGGGTTCCCACACAAAATCTAATGACTTCTTTAGCGAGTATCATAGCTTTCTTTTTTTTCCTTAGGGAAGTGGAGTTAGCATGGTGTTTGGCTCTTTTTTCCATGTCTTCTCCATTAAAGGAAACCAAAATGATAGTTCATTTCTTAGTGGTTCTTTTAAAGATCTATAGATTTCTAAATAAAGTGAACAACTAACACTCCAAACTATGCTTCATTCAGAGCTTGATTGGGTGGCTGATGTCAATTGCTTCTACTTATTTTTCATAAAGAAATTGGCGACTCCTAAAGAGAGTGCTTAAGAGAAAAAGATCTTAGCAAAGGTGATGAGTAGGACTCTCAACATTCAACATTACCTTTATTTGGAAAATTTCATGAATTTTTTATAGTAAGTATTCACCCTCTATTAAAATTCATGGTTACTTTTGGCTCACATATTCTTATTTTTCTATTTCACTTCTTTATAGGAGATGATGTTTTGGCCCCTTTTGATCAATTCTAAAGTCACTGAGTTCCTTGATGAGCTTAAGGTTGAAGAATTTGATAATGAGTCAGCTTATGTTGAGATCATTACTTAGAAGTTAGATATGGAGGTACGACTGAGCTCAACTTCCCAAAAGTCCAAAAAAAGACCAACAAGTAGTACTCCTAGTAGTCACACAAAAAAGAGGAGTGATAATGGCAAGAAGCTAGAGGAGGGGTATGTTATGAGTAACTTTACTCCTGACTTGGACTAGCCAATGATCAAGGCCTTTAAGCTAGGGAAAAAAAAATCTTTTCTGTAAGCTAGGGCAAAAAAAATCTCTTCTGACTCACTTCTTGAAGGCCTTCTAATGCACAACTACTTTATAATTTTATGGTTGCCCATGTTATTGCATACTAGTTAAACTGGGAAGTCTACAAGAAACTCTTTCTCATGAAAAAATATATTTTTGCAATAAGGACTTAGTTTTCCATGGTGAAGGGTGAGCTCAAGAGTGCCAAATCCAAGCTCGCCAAACTCCAAGAAGAGTGAGGCAATAAGAGAAAGAAAAGGAGTGAGAGCTAGAGGTGGATTTCCCTTACCACACTAATGAGTTTTAAAAGAAGAAAGATAAATTTTCTAGCTTCTTTGATGTCGATGAGTACAAGAACTTGTTACATGAGAATTTTATGGTGGGGTTTGAGTTCATTATCATCAAGTTGGTGAAACATGACCAATTAGATGCCAATTTTTTAAACTTTGACAACATTTTTCCATATCAAAATTGGACTCTAAGGTGAGTAATGAGGAATGGAGCACCACCTAGTTATTTTATTTTCTTTATTACAATTTTTATTTCTTCTTTTGTACCTATGAGTTGGAAGAGTGATTATATATAAAAAATTTTATATTCATCATTTGCTTTTGTACTTATGTTTTTTCTTTAATGAAAGGATGAATTTTCTATATAGTTTTCTTATGAATGCATTCATTCAATTAGATATTTACAATGAGTGACGAGGAAGGGAGCACCAACTAGTTTTTTCTATTTTATATATTAAAAATTTTATTTCTTCTTTCTTCCTTTGTACTTACGAGTTGAAAGAGTGATTATATGTAAAAAATTTATATATTCATCATTTGTTTTGTACTTAAGTTTTTTCTTTAATGAAAGGATGAATTTTCATTATAATCTTCTTATGAATGCATTCACTCAATTAGATATTTACAATGAATAAATATACTCATAATATATATATATATATATATATATATATATATATATATATATATATATATATATATATATATATATATATATATATATATATATATATGATTGATTTATATTTGAGAAATCATAATATATTTTATAATGTACTTGTCAAAATGATATACTTGTTGAATGCATATCCTCACTAAGCTTATTGAAGAATTATTTTAAGTAATAAATTCACAAATTTATGTGGAATATTGTTGCCAACTACGTAGAGAGTTGATCTTAGTCAACAACAAAGTGTTAGTCTTAGTTTCCATTATTAGGAAATTAGTCTTTGGTTGACAACCATGGAGAGTTGGTGTTTCATTGCAAACCATGGGAAGTTTCTCTTTAGTTGCCAACCATAAAGAGTGGGTTTAGTTGCCAACTATTTGAAGTTGGCCTTTAATCACTAACCAAGGAGATTTGGTCTTTAGTTTCCAACCATAGGGAGCTGGTCTTTAGTATAGGTTCTCCTATCATTTTTGTGAAGCGTTTAAAGTGAACGAAGTGCCCATATTTTTATTTAATTTAAGTTATTGAGTTAACCTTAGTATTGTTAGGCCAAGAATGATGTGCCAAGTTTTTAGGCTCTTTATTTGAGCCATATGTTGCTTGCTGAATGATTTTTTTTTTTGCTTGGGCTAGAAAGGACCCGCAATATAGCTACCTAAATGTTTAACTCAAGTTATTATTAGTCACCCAGTGCCTTAAGTTCTTGTAACTAATCAAGTATTCATGCAAGTTGACAAAAATTTAGTTTTGCATCTAACAATAATTCATTGAAATAATAAGAAATTAACATAAATTAATAATTATAAAATAAGCAAAAAAAAGTTTATCATATAGATAAAATTTTTTCAAGTCTCTCACATTCTATGTATTGGGTACATCCTCGATAAAATTGATAAGCTCCCAAGCTGACTTGTGTTCTGACAATATAAGGCCCATCCCAAGTGTGGCACGAGTTTGCCTAATGCATTTTAGCATATCACTGCTTCCACCTTTTCAACATCAAGTCACAAGCCTTGAAAAAATTTTCTTTGGCATGGTGGTTGTAGTATTTTTCCATCCATCTTTCATTATTTTCTTTCCTTAGTGATGCCTTAATCTACATCTCTTCTAACTAGTTGAGTGTGATCGCCATGGCTTCAACATTTGATCTCTAATATTTTCCAATCTCTTGACTCAGTCGATGATTGCCATTATTCTTTGACAGTGGAGTTCATAATTGACTGGTAGAACATCATTTATCTGGTGTGATAGAGTGAATGGTGTTTTCCTAGTTCATAATATTGTATTCATCCTAAGTGCCAATAAAATGATGGATAAAGCATCTATCCATTTGTCCTATGTCCCTAATACTTTTTTCTTCAATAGTTAAAGATCTTCTTATTCACTCCTCTATTTGACTATTGCTTTGTGGATGATGTATTGAAGCATGCCTGAGTTTAATTTCTTATAATTCAAAGATTTCTCTCAATCACTTATCAAAAAATCATGGGCATTATTTGTGATGGTCTTTATTGATAGCCCATACATTTAAATATGTCAGTATAAACAAAATTTTGAGCTACTTTAGCGGTTATCTTGGCGAGTGGCTTGACCTTGATCAATTTACTAAAGTAGTCAGTCATGTTGAGTATAAAATTTTTTTACCTACTGAAGATTTCTAGAGGACCTATCAAGTCTATTTCCTAAATGGTTAAGGGTCAAGGGCTTGTGCTAAGCTGTAGAGGCTATGGTGTTTGCTAGTATAAAAGAGATTGCATTTTGGTATTGCTTGCACCTCTTTGTGAATTCTTCAACAACTTTTCATAGTGTGGACTAGAAACACGCTTATAATAAAATTTTATTAGCACATTTTATCTTTTAGTGTGACTCCCACACTCACCAGAATGTACTTCTCTGAGTAATTTACTTTGCTCACTTGCTCGTACCAATTTCATATTTAGTGATTATCTCTAAAATAACACACCATTAATCAGTAGATGCTAAGTAGCTTTGATCTTGAACCTCCTTGGGTCTTGACCCCTATAAACTCTACAATTTGCAAGTACTTTCTAATAAGATTGATCCAACTAAGTAAATCTTCATAGTCTATCTACATGGACTAGTTCTCCTCTATACTTTGTTGGGTGACTTAAAAGAGTTGGCTTATCCCTATGTCCACTTACTCTAGATAATAATTTAGTGAGTTAATTTTGATTTATAAGTACTTGTTAAATTTTGAAATATCATAACTTTTCATTTTTTTGTGTTTACTTTAAGCAAAATCTTATATAGATGACTCATCTCTAACCTCATAATTCCCATTTAGTTGTTTCAGCATAACCTACAAGTTTGAGTGGGTGATGATGTGTTGGGCACTAAGTTCTCGAGTGAATCTTAGTTAAGTGAGTAAAGCCTCATATTCAAAATAATTATTTATTACATTGAAGTTAAACTTTATTGCTTGGGTTATGGTGATCTTTGTTGAGCTTTTTAGCATAATACCATCTCCCATGCCTTGCTCACTTGAAGAACCATATACATACAAGTACCATAAGGGCTCCATGTTGAATAAAATAATGTGTGAAAATTCATGAGTGCTTATGCCTTTATTACCATTCTAAGTGAGTATAATATATCAAACTTGCTCAATTCTATTGACCATTGTAGGGAGTTTTTATTTAGAACACCACACAGATCTTGAGGGTACTTATTTAGGTAATCAAACATGTCATTAAATGATAAAAATATTATTTCTAAAGAAAAACATATTATCCAATAATGTATTGGCTTATTTAATAATGACTCCTAAGGCTGATGGGTCTTCGATGTACTAAAGATTTTTCCCTTGAACTATATGGAGAAGTATATGGTTTATTTTATTGCAAGGTTCATAGTTTCCTTAAAGGGTAAACCCCTCTAGTTAATTACATCTTAGAAGAAAGAGAATTCTTCTTAAGAATACTCTCGATTAAAGAAATTTACTTTCATCTATGTGGACTTTAAAGATTGTCTTAAAGGGTGCTAATAGAGCAGATAGTGAAAGCAATCCTAGGGAATGAGTACTTGCTATGTCCACAATCTGTGGTAGTCTTTATATGGGTGTAGCCTAATTGAAGACATACTATTTAGCCACTCTATTGGGATTGTATCCCACTAATATCACAGACTCATGATGTCTGTGGAAAAGATAAGCAAATCTTACCTTAATTAGATCAAAATCCTGGCTTTGATAACATCATGGGTGTCTTTCTCTCTCTGTAAGAGAGTCTATGAATCCCTATCCCAAACTCTAATCAGGCAGGCTATGAAATGTTGATATGTGGATGATCTAAAAGAGATCCATTATGCAAGATGGAGCAAACATAAAGGTCCATATCTGATCTCTATCTAAGGCTACTATAGCCATGCTCAACTACATATCATGGGGAAATGCTACTTTCTGAAATAGGATGGCATCTCAAGATAATTGAAAGTTCATGATGTATGTACATTGATGAGTAAAAATTTGTTTGACACCACGTAGAGTTTAGAAATTTTTTATTTGGATGAACAAATGCATCATTGAGAAATAAATATATTATCTCTGAAGATAAATATGTTATCTTATAATTGATTTGATAATTTAATAAAACACTCCTAAGGCTAATGGGTTTCCTTGTACAAGAGATTTTTCCCCTAAACTACATGAAAGGTAGAATATAATTTTTTTAAAATTAGGTTTATGGTTCCCTATAGAGGCAAGCCCCTATAATTAATTACATCTTAGGAAGAGTCTCTTCATAAGAATACTCTTGATTGAAGAAATAAGTTTTATTTCAAAGGACTTCTAAGTTAGTTTTCAAAGGATTGATATTTGGTTTTGCAATTGGGATTGGTCAAAAGTGGAGAGAGTTATTTTTAGAAACCAAATGGGATGAAGTAAAAATTCCTATTGAAATTGAGATGCCCATTATGCACTTCAACTGTCCTATAATTAGGCTTTAAATTTTCATATTTTATTGAGATTTTGAGTTGAGATTTTCTTAGAAATCTAGAACTTCAATTCTAGCAACATAAGACTCCAGAAATTCCTAGGGTTGAAGGCTTACTCTAAGAAGGATGGTTCAAAACCTAATCTACAAGTGCTTTTGACATATGACAGATGCTTGACCAAGTTTCATTTTGGGAATTATCGGCCATTCCTCTCACTTGAGGGAACAAACCTATCCCTGACTCTTCTGGACTTACAACTCACATGGAGGGGATTCTAGTTAACACCACCTAAGTGCATTTTAAATTCATGACACTAAGTCTTATGAATGCAAGATGGTTAAACTATAACATTTTTAATAAAGGAATCTCAAAATTCTAGACTCACTCCCTAATCCCTAAGATAATGTAGGGTATGAAATGCATTAACTAATACATATTTTTTTTGTTTTTAACATTTTGACTCGATGATCATTTTAGGACATGGGCATGTAATTATTCTTACATGGTATGCAATTAGATGAAATTTAAGGGCAAATCAATAATAGAAGGCATGCTTCCCCAACAAGGCAGTCATCCTCATAGGTTAGATGCACCATACGTGCAATGGAAGAAGTTGCACAATTCAAATATTGAAGCAAAATAATTGCATGATTTTCATGAGCTAATTAATTTTTAATTGATTTTAAGTTATTCCCTATTGCTTTAGTTTATGTAAGGTTTTGAATTGTATTATTTTTATGTTTAAATTGATTAAATTTAATTGGGTAGAAAATTTAATTTTGGTCTTATGAGCCTAGGTCTAAGAATTCATTATAAAAAAGTACAACATAGAAAGAAACCTAGAAAATCAAGTTGATTCTATTGCACTCCCAACATAAATCAAACTAATTTAAATTTATAAAATAGCCCAATATGGATGGGTACCACTGTACTCCATGAAAGAAAGGAAAATGGGCAACTGAGCTCTGGCCTTATATAACCCAGCCTAGAACTACAAGTCTAGATCTATAAGTCTTCCTGCCAAGATTGTCTCCTTCAGCAGGGACCTCCATTGGGCTTCACACGATACCTCTGCACCATCTCCTTGTAGGGTCATCTCTTGCTAATCCTAGATCTCATATATCCTAACCTAATTCTAAGCTTAAATTTATATTTTTAAATTCAAAAATAAATCCTAACCCTTGTAAAATAAATGTCAAGAAAATAAAAATAACATAGAATATTTATATTTTATAAACATACAGGCTTAACATTAGTTACTTGCTAAGCCCACCTATCTTATGAGCTATGTTAAGGGACTACTCAGCACTTGCAAGCAAACAATAATTTTATAATTTTTTTTTATGATGGCAATTCCTTTAACATAGCCCCATGTAGAAGATAATGTTAATTCTAAAAATAAATCCTACCATCCAGACTAACATTAATCAATCCTATACATCCAGTCTAAAACAGTATACTAAAAAATAATAAAAGCAATTCTCATCATAATATCACAAAAAATTACAAAAAATCATAGAACGATCTAACTTAAGTCTAAGGTCCGAGACCTATAACTCTAGTTTGTAAAGAAAGAGGGTTTGTGTGGTACTATTTTGGATGGAGCCCATTCCATTCAATATCCTAATTCCTAATAGGATGATACCTTTATTCTAAGATAAAGATTTATCCTAAAAGTCTAACTAAAATTCTAAGTATTTTAATTAAACTTTACTTTAAATTTAGAAGGTTTGAATTAGTTCAGTTTATTTCATTTTATTTTAATTTTCTTTATTCTTTTTCATTTAAAGTTTTATTTTCTAATTTCTTTTATCAAAATGTTGTGATTAATTTTAACTTGAGGTTTTAATTCATTTGTTACTATTATTCAATTTAATTATCTCTTTAAGTTAATTCACTTGTTATTATGTTTTTAATTTCATTCTAATTTCTTTGGCTTGATATTGAAATTCATCTTTAATTCCTTAAATTTGATTCATTTTTATTTTACATATTTTCTTTATTGATTATGATGATTTATATATTTTTTAAGTTATTAAGTTTACTTTATTTGTATAATAAATTTATTTTACATGTATAACTTTAGATTGATTAAGTTTTTAATGTTATATTCTTTGGTTTAATATTCATTTTTTATTTATTTTATTTTATTAATTTTAATTTAGGGTATAGTTTCATTTTATTTTCATTTCATTTATTTAATTTTTAGATATATATATATAATTTACTCATTACATTTAAGTGTAAGTACTTCATTCATTCAATTCAAGTTAATTTCATTTGTTCATTTTCAATAATGTACATTAACCTAAGTAAATTTATATTCAGTTTATTATGTTTAAGATTATTCCATTCTTCAATTCCATAACTCAGTCACATTAATTATTCTTTCTTATTTTAATTTATTCATTTCATGAAGTTCTTTAAGGTTTGTTAATGAATTTAGACTTAGATGATTAATTCCCATTTATATATTTGATATATTATGGAATGGTTCAATTTATTTTAATCAATTTGAAGGGATGATCATTATGCCATTTGGAAAGAACACTTAGCCTAAAGTAATTTTTCCTTTTCTTGACTTAAAGAATTTAAATAAAGGTTATTCTTTTGTGTATTAAATTTACCTTATGTTACTTTGTTATTTTAAGTTTAATTCCACCTAGCTCATGGTTTTAATTATACTTAACCTTTCATATTTGCATTTATACCATTTTATTCCTTAATCCAAATGATTTTATTGTATTTATATATTGATAACTTATGAATTCAAGAGGTCAATGAACTTTATATTTCAATTTATAAATGAAATTATTATGGTTTAAGAAACTATTATTATGAAATATGATTAATTTTCATATTTTTCTTTAATCATGATCTTTAAAATAGGATTATGTAGATTCTATTACTTTCAGTTGGCTTAGTTATTTTACTTAAGTGTTCTGAAATCAATTATAATGCCTTAAATTTACTATAGATTTTATAATTTATGTAATTTTTTTATTTAATATTTCCCTTAAATTGACCTAGAGAATTGGAAATTCAAATACACTTAATCTAGAGGTCAAAGGGGTTTGAAATTTTTATGGCAAGTGGGGTCCCTTGCCAATTTAATTTCTCTAAAGTTTCACTTTGATCAGATGTGTAATTAAGGTGTAATTAAGGTTTTAATTATTTCATTAAAACCTTAATTATGCCTAATTTAGTAGAACCAAAGAGGGTTTATTCATTATTTTTGGGGTTCTCGTTGATTTATTGTGATTTATTTAAGTTCAGGTTAATTAAATTAATTAATGGCCTAATTAAGCCACTTTATGATTTATTATGTTCCCATGGATTTCAATGGCTTATTTATGATCATTGGGGCATATTACGATGTTTTGAATTAATTTGATGAATTTTCATCATTTATTTAATTTTTTATTAATTTATTTAATGAAAATGATGGTTTAGCATTTAAAAATTCTAATAATAAGATTTATTGCTTAATAAATTATGAAAAAATTTACCTGATGTGTGTTTAACATCAATTTCAATTCCCCAAAGTTTAATTTCACCTAGATTATTGGTTTTGGATTAATTGGGGTTTGAAAATCTACTTTCAAAACCAAATTAAGGCTAAAACACCCAAAATAATTTGGGGATTTTAATTTCAAAGAATTTCTCTCATCTAAATGAATCTATAGAGCCCAAGTTTGCATTTTCTTTATTTATATTTAATTTCCGATGATTTTATTTTTTAATTTTAAGCATTTTTAAAATTTTTAATTTTGGAAACCCAAATTTTCCATTTTGGCATGTTGGATCCACGTGGATCCGATTTGGCACTGCTTTCCATGCCGCGCCATATCATCGTGCCATGTGGTATCCAAGTGGATCTGCGTTTAAAAGGCGGTGCATGTGGGTTAATTATGGACCATCTGATTGAAGATCAGATGGTCATGATTTAAATTGTGGTTCTTCTTATCATATTTAATTAGAGATCCATCTAGATCTTGGTCATCCATTCCTTTTAAAAGGAATGGACGGTGGAGATTATGTCTCTTATGACAACGACAGAGGCTGAGTGTCGTCCATCATTTTTGCATAATTTTTGACCATCCAACCATCAAAATTGCATAATTTTGATGCCAAATCTATTAATGGATGAAAACATAGAGATCTAAATGGTTTGATCTCACTTGGGATCAAATTCCCTTCAAAAAGTAGCAAACTTGAAAGCTTAAGAGAGGTCGTTAATGGAATACCTTAGTCTCGGTGATCTCCAATGGTGGGGTTGACTCCAATAGCTATGGAATGGTGTGAGAAGCTTATGTGCCAAAGGAATTGAGTTGCCTCCCTTTTGATCACCTCCTAGACCAACCTTGACTTGGATTCCATTATCTTTGGTCATTCTTCGGCCTCCTCATGGTGAGGGGATCAGGGGAAGATGGATTTCAACTTTGTGTGAGGTAAGGAAGGTGATGGAATGGTCTGTTTCACTTTGGAGTAGCTCTAGGTAAAGATACCATTCAAGCCAAGCCTCTTAAGCAAGGTTTTCTTCTCCTCTTGGTTGATTGGGGTGATTGTAATCCCTTGAAACTAGTTACAGGGCTTACTAGCCATCCAACACCTGCATAAGGTAAAGAGGTGGAATGTGAATGAGGTGATAGGGTTAAAATAGGCTTTTCATGAATTTGACTTGCCATAGAATCTTCTTGGCTTTGGATATATCTGAAGTTGATTAAGTGGCTTAATGTTGGCTAGGAATCAATATTAATTATGTTTAGGAATGATTTCATTGCAACCTAAGTGAATCAGTTGAAAATTGGGTTGAGATCCTTTTGATAATTGCATTTAATAATTTCTTTTATTGGTTTAATCTAAGTTGCCTCACTTAATAGATTATCCTTATATTAATGCTTGGATTGTGTCCATTTAATCATTAATGAACTCTTCAATCAAAAGGTTTGAAGGATTTTAAAATTTATGGAGTGCTTACTTTAGGTTTAGCCCATTTTGATGTAATTGGATTTGAGTTGATTTTAATTAAGTCAAATAGTTTATTTGGATTAATTATAATGTGTTTAATTTTTGATTGGGTTAATCCAAGCAATTTGGAATGCATTGGATCAAACAATTCTAATTTTATTTCATTTTGAACCCATTTAACCCAAGTTGGGCTTAATGGGTTAAGTTTGGGTTCATTTGGGTCAAATGATCAAATTGGCCAAATTGGACCAATGATGGGTTGGTTTATGTTCAATAATCATTTTCAAATGAATTTAGATAATTGATTTAAGTTTATTTTAGTTTGATTATGGTTTAAACCCAAAAAGACCCATTTAGGCCCATTTAGGTTAAATGACCTAATTAGCCTAATTAAGGCCACATTGGACTTAAATTCTTTTGAATTCATGTTTACATATGTTTATATCATCATCCTAACCATTTAGAATTATTTTATTTGGTCAAAATTTGGTGGGTTGACCTTTGACTTGGTGGGGCCCACATAAGTCAAACCTATGTAAAAGTGTTGACCAATCTTTGACCTTGGTTTGGATTTGGATTCCTTTAATTTTATATCATGGTTTATGCTTCTAATTACATTTTATTTGGGTTTGTTTGGATTTAATATGAATTTTTTATGTTTATATGGTCATTAGCTTAGTTAAGATAATAATTAAACCTCAATCTATACTTAATCCATTTCAAATTTAGAGTAGTGTATGTTCAGGTTGAAGATTTGGTTTTAAACTAACTAAACCCATTAAGTTAGATTAATCCAAGGAGAGTATGTTAGATCACTAAGGGTTATGACCTAAGTGCTTAGTTAGGAGACTTTCTAATTTAGGATTAGATGTCATAAAGATTATCTTTGGAGGAAATGTTAACCTCATCCAAAAATGAGGTCAACATATATGAATCCTTTCATGTAAGTAGTGTCAAGGAGCATCTACTTCGTAGCATTGTGAATCAGTCATCACACTCACTCTGGCCAAGGTATATGTAGGTTAATGATGCTTGCGCTAGTTCTATCCTCTCAAGCAGAGTAATCAAGCTAGCCATCCAAAAAGTGGAAAGACAAACAGTTTGTTGTGTCTTAAAAATATAAAATACCATTGCCAAGTGGCAATAAAATCTACTAGAGATAGCTCCTCATCAATATTTCATGCTAAGATTCTCCAAAAATTAACGCTTCCTTCTGGCTCGAATTTGACACTGAATGATTCTTCATTTGAACGAGATCCCATATCAAATGGATCCTCTAATCATGCAAAGTGGGGCAAACACACTACTACATCAAAGAAACTCTCGAACCATGTGTCTATAGTAACTATGCCCCATCACCTATGACTTGATTTCTGCTCTCTAGATAATCTATAGTAATGATCTGGAGCATGATGGAGACCTCAGGAGTATACATGATAGCCTCTCCCACATTGACTATCGGTTGGTGTTAAAAGAGTTTATGATCTAGAGGTACACACTCCTAACAGGGAATGTCTTTAATAGGGAGACATGTTATATCCTACATGTTGACCAAAGTACTTATCATCTCATGTGCACAAATCCATGAAGAATTGGTGATCATATCCCAATGCTTTGCTATACTCTGGATCCAAGTAACTGGGAGGTGGCTATAATCAAAAAGTGATGCATATACTGCATGATATATGCTGGTCCTCCTGAGGATGTTATCATGCATATGTAAGTGATGACATTCCCAATATATATACCTACTAATAGCTAATAATGGTGTGCCAAATATCAACTTTAAGTCCCAATCTTCTGCTTTATGGTGTAATATACGATAACCTAAAAGTATAACTGTGCTTCTACAACTGGCTGAAGCACATCCTGATCTCCAAAGCTAAGGTGATCTACAATTTGCTCTAAGAGAACATCATGACTATGTCTTAGCTTTAGATTAATTACCCAATTAATAGGATCATGGTCTGATGGAAGCTTTGAATTGATAGATGGGATGCATGATGATCAAGCAAATGAAGCCTTAAAAATATCTCTGCCCATCAACAAATCCTGATTCCTTGAGAGTCACTCCTGTAACCCAACTATGCCATATGGATCATTGACTTTAATAGTGGCCCATATCTACTCTTTAGTAGGCTCTATAAGTGGCATATCATTTTTTCATCTCAAAGTAAACATCATAGCAAATCTGAATAGAAGAAGCATATAAATTTCACAGGCATTATGAAAATTAATAACATCTAAATTTGTAAATTTATTGTGCTTGTAGTTCTTGAGTCAATCTTCTCTAGTTTCATAGAGTTTGAATTGAATTTATTAAATATAGATTTATATTTTGAACCTCCTTTTTTGGTATATTTAGACTCAAATCTTATATTGGATTTAAGTTTAAATTTATATACGACCCATTTACACATGATGAAATCTAAATTTGGGTTATGATCTACCTCTTTTAGACATGATAGATATGATATGGCCCATTTGGGCATGATAAATACATTATTTACATTTAGATCTAGCCACATTTGGCATGATGGATTTGATTTAATTTTAGATTTGACCACTTTAGGTATGATGTATTTGACTTAAATTTAGATCCAGTGCCTTTGGGCATGATGGATCTAATCCAGCCCTTTTGGGCATAATGGATCTTTTATTTAAATTTAGATTAGGCCCCTTTGGGCATGATGAATCTGATTTAACTCTTTTCTAATGGAGAGAGTTTCTTTTTTATGGAGTATTTTTCTTGCATTCTAAGGCTTATAAATTTCCCCTATTGATAAGGGAGTTTTCTTTGAGATGAATACTTTCTTCTCATTTATTCAATGAGGAGAATCTTTTTAGTTGATCATTTTAGAGTTGATTTTGACTTGTGCATTTGAAAAGCATAATGTTTTTTAATAGTTATGCATAATATCTTTTCAGATATTGTCTATTTATGAGGGGCATAGGTCTTATCCCTTTTGCATCAATGAGCTAATAAGCTCCTCCTTTGTATACTTTTTCAACAATATATGGCCCTTCCCAATTTGGGTCATGTTTGCCACTTGTTCATTAGTATGAAATGATAGGCCTTCTACGTATCAAAATAAGTTCACCTACTTTGAAGCTTCTTGGGTGAACCATACGGTCATGTTCTTAGGTCATTCTTGGTCTATATATTTCTAGATTTTATTGGGTTTGTAATCATACTTCATTGAGAGTTTTAGTTCTTCAAGGCATATTCAGACATTTTTTTATCGTTGTAAGTTCATTTTGAATTGCTATAGGGAGTGAAGGTAGCTTTGCTTCAAGAGGAAGTACTACTTCTTCTCTAAAGACTAAGGAGTATGGTGTTTCTTGTGTATCCATTTTATATATGGTACGATATGACCACAAGGCTTTTATCCTTTTATCATGCCATTATCTTTTATTTTTAGAGAGAATTTTCTTGAAGAGTTTGACCAATATTTTGTTGAATGATTCTGCATGACCATGGGCTCTTGCATTGTATATTGAAGAATATTGTCAATCTATTTTGTATGTCTCAATGAAATGATATACTTTAATATCTTGTTCCATTATTGGATATAATTTTTCGTTGGTAGACAATATGGTCTCGAAAAAATTTCACTATGTTGTTTAATTTAACTTATTTTAATGGGATTGCTTCTACCTATTTGGAGAAGTAATCAATGGCCTAAACGATATCCCCCATATGACAAAGTATCTATTGGACCTATCATATCAGTTCACAAACTTTAAATGGCCAAGATGCCTCTATTGGATGTAAATTATCAGGTGGTAAATGTAATGTGTCTATATGTATTTGACATTGATGACATTTTTTGGCATGTTCATTGCAGTCTTGAACCATACTAAGCCAATAGTATTCAATTCATTTGATTTTAATTTTTATTTTAGGACTGGATTGGTGTGCACCACACAATCATTCATGTACTTTAGATATCACCATTTTTGCTTTATCTGGTCCTAAGCATCGTAACCATATTGGTCAAACAAACACCGACATAATGTATCATTCTTGAGAGAATATCGTAAAACTCTTTGTGAAATTTTATGAGCCTTTGATTTGTTTTTTGGTAATCTACCACCTTTAAGGTAAGTGACGAATGCTTCTCACCATCCATCTTTCTCTATTATAATTGAGATCTCTTAACTTTTTTTAGCTTTAAAGGTTTACAAATGGGTTGGTGCCAAGGCTATTCTACTATTGACTATTATTTGAATTAGCTCCCCATGAGGTCTATCATTTCTTTAGCTAATTTTACTAATATGTTGGCTTTACCATTATCTCGATATAACACCCTTGTAATTGTTACTTCAAGAATTTATTTAGGAAGCTCATGGACATGCTTATGATAAAGTATCAATTGAAGCTTGTTTATCTTGAAAGTCTTGATTATTTGTTCAAAATATGAGTTAGAAATCTTAGTAAATATAAAGTTTCTTAATTTTCATGTTAATTTCTAGCTCTAAATCTAAAATTAATGCTTTATATTTGGTCTCATTTTTGGTTTGAGGTACCATCAGACTATATGAATATCAGAGAATACCTCCTTGCGGTGTAATAAAAATTAAGCTAATTCTAACACGTACTCTAGGTAAACTAGGTAGTTTAACTGGCTTTACTGATGAAGCTCCATCAAAGTAGAGTTCCCATTTTGATGGTTGTTGAGCTTTCTTTATTTTGAAGATTTGTTCATTAGGAAAATCATCATTGAGTGGAGAGTTTGCCAGTAAGGAAAAAGAGCTATAAAGTCAGTCAGAGCTTGTCCTTTTATAGCATTTTGTGGGAGATATATTATATCAAATTGGAGTAACATGACTGCACATTTAGATAAGCAACTATTTAAGGTAAGTCTACTCATCAAGAATTTAGGAGGATCAACTTTAGAAATCAGAGTTATCTCATAAAATAACATATACTATCGTAGTTTCTGAGTAGCAAATATCATGCTAAACATTGCTTCTTATGTTGTTTTAATTTGAAGCCATGTGGACACCACGCAGATCTTATGGGGTACTTATTGAAGTGATCGAGCACAACATTAAGCTATGATATACCATCTCAAAAGATGGAAATATCACCCAACAATGGACCTAATCACCTAATAAGAACTCCTAAGATAGATGGGTCTTCATATATACCATAGTTAAGCACATATACAGATGTATTAAAGATTTAAGCAAGTACGTGCCATTGTTTAAACCAGGGAAGTGAGAAAATCTAAGACCTCCTTGGGGCTACTTAAAGCCTTATATTCCTAGGATGTCTAGACTATATACTTTCTATCTTAAATACATATGAATATATACACAACCATGAGAATGAAAATCATGCAAAAGATTGTATGTTAACAAATTTATTTATTCATGCAAAGTAAAGCTTTATCCAAATTCTAATGTATGTAAACATGATAATGAAATTAATTATTTAAACCAGAGAAGTGAGGTAATCAAAGACCTCATTGGGGCTACTTAAAACCTCGTATTCCCGGGATGTCCAAACTATATACATACATTCAAATATATGTAAACATACACATGAATCATGAGAATAAATCAATACTTTAACATGTTTAAGTTATAAACAAAGTAAATCATATATAATATTCATAGAAAATATCAATTTAAATTTTTATCATTAGTTTATAGGTTCGAAAATAGTTTTAAAATTTATTAGTGATAATAGCCACACATAATAGGATTAATTCAGTACATGCAACTTATACATATATGATCATATTCATTTAATTCTTTTAATTTGAAAACATGAATGGATGACATCAAGTAACATACAAATTCATGATGATTGAAAAGGAATAATTAAAAATTACCACATAATGCATAATCACATTACTTCCTAAGGACAATCAAGTTAAATAAAATCATTTAAGGTTAATCAAAGCTTTTTATGGAATTTGATTTTTATGTTTGAAACATTAAATTATAAGGAGGAGAAATGATATTTGCTATTTTTCCCCATCCAATGTTAGTAAATTAACATGTTTATAAAAAAAGATAATTAAGTGAATTTTATGAATTAATTAAGTTCAAGACATTAAGTAATCAACTTAATTTCCCTTTCCTATGCTTCTTAATTTAATTAACCACTTAATCATGAGCCTCCAATGATATGAAAATGAGAAATTAAAATTTGTAGTGCTCCTAAGGGACCTAATGCAAATTGGCTCATGTTCAAGAATTGATGGATTAAGGAAAGGACTAATTAAGTACTTATATGTTTTCCGGCCTATGGGTTAACCATATGTTCCATAAGGGTCTTTATGTTATTAAACACATAAAAAGGAGCCCATGCATTCAATTTGAGTTACTTGATCTAATTATCATTTTAATTTGATTTAATTTTATCATTAAATTACTTAATTAACCCTTAATTAATCCATGTATTAATTAATCCTCCCATGAAATGGATTTAGGAAAACATGAGAAAAGAGGACCTAATCATTCTCCCTTATCATTTTATTATTAAAAATGATTAATCATCCTTGATTACTTAATTTTAATGTTTGACATTTTTAATAATTATTAAATTACTTAAAGAGGGTAATTAAGATTTGAATTTCAAATTTTCTAAATTACATAGCCAATAAATCTCAAGAAAATCATTGGAGGCAGAGGACATCTCAAGAAATCAACACATCTAATTTGAGATCAACTGGCAAAGTAATTACGATTTAATTACAATAATTAAGATAAACTTCAAACCTTAATTAAGCATTGTTCATTAATCAAACATTAGAGATTTTAATTTTATTAAATTATCCTCTATTTACCCTTTCCAAAATGGGTTTACTCATATTTTTAGGATTTTTCTATAATTAGTTATGAACTTTTGAAGTTATAGCTAATTAATCACATTTCAAACACCTAATTAACCTCCTAACCTATCGGTGCCACATAGAAGCTGACACGACAAAGCTTTCCACGTAGCACCATGGGATATGTTATTTAAAATGTTCCCCGTGGCGGTTGAGTCAGTGACGGCGGACACGGTTTCATCCCCACTATCCGATCTTGGATCAGATGCCAGAAATTAATTCTTTGATTTTTATTGAATTAAATCAAGATTTCTTGTGGATTAAATCATCTACATCTATTCTAATCATGCAGAATGGATGGCGGGTAATCTTTTATCCCCTGAGCACCGGAAGATGGACACCGTCTGCCTTTTACTGCTTGATCCGAGCTCACAAGAGCTCGTGGAACATTAGGATCGACTCCAAAATGTTCGGGGAAGAGATCTAAGGAGATCTAAGTGGAAATTGCATGAAATCATAAAATCTTTTACAAAGGACCAAAACCTAAGGGATTTTCTATGGTTCACCAAAATTTTCCTTATTAGAGCTCAAGACTGGTGGTCCATTGACTGAGGTAGCTTTGTCTTGAAGAGATGAAGCCTTATTGAGAAGCTCTTGAGTTGCCGCCCTGTTAATATCTCTGCGGACCAAACATCACCATGAAGCTCACGGGTTGGTCTAGGAGTTCTTTCTGATGATCGAATCAATTGGGAATTGATTTGTTTTAACTCATTGGAGCTTGGAGAAGGTATGAGATGAGTTAATTTGAGTATGGTGGAGTTTGAGTGAGGTTGGACAGACAGGGGGCTAATTTTCATTCAGCTTAGGTCTCAGCAATGACAAGAAGCATGAGGGGATTGGGAGAAGCCCTTGGGATGCTCTTAATTAATCAAAGAAACTATCTCTATCATTTGAATTAGATGGGGAGGAGTATACTCTACCCACAAGTGAGACGACAGCTAGGATGGTTTTAGCTTTTGGCAGTCGTCCGGCTAGGGTAGGTGGCTGGAGATGTCAATGAGGGGCTGAGGTGGAGGATCTTGAGGGGTTGAGGCAGCTGCAAGGGCTGGCAAGGTGTGTACCTCCTCCTCTAAGTGTTCCAATGGGGGTCCATGGGTGAACTCACCCACTTCTAACCAAGGTTGAACCCAATAACCTTGGGTCAGGTGGGTTAGTGGTCCAAGTGTCCAAATTGAGCTAGGGGGGCTACCATGGGTTGGCTAGTGGGTGAGACCATCCAAATGGGGATTTTGTCTCATTTGGATGGCTTGGTCTAATGGGTTTTGACCCAAATTGGGTCCACCATGGGTTGGGTTCATTTGGACTGACCCATGGTGACCCAATGGGTCATGCCAAGTTTTGTTGGGCTTAGACTTGGTGTGGATGGGTTTGGCTCAATTTGACCCATATGGGTCAAATTTGGTTCACTTGGGTTAGGTTGACCAATTTGTCAAATTGGATCAAATTGGTGTCTTGGGTAAGTTCAAATGATCATTTTAAATATTTTGGTTTAATTGGTTTGGTTTAATTTGAAGTGGATTTGGATTTGGCTCATATGGGTTCATATGGGTCAAATGGGCTAAGTTGACCAATTTGGTCAATTTGACCAAATTGGCTTTGGTGGAGAGCTAATTTAGGTTCAATTGGTCATTTGAGAATTATTGTAGATGTTGGTTTGAATTAATTTGGATTTAGGAATGATTTGATTCAACTTGACCCTTTAGGTCAATTTGGGCTAAATGGGTCAATTAGGTTGGTTTGATCAAATTAGGTTCAATCGAAGGTTGGATCATATTAAATAATCAATTTATTATTGATTAGAGGCATTGGTTGCAATCAATTTTTTTAAAAATGAAATTTGGCCCAATTTGGCCCAACTTGGGTCAAGAGGCCAAATTGGCTTAATTTGATTCAATTGGTGGTTGACCTATGTTCAATGATCAATTTATGGTTAATAGGAATCATTGGTTTTAATTGATTTGGACTAAAATAAGGTTTGGTTAATTTTGGTCCAAGGGTTAATTAGGTCAACTTAGGTCAAGTGATCAAATTGGTTAGGTTTTCCCAATTGATTAAATTGAACAATTAAGGATGATCAACAATCATTTTAGAAGAGATTGGATAGGTTGATTCAATCTAATTTGGGTAGAATTGAAGTTTGAATCAATTTGGTCATTTAGGCCACTTTGGGTCAAGTGGACCAAATGGGTTAATTGGGTTGAATTGGATTGAATTGAGTGTTGAGAAAAGGTCAATGATGAATTTAGAGTTGATTAATGGCTTTGATTGCAATTGATTTGGATTTAATTAGATTTAGGCTAATTTGGACCCTTTACGTCAAATGGGCTAACTCAGGTTGATTGGATTGGTTTGGTTCAATTGGTTTGGTTATGAGTCTTGGAATGATTTGAAATTTAGTATTGAAATGTTGGAATGCTTTGGTGAAAGTCAATTAGATTGGTTTCAATTGAATAGACTTGAGTCATAAGATCATGGGATGATTGTAGATTCTTTTGGGTTAATGGTTAAGTTAATTTGGCTTGGAGCTTGGTTTGGAAACAAACTCAATTTGGGGTTGGTTATATTTTCTTGAGGTTGGTTTTGGATAAGTGGATAAGCATAGGTTATGGTTTAGTCCATGGGATAGGTAGAACCTATTTGTCCTAAGGCACATCCTAAGCTTAGAGTATACCTTCATAAGTCCCTAGGCTTGGCTTTAGTGTTCCCTTAATCACTAGAAGTGTCCTATGACTAGGGGATCCTAGTACTTAGAAGACTCCTAAGTCTAAGATGGGAAGGATGAGTCCTCACTCCAAAAGTGAGGTCAACACTTCTCAATTAGAGAATATCTTATTTTTTTCTCCTATCAAACATTAACTTATATAATATATGGTATTTTTCTTCCCTTGTTCATTATTTTGAGCTAAAAGAGCACCTAATGACTCTTCTAAGACTACCATATACAATATCAACAACTTTCCTGTTATTAGTGCTGCCATAATTGGGGCATGTAATAGATATTATTTTATGTTATCATATAATTCTTGACAAGAATCATACCATATAAAAGGTGCATCTTTTTCATTAGTTGAGAAAATGGTTGACATCTCCCTGAAAGATTAGAAATAAATCTTTTAATGTAAGCCAATTTGACTTGTAGTGAGTGTAATTACTTTGAGGTGTTAGGCGATGGCATTTATATTATAGTTTTTATTTTAGAGGGATCAATTTTAATTCTTTTATGGTGCACAATAAAGCCTAAGAATTTTTTGAAGGTCACATAGAAAGCATAATTCAATGGATTCCTCTTTAAGTTGAAACTTTGAATTCTATCAAATGCAACTCTTAAGTGGTTTATGTGCTCTATTTTTGATTTTTTCTTTTAATAACCAAATCATTAACATAACATTCCACATATCTTTGCATAAGGTCATCAAAGATGAGGGTCATTGCCCTTTGGCATGTATCACCAACATTTTTCATGCCAAATGACATCACTTTACAGCAATGTATGATGATTTGGTGTGCGGAAGGACATATACTTTTCACCTTCTAGAGCCATTCTAATTTGGTTATAACCCAATGAACCGTTCATAATTAAAAATATGTCATAGTTTAATGTATTGTCTACCATGAGTTTTACATTGGGCAATATGAATTTATCTTTTGGGCATGCTTTGTTTAAGTCCCTAAAGTCAATATAGACATGGATTTTCCCATTCATTTTCTTTTTTGGGATAATACTAGCAATTCAATCAACATACTTCTCTTCCTAGCTAAATCTTACTTTGATGAGTATTTTAGTTTCAGCAATCACTTGGTCTTTAATTTCTAATTGCATTCATTTTGGAGCTTACTTTATAGGCTATATATTATGCTTAATGGTAAGTTTATGTATGGCCATATCTACCAATTAGCCTAAAATTTCACTGTAATTCTAGGCAAAGCAATCTTTATATTCATAGAGTAATGTTTTTAATTCCTTCAATCATTCTGATGTGAGTTTAGTAATAACAAAGGCTAACCTAGGTTCTTCTTTAGTACCCAAGTTAATTTTCTAGAGTTCGTCAATGATAGCTTGATTGCCTTTTTCGAACTCTTTTGGGGCCTCTTTGAGGTCAATGATTAATTTATCTTTAGGTATATTCTCATTTGAATTATTCTTTTATTCTTTTGTAGTTTCCATAAGGACTTCTTCTTTGCAGGTATGGCATTGCATGAGTTTATTGAGGGAGATGTAGAAGAAAATATCCTAATCCCATATGGTGAATTTTTTATATCCTACTCTTCGAGGTCAATGATTAATTTATCTTTAGGTATATTCTCATTTGAATTATTCTTTTGTTCTTTTGTAGTTTCCATAAGGACTTCTTTTTTGCAGGTATGTCATTGCATGAGTTTATTGAGGGAGATGTAGAAGCAAATATCCTAATCCCCATATGGTGAATTTTTTATATCCTATGAGATTTTGGGTATTATTCACTTGCTAGAGCCTCTTAAACATATGAGCTTGAACGCTTGATTATATAGGCTAAATATTATTTTAAACAATTTCTTTAGAGTTGATTAGAAGTATTGAGAAATTATTATTGAATATTTTATTTATCAAAATCATTTCTTTCCAATAGAATTTGTGTGGAATTTAAGATTTGCTCTTCTGTTTTGTAGAAAAGGATCCCTCATTCGTTGTAACCTCTTCTAGGAGGGACATAAAAAAGTTTACAACTATTCTATTTCCTCATTTCTTGAAGTTAATAAGGCATTTATGTGTGCCTTTGGCATTGTAGTTATCTTCACGGCCTTGTTGAAGACTTGGGATTCGGGTACCTTTATTAGAGAAACATGAGTTATCACCGTAGTAGTATTAGTTTATTCTGTCCTTTGGTTAGCATAGATTTTCTTGCATTGATAATGTACTACCTCCTCTTCATCATCCTCAGTATCACTGCCAAGGTGGGGAATTACCTTGGATTGCTTTGACTCATTAGTATCATTAGCACTTTTATCTTTTACACTATCTCCTAGCAGTATTAATTTGATAGGTGGAGCCACTTATTTTTAAGCTTCAACTTCCTCTACCTTCTTAGGCATGAAGTACTTAACATCATCATAGATCTTGATTTCATGTATCAAGAATGGATTCATGTCACAATAAATTTGATTCTCTTCACCATTTTGAATAAACTTCATACATTGATGAAGCATTGAAGACACAATGCCATATTCATAAATCAACGAGCTGTTAAAGAGTGCTTTGTAAGAAACTTAGGCTTCGATCATATGAAATTTAGCTTCTTTATATAATTTTCCAAAGTGTATGGGTAGAATAAGAGACCCCAAGGTTCAGTTGTCCTTGTTTATTAAATCCTTGTAGGATTATTGTACTTTAATCCAATTTGCGAGCAGTGCTCGTAGCATTTTAACTATTATAAGATTAACCAAAGTGCCTGGATCAATCAATATCCTTTTTATTTTTGAACAGTGTTGCTTTAAGTTGTAACATAAAGGGGCTGATTATGTTTGATTGTCCCTAATAGCAGGTCAATCTTACTAAATATGATAGTTGCTGACTTTTGAGAGGTTAAGTCCTCTTTTTTTTCTTTAGTGAAAAGTACTTCATAGTATTCTAGGTTTTGAAAGGCTTTGATTAATGTCTCATGTATATCTTCAAATAATATGAAAGCATCATAGATACTTACCAAAGCAGAAAGTTTGATAAATGTGCCAAAACATATAGTATACTTCTATTTTGGTAGACTTTTGAGGTTTAATTAATGATGGAGAAAATGCATTTTCATTAACTTAAATTTATTTTGCCTTTATCATTGAATTTTTATTGTAGAGGTGGTGAGATTCGTTATCCACTCCTTAACTAGACTTGGATCACTTCTTCTATCAGACTTCCCCTATCATAAAAAGTCACTAAATTCAATATATTTTTAGTGTTTTCATAGTTTTAATACTCTTAGAATTATTTCCTAGTTTAGGGCATAATTTCTTTGAACCTGACTTGAATTTAGCAGACTTTTCTCTATGAAAGCACAGTTCTTCCTTAGAGTCATTTGAAGTTGCAACCACATTTATAACACGAGATGTTTCTATTAGAACTACTACTTCAAAATTTTTTATGTCAAGTATCAAATGGGCTATGTATTCTTTTATCATAACCAGCCTTCGAGGAGATTGCTTGTACTCCTCTAAATAGTCAATCCTTTTCCATGTTTTAGATTTTGGTTTTCTAGATTTCTTCGATTTCTTTGATTTATGGGCTTTTATGAAGTAGATTGAATATTTTTCATCTACTTCCATGTATTATTTTAGGATCTATTTAGGGTTCTAAGGCATTCCTCCATTGGATACCTTCTATGGCTAGAATAATCTTAATTATCCTTTTAGTCTTTTTTTTAGATGGATGTCTCCCACCCACCTTCTTCTTCTTGTTTGCAAGGCTTTGCCCTTATCCTCTATATTCTGATCTCCAACTAGCTTGATATTTTTTGTCTTTTGCATCCTAGACTGGGTGTGTTGTAATAACTTTCACCTTTTGCTTGTTAGGTGTATCAGTATAGTGTCTGATATGTGAGTTCTCCATTTTGATAGCTCTTTTCTACCCAATCCTCAAAGATAATATAATCTTCAATTGGATGACTCATGAGCTTATGGAATGGACAATAATTGGGATCATCAATCTTGTCTACTTGCTCTGGCCATCTTGGCTAAAATTGTAATCCTAATTTTAGGGCATGTATAAAAAAATTTAGCAATACATTCTATTTTAAATGAGTACTGCTTAGACATCTTTTATTGAAGGGTTGGTCTTTTTTTATATCCTCTGTCAGTTTTGTTGTCGATTGTGAAGTTATTGATTATCGTGATATTGTAGCACCTCCATTTCCCTTTTTATTAACCGTGAAGGTGAATGTTGTATTCACATAATTCTTTTTTATGTCATATGATTTCGGTTTCTTTTGTTTTCTAGAGGGATTATTATTGTAGTTCGCACTAAGGCCTTTCTGCTTTGCCTACACGATCCAATAATTTTTGGAATATGTTAATTATAACCATGGCTAGATATGGAGCCATTTGATCATCGATATTCCCCATGAGGAGTTCTATTGCATGTTTTTCTATGAGCTGCTAGTCACACTTCATGCTTAGATTTCTCTATCTTGCAATGTATTTTTTGACACTTTCATCCTTTCTTATCTTTTCTAAGGTGAGATCTACTATCATTACTTTCTTGGTTGCTCCTACAAATCTCTTAATGAAGAGTGTTACCACTTCAAAAAAGTTTTTAGTAAGTCATTGGGTAACTCAGCATACCACTCAGAAGTTGTGTTGGTCAGACTGCTAATGAATTATCGTAGCAGCAAATCATCATTCCCTCTAGTAATTTCTTAGCTGGCTTTGAGCTAGGATAGATGTTGTCATAGATTTTTTGTGCCTAAAAAAATGTTGAACTTTGTACAATGCAACCTTTAATATACTATACTTGGTCATATTCTGCTGAGTATGTAGACCTTTTCCTACTAGTTGTTCAGCTACTTCTGAAGAAATAACTTTCTTAACTTATTAGCTGATGAGATCTACTTGAGATTTAATGATAACGTCTGCCTCTTCATAGATATTTTGTGTAGCTTCTCCTAGAGCTTCTTTCCTTTATGTTGAAGTTTTTAGTATATTAGGTGTAGCATTTTACATGCCCCAAATTTTAGTTGTTGGATTGACTATCACTGGAAGATTTCTCGATGGCATTTGCTATGTAGTTATTAGATTAAGTTAACTAAACTGATATTTCATCAATTTGTTTATTTTATTAAGGAGATTATTATGTTGGCTAATTTCTTGGTCTCTTTGTTGGAGCTGAGAACTCATTTATTATTATAACCTTGTTATGACATTGGTTAATTCTTCAGTTGCTTTGATCTCCACTTGAGTTTCAATTCTCAGTTGTTGATGATTTGGGTTCTCTTGGCATTCCCCATTATTTGGTTGTTTGAGTACCACTTTTTTATTTCTTAAATGTATGTCAACCAAATGAACTACTTCAACTTCCATATGATCGATATCATCATTATTTTGGAGATCGGATTGATTATTCTTCATTGGTTGGAAAATCTTCAACTTCCCAGAAGAGCCGATCATCTTCCTCATCACTTGCTGGCAAAATTTTTTCAGGCCAGTGTTTCTAGTTGATGATAGGAGATTCCATTTCTTCATCATCTAGTGGAGTTGGCTTATGCTAAGTTGCTTCATCATTGATGATTTGGGATTCTTTTGTTACCCAAATTGATCGAGACCTTCCAATAATGGATCTCTGGGAAAGCATCCTAGATATCACACTTTAGTGTTCTCGAATGAATGATATGCTTTTTTTGTGGGGGTTGTCATGATTTTCCAACAACTAGCCACTTAGTGTCTTTATATCAAAGGGCTAATTGTTGGTGCTCACTGATTATAGTGCTCATAGATTTTAAGTCTTCTGTAAATGGGGACAATATTTTTAAATGTTATCACCTCTTTTAAGGTAGGCATTTGTTGGGTTGACAACCTGGCTCACCAATTTTTATTATTCTTCTTAGAATGTTTCTATTTTTGATAACCTTCACTTATAGATTTTGGAGGAGACAATTTTATCCTATCATGTGATTATATAAAATGGGATGTGTATGTCTATCCCAGAATGATTTCTTTATAGCTCCTCCTGAGCTATTCATTTTGACCCATCAGAGCAAATTGAAGTTATTATTGGTGGATATATTTGCCTCCACTAGTGAATTATGTTGTTGTTCAAAATAAATAGATAGTTTGGTAGCTCTGCAATCAATAGTATATTTTTATCGAGCTCTCTTGGACATTTTAGTGTTACAGGAAGAAGCTTCATGGTCATGATTGCCCAGAGTAAAGGTAGCATCTTGTGTGGTAGTATGCTCCCCTGATATACTGTTGATTGGATTGACTATGATGGATTTCAATTTAGGCTTAATAACCACTTTCTCTTTAGTAGGGTAATTGGGATTACCTTTGATAGCCTATCAAATATGGAACCTTTCTTGGAGATTAGAGCTTTAGGGTTGGGCACGTTCAGGATAATCATGTCTGACCTCTTTTCTTTATTGAATGTTTTTGGCATTCCAGTGGACTTGGTGAGAAGCTTAGTGATAGGTCCAGTGGGTGGAAACTAGATAGCCTTTGAAATTGTTCCAAACTACAGAGTAACTCTAGCAGAACTAGCATTGATTATGGCTTAAGGAATCTCACCATGGATCCCACACCGAGCTTGACAATCACCATATTATTGATGTTTTCATTTGAAAAACTTAGTTATAGATCTTAAGATTTCAAAAGATTATAATAATTTATTTAATTCTATAATGATACCATATATTTTAATCTTTTCCAACTAGAGATTGAGAGAAAAGTGATCCCTAGAAGAATCACCAGAAATCTGATCAATTAGCAAAAACATCTTTAAGGATGCTCTCTAACATCTTTATTAAGATGGGTAGAATTATATTTTTTTATGAGATAGATTGGTATATATTCAACCAGATTTTCCCTAACATTATTTTAGGGTTTATTTATTTAGATATAGGTCCCACTTCATATGAACATAAGCCTTCATAGTTAATTACCCCTCTTACTATAGTAAGAGAGCACTCTCAATTAAGGTTAAAAAATAAAAATATCTTATATGATATGAATCGGTGTATAGCAGTGCGTGTTATGGCATAAATGACTATTATTTCACTTAAGATGTATATTATAGGGGGGGGGGTGATGACATGATAAAATTAAGATCCCATGATTTATCATCCAGAACTGTCATGGTCCCTAGTCTACTTAGCTAAAGAAAATAGTTATTGACCGTAAGATTTTTGTTAATAGCCATGGGTCACAATAACCAATGCATTCTTGTATACCTGGGATGGTATTTATCTAAGGTGATAAATTTAAGTCAACATTAGCTAATAGATGGATTTTTTTCTTATTAAATATATCTTATAATTCATGACTCAAGGAGCAAAGTCATTTAGGGAAGATACGGGAAACTGTCATGATCAAAATATAATGGAGCTATATATGGAAGCCAAGTCACCCGGTCAAAGAGTTCTGGTCTTATATACACTTCATGTGTTGTCATTTGACAATAAAATGATCCAGACATAGGAAATTTTTCACATCCTTACTGCATTAAATTATTTCAATATGAACATAGTTATATATTTAATTTGGCATTAGCTATATATGAGTAGAGGTTTTCTTAGCCTATCATCCTTAACAAATAATGATGGGTGGATGGATGATTATTTAGTTTAAGTTATTTTGAATGATGAACTTCATCTAATTTGAACTTATTCCCTCTAGATGAATTTTATAATAAACTTTACTATAATCAGAGAATGAGTAGGTCTTATTAACCAAGATTCAATCATAAGACCCAACTGAAAATATTAACCCATGTAACATCCTCAAGGAATTTCTTGGCTTGCAAATCTTTTTAATGTCATTTTAAAGACTAAAAAGATGTCAGATGAGTGGAGAAAGAGTTTGTTGGTTCCTATATTTAAGAATAAAGGTGATGCACAAGAGTGTGAAAATTATAGAGGAATTAAGTTAATGTGCCATACATTAAAATTATGTGAGAGAGTAATTGAGCATAGGTTACGATGTGATATAGAAGTTTCTCACAATCAGTTTGGTTTCATGCCAGGCAGATCTACTATGGATGATATGCATTTGTTTTGGGGTTTGATGGAGAAGCATAGAGAAAGTAAGGAGGATCTACATATGATATTTATTGATTTAGAGAAAGCTTATGATAAAGTTTCAAGAGATGTTCTTTGGAGAGTTCTAAAACAAAAAGGAGTTAATATTTATTATATTCAAGTCATTAAGGATATGTATACTAGAGTTGTCACTTGTGTCCAAACTCAAGGAGGATTGACAAAATACTTTCCTATTTCAGTTGGATTACATCAAGGATCAGCTTTAAGCCCTTATCTTTTTTACTTTAGTTATGGATGTTCTTACTAGGCATTTACAAAAAGATGTACCTTGGTGTATGCTTTTTGCTGATGATATTCTTCTTGTTGATAAGACTAGAGAGGGAGTCCAATAGAAACTTGAATTATGGAGGTCAACTCTAGAGTCTAAAGGTTTTCATTTAAGTAGATCTAAAACTAAATCTATGGAGTTTAATTTTAGTTGTAGAAGTTCTAGTGATAGTGTTGTGACATTAGGTGAACAGGTCATTAATAAGAGTGAGTGTTTCAGATATTTAGGCTCTATTGTTCAAAATGATGGTGAAATAGATGGAGATGTTATTAGTAGAATTCAAGTTGGATGGTTAAAGTGGAGGAATGCATTTGACCTATTATGTGATAGAAAAGTTCCACTTAAACTTAAGGGAAAATTTTATAAGATGGTGGTAAGACCTGCAATGACTTATGGTGTAGAATGTTGGCCAATAAAAGAGAAGCATAAGATTAAGTTAAGTTACAGAGATGAGGATGCTTAGGTGGATGAGTGGCTTTACTCTTAGAGATAGAATGAGTATATTCGAGAAAAAGTTGGAGTAGCTCCTGGTAGATAAGATTAGAGAGTCTTAGATGGTTTGGCCACATAAAGCGTTGGCCGTCCGATGACCAATTAGGAGAGTAGATGCGTTAGATTTGCCTTATGTTAAGAAAGGTAGAGGTAGACCTAAAAAATACTTGGTTAAGATGTATAAAAAATGATCTTAGTATGCTTGATTTAAATGAGAATTTGACACATAATAGGACACAATGGAGGCAAAGGGTTCATGTAGTCGACCCCACTTAGTGGGACTAAGGCTTATTGTTGTTATTGTTGGAAGATTGAATCTTGTAGGCAAATCAAATTGGTAGCACCTTGGTGTTCAGGATATGGTGCCTCAGTTCCTAATAGCACTATGATGCTATCAAATTAGTATCGTGGCATCAGGTTGCTTAGTATTATAACATTCTAGAGTAGATATTCATGTTAACCAACTTACTAGTGCCTAGGAAAGAATCATATACCATTATGGTGCCAATCAAAGTCAGTTCAGAAAAGCTAACATATGGATAGGTGCTTTAAATAGAAAGACAAACCTTTTTTACTAGCGTTGTGTCAGAGCACAGGGGAGCTACATAAATTCTTAACATGTTTTTGGTTACAAAATTAATGGTAATGAATGCTCTTTTTGACTAGCAATGTAACCGACTTGACCAGATAAGCAACATCATAGCACTGTAGCACTATATTACTATTTCAAAACCCGAGAGGTTAGTGCTAACATTGTAGCACTGTGACACTAGGCCAAGTTTATAAATAGACTCCTTGGGTTGCTCATTTTTCTATTCTACACTTTCTATTCCTTAGAGGTCTCTCTCTCTCTCTCTCTCACACACACACACACACATTCATTTTCTTAGCTTTCTCTTCTTCTAACAAAGTGATCATTCCACTCAAGAAGCTCATCAAAAAGTGGAGTGTGACTTCAAGTAAATCTAGTAGATTAGTGCAAAGCCTGAAGAGAGCTATTAGTATGCTATCACTCATAAGCATCTCATCCTAAAAAGGAGCTTCTACAACCTAGGTGAGAGAGTAAAAGGTTTTATCAATGAACGTGGTTGGGCTAAGCTAGCCTAGGAAAATAGCTCCTGTGTTATCTCTGTGGTGCGAGAGTTCTTCGTCAATGTAAAGGAGCACCAAATTAATAAAGATTTCATTCAGGATAACTAGTAAGTTTTTATAACATTGCCATAAATGCATATTACAAATAGCCAAATGTGGCTTATGATCAATATATTTCTTATTATAATGAGCACCCAAATTTTGATGAAATTCTTGGTTTTCTCACTACTAGAAATGCCGACATCCAGTGAAAATAGCGGGAGGAAAGAATTATTAACTTTTCTGCCATTGGCCTAATGATAAAATCAAAAGCTTAACATTATTTCATTTCTTGTAAGCTGATGCTCACTAGAAATATCAATGAAGTAACCAAGGATAGGGCCATTTTGAATTTTTCAATTCAAAAGGGCTTTACAATTGATATAGAGAAGATTATTTATAATTTTATTTGTAATATGCTTAGGAGAAATGCTATAGTAGGGTATGGTCATTCCTCTCTTATCTATGGTTTGTGCACTACAGTAGGTGCTTTAGGCAAGCTTGATGAAGAAGTTCTTATTTAGAAGGCTCCTTTAATAAAAATGCTTAATGAGGGTTTTGGCTCGAGGCTTGAAGTGGGAGAGAGTTGACATGCCTGATGACCTCGACCCCAATCTTTTCAATCCTTAAAGGAATAAGTTTTAGATTTAAGGATAGAGGTAGGTGAGAGTAGCCATAGGTAATAGTATTTAGAAAAGAAATTTGATTATCATATGGATCAACATCAAAAATAATTTTCTTATATGGCCCAATTCAAAATGACACTAGTTCATATGTTCAAAAATTATGGTTTCGGGGATCTAGGTCAGGCTTCTTTTTTGCAATGCCTTAATATCCCTCTTAACACTAGTGCCATTTGGTACTAATGTGGTACCTCTTTTTATGTGTTAGCTATGGATTGGTCCACCTTGTATTCACATTAAAATGGATGTGGGATGTGGTTTGATCTGGGCCTCCTGATTGAGGATCAAATGACTTAGAATCATGTCATGGTTTTCTATATAAGTTTTAATCAAAAAATTGACTATATCTTGGCCATCCATTCTTAACAGAAGAAATAGATGGTGGTGATTACTTCTCATTCATCAATGGTGAGAACCGAGTATCATCTATTGAATCGAAGTAATTTTTGGTGATCTAGGAGGCAAAGTCCTTCTCTTTTGATTGCATAACAATCATGTATCAATTTGTAATCAATCCATATGGTTTGATCTTGATGTAGATCAAATTTGTTTCATAAAAGACCAACATGCAATAAGGGGTGGTCGGTTAAACCCATACATCACTGATGTCATTCCTTGATGGCCACCATGCTTTGAGCCCCTTTGCCACGTGAGGCAAAGCTCTGGTAAGAAAATATCACCATGCCTCCCAATGGATCACTATTGAAACCAAGATATACCCACTTTCTATAAACATTGGTCATTCTCTAGCTCTCCGATGCAATGGTTAGGGAAATGGTCGGTTGAGTTTGCCTTTGTCCTTTGAGTGTGAGGAGGGTAAAAGATGAGGAAGGATTGGTTCTTCCCCATTTTTATATGTATAGGAACTCTTTGCCACCTCCTTTAGCTGATTTCTAGCCTGTCGATGATGAGAGACTTGAGGGATGCATCGATTCACCTTCTTTATGGCCTTTGAATGTGTTGGAGCTCTTTGATTTATAAGAAAGACTCTCTATTCCTCTCTTCCTAGTTGGTTGAGAGCTATGACAATAGGGAGGATTTAGGGCGGCCGCAATCCAGCCATCGGTGGTGAGAGCTCTAGGAAAAGGGGTTAGCTTGATTTTTCCCCACTTCAAAGGTCTATGGGGATGCATAAAAGCAAGAGAGGAGCTCTCCCCTTCTCCCTTAGTGCTTGGCCATGAGCTTTTTCATGGAAGGAAGGTCAACAATTATTGGCTATAGTGACTACCACCCTTAAATGCTAGCTCTAAGGGGGGTCAACTAATTATGATCAGCTCAAATTAGTTAGGATAAAGGAGTGGATGATGTATGGAGAAAGGAGAATTTGATTTGGCTTCTTTGCATCAATTTCTATTTTCTTTCCATGTCTACACCTCATCCTTTATGATTTCATCTCACATGACCTCTCTTGGCTTTTAACACCACCACAACACTCCTTTGGGTTCATGGTTGGTTGGCCCAATCAGACCAAGATGAATCATGTGTCAAACTCAAGTACATTTGAGTTGGATTTAGAGATTGAACCTAGTTCAATGCCACCAACAACAACACCAAGCCTTTATCCCACTAAGTGGGATCAGCTACATGAATCCTTCATCTCATTGTGTCTTATTATGTGTCAAATTCACATTTAATTCAAGCATACTAAGGTCATTTTTTATACATCTTAACCAATTCTTTTAAGTTCTACCTCTACCTTCCTTAACATAAGGAAAATCTAATGATTTACTCTCCTAACTTGTTCATCAGACGATCAATACTTTATGTGGCCAAACCATCTAAAAAAACTCTATCTAATCTTATCTACCACTGGAGCTACTCCAACGTTTTCTCGAACATACTTATTTCACATTTAATCTCTATGAGTAAAGCCACTCATCGAGCATCTTCATATCTGCAAGGCTTAACTTAGTCTTATGCTTCTCGTTTATTGGCAAACATTCTACACCATAAATCATTGCAGGTCTTACTGCCATCTTATAAAATTTCCCTTAAGTTAGGTGGTACTTTTCTATCACACAACAGGTTGATGCATTCCTCCACTTCAACCATCCAACTTGAATTTTACTAATAACATCTCCATATATTTCACCATCATTTTGAATAATATAGCCTAAATATCTAAATTGCCGCTCTTTTTAATGACTTGTTCACCTATTGTTACAACACTAGAACTTCTACAACTAAAATTACACTCCATATATTCAATTTTATATCTGCTTAAACGAAAACCTTTAGACTCTAAGGTTGACCTCCATAATTCAAGTTTCTCTTGGACTCCCTCTCTAGTCTTATCAACAAGAAGAATGTCATCACAAAAAAAGCATACACCAAGGTACATCTTCCTATAAATACCTAGTGAGAACATCCATAATTAAAGCAAATAGATAAGGGCTTAAAGCTGATCCTTGATGTAATCCAACTGAAATAGGAAAATATTTTATCAATCCTCCTTGAGTTTGGACACAAGTAATAGCTTTAGTATACATATCCTTAATGACTTGAATATAACACATATTAATTCCTTTCTTTTCTAGAACTCTCCAAAAAATAACTCTTGAAACTTTATCATAAGCTTTCTCTAAATCAATAAATAGCATATGTAGATCCTCCTTACTTTCTCTATACTTCTCCATCAAACCTCTTAACAAATGTATAGCATCCATAGTAGATCTACTTGTCATGAAACCAAATAAATTGTGAGAAACTTTTGTATCACATCATAACCTATGCTAAATTACTCTCTCTCATAATTTTAATGCATGACAAATTAACCTAATTCCTCTATGATTTGCACACACTTGTGCATCACCTTTATTCTTAAATATAGGAACCAGCAAACTCTTTCTCCACTCTTCTAACATTTGTTTAGTCTTTAAAATAACATTAAAATGATTTTTAAGCCAAGAAATTTCTTGATATCCTAAACATTTCCACACTTCTATTGGAATATCATCAGGTCCTACTATTTTTCCAATTTCTTTAAAGCTTCTCTAACTTCAGATTTACTACTACGATGATAAGATCAAAATTTTTTATTATTGTTTAGGGTATTAAGGTTGTTAAAATCAATCGTATTTTCAGATCCTTCATTGAAAAGTTTATCAACAATACATCATCCACCTATTTCTAGTATCCTTGTCTATGAAAAGCACTTTATGATTTTTACCATTAATACACTCACTTGAACTGGATTTTTGCTTCACTTATCTCTTTGGTTAGCTAACTTTTACATACATCTTTCACCTTCTTTGGTATCTAAGCTATTGTATAAATCACTAAAAACTAAATTTTTACATCATATATTGCTTTCTTAGAATCTCTACATGCCACTTTATATCATTCTCAATTCTTTGAGTTTTTACATCTAAACTAAGTTTTATAACAATGCTTCTTATTTCTTATTTTTCTTGCACATTCTAACTCCACCACCAACTATTTTTATTAAAGGAAGCTTTTCCTTTTAATTCTCCAAGCACATTTTTAGAAACTTGATTAATATCACTTGCTATTTTTTTTGACAAAATATTAGCTTCCTTATGAACATCCCAATTTCTAAACTCTTCTAGCTTGCTCTTAAAAATATTTTTATTAGTTTTCTTTAAGTGCCCCATCTAATCTTAAGATAATAATTCAATTTATTTTTCATCTTCCAATGTTTCATCTTAAAATCTAAAACTAGCAATTGATGTTGGGTACTTACACTTTCACTTGGAATGACCTTACAATCTTTATAATCTAAACGATCTATTTTTCTTATAAAAAAATAATCAATATGTGTTTTACTAGATCCATTTTTATAAGTAATAATATGCTCATCTCTTTTCTTAAACAAACTATTAGCGACTACAAAATCATAGGATAAAGTAAAATCTAATATAGTCCTACCATCTTCATTAGTCACTCCAAATACATAACCACCATGAATACTTTTAAAATCTTCTACCACTCTACCAACATGTCCATTAAATCTCCTCCAATAAATACTTTTTTCTTCAAGAAGTATCTTTTATGTCAATCCCTCTAATTCATTCAAAAAAATTTCTTTTGAGCCTACATCCAAACCTACTTTAGAAGCATAAACACTTATAATATTGATAATCTTAGTATCAATAATAATCTTTAAATCTAAAATTCTATCTCCATATCTATTAATATTTATAAGATTATCCTTTAAACTTTTATCTATAATCAAACCTACACTATTTCTAATTCAACTTCTACCTGAAAACTAAAGTTTAAACCTAAACTATCAATCTCCTTGGCCTTCTCCCCAACTCATTTAGTTTCTTGAACACATAAAATATTTATCTTTCTATGAACTATAATTTCTATTAATTCCATTAATTTACCTATAAGAGTACCCATATTCCAAGTTCTTAACCTAATTCCATTTTCATGGACTAGCTTCTTTTCATGCGTCCATCCATAATGTGGGAACCAATGCTTATTTAACACTGCACCCGAGCACCAATGCAGTGGCCCTTGTACACTTTTCATAGTAATCAGGCCATACAGTACGTCACTTTTAGGGGACATGCTAGCATTAACACAATGTTTTAAAGGATTCATGTCATGATTATTTCGACTAATTTTACGCTGGCTGTCGACTGCCTATTGCAACTCTCCACTTTTCACATCCGAACTTGGGATAGAAAAGGTAGTATTTTAATTGTATTTTTAATAAATTGGTTTTAGATTTGATTTTCAATCATTGATGACTATCAAGTAGATAATTTGGAGCCATGCGAGGTTTAATGTTATTTGAGCTAAGTTTAGCTCTTTTGACCTAAATAGGTCAAGCTGAATTCTTTAGTTTAAATGGTCTTTTAAGATTCAAATATACAATTAATTATGTTTATTTGATGATTTATAATGTTATAAATTTAAATTGTTTTCCTTGGATTTTAAATTGATTTTGATTTTATTCCAACTTGACCCATTTTGACTTAAATGGGTTACGTTGAATTCAATTGAGCCAAATGACAAATTTGACTCAATTAAACTAAGTTTAGACTCCACTCATATTTAATCACATGTGTGGAATGATTTGGAGTGATTAATTTCATTTGGTTTGAAATTGATTTCAATTTTGACCCATTTAATCCAAATTAGGCTTAATGGGTTAGGTTGGACTCATTTAGGCCAAATGACCAAATTGTTCAAATTAGACCCAATGATTGGTTGGATTGTGTTTAATGATGATTTTCAAATGATTTTGGCCATTTTATTTAGATTAATTTAATTTTAATTTAGATTTTGGTTTCAATAAGGTTCATTTGGGTTTATTTATATCAAGTGATCTAATTAGCCCAAGTAAAATAATATTGAATTTAAATTCATTTGATTCATGTTTAAATATATTCCTTTTATAATTTTGAGTCTTGGGAATGATTTCATTTGGTCAAATTTTGCTTGGTTAACCTTTGACTTTGTGGGTCCCACATAAATCAACTCTATTTCAAATGATTGATCTACTTTGACCTTCATTTGGATTTACTTTTAAATCCATTTATGTTTATGTAATGACTTTATGCTTTTCATTTGATTTGATTTCAATTTATTTTTATTTTTATTTGAATTTCTTTGAGTTTAGGTGATTTTGAGCTTAAGTAGCATAATTGGGTTAACCATCCCAATTATATTATTTTAAACTCAAATGGATTTATATTTAAATTGGAATGTGTTCAATTCTTTGTTTATATTTGAGTTTGAGTTGAGTTCACCTAATCTTATTAGGTTAGATCAAGCCCTAGAAGGATTCCCTAGGAGTGATCAAGAACCCTAAAAACTTTCATATCCCTACTCTAAATATGCACTTCAGAGGATTAAGGCACATATTGTACGTCTTCAAGGGGGTGAATGTTTCCTTCAATTCTTCAATTTGTTACTCGAGTGACTTGCTCTTAACTAGCAAGTCATACAGATAAACTTTTACTTTTCTTCACTTCTAATCTTTAAATACTTGATCGACCAATCTTTGTTAAGTTTCCCCTACAATTTTTAACCCAAAAGGCATTACCCTATAATAGTAAAGTCCCTCTATAATGGAAAACACTATTTTCTCTAAGTTGATAGGATGCATTTAGATTTAGTGATACTAAAAGAAAGCATTAAGGAAGCTCATCATGAAATACCTTATTGTCAAGTTGACGAGAGCATCTATTCTCAGAAGTAAGTACCCATCTTTTCAAAACTTTGAATTTATGTTGATGAAGTCTACACACATCCTCCATTTTCCATTCAACTTTTGAACTATTACCATGTTCAATATCCACTATGGATATTGAACTTCCCTTATAAAGTCAGCTTAAATAGCTTGGTGACTTCTTCTTTGACCAGCTCAGTGAGTAATACTATAGTTTTTCTCATATTCTGCTTGATTAGTTGAGTGTATTTCATTACATTTATCCTTATTGCTTTGGATCTTAACTGCATCCAAGAAAACATGTTGATATCTTCTTGTAGAGATTGGGACAAAACCTCTTTCTACTTGCCACTAAAGGATGAACTAATCCTGAGGACTCACTCAGGTTTATCATAGTTGGCACTTCTTTGATTTCTTCAATAATATCAACACTGGTGTGGGGGACTTCAAGTTGCAATACTTCATCCACTCTATATGTGATGCGTACTGCTCAAAAGTAAAACACTCTAGATTGGCTTAAGTTTCCATGGATAATAATCTCTTCTTCCAACTGGAAACTTAACAGTTCTATGGTTCATTTCTACCACTGCTTTGAATATTTTGAGCAATGGTCAGGCAAAGATAGCATTGTATATGGTTGGTGTATCCATAATAATGAAATGAAGCATTATGATAAAATATTTTTCTTTCTCTCCTCAAGTCACTAGGAGAGTGATGATTTCCTTGGTCTCTCTTCTTCCCTAGAGAACCCATAAAGGGGTCCTCCTATAAGGGCAATTTTTGAACTCACTAAGTTCATTTTATCAAATACAAATTTAAAAATGATATTGATTGAGCTCTAGTAATGATCAAAATGATTCTAATTTAATAGTTGGAAATTAACACTATGATGATGACTACATCATTATAGGGTTTGCTAATAATAAGTCAGTCATTCTTTGAAAAGCTAATTTGCACAACCTAAGTACTTGATGCTCGCACCATTGCAATCAAGTTAACATCTTCTATTTTGAGTTACTTGAGACTCATTGGTTTTGATAATTCTTTCTCTCTATCGAATATAGTAGGTACTACCCCAATAATATATATTGCATGAATCCTAGCAGGTTTGTTGCTTATCTTAATGACTTGTTTTTCAAGCCTTCTGATAAACTCTTTGAGTGTTTCTACTTTGATGAGCTCCTTTATCAAACTCTTCGAGTGACAATAATCATTAGTATTGTGGTATAAAAGAGAATTCTTTATCTAGTTTTTCTTGCAAGTCATCATCATTAATTAGGTGACTTCATTATATACTTTAGCATTCATGTGGCTATTTGAAAACTTAATTAACACCAATATCTTAGGCTATTGAAGCCCAAGGGTGTATTTGAAAGGTCCTACTTGAAAACCTTGAGTGAGTGAAGCTTGAGAAACTATAAGTTATAGATTTTTTTACTTCTAATATCTCTCTTTTTGAATTCAAGTAATGAACTTCTTTTGGAACATACCTTGTTCCAACCTCATTTGTAGAAAAGCTTGAGACCACTTCAACAGCTTCTATACACTAGTGAATTGGTGAGAAACATTCTCTAAAATTTTGCAAAGAGCTAAATACTCCCATTGGCAGGTATGAGAACCATCAGAGGGCCAACTCTTTAATAGTAGTGAGTAATATTTAACACTTGATGACATCATGTAAATCTAGTGATAATGTGGTAGACTTAAAATAAGTTATATGGTGAATAGGGTTAGTGCAACCCTTATAAGATTAATTCTTAAACTATTGAGAGGGGTAAGCTTTCATGATCCTTTTTGAAAAGATGTTAGTGAGGTTGTTATATGCTAGCTACTCTCTAATGTTCTCCTTTTGACTCACTTGAAGGACTTATTATTTATATTGAGTGATCTTGATAACTCCCTATTCTATCACTGAACTCAGTGAGTTGTTGAACTATAGGAACCTTCATTATGCCTTATCATTGGACTTTCATTCTTTATTGTATTCAAAGCTACTTAAACAAGCTTAGTAATCCTATCTTCATATTATTTAGGTCTTACTATGTGACAAATTCTTAAGTACTCAACCCCATGTTGGGTGAGTTATTCCTTTCTAATTGGCTTGCTTCCCTAGGTCCCTGACTTCTAGTTCTCAACCATATCCACACATATTGCACCTAAAAGGATGTTGAATCCATTTTTATTTGTAGAGTAAAGCATAATCACTTAGGCACCCAAGAGAATAGTCAAACTAAAGTAAAATAGTATTAAAATAATAAATCTAGGAAAATGAGGGCAAGTATAAGAAAATTCACTATTTTGATGATTGAATATTAAAATCTCTCTCTCTTTCTCTTACTTACAGTAAGTATGAAGATCTTAAATATAGAAAACCCATGAAAAGTCCCTTCTCCTTAAAATTATTCTTTTATATAAGGTCAAGAGGAAATTATATATGGAAAGTACACATCAACCGAATTAGTTTCATGAAAGAGAATTACTTTTCCATGGAAGTTGAGTGTGACATGCTGAGTAGTAAATTCTCTGAGCATAATCAGCAATGTTGAGATATATTTGAGATGTGTGTAATAGTGATCACTCATATGTGGATAAGTCTTTGTGTGAGGGGCATATATAAGATATAGATTAATTGGCATAATCATTCTTTCCTTTGCTTCTCTTGGATAAAGATGAGTCTTCTCACATGAGGCAAGTGGTTGAGCCTTTCCCATTAAATAAATGGCATTCTCTTACATTCACTTTGCCTAAGGAGAGTCTTCATAGAGAGGAACAATTCACTTGAATGAATTATCAAATTTCTGTTAGATGCCCGTATATGAGGTTTTTATCCACTATGAGCACTCGTTCAATGTCATCACACATCTTTGGTATACGATACTGATTGCTCCAAAGAAAACACCTTTAAGGATATGCTTCACCATCTTTGTGGGTGGGCTGGGAGTTTTTTTTTTTTGAGATAGAATGATATATATTCAACTAGATTTCTCTTAATCATTATGTTAGGGTTTATTTAGATCTAGATTCTATTTCGTTGGATGTAAGCCTCCATAGTTAATTACTCATGTTGCCACAGAGAGAGCACTCTTGTTTAAGTTTGGAAACAAACATATCTATCTAATATGAAATTATTATTTAGAGGTGTGTGTGTCATAGATGACTATCTTGTGGGAAATAAGAGTGTAATCCAGATCAAGATCCTATGGTTCTATCATCTTGGGATTACATTTTTCCATCCTAACAACATCAGAAGAACATAGTCATAATGTCAGAGAATTTGATTAGGAGCCATGGGTTGTCTCATTTCAAGTATCTCGAGTAGACTTAAAATTTTAGTGTAAGTGGTACAAGAGTGTTCACATAGTGAATAGATGTGTTCACATGGAAAATAGATAGATGATCACATTATGAATGAATATAAAGCCACGCTTGCATCCCTTTGGAATGACAAAATTAGGTGCTTGTATGGCAAATGGATATGGATTTGTTTATGTGGTGAATGAATTATGAGATGTTCACATTATGAATAATTAGATGTTCACATGGTGAATGAATAGGAGGATAGACTAATATCCCTTTGGAATGCTAAATTTAGGGTGCTTGCATGTCAAACGGATATGGAATTATTCACATGGCAAATGAGTTATGGGGTGCTTTCGTTGCAAATAATTAGATGTTCACATGGTAAATGGATAGTAGGTTGGGCTTACATCCCTTTGGAATGTCAAAATTTAGGGTGTTTGTATGTTAGGTAGACATAGTGGTGTTTTAATAGTAAATTAATAAAAATTTAAATCTTATTTAAAAGTACATAAATTTTCATTTCAGACGCAGTGCTGGGATCCAGCGCCATAATGTTGTGATAGTGGAGCCCAGTGCTTATGTTGTGACATTACGGTAGGTGAGCTAGAAGCTTAGCAACTTGGCGCTGCGTATGTAGCACTATGGCACCACTATTATTAGTCATTTGATCATTTGAAAAGTGCTATAACATCACCTTATAGTGTTAAAAATGCTAGTCAAGATTTCTGACAGACATACAATAAGTTTTAAGGGGAAATGATGCCTCATTTTAATGAGCATAGCAGTGCTAGGTTAGAGTGCTATGATGCTATACTCTTTTCATGCACATCGATTATGAAAATCTATAATAATTATTTCTATCTTTTTGACCTCATAGTAACCAACGAGGTGAGCTGACCAGTGCCTCGACACTACATGTGGGCACCATTGTGATGGGGCCATGTTCTATAACCCTCGTATGTAAGGCCTCAGCATCGGGTCTAGGTGCCCTGGTGCTAGGTCCTGCTTTATAAATAGAGGCCTGTGTTATTAAGAATTTTTATTTCAGCCAGGCTTATGCCCTCTGGTAACATTAGTGAGATTACCAAAGATAGGGCTATTTTAAAATTTTCTATTCAAAAGAGGTTCTCGATCAATATTTGGAAGGTTATTTTTAATTCAATTTGTAATATGCTGAAGAGAAGCACTACTATTGGGTACATCCATCGTTCTCTTATTTATGATTTATTTATAGTAATGGGTGTGGTAGAGGGGACTGATGAGGAGGTACTCCTTCAGAAGGCTCCTCTAACGAAGAGGGGGATAGGGTTCAAGGATAGATTTGAAATGGGAGAGAGTTCATGTCCTCCCTGATCAAGATCTTGAATTCCTAAGTCTTTGGCCGAGCAAGTTCATAATGTTGGTAGCTAGGTCTCAAACTTGCAGATGAGGGTGCATAAGAGTAGTCATAGGTAGGAGATGCTAGAACGTAAATATGATCATCACATGGATCAATAGCAGATGTAATTCTCTTACATGGCCTAGTTCAACACTACACTGGTGAACATATTTCAGGATTGCAATCTTGCAAATCCTAGTCATATCTCCAACCCTATGATGCCTCAATATCAACCCTATGTGATTACCCCGCCAGTATCAAGCATGGAGTAGGAGGAAAAAGAAGAAGAGGAGGGTGGTGATGAATACAACTACTAGCTTCCCCTCATTAATATTTTTCCCTTTTTTCTTTTTTTATTTAAAATTTTTAATTTTCATTTGAGGAATTACCCCTTTTCAGTCCAATGAGATATTCTGCGATGTGTCTATATCCTATCTCTAATGATAGTAAGGGAGTGCCTCTATCAGCAAGAGAGTCTGCGAACTTCTACCCCATACTTTGAATAGACAAACTATAGAAGGATGATATGTGGATAATCTAAAATTGATCTATCAAGTGCACTAGGGCGAACATGAAGGTTCTTATTTGACTTCTTTTTATAGAGACTATAGCTCCATTCAGTTGCATAATCATAGAAAAAAAATGTGCTATCTAAAATAAGATGGTGTCTTAGGATAACTGAAGGCTCCTGAATTATGGGTATGAATCTATCCATGTAGATAATTTCAAGGTGCATCAACATCATAGCATCATGAATCGGTCATGACACTTACTCTGCCTAATCCATGATTTAAGTAGGCTAGTGCTGCAAGTTCCAGAAAAGAGTCTATTGTGCCCAAGGAATGCAAATAGCATAGCCAAGTCGCAATGAAAGCCACTAAAGATAGCTCCTCGTCGATGTTCCGTGCTAGCATCCAACAAGAGTTGACTTTTCTTGTTGACTCAAATTTGCCTTAGCGGATGTATGGGCTCCAGTATCAGATGGATTTTCAATTCATTCAAATTATGGCAGGTGCATCCCTTAATGGAGAAAACTTTCTGACCACATATCTTGAGTGATCATATTTCAACATCTCTGACATGTCCTCCATTCTTTAGATAATCTTTCATAATGAGCCAAGGTGCAATGTAGTCTTGAAGAATATATGTAACTTCCTTTTTTACATTGGCCATCAAGTTAGCATTGAAAGCACATGATCTGGTGGAATGCATTCTTCATAGGGGGTTCCTTTAATTGGTAATCCTACTATATCTTACATATTTTCCATGGTTATTATCAATTCATGTGGACCAACCTAGCAAGTATTAGTAACTCTATCTCAATATTCTACTATACTTCTAATCCATGTGAAATGATGGATATTATAATAAAAAAGTGATGCGTAGACTGCTTAATATATACCATATTTTCTGAGAACATCACCATCCATTTGTAGGTAGGTTATGAAACCAATATTTGTACACATTGATAGCAAATAATGGAGTACCAAAAATTGACTTTGGGTCCTAATCTTCTACTTCAGAATGTAATATATAGTAACTCAGTAGTCTAACTATGTCTGTAGGGGGAGCAATGTCTTCAACTGGCAGAAGCGCATTCTGATAGCCAAAGTTAAAGTGATCTACGACTCATTCTAAAGGGACATCATAACTATGTCTCAATTTTAAACTGCTTATCCAGTCAATTAGATCATAGCTAGTTGGAGACTATGAATCAGATAGTGGGAAATGTGATGATCGAATAAGTGAGTTTGCGAAAATACCTTCACCTCTTAACTATAAGTAAGCAAGGAGGGTTATCCATAAATATGAAGTTTTTTAATTTTTATATTAATTGTTAGCTCTAGGTCCACAATTACTACTTCATATTCAACTTCATTGTTGGTTCAAGGCTCAATAAGACTATAGAAATATAATAGTATACCCTTTTGCAGTGTTACAAATCTCAGGCCAATTCCAACTTGTAATGTAGGTAAGCTGAGTAGTTTAGCTAATTTTAAAGATAAAGCTCCATCAAAATAAAGCTTATAGTTTGATGGTAGAACTTTTTCAACTTTCAAAATCTGTTCATCAGGCAACTCATCATTAAGTGGAGAGTTTGTTAATAAGGAATGGAGGTCTAAGAAATCAACCAAAGCTTGCTCTTATATAGCCTTTGCGAGACAAATGTTATAAAAAATTGCATTAATAGGATAGTCTATTTAGCCAAGTGACCTATTAAGATGGGCCTCATCATCAAAATTTGAAATGATCAATTTTGGATATTAATGTTATCTTATGAGATAACATGTAGTACCATAGTTTCTAAGTAGTAAATATTAATGCTAAACACTGCTTTTCAATAGAAGAATTATTTATTTTATCTTCTAGTAGATATCAACTTATATAATATAGAGCATTTTTCTTTCTTTCTTCATTATTTTATGCTAACAGAGCTTCTAGTGAATATTTTATGGCTGTTGTATATAATATCAATGGTATCTTCATAATTGGTGCTGCTAAGATTGGGGGATGTAATAAATATTACTTTATGGTATCAATTTTTTCTTGAAAAGCATCATCCCATAAAAAGGCACATGTTTTTTCAATAATTGAGTGAAAGGTTAGCATCTTCCCAAGAAATTAGAAATAAATCTTCTAAAATAAGCCAGTCTACCTTGCGGGGAGTTCAATTGCTTCAAAGTTTTAGGTGGTGGCATATCAATTATTACTTTTATTTTATAGAGATCAATTTGAATCCCTCTATGGTATATAATAAAACTTAGAAATTTTCTTGAGGTCTCACCAAAAGTGCACTTTAGTGGGTTCATTTTCAGATTGCAACTTCTAATTGTATTGAATAAGATTCTTAGATGGCTTATATGCTCACTTTGTGATTTCTTTTAATGACCAAATCATTGACATAACATTCTACATACTTATGATGAGGTCGTCCAAGATGCGAGTCATCGCTCTCTGGTAAGTGGCACTTGCTTTTTTCAAGCCAAATGACATTACTTTATAACAATGTATGATGATTGGTGTGCGAAAGGATGTATGATTCTCATCTTCTGGAGTGATTTTAATTTGATTATAGCCCAATGATCTATCCATGAATGAGAACATATCATAGTTAGATGTATTATCCACCATGAGTTCTACATTGGGTAATGAGAAATCATCTTTTGGGCATGATTTATTTAAGTCTCAAAAATTGATGTAGACTCAAATCTATCCATTTTTCTTTTTATTGAGAAAATATTAGCAATCTAGTCAGCATATTTTTTTCCCATATGAACCCTACATTGATGAGCTTTTTGGTTTTTGTGATTACTTGTTCTTCAATTTCTAATTGCATTTTGCCTTAATGCTTGCTTTATTGGCTATACATCTGATTTAATAGCTAATTTATGTACAACTACATCTGGCTATAAGCCTGGCATCTCACTATAATTGAATGTAAAGCAGTTTTTATAACTATAGAGTAATGCTTTTAATTCTTCCAATTTTTTTGATGTAAGATTAGCACTAACCTTGTAGGTGAAGTTTCTTTCTTTTGGGCATTAACCTCTTCAATTTTCTTAGAGATATAATACTTTGGCACATAGATCTTGATTTCTTGTATCAAGAATGGACTCATGTCTCCATAAATTTGATGCTCTTCACTATTTTGGATATATTTCATGCATTAATGAAGAGTCAATGGTACTATACCATACTCACGAATCCATGGCCCACCTAGGAGTGTCTTATATGTAACTTTGGCCACGATTATGTGAAATTTAGCTTCTTTATATAATCCCCTGAAACATATGTACAAGATAATAGACCCTAAGATTTATTGTCCTTGTTCATTGAAACCTTGTAAAAATATTATGTTCTTGTTAAGGTATCAAGCATCCAAAGATAATGCTTTAAGTGTCTTGGCTGTCAAGAAATTGATTGAACACCTAGGTCAATCAACACTCTCTTTATGCATGTAGAGCTAATTTCAACCGTAACATAAAGAGGTCAATTGTGTTTAGTCATTTCACAAGGTAAGATCTTCTTTCAACCTCTCTTCAGCAAAGAATGCCTCATATTGCTCTGAATATTACAAGCTTTTCTCAAGGTCTCTCGTACATCCTAGGATTGCATGAGAGCATCATATATAATTAATATGCTAGGAAGCTAGCGTAAGTGTGCCATAATATTATAATCTACTCCTATTTTGGTAGACTTTTGGGGTATAGGTGGTGGAGGTAAAGCATCTTCATTAATTTGAATTTCTTTGCCTTTTTCACTAGCTTTCTATTGTGGAGGGGGAGGAATCTTTTTTCCACTTCTTAATTGTACCTATATTACTTCTTCTCCTTATCTTTCTTCATCAAAAAAATTTTCTAAGCTCTATAACTCTTTGGAGTTCCTAAAGTCTTCATGACTTTCAGAACTATTGCTTGATTCAGGTTGTAACTTCTTAGAGACTGATTTGTTTTTCTACTTGATAGATTTTTCTTTGGGAAAACATAGTTCTTCTTCAGAATCAGTTGAAGTTGTAACCATACTTATCATTTGACATGTTTCTCTTACAACTAATTCTTTAGGCTATTTTTTCTCGAGTTGTAAATGGTGCATATATTCCTCTAACCTAACCAGTCTTTGAGGGGGTTGTTTATTTTTGTTTTCAAGTATTCTTATTTTTCTTGGCTTACGAGGCTTTGATGTAAAAGGTTCATTATTTTTCATCTACTGCATTTTATATAAAAATTTCCCCCAAATAAGAGGAAGTATCCTATGATCAATTTCAAGTTCTGGGGCATTCCTCCATCAAATGTTATGGGGAAAATTTATGACACCACATAGAATTTAAGAATTTCTTATTTGATTGATCAAATGCATCATTAAGGAATAGACATATTATCTCAAAAGATAAACATGTTATCCTTTAATGGATTTGATCATTTAATAAAATACTCTTATGGCTAATGGGTCATTTCGAATACCAGAGATTTTTCCCTTGAACTACTTGGAAGGTTGAACAGAGTTTAATTTAAACTAGGTACATGGTTCGCTATAAAGCCAAGCCCCTATTATTAATTACATCTTAAGAATGGTCTCTTCTTAATAATACTCTCGATTAAATAAATGAGTTGTTATTTTTAAGGATTTCAAAGTTGGTTTTCAAAGGATTGATTTTTGGAATTTTCAATTGAGAATGATTCAAATTGGAGAGAGTTATTTTGGAGTCCAAATGGTATGAAGTAGAAAATGTCTATTGATACTGGGATGCCCAATATGCATTTCAACTATCCTATTATTGGGCTTTAAATTTTGAAGTTTAATTTAGATTTTGAGTGACATTTTCTTAGATTTCTAGGATTTAGAATCTAGAAGCACAAGATTGCAGAAATACCTAGGGTTGAAGACTTATTCCTGAAAGAAATGCATCAAAACCTAGTCTACATGTGTTATTGACATATGTCAGATGCTCGACCTAATTTCATTTTAGCAATTATCATCGATTCCTCTCACTTGTGGGAAACTAACATATCTCTGACCTTTCTAAACTCACAATCCGCCTAGAGAGGGATACCAGCTAACACCACCTAAGTGCATTTTAAATTCATGACATTAAGTCGCATGAATGCTAGATGGTTAGGCTGTTGCATTTTTAGGAAAGGAATCTATGAACCTAGGCTCACTCCCTAATCTCTAGAATGATGTAGGGTATGAAATGCGTTTAACTAATGTACATTTTTTAGAGTTTTAAATGTTTAGATTCCAGATTTATTTAAGGTCTTGGGTATGCATTTTTATGCCTAATAACATGCTTTATGGGCCAAATAAAAAATTGAAGGCAGGCTTCGCCAAGAAGGTAATCATCCTCATAGGTGAAATGCCCCTTATGTGCAATGGGAGAAGTTGCCCAAATCAAGGATTGAAATAACATGATTTCATGGTTTCAAAACCTGATTGTTTCTAATTAATTTTATTTTTTACCTAAGGCTTTAATTTATGTGAGGTTTCAAGTTTTCTTTAGTTTGTTTTAGTTGTTTAGATTTAAATTAGGTATAAAATTTAGCTTTTCTTATGAGCCTAATCATTTAGGCATTCGATCACAAGAAAGCACAATGTAGAAAGAAACCTAGAAAAGCAAGTTGATTTTATAGTGTACCCAAAATAAATCAAGCCAATTTAATTTAATAAAAAGGCCAATGCGACCAGATACCACTGCACCCGAAAGAAAGGCAGGCAAATGAGCTCGCCTCTTACTGTCGACCTCAATTTTTAGAATGAGCTCTTAATCCTTCCATCTTAGACCTAGGACTCCTTTTAGACTTTAAGAGTTCCTTAGTCTAAAGACACATCAAGTGATTAGGTGGACACTCAATCTATCCCTAGAGACATAGAAGAGTTAGCCATAGGAATAGGTCATGCCTTAGGGGTGTTAGAAAATTTCCTACCCTTAATTTAAACCATTCCTCACTTTCCTTCCTTCAAGTCAAAACCACAAATTAATCTTGATTGATTTTCTACAAACTCAAATCAACTCCATATGATTGAAATCCATGATTGAAATCTATGATTGAAACCCATGATCAAAACCCATCAAAATTCCTAAGTCCAAATTTTCCTAAGTCCGTAATCTTCTCGTAAGGACTTAGCCCAAATCATGATCAAAACCAAATCAAATCTTTGAGAATTTTTCATAATTCATTTATATTCATATATATAAATGAAATATAAATTTAGACCAAACAAACTAAACTCAAAATTCCAAATCAATTCATGAAATATTTCATAAGTCCTTAATTTTCTATTAAAGGACTTATCCAAAATCTTGATCAAACCATTTCAAAGTCATGGGATTATCTCATAACTCATTTATATACTCATATATTCACATATATAAGTGAAATATAAATATAAATCAATCAAACCAAATTCAAAAATTCAAACTCCAAACTCCAAAATTTTCCTAAGTCCTTTAAAATCCTTCTTATGGACTTAGCCTAAATCATGATTAAACCACTTTAAACCCTTGAAATTTTCTCATGAACAATCTATATTCTCATTTATATTCACATATATAAATGAAATTTAAACAATAAAAAATTCCAAAATCAAACTCAAATCTACTCAAAATTCAACCTAAGCCTTTCAAGTCAAATCTTGAACTTAGCCAAATCAACTTCAAATCAAGCCAAACTCTTGATTTTCTCTCATGATTCAATCAAACCTACAATCATGAGCCCATATATAAATGCAAACTTCAATCAGTCAATCAAAATCCAAGTCAAAAATCTAAGCCAAAATCCCTTCATTTTCTCCCTTTGAATATGAAATTTTCAAATGAATCAAAATCCATTTGACTTCAAACCACTTGTAAATGGATTTATATTTCAATCATAAGTCCATATACAAGATCAATCAAGTTCAAATCAAGCTTTGACCAAGCCATTTGACCCACATAGGCTCACTTGACCCAAAGTGACCTAAAGTACTCATATGAGCCAAATTCTAATCCTAACCAAATTAGATTGAATCAAACTCACCTATGTCTCTCATCATGACCAACAATCATCATGGGATGATAAATCAATCAAATTAGGGAAAACTAGGTCAAACCTAAGGGTTGACCAAAGCAACACTTAGCCCAAAATGAAACCTAACATAGCCAAATTTCACCACATACCAAATTGATTAAAACCATTAATCTAAGTTTACTCATGACCTATGTTTGAACTTGACCAAGTTAACCTTTGAGCCTAACCTAGCCAAATTGGCCACTTGACCCAAGTTGACCCAACTTGATCTAAAAAGTCAAAATGTATCAAAACTTGATTTAAGCCAAATTGATTCAAGCCAATGGGTCAAGTTCATTCCAAATCACTTGTTGAACTTGACCAAAGCCTCAATGTCCAACTAGACCTAACCTAGACTAATTGACCTTAGACCCAATTTGACCTAAAGGGGTCATGTTGAGCCAAATTTGATCTTAATTAAAATTGATTGGAAATAAAGATACCAATCCACTCCATATGACTAACCTAGCCTAAACCTACCCTTAACCTTCCTCAAATATGTCAAATGGGTCAAATAGGTCAACTTGACCCATTTGACCTAAATGAAGTCATATGAGCAAAATTCAAAGCTATACCAAATTGAATCAAACCAAAGCCACCAAAACATTTCAAATGGTCATATAAACTTGAACCAACCCTTGGTTTGACAATTTTATCAGTCAGTCAACTTGACCCAAGTTGACCCATTTTGACCTAAATGGGTCAACATGAGCCAAACCTTATCAATTGAATTCCAAATCTCATGAAACTTGGCCAAACCTAGTTTCTCCACATACCCAACATATCCAAATTGAAAATTTAGCAAAATGACCATCCTACCCTAGGCCATAGAACAAATTTTGGCCTAATCCATGGGTAATTTGGTCATACCCTCTTCATATCCACCTGATGCTTTCCTAATAGCTCAAGGGGACCTAATGAAGAGTGGTGCACCCCACCCAATGGGTTTGTGTCAGCCCAATTGGTCCCAAGACCAAACCTGACCCCATGGGTCAAAATGGCAAATTCAAAATCCATCTCCCACTCAATTTCAAGCACATGGGAGGTTGGCATACCACTCAAGGCCTCAAATTGACCATGACCAGGCATCTAACTAATGAAACAACCCTCGCATTATGATCAATTGGATTAAAATGGCACATAGGTTTGCGACTGTCTGATCCTTCAAGTGGGTGATATACTCCCTCTAATTGAATTCAAATCCATCATTCCTCAACTCGATTAAGCCCAAGAGAGTGTTAGGAGCCATCAGAGAGCATTCCTAAGCTTCCTAGGAGAGAATTGAAATCAAGATTTCTCAGTTTTCTTCCTTAGAAAATAAGGGAGCTCCTCTCATTTCAAAACTTCCTCTTCACTCAAATCCACTTTAATTGCCTTAGCATACTTCATTAGGGAGCTAAGTCGAGTGCACCCAAGCTTTCATTGGAGTTCCCACAGGAAGGAGGAGTTGAATTGGATCAAAGCCATAAAGGGGAGCAAGGGGAGTTGGTCCATAGAGCAATTCACATAACCTCAAGAGCTCATTCTTCCAACACAGCTTCATATCAACCAAAAAAAGCTCCTCCAAGGGAATCGAGCGTCGGTGATCACCTCCGATGAGGTATGAAATTTTTTGACCACCTACCATAAGAGGTGTTGGTCCTTTGTGAAGAAAATTTTTAATTCAAGTGAATCCCACTATTGGAAGTGCCGCTCCTTGGCTTTAGATGGTGTGGGTTAAATTTGGTTTGAATCCGAGCTCGATCTTCCCCTAGATCATGGATGACCTCTCTTGATCAAGGGAGAAGAACTTGGGAGATCTCAACCGTCCATCCACGCATTTTGGATGGACGACCGAGATAATTCCCACATTTAAAATTTCCTTTATCCTTTTTAAAATAGCAGGGAGATCTCTAGCCGTCCGATCTTTGATCAGATGACAGATCAAAGCGCGCCCGGTGCCGCACCGCCCCCCCTACATGACATTTAAGTGAATCCCTCACCATGATGCGTGTTAAGTGTGCTTACCGCCATACATCGCATCATGAGCTATAGGATTAGTTAGGGATCTTTAATTAATTATAATTAATCTAGGGATTTCCTAAATTTCATATCTCCTTCAATAAAATTCAGAAAAATATGAAATAAATTTCTATGGGAAGATAATTCAACCTCGAATATTTAAAATTAATTTCAATGGGTTTTGAATTATGATTTTCTCTAATTTTGGGTTTTATTGGAAAGTTTATTTTTCTAATTACCTTTCAATTAAGCCTTTGATTAATCCCAAATTTCTTGGGTATGTTATAGGGGATGACTCCTCCTTTACTTGGGATTTATTAAAGGCATAATTAAGAGAATTGCATATGGATTTTTCAATTACTCCCTTAACTTAATTAAGCATAATTAGGGTGTGATTAGTAATTTTAATCCATGATTGAGGTGATTGAGATGGAGGTTTAGGGAATAATTTTGGGGAATTTCCCTTAAGTTATTCCCTAAACCCCCTTTTCTATCCTTAATCTTCTCTTAATTAGGGGATTAATTCATTAATTATCCTCTTAATTAATTTCTTAAAGACTTCCATAACTTAATTAATCCACTGGGTAGATGCTTAAGTGTTTAATAACCTAAGTACAATTAAGGAAATTAAAACCCAACATATGTATGAAGGGGTGTTTTGAAATTACATAAGTTAAACCCCTTAGCCTAATTAACCTTTAATCATGAGCAAAATTGCATTAAGCCTTTTTCTTATTAAGTGCATTGAAAATTTAAATTCCTTGTGAGTTTTTATGTCATCTCATTGGCTCATAATTATTTTGTTAACTATGCTAAAGTGGTGAGGTAAGGGTTAATTAAGGGACTTAATTCATACCTTAACCTAATTAACACATAAAAATAAATTTAATCATCTAAAAATTAAACAAAAATATCAAACACATGTGGGAATGGGTTAGAAATAGCAAAAACTCAATCCACTTTTTCAAAATTAAATCAAACTCAAACTCAAATAAAAGTCACATTGAATATACTTTGATTTATTTTTAAACTTTCTTATTCCATAAGAATTCCTTTAGGATTTAATTAAAGTGAATGTATTTACATGCTTTCATTTCTTTAATTCTTTTCCCAACATGTTAAATTTGTATGTCATATGGTTTCATGCATTCATATTTTCCAAATTCAAATTTAAAAATAAAAATTATTTACTTTATGTCAAATTTGCATGTGTTGGCAAAAGTAGAAATATGAGTGGCTATTATCACTACTAAATTCAAATTACTTTCAAAATATATAAATCAATTATCAAATCTGAAAGTTTGGTACTTATATTTTAATTAGAAGCTTGCATGTGAAGAATATAAAGGTGTGCTTAGCATAGGTTTCCCTCCTCTTTCATGTTAGCATAATTTTGAATAGGAGTTGGTAAGATGTATGGTTCATTTGAAAATAACCTAACACTTATATAATTCCATATCCTATGCATTCCTATGCTATCACCTAAGAGGATTACCTATACTTGCATACATAAATTGCATAAATAAAATGAATCAACTAATACAACTTTTGAATTCTTTCATTCCATTTTACTTCTTTTGCACATATGCTTGCATTTAAGGAATGTGGTATATTAGTATGGACAACCCCAGGAATGCATAGCTTTAAGTAGCCCTAAGTAGATCTTATACCTTACACCCCTAGTGCTAACAATGGTGCCATACTCACTAATGCCCTTTATGCATTCATGTGTGCATGTGAAAATTGGAAAAGAAATTCTTTGCTACTTAAAGAATATCATGCATCTTAAGCTTTTAAATTTCTTTAAATGGATTACTTAGCATGCATCATAAAATATGATAAAAATTTTCATTTGTGTGTATAAATATGCTTAGGATTTATTCATATGCATGTTATACATGTTGGGAAAGAAATGAAGTGAGGTGTGTTTTGTGAATTTGGTTCATTTTATTTAATCTTAAAATATCTTTCCTTTTGAATAGGTTTGTTTAGATTTTATCTAAACTTAGGATTAATTAAAAGATTTAATCAAAACATTCACCTAAACAAAACTAAAATGTGAATCTACTTTAGGAATTACTTATGTTAGGGAAGGAAAGAGGAGTTATCTTCTATTTCCCTCTCTTCATAACTTAGTAAATAATTATAGGATTCACTTGAACTTAATCTAAATATGAAATAAAATTAATCAAAATAATTAAACAACTTAAATGAAACCCTCCTCTATGTTGAATATGTTTTCACACTTAGAAAATTCTAACCTAATGTCATAGTTAAGCATACCACATAAACCTTCAAAGCACACACATTAGGCTAAGTCACCACTTCTAGCTTTAGGTTAGGGTGGTGCATGGTTTGATGTTTTATTTTATTTTATGATATATGTTTTAGACTGCATGTTAGAGTGTGTACTAGTAGAATGAATGGTAGGACATTCTTAGTCTACTATTCTTTCTGTGGGGGATTGTGCTTAAGGGGTGCTATCATAAATAGAAAATATATAAATGCTTTTGCTTGCAGGTGCTTATACCCCTAAGCATAATCTATAGACCATGTGGACTTACTCACCCATGTGTGGGCTGATAAGTCCAATATACATGCTTGAGATTTGGTGGTTTGTTTAGCAAACCTTTGTTTTGCAGGTGAAAGCTATATTTACTTTTCCTTTTTCATGAAAATTTATGCAATTAGGATTTTGGAATGATTGTTATGGGGATTAGGATGAGCATTGGTCAGAAGATCCTATCTTATGCACAATGTGAGGCCTTAGAGCATCCACCTTCCAACCATCCAAATGAAGGAACGAAAGAAAGAAAAGAAGAAGAAAGAAGAGAGAAGAAAGAAGTAATAAAGCTTGAAGACCCCTATAACAATGAATTCTTTTGTTTAATTGTAATTTAATTCATTTGTTATCTGAGTTGTATAAGGGTAGAGCTCAGCTACCCACATTCGATATTTTCAGGTTTGTGCGGTGGCACCCAACCACAACGGCCTTTTATTCTTTTTGCGATTAGCTTTGTAAATTGATTGATGATTTGTTTAGCTTTTGCATTAAGTGGCATGCTTTTCCTAGTTTCTTCCTTACTTTATGTATGGACTGGATGTGGATTAGGCTCTTTAAGGAAAATAAATAAATCTTTTACCAAACTTAATAACTCAAATTAAAAATAAACAACTCATAACCTCACATAAAGCTTAAGTTTAAAATCAAGATAAAAAAATCAACAACCCCTTAGCTGGATGAGGATTTCTTTTATAACATCATGCAAATACATCTTATTTTACCCCTTGATTGAGGGCTTCCACCTTGCCAGAAACTGGCTTGACCTTTGAAGAGCCATGGTGGAAACTCACCTCCTCCTTTCTATAATTTTGGCCAATAACTTTATTTCTCATGCATTAATCATATGAATCCTATTAGCTGATAAAAAATAATTGTCCAAAATAAAAAAATAAAATGAAATTTGAATTGCATTAGATTTAGGTCATTTGAAAAGTCCTTTACATGATCTAGTCTCTTTAGGGAGTGAGTTTAAGGACTCCTTTTCTAAATAAATAATAGCTATCTTGCATAAGCATAATGACTTGCCTACATGTATTTAAAATCATAGGAGAGTTAGTTGATGGCCACCCTAGTTGTAAGTCCAAGACGGGTGGTTTGTCCTCACTTGTGGAGGCAAACCACCCATTTTAACCTTAGATTTAGGTTGTGCTTTGCCCTCGCCAAAGCTCCCTAGATTTAGGTTGATTGCTCTTCCCTTTGTGGGCCATAAGCATAATTCCTCACCTCTTAAGCATTTCTTAATCTTGTGTTAAGGAATCATAAGTCCTAAATTTCTAATGAAAATCCAACTCAAACAAACTAAATCAATTTCAAAATGTAAAGCCCAACTATAGGATAGTTTGAGATGCTAGGTTTCCTAGCATGGGCATCTCCTACTTATCTTCCATTTTGGCTTCAATAATAACTCCCTCTTTGATCAATCCCATTTGATCTTTCAAAATGAACCAAATCGATTGATAGTCCTTTCTATTGAAATCTTCAAAGATAATGATCATTTACCGAGAGTTTTCCTAAGGATCATCCTGGATGTTATTAACTATAGGGGCTTGCCCATGTTGGGAACTTAATGAACCCAGTTTAAAATAAACCCTTTATTTTCCATGTAAAGTAAGAGAAGAATCTTTGGTACATATCCAGACACATCATCCTCAGGAGTCCTAATTGAGGTGATTAGGTCCATTAAATGGTAGTTACTTCTATCTCTCAAGATAGTACACTATTTTCTTGATGACGTAATTACCCAATAAGTACATCTAATCTGTGGCATCCTAAAAGATGAATTTATATATGCTTGTCCTTTCTTTCTCACCATGATTTGAAGGTGACTCCTATATAGATTTTTTCACCAAATTTTTTCTAGTGACTCGCTGAGGATGGTTCCTCTCCATCTTTGTAAATGATCGTCTTTTGAGTATCGATAGTGGGTTTGTACTTTGGTATGAATCCAAGACTATCCTTCTTTCTCATTGGCACTTAGCTTATTTCATTCTTAAGTTGTTAGCCAACATCTTAGGTTTTAGGACCGCATTCCTTGGTCTTAAAACCCCGTTCTTTCTCCAATGGGTAAAAAAAATAAAAAAAGAAAACATCTTAAAGACTTCCTCCTTGCCATTTTATGATAAGGAAAGGTTCATCCTAAAATAATAAAGAAAATAATAATAAAATAAATCTTCCATAAGAACTTTGCTTTTCAAAAAGCACCTTTGCAAAAATGCACTTAATAAGATATTTCTCACAAAATTTTATCACCCTCATTTAACAATTCTCATAATTATTACATGTAGTAATTTTCAAAAATAAAAATAACAATCTTTTCCAAAAGCATAAATGAACATCTTCTTTCAATTCACTTTGATGAAGATTTTATTTTTCAAAACAAAATTAATAATCATCTTTCCAAAAGTCAAACATCAAAATCCAAAATAAAGTTTTTAAAAAGCACAAATGAACCTTTTTATTCAATATACTCACATCTATTGAATGGAAGTTTCATCTTCAAATAAAATTAAAATTTTCAAAAGCACATATGAGCATCTTCATTTAATTTATTAAATGAAGATTTCATTCCCAATTAAAAATAAATATCATTTGGAAATCCCACTTAAACATATCTCACATATGTTTAAGTTAGAATTCCTCTCTTTCAAAAAGCAATAATCACACATGAAGTAAAATTTTCACATTTCAAAAATGAGATTCATTTCCATTCTACATACCCAAATTTGTTGAATGGAAGTCCTCTTTTCAAAAATTGAAATTTAACAATCATATTTTCAAAAAATTTCAAACACCATTTTGGAACTTCATTTAACATACCCAAATTTGTTAAGTGAAGTCTCCAAATCCAAAAATCAAAAATTTCAAACAACATTTTGGAACTTCATTTAACATACCCAAATTTGTTAAGTGAAGTCTCCAAGTTCAAAATCCAAAATTTTCAAAACACATTTTGGAACTTCATTTAACATACCCAAATTTGTTAAGTGTTACCTCCAAATCCAAAAATCAAAATTTTCAAACACATTTTGGAAGTTCATTTAACATACCCAAATTTGTTAAGTGAAGCCTCCAAATCCAAAAATCAAAATTTTTAAACTATTTTGCAACTTCATTTAATATACCCAAATTTGTTAAGTGAAGCCTCCAAATGCAAAAATAAAAATTTTCAAACTCCATTTGGGACTTCACTTTAACATACCCAAATTTGTTAAATGAAGTCTCCAAGGCCAAAACCAAAATTCTCAAACACCTTCGGAACTTCCCTCCTTAATATAACAAATTTGCTAAGGAGAAGTTTCCATTTCAAAACCAAAATAAATCAAAAAAAACATTTTGAACACATCCTTTGGAAACATAATCAAGTTTGCTAAGTGAAATTTCCATTTCACAAAACCAAGTGGGACTTCATCTTTAACATACCAAATTTGCTAAAGTTAAGTCTCCACTTTCAAAACAAATTAGGACACAAAATGAAACACTTAAGATTACCTTAACATACCTAAATTTGTTAAGGATCCTACCTCTTTCAAAATCAAAACATCAAAACAAAAATGAAACACATAGGATTGTCTTAGCATACCTAAATTTGCTAAGAATCCTATTTTCAAAAATCAAACAAAACACACTTGGATTCTTCACTTAGCATACTTAAATTTGCTAAGTAAGAATTCCAAATTTTTCAAAATCAAAAAAAAATTACAAAAAGAAATAATCACTTTGTCAAATACTTCACTTAGCATACCCAAATTTGTTAAGTGAAATTCCAAATCAATCAAACAAAAAACAAAATCATTTGACCCTTGCTTTAACATACCCAAAATTGTGAAAGGAAAGGGTCCTCAAATCAAAAATAAAAAAAAAATAAAAAAATTCAAAATCAAAACAAATATGAACCTATGGAAGCATCCTTATAAAAAATATTGAATCCATATTTCAACATACCTAAACTTGTTGAAGTTGGATTCATATTCAAAATTCCTCTTTCAATCAATCTTCTCAAATCTATTTGAACCCCACTTAACACTCACAAGTTTTTGGATGTGGGTTCAAATTTTTAAATTCAAAATTCAAAAATCTATAAAGATAGAAATCGATACATTTCTCATTGGATTCTTATAGTGATCTGATGCGATTTTTAGTCTCTTACAGTTGTTGAAATGGTCGATTCTCAGAAGTTCAATTTTACCTTCCCCCATGGTATGGATCTGGCTTTGGACAAGCTAACTTCCCCCATCTAGACCATACACATCTGATTCACTTTGGTCAGAGATTTGAGGGAGCTAGGATTACTTATGAGGGCACTCCCCTCACCACAGTTAGTAGGACCAAGGTGATGGGCGTGGTCATCTTGACTTACCCTCGATTTATGTCTCCTCACTGAAGAGGTGCGTGGCAAAGTAGCATAGTACCAATATTGCCCAGCCACGATTGCTGCACCCGGGTTTCTCATGCTGCCCTGAGGGCTAGCACCATCTCATCTGTACCCTCTAAGGGTAAGGCTCCCTTAGTCTCGTTTGCCTCCCCACATTTGAGTATGGTCTAGCTCACACTCCTCCCATCCTACCCATACATGTAGAATAAGAACGCATGATCAAGCGATACCACACGGGATGCTAGGGAGCTAAATGTGGTTTGGATGGATGAGTTCCCCTTGTTACTTCACCACGTTACTGAAACCAATTTCATCCTCTCTCAGGATCATATAGAGAGGATGTTAGGAGGATCAGCTCATCACCTCCTCTAGTGGCATTTTCAGCAGTTTAGTAGAGGTCGTATAACCTCCGATCTTCTTACACTGGGTGGAGCATCTGGGACTCGAGTTTGGCACTCAATTCGATCTTTGATCCATCATCCCCCACAGTGTGGGGAAGCAGATTCATTAGGAGAGGGCCCAAGAGGCCCATACGACACATATTACCAGTAGGGAGAAGTGGAGGTTTGGCCATTCAGTAGTTTCTGCTCTTATTGATTTTCCAGCTAGGCGTGCTACCCACACTAACCATACTGATAGTATCCTTCTTACTGGGACCAGTCATCATAGGAGGACAACTCCTAGAGAGTCGGTGGTGTCTCCACCCCACCATTCTACTCCTCATCTGCCATCACGGTCAGTTATAGTATCTCCATTCCATCAAGGCCATGAAGGCCATATCGGAGAAACACCTCATTTGTGATCTGGAAATAGCTTAGGGATCCTACCTCTTCTGCACCACCCATTATGGCAAGGTTGAGCTCCCCTACTCGACCTTTTTCCCCGGTAGTGGTGTGGAAGGAGTGGACCCCTGAAGCTTCGTGGTCATCCCTTTACCAACTCTGTCAATACAACAGGATTTGGAGATGGTGATAGTCATTTTAGATATTCCAAATGATAGTCCAGCTACACCAGAAGTAGTGAAACATCCTAGTATTGTCACCCCTCTCATAGCCAGTCAAGAGTGTCACTCATCTAGTGAGTATAGTCCACACAAGATTGACTCTCCAGTGATAGGCAAGTTCTAGTGCCTCTCAGTGTACTATAGTGATTACATCGATCAACCTTGATCATTTATTCCCGTTCAGATAGATTATTCTCTCAAGGAGATAGTAGCTCATTATCTTGAAGAGAAGAAGAAGATTTTGGGGTATGATTGGTCAAATGAAGAGAAAGTCAGCTTCGATCCCAACAAAGATGACTACTTGGGAGACTCAGCTGGAGTTTGCATGGTTGACACTAGAGGATCTCTTCTTAGGAAACAACAAGCCATGGAAGGTGATTAGGTTGATCAGGAAGACATTGTAGAATTAGCCCAACACATCCGACATCAGTTGAGGCAGAATAATGAGCAGATAGATAGGTTGGTATGATAATTAGAGGATTTGTTGGTATAGTTTGTTCAAAATAAGCCCTTTAGTTCATCCTACTATAGTATCATTGACTGAGTTAGTGCATGTCTTGGACCCAGTCAAGACTTTACCTCCTGTTGAGCAAGGTAGCACTAGCATGTATAGGAAGGTAGTGGAAAGTACCTCCATATAAGAAAAGGTCATAAAATCTATGATTGAGCAGCAAGTGAAGGAAGCATTGGCTCAAGCTTTAGGATGATCATCGGTTCCAAAGGGTAGACCCTACCTAGTGGAATTTGATGTTATACAATATCCCAAGGGTTTTGTGCCTCCTTCCTTCATAAGCTTTGATGGTAGTGGAAACCCGAGGCAGCACATAGCACATTTCAAGGTCAGTTGGTGGCAGTGATGCCTTACTTTTCTATCTTTTGTTAGTTGACTAGTGGGTATTACTTTCGATTGGTATGCTAAACCAATGGTTAGTAAGACATTTTGTTGAGTTAGAGCAACTCTTCATCAAGAGGTTTGTTTGCTTAGCAAAGGTTCTAGGTGATCTCATTATAGCAAAACAACACCCCTGAGTCCCTTGTTGATTATATTCTTGATGGCATAACAGTATGAAGTGAACCACATGCGAACAACATGCCATTAAGATTATTTTACAGAATATCCATAGCTTGGTCACCTTCTTGCTTAAGGGCTTCACTATCAATACATTTGAGAAGCTAATGAACAAGGCAGCTAGTCTACAAGGAGAGGCCAAACAGTTGCCTTTTCAAGATCAGTTTTCTAAGCAAAGGTCGCGAAAGGTCTATGAAAAGAAATCGAGAGTAGTAGTAGTGGTTGATAAGGGGAAGAAGCCAGCTAGAGATTAGTCTAAGAGACCATGACCTCAACAGCCTCCACCTCCTTTTCCACGACTAAGGCAACCCTACCGGCCTCCACATAGCCTCCACGATGCACCACCACCTGCATACCACCGGTAGCATGCCATACCGTAAGTAGCTATGGTCCACCTACTCTTTTAGATAAGTTAAAACCTTATTCTTTTAAGAGGGAGGTAATCAAGAAGATCTTTAAGAATCTCTTAAAGAAACTTGATTTTTTACTGCAGCCTGGGAGGCAGGAGGAAGTAGGCAAAAATTCATGATCCAAACTTTTCCCTTACCATGTATGCTAGGTCACATTTTGGAGGATTGCTTCACATTCAAGGGCGGCTTGAACAATTTCAAGACTGTGTAGTTATCCCAAAGGAATACCTTTTGGAACAACCTTTCAATTCCATTAGGATAATCCTTGGGGATACATGTGATCCTACCAAAACTAAAGAAGGTTGGGATATTTCTCTATCCAAAACATCTAAGAAGATTATCCAGAAGATCAAGAAGCTTTCCTTACAGGTGCCTAAGTCAGCTCAAACCTCCAACACCAAGAAAGATTTGCAAGCTGCTAATGCCAACTTTAGGAAAGGGGGAGCTCAGCAGCAGTAGTATGTAGCAGCATGTGTCAGCCTAGGATAACCCATTAGCATAGTCACCGACCGTGTCTAGCCTCCAACCAACAGTTGCAGCTTTCACACCGGTGACTTCTCCCATTTCAGATAGATCTTCTATTTCTTCTACTAGTAGAACTCTTGTAACAATGAATAAGGGCATCAAATCCCTTACCCCACTCACTTTACTTGATTTTTACTTTGTATCTCCAAATAATTCCAAGAAATTGAAGAATAAAGCTAGTTTGAATTACATCTGTGTCACTTCTGATGGGTTGTCTTCTTCTATTCCTAACGATAACTCTTCAAGTCTAAATAACTATAACAATTGATCTTCCTCTTTCGATTGAGTTGGACTTTCCTACTCAAATCTATGGGTTCACCTCTTGAGATAGACTTGGAATCAATGAGAGGTCCCATAGGAGAAGGCTATAGGTGAGCACGATTTGTAGAACCTTCCATTACTGCCACAAGAGATCACCAAGTCAACCTCCATGGTGGCAAGGTTCTACCTCCTAGGGCAACACCTCAAGATAGAGGGAAACAAGTCATTGGTATTGAAGATCAAGAAGCCCTTCCACTGGATGCTCCACCCTTGGATATGCTTGTGGAAGACCATTTGAAGGTGGACTACAATGTCCTTTCTCATCTAAGAAAGATGCCATCTAAGCTAAGCATATACAATGCCCTTTATCCAATGAGTTGAGGGAATCACTAATCAAGGCTCTCCTTGATCTTGAAATATGCTTAGCTCAACTGACCGCTATAGGTGAGGAAGCACATTATGCAAGAAGGATCACCTTCATAGATGAAGACCTTCTTCTGGGACTTGGCAAACCGTCCCTCACATCCAGTTGACATGGACATGTTTAGACTTGCTAGAGTTCTTGTGAATCCAGGTGCATCGGTGAACATTATGAGTCTATAGACCCTTGCCTATTTGAGGATCAACATCTCCACACTCTGAGGAGATTGGATAATGTTGAGAGGATTCAGTGAACAAGGTGAGTGGGCTTTAGATTCTATAGTGTTACCTTTGGAGATAGATGACTGGAAGACTGAAGCTAAGTTCTACATCATTGATTCAAATACTTCATTCATAGCTTTGCTTAGTAGGCTTTGGATACATCAGAATAAGATCATTCCATCCTCCCTCCATCAGTGCATCAAGCTCAAAAAAATAGAATTGAGTACCATGTCAACAGAGATGAAAAGCCATTCTTAGTTATAGAGGTTGAGATTTATGAGGATGTGACCTACTATCTTCCTTAAAACACCCTTTCTCATGAGCTTGGACAAAATTCAAATGCAAAAATAAAAGGAAAAGAAAATTAAGCAAAAAAAGATAAAAGAAAAATAAAAGAAAAATAAAAGTCCAAGTGAACAAGAAAGGGGAATTGAAGAAGAAATAGATCCGCATATCACATTTCACTCACAGTTCATTCCATCATATGAACATGTGGGTAGGATGGCTCAACCTCCACTAGGCAAACCTAGTTGGCCTTCAACCAATAGAGGTCATGTTCTAGTTCTTAAGAGTACCCCTACTATTCATATAGACTTGGAATCCAACTCGGAGGATGAGTCTAATGTGATTATTATACCAACCCCTCTCGTGGGTTCCATTGGAGGTGACTTTTGATCAGGCGAGATGAAGACCGGCCTCAAGCAAAGAAAGTATTTGAATCTAGTTTATGTGAAACTATTTAGGTAGCTGGGAAACCTTATTACCTTACTTACATCTCAAAAAGTTGAAGGTTTAGTAGTTAAGGAAGTCCCTAAGTTTTCCAATCACATGAAACAAAAGAGGTTCTTTTTGGGTTATTCATCCTCAAGTCCTGAAGTTGATGTAGAACTTGAGGAGGATAATTTTAAAGAATTAATGGAATTACCTTTTGACTTTTACTTGCCTTGTGTTCAAAATCTTATACAAAAAGGTTTAGTTCCTCACACATGGTCCAAGCATGAGTACTTCAAGCTATGGAATACTGTGGGAAAGCACAATCAAGAGCGGGGTAGGATTGATATAATGGGTTGATCGATGATAAAGATTACTGCCTAGTTGTTACCAATCATTTATAGTATGATAGTTTCTTCTCACAAAACCCCAATTCTTATGAGAATGTGTGTTTAGAAATCTTAGATGATCCAGATGATCTCTAAGTCAAAGAGGAATCACCAGAATTTGAAGAGGAGATTCATTCAATAATCGACAAGCTTAAAGAAATCAATCTCAGGTAGAAGAAAATCCATGCCTAGCATACATCAATTTATTACTGAATGAAGAAGAAACTAATGACTTAGTTAGGCTATTGATTGAGTTTAAAGACTACTTCACATGGAGTTACGAAGAAATTCTCGGATTATCTCCTGACATAGCAGTCCATAAGATAGCAAAAGATCCTAACGCTAGCCCTATAAAGCAAGCTCCTAGATGCATGCGATTTGAAATTGAACAACAGATCATTTCTGAAGTCAAGAAACTGATCGATGCTGGTTTCATCAGGGAAGAAAAATATCCTACATGGTTAGCTAATGTCATCCTAATTAAGAAGAAGAATGGCCAAATTCATATATGCGTCAATTTTATAGACTTAAACAAGGCATATCATAAAGATGAGTTTCCTCTTCCAATACCAAAATTAATGATGGACATTGCCTCATCCCATGCAGTCTTTTCTTTCATGGATGGGTCATCTGGCTATAACCAAATTAAGATGTCTCCTGAAGATGAAAGAAACACTTTTCAACCCATCAAAATCTTTATTTTAGGTCATGCCTTTCGACTAAAATCTTTGGTTCTACAATACGGGCCATGACTCAAATATTCAATGAACTCATCCATCATCAGGTTGAGTGCTACATTGATGATCTAGTAGTTAGAGCGAGAAAAGGAAGATCACTTTTGAGAGTAGTTTTGAGCGGTTAAGATAATATAATCTCAAAATGAATCCCCTGAAGTGTGCATTCGAAGTAGCTTTATGGAAATTCCTTGGATTTATTATTCAACACTGGGGAATAGAAATAGATCCTGAAAAGATCAAAGTTATCTTAGAAATTCCACCTCTTAAGATTTTTACTCAACTTAACTCCTTTCAAGGATGGTTGGCGTATCTAAGATGCTTTATCTCAAGCCTAGCGAGAAGATGCAAGCTGTTCTCAGCACTTGTCAAAAAGGATGCCAAGTTCAAGTGGGATGGCAAGTGTCAGCATCCCTTCGAAGATATCATGCAGTATTTGGTGAAGGCCGGTTCTAGCCCTATCTCGCGAGCCACTCATCTCTACTGCATTGGATGACTCTTTGGGTGCTCTGTTGGCCCAAGCCAATGATGAAGGGAAGGAGAATGCTCTCTACTACCTAAGCCATCATCTAATCCCTACTGAAGAAAACTATCCATCTTTTGAGAAATATTGCCTAGCTTTGATCTTTGCTTCCCAAAAGCTACAACATTACATGCTTTCTCATAAAGTGAACTTGAGCTCCAGAATAAATCCACTGTAGTATCCCATGACACGGCTAACTCTTTCTGGATGTTTGGCATGCATGATTCTTTCATAGTTTGATATCACTTCATTTTCCCTTAGGTAATAAAAGGGCACGCAAATTTCTTAGCAACACACCCACTTCTTGTTGATTCTCGCTTAGTGATGATCTCACGATGAACAAATCATGAACTTAGGGAGGCATTGATGGGAGATGTATTTTGATGGTGCTTCTTTTCTTAAAGGTGAAGCACCGATCTATTCTCTAGGAAAGGCAGGGGTAGGAAAAGTTCTTCTAACTCAAAACCATAATGTGATGAGATTCTTATACTATCTTTCTAACCCCTACACCAAATATGAAGCTGAGTATGAGGCTTTGATTGTCGGTCTAGAGTTAGCCATCACTATCAATATCAATAGCATCAACATCTTTGGGGATTCTCAGTTGGTCATCAACCAGTTGTCTAGGTTCTCAAGCTTCATCATTACTACGAGTATACCATGAAGCTATTGGCCCAGATTCCCGTCATCATCTACAAGGTTCCCCGAGTAAAAAACACAGTAGCAGATGCTTTGGCCAAACTTTCCAAAGAGTTGGCATGTCCAGAAGATCATTCCATTTCAATATGAGTCCAAAATAACAAGTCATATCCCTTATTGATGCTAAACTCATCGAGAGACTTTCTCTTGAAGGGGAGGTTTCCATTGCCAAAATGGACAAGGAGTTGTATTGGAGGCAACCGTTCATAGATTACTTGAACACTGGCAAACTATCTCAAGAGAAGTCACAAGCCCATCAGGTGAAACAAAGAGCTCTCTCCTATGCTCTTATTAATGGCATCCTGTATCGCCAGTCCTTTGACCAAATGCGGTTATATTTTGTGGACAAACATGAAGCCGGTGGCATTGTAACCGAGGTACACTCAGGTCTATCACACAGTCCAAAGATGAAGAAGAAGATCAAGCGACTTGGCCTTGATCACGGTGCATGGATGTAGCTAGGAAGTTGCCATCGGTGTCGGTGCCGCGGTGTGGTCCTCCACCAACCACTTAACATTCTACACCCTACATTGGCTTCATGGCTATTTGAGTGTTGGGGTACCGACATTATAGGTCCGATCGATCCTCCTTCTTCTAAGGGGCATTAGTCATCTTAGCTACCACTGACTACTTTCCAACTGGGTGGAAGCCATCCCACTCAAAGAGGTCACAGCTCAGCATGTGCTTCAATTTTTCAGGAATCATATCGTATATAGGTTGAGGGTGCCTCAATGAATTATATCTGATAATGGTACTGCATTCAAAAGCACAAATATCAATAGCTTCTCCAAAAGATATGATATAGATTAGAGATACTCCACCATCTACTACCCTAAAGCAAATGGCTTAGTAGAAGCATTTAACAAAACTATCATCCAGATATTGAAGAAGACTCTTGATGACAATAAATAATAGTGGAACAAGCAGTTGGATGAAGCTTTGTGGGCCTACCGCACCACATACTGAAGTCCAACTCAATCTACCCCATTTTTCTTAGTATATGGGTCTGAAATTGTTCTACCTTTAGAAGTTCAACTCCCATCACTAAGGATAGCATTGGGTTACAAGATCACTACAGAGCAGAATGCGATGTTGCAATTAGAAGAGCTCAAAGGTTTAGAGGAGAGTCACTTACGGGCATGCTAAAACTTCGAGTTGTACAAGGCCAAAATGATTCAAGCTAACAACAAGCTGGTCCGCCCTAGGTTTTTCAGTAGGAGAACTTGTGTTAGTCCTAAGGAGACCAATTTTTTCCAGTTGAAAGATGGGACCCACTTGGGACCTTTGTAATAGAGAAGACCTACCAAGGAGGATCTTTCTTGCTTATTGATTGTAAAGGGGAACACCCGATGCTTCCAATTAATGGGCTCTATCTAAAGAAATATTACCCATGAAATAAATCATGTTTGAAAATAATTATTAATAAAAAGATTAAAAACTTGATTCAATTCATCAAATCTTCTCTTCTTTTGAAGCGTTATTTGCTTATCTTGTGAATCTGTCATGACGTATTTAGGGTAGGTGTAAGAGTCCCCTAGTGGCATCCTATCCCTCTTTCATAACACAAACACAATCTCGATGCTATTTAAAATAGGTGTAAGAACAGAGGCATCCTATTTTCATTAGCATAACTAAGATAGGTGTGAGAGAACCCAAGCAGCATCCTTTCTTAGTGGGAATCCTATTTATCACCCATGGAACCATTTCATCCAAATTCCCCAGCATGTTCTTTTAAGGTAGGTGTAAGAGTTCCCCAGAGGCATCCTATTCCTTTTAACACATGCACAAATCAAGCACAAATCTTTTATCTCGAGCTATTTTGATGTGAGGAAAGCCCTGGCACTCACTCATTAGCTCTAGGTGTCATGCTACCTCCACAGTATGTCACCCAGTGGTCATTTGTTGGAAGATGTGAGTCCACGCTTTCTTCCTAACTTGACCATTGCAAACTAAAGAGTGCCTTGCTAGTATGGTAGTCTTTACTATCCAGCCAATAAGCTACCTCATGTTGACTTCGCTTAAGAAGATGTGTGTCCTCGTGCTTTCTTCTTGAACTAGCCATCATGCTCTAACTAGGTTGAGTATATTTAAGGTTTATGATAAGTCCCCCAGAGGCTCCTATCCTCTTGACTATGTTTGAGTTGATATAATTTCTCCAGTGACATTAACTCGATGCCCTAGGTGGATAGCATGTAGAGCCAAAGGAGACTATCCAATCAATTATATGGGAGGATGTGAGTCCCCTCTACCTTTCTTCCTAGGCTGATTGTTACAAAATGATGGGCACCTTTGGTTAGTTGATGTTCGCTATGCTGACAATGACTCACTCAGTGAGTACACCACTCTTGACAAATATGAGTCCCCTAGCTTTCTCCTTGAGTTTGACATTGAATACCTATTGGATATATGACTAGCCATGTCATCTTCTCCAGGGTGTTGGATTAAGCCCTTACCGACCCCATCCCTTGATGACACTCTATTTAGATCAAGTCCTTTGTGACCCCATTTAGACACTACTAGGGTTACCTCTGGATTGGACAGTTCCCCTTTCCTAGTAGTCACCCCTATGATTGGAAAATTTATTTAGGGGATGCACAGAATTTCCTTTGGTTCTGTAAATCTGAGATTGGTCTAGGTTGATATAAGCTCCTTCTCAGTTTGATCTCTCGTAAACTAATAGGGTCCATGATAAAAGAAACTCAAACAAAATAAATAAATTTTTTTACTTGTGGATTAGGAATTCAAGTCCCCAAAGGGTCCCTTTTCTCAAGCAGGCATCCTATCTTTAGGATAGTGTCAGCAGAACTCCCTATAGGAATTGCGACTACACGTTGAGATAAATTCCACAGTTGGTACTCAAAGTCACCCTTAGGTCGTTTCTATTTTCCAGCAAGTTACCCCAGTATTCGCTTTGAAAGATGTAAGATTATGCATTCTTTTAGCATGATTGTATGCATGGCAGCGACCAGGTGGGTTCAATTTTTTGCCATAAGCAACCGATCACCCCAGTGATCTTTTCTAATGGAAGATGTGAGTCCCAGAGCTTTCTTTCTTTGAATTGATCATTGCAAACTGAAAGGCACTCCTTTGGTTGGATAGTTCTCCCATCGGTTGGGAAGCTACTCCCTTTGGTTCAATAAATCTGAGATAGGTCTAGGCTGATATGAGCTCCTTCTCAGTTTGATCCATCATAAACCAATGGAGTCCATTAAAATAAAAAAAATCAAAAAATAAAACTAATCTTGACTATCTTTGAGTTGATCTAAGTCCCCCAGTTGCATTCACTCAATAGTCAGCCTTAGGTTGGGCTCAATCTGTTATCTTGCTAATAGACTATCACCCAATTCTACTTTGGAGGATGTAAGTCTACTATGCTTTCTTCTTGTATATTTTCCATACAAAGGCATCCTTGGTTGGATAGTCCTACCTTATGGTTGGTAGACTATTCCCTTTGGATTGGTAAATCAGAGTTAGGTCTAGGCCTCCATGGCCTCTACTCAATGCATTCCATCGCAAACCTATGGGGATCCATCATAATCAACATAAAATAAATCTAAAAAGAAATTAATCTTAACTATCTTTGAGCTGATCTAAGTCACCCAGTGACATTCACTCAATAGCTATCCCTAGGTTGGGTTCAATGTTGCCTTGCTAATAGATTACCCTAGAAATTGGTCTCTACTTTAGAGGATATAAGTCTACTACGCTTTTTCCTAGTTTAGCTGCTGCATACCGAAAGGCATCCCTTTGGTTGGCTAGTCCTACTATATGCTTGGTAGACTATCCCTTTGGATTAGTAAATCTGAGTTAGGTCTTAGCTTCCATGGCTCCCACTCAGTGTGATCCATCACAAACCAACAAATTTCATATCAAAATTCAAACCTAATGGAAATTAAAGAAAATTCAATCCTCTTCCCTACGAAACTTAATCAAATCTTTTTCTCCTCAGTGAGATTCAAATCAAATCAAACCTCTCATCCCCTTGTGGATGACTTGAACCTGCTTCCCTAGTGGAAGGTTCACACTTTATCCCTAGTGGATTTTTCCCTCTCTCTTATGTCTTGGGCATAAGTAGAGCCACATTGCACTAAGCTCTGGATTCTTTCTTTTCTTTGGTTAAGGATAGATTGTTTTGATTAGTGCTTGTGATCTCTCAGTGTTGTTGATCATTTCGTTCAACACCAATAGGTATGGTGTTCCTTGTCAGTCAGATCACACGTATTGGGCATCCTTTGTTGACCTCATTTTTTTAGAATGAGCTCTCAACCTTCCATCTTAGACTTAAGACTCCTCTTAAACTTTAAGAGTTTCTTAGTTTTAAGACACATCTAGTGATTAGGTGGACACTCAACTTAGTTTTAGAGACTTAGAAGAGTTAGGCATAGGAATAGGTCATGCTTTAAGGGTGTTAGGAAATTTCCTACCCTCAGCTTAAGCCATTCCTCACTTTCCTTCCTTCAAGTCAAAACCCCAAATTAATCTTGATTGATTTTCTCCAAACTCAAATAAACTCCATATGATTAAAATCAATCTATGATTGAAACCCATGATCAAAACCCATCAAAATTCCTAAGACCAAATTTTCCTAAGTCCTTAATCTTCTCTTAAGGACTTAGCCCAAATCATGACCAAACCCAAATTAAATCTTTTAGATTTTCTCATAACTCAATTATATTCTCATTTATATACATATATATAAATGAAATATAAATTCAAACCAAACAAACTAAACTCAAAATTTCAAATCAATTCATGAAATCTTTCCTAAGTCCTTAATTTTCCATTAAAGGACTTATCCAAAAATTTTATCAAACCATTTAAAAGTCATGGGATTTTCTTAACTCATTTATAAATGAAATATAAATATAACTTAATCAAACCAAATTCAAAAATTCAAAGTCCAAACTCCAAAATTTTCTTAAGTCCTTTAAAATCCTTCTTAATGGACTTAGCCCAAATCATGATTAAACCACTCTAAACCCTTGAAATTTTCTCATGATCAATCTATATTCTCATTTATATTCACATATATAAATGAAATATAAATTCAAAAAATCAAAACCAATTCCAAAAATCAAACTCAAATCTACTCAAAATTCAACCTAAGCCTTTCAAGTCAAAATCTTGAACTTAGCCAAATCAACTTCAAATCAAGCCAAACTCTTGATTTTCTCTCATGATTCAATCAAACCTACAATCATGAGCCCATATATAAATGCAAACTTCAATCACTCAATCAAAATCCAAGTCAAAAATCTAAGCCAAAATCCCTTCATATTCTCCCTTTGAATATGAAATTTTCAAATGAATCAAAATCCATTTGACTTCAAACCACTTGTAAATGGATTTATATTTCAATCATAAGTCCATATACAAGATCAATCAAGTTCAAATCAAGCTTTGACCAAGCCATTTGACCCACTTAGGCTCACTTGACCCAAAGTGATCTAAAGTACCCATATGAGCCAAATTTTAATCCTAACCAAATTGGATTGAATAAAACTCACCTATGTCTCTCATCATGATCAACAATCATCACAGGATGATCAATCATTCAAATTGGGTCAAACTAAGTCAAACTTAAGGGTTGACCAATTCAACACTTAGCCCAAAATGAAACCTAACATAACCAAATTTTATCATAGGCCAAATTGATTGAAACCATTGATATAAGTTCACTCATGACCTATGTTTTAACTTGACCAAGTTAACCTTTGAGCCTAACCTAGCCCAATTGGCCACTTGACCCAAGTTGGCCCAAGTTGACCTAAAAAGTAAAAATCTATCAAAACTTGATTTAAGCTAAATTGATTCAAACCAATGGGTCAAGTTTATTCCAAATCACTTGTTGAACTTGACCAAAGCCTCAATTGGCCAACTAGACCTAACCTAAACTAGTTGACCTTAGACCCAACTTGACCTAAAGGGGTCATGTTGAGCCAAATTTAAACTTAACCAAAATTGATTAGAAAAAAAGATACCAATCCACTCCATATGACTATCCTAACCTAAACCTACCCTTGTCTTACCTCAAATAGGTCAAATGGGTCAAATAGGTCAACATTTGACCCTAAATGTAGTCATATGAGCCAAATTTAAAACTATACCAAATTGAATCAAACCAAAGCCACCAAAATATTTCAAATGGTCATATGAACTTGACCCTACCCTTATTCTGACCCAATTTGACTAGTTGGTCAACTTGACCCAAGTTGACCCATTTTGACCTAAATGAGTCAACATGAGTCAAACCTTATCAAATGAATTCCAAATCTCATGAAACGTGACCAAACCTAGTTTTTCCACATACCCAACATATCCAGATTAAAAAAAATTAACAAAATGATCATCCTACCCCGAGGCCATAGAACAAATTTTGGCCTAATCCATGGGTAATTTGGTCATACCCTCTTCATATCCACTTGATGCTTTCCTAATAGCTCAAGAGTACCTAATGAAGAGTGGTGCACCCAACCCAATGGGTTTGGGTCAGCCCAATTTTCCACAAGACCAATCCCGAGTCAAAATGGCAAATTCAAAATCCATCTCCCACTCAATTTCAAGCACATGGGAGGTTGGCATACCACTCAAGGCCTCAAACTGACCATGTGCAAGCATCTAACCAATCAAACAACCCTCCCATTGTGATCAATTTGATCAAAATGGCACATAGGCTTGTGGCTATCTGATCCTTCAAGGGGGAGATACAATTCCCCTAATTGAATTCAAAACCATCATTTCTCAATTCGACTAAGCCCTAGAGAGTGTTAGCAGCCATCAAGAGCATTCCTAAGCTTCCTTGGAGAGAATTGAAATCAAGCTTTCTCGATTTTCTTCCTTAGAAAATAGGGGAGCTCCTCTCATTTCAAAACTTCCTCTTCACTCAAATCCACTTCAATTGCCTTTGCATACTTCATCAGGGAGCTAAGTCGAGTGCACCCAAGCTTCCATTGGAGTTCCCATAGTAAGGAGGAGTTGAATTGGATCAAAGCGATAAAGGGGAGCAAGGGGAGTTAGTCCATAGAGCAATTCATATAACCTCAATAGCTCATTCTTCCAATGCAGCATTGTCTCAACCAAACGAAGCTCCTATAATGGAATCAAGCACCAGTGATCACCTTTGATGAGGTATGAAATTTTTTGACCACCTATCATAGGAGGTGTTGGTCCTTTGTGAAGAGAATTTTCAATTCAAGTGAATCCCACCATTGGATGTGTGGCTCCTTAGCTTTAGATGGTGTGGGATAAATTTGGTTTGAATCCGAGCTCAATCGAGCTTGGATCTTTCCCTAGATCATGGACAACCTCTATTGATCAAGGGGGAAGAACTTGGGAGATCTCATCCATCCATCCATGCATTTTGGATGGACGGCCAAGATTATTCCCACATTTAGAATTTCCTTTATCCTTTTTAAAATCGTGATGAGATCTCTGGCCCTCTGATCTTTGATCGAACGGCAGAGGTCAAAGCACATCCGCCGTTGTGCTGCCACCCCGACATGACATTTAAGTGAATCCCTCACTACGCAACTCGTGTAAAGTGCACTGACCTCCACTGCCACGCATCGCACTGTGAGCTATAGGATTAGTTAGGGATCTTTAATTAATTATAATTAATCTAGGGATCTTCTAAAATTCATATCTCCTTCAATAAAATTCAAAAAAAATAAATGAAATAAATTTCTATGGAAAGATAATTCAACCTTGAATATTTTAAAATTAATTTCAATGGGTTTTAAATTATGATTTTCTCTAATTTTAGCTTTTATTGGAAAGTTCATTTTGCTAATTACCTTTTAATTAACCCTCTCATTAATCCCAAATTTCTTGGGTATATTTTAGGAGATGACTTCTACCTCCTCTAATTTTCTTGGGATTTATTAAAAGCTTGATTAAGAGAATTGCATATAATTAAGCATAATTAGGGTGTGATTAGTGATTTTAATCCATGATTAGGGTTGATTAAGGTCAGATCCAGTATATAGGAGTTTTAGGGAATAATTTTGGGGCATTTACCTTAAGCTATTCCTTAAACCCCCTTTTTTATCTTTAATCTTCTCTTAATTAAGGGATTAATTCATTAATTATCCCCTTAATTAATTTTTAAAAATTCTAAAAACTTCCATAACTTAATTAATCCACTTTGGGTATATTCTTAGGTGTTTAATAACCTAAGTTCAATTAAGGAAATCAAAACCCAATTCATATGTATTAAGGGTTATTTTGAAATTACTTAAGTTAAACCCCTTAGCTTAATTAACCTTTAATCATGAGCCAAATTACATTAGGCCTTTTCTTATTAGGTGCATTGTAAATTCCTTTTGAGTTTTTATGTCATCTCATTGGCTCATAATTATTTGGTTAACTATGCTAAGGTGGTGTGGGTAAGGGTTAATTAAGTGACTTAATTCATACCTTAACCTAATTAACACATAAAAATAAATTTAATCATCTAAAAATTAAACAAAAATATCAAACACATGTGGGAATGGGTTAGAAATAGAAAACTCAATCCAATTTTTCAAAATTAAATCAAACTCAGACTCAAATAAAAGTCATATTGAATACACTTTGATTTATTTTTAAACTTTCTTATTCCATAAGAATGCCATTAGGATTTAATTAAAGTGAATGTATTTACATGCTTTCATTGCTTTGATTCTTTCCCCAACATGTTAAATTTGTATGTCATGTGGTTTCATGCATTCATATTTTACAAATTTAAATTTAAAAATAAAGATTGTTTACTTTATGTCAAATTTGTTGTTGGCTAAAGTAGAAATATGAGTGGCTATTACCACTACTAAATTCAAATTACTTTCAAAATATATAAATCAATTATCAAATCTGAAATTGTGCTTCTTATATTTTAATTATAAGCTTTCATGTGAAGAATACAAAGGTGTGCTTAGCATAGGTTTCCCTCCTCTTTCATATTAGCATAATTTTGAATAGGAGTTGGTAAAATGTATGGTTCATTTGAAAAGAACCTAACACTTATCTAATTCCATATCCTATTCATTCCTATGCTATCACATAAGAAGGATTACCTATACTTGCATACATAAATTGCATAAACAAAATGAATCAACTAATACAACTTTTGAATTCTTCCTTTCCATTTTACTTCTTTTGCACATATGCTTGCATTTAAGAAAAATGGTATATTAGTCTGGAAAACCCTGGGATTGTGAGGCTTTAAGTAGCCCTAGCTAGGTCATGTACCTTACACCTCTAGTGCTAATAATGGTTTCATACTCACTTATTCCTTTTATGCATTTATGTGTGCATGTGAAAATGGGAAAATAAATTCTTTTTCTATTTAAAGAAAATCATGCATCTTAAGCTTTTAAATTTACTTGAATGGATTACTTAGGATGCATCACAAAGTATGTTAAATATTCTCATTTATGTGTATAAATATGCTAAGGATTTATTCATATGCATGTTATACATGTTGGGAAAGAAATGAAGTAATGTGTTTTGTGAATTTGGTTCATTTTATTTAATCTTAAAATGCCTTTCCTTTTGAATAGGTTTGTTTAGATTTTATCTAAACATAGGATTAATTAAAAGATTTAATAAAATTATTTACCTAAATAAAACTAAAATATGAATCTACTTTAGGAATTACTTAAGTTAGAGAAGGAAAGAGGAGTTCTCTTCTCTTTCCCTCTCTTCATAACTTAGTAATTAATAATAGGATTCACTTGAACTTAATCAAAACATGAAATAAAATCAATCCAAAATAATTAAACAACTTAAATGAAACCCTCCTCTAAGTTGAATATATTTTCACACTTAGAAAATTCTAACTTAAAGCCATAGCTAAGCATACTACACAAACCTTCAAAGCACACACATTAGGCTAAGTCAGCACTTCTAGCTTTATGTTAGGGCGGTGCATGGTTTGATGTTTTATTTTTCCTTGTGATATATGTTTTAGACTAGATGTTAGGTGTATGCTCATAGATTGAATGGTAGGACGTTCTTAATCTAACTATTCTTTTCTGTAGGGGATTGTACTTAAGGGGCGTTATCATAAATAATAAAAATATAAATACTTTCGCTTGCAGGTGCTTATACCCCTAAGCATAATCTAAAGGCTAGGTGGACTTAGTCATGCATGTGTGGGGTGTTAAGTCCAATATACATGCTTGAGATTTGGTAGTTTGTTTAACCTTTATTTTATAGGCGATAACTAGATTTACTTTTCCTTTTTCATGTAAATTTATGCAAATAGGATTTTGGCATGATTGTTATGGGGATTAGGATGAGTATTGGTCATAAGATCATATCTTATGCATCATTTGAGGCCTTGTAGCATCCACCTTCCAACCATCCAAATGAAGGAACCAAAGAAAGAAAAGAAGAAGAAAGAAGAAATAAGAAACAAGAAATAAAGCTTGAAGACCCCCATAATAATGAATCCATTTGTTTAATTATAATTTAATTCATTTGTAATATGGGTTCTATAATGGTAGAGCTTGGCTACCCACATTTGATATTTTTGAGTTTGTGCGATGGTGCCCGACCACAACAGCCTTTTATTCTTTTTGTGATTAGCTCTGTAAATTGATTGATGATTTGTTTAGCTTTTGCATTAAGTGACATACTTTTCTTAATTTCTTCCTTGCTTTATGTATGTCCTGGATGTGGATTAGGCTCTTTAATAAAAAATAAATCTTTTACCATACTTAACAACTCAAATTAAAATAAATAACTCATAACCTCACCTAAAGCTTAGGTTAAAATCAAGATAAAAGAATTAGCAACCCCTTAGCTGGATGAGCATTTCTTTAATAATATCATGCACAACTACATCTTATTTCACTCTTGATTGGAGGGTTTTCACCTTTGCTGAGAAACTTGGCTTGACTTTTGAGAGCCATGGTGGAAACCCACCTCCTCCCTTCATGTTGATTTTGGCCAATAACTTTATTTCTCATGCATTAGCCATAAAAATCCTATTAGCCTGAGTCAAAAAAATTTATCCAAAATAAAAATTAAATGAAATTTAAATTGCATTAGATCTAGGTCATTTGAATCATGCCCCTTTACATGATCTAGTCTCTTTTGGGAGTGAGGTTAAAGACTTAGTATCTTTCTAATAAATAACAACCTAGCTATCCTACATAAGCATAAAGACTTGCCTACATGTATTTAAAATCGTAGGAGGAGTTAGTTGGTAGCCACCCCCAGGTGGTTGCAAGTACAAGCTATCAGGTGGTTTGTCCTTTCTTGTGAAGGCAAACTAATTACTTATTTTTTGCCTTAGATTTAGGTTGTGCTTTCAGCCCTCGCCAAAGCTCCCTAGATTTAGGTTCTGAGGTTGTCCTCCCCTTTGTAGACCATAAGCTAAATTCCTTACCTCTTAAGCATTTCCTTAATCTTGTGTTAAGGAATCATAAGTCCTAGATTTCTAATGAAAAATCCAACTCAAACAAACTAAATCAATTTCAAAAATATAAATCCCAACTATAGGATAGTTTGAGATGCTCTCTAGGTTTCTTAGCATCATGGGCATCTCCTACTTATCATTCATTTTTGGCTTCAATAATAACTCCTCTTTTGATCATTCCCATTTTATCTTTCAAAAATGAACTAATCGGTTGGTTGTCCCTTCCTATTGAAATATTCAAAGACAGCGATCATTTACCTTAATCGAGAGTTTTCCTAAGGGATCCCAGCCCTTAGGATGTAATTAACTATGGGGGCTTGCCCCTGTAGGAAACTTAATGAACCCTAATTAAAATAAATCCTACTTTACTTTTTCATGTAAAGTAGGGAAAAAAATCTCTGGTACATGTACAAACCCATCATTCTTAGGAGTCCTTATTGAGGTGATTAGGTCCATTAAAGGGTAGTGACTTCTATCTCTTGAGATAGTACACTATTTCCTTGATGATGTACTTGATCACCTGAATAAGTACATCTGTGGATCTGTGTTACATCCTGAAAAGATGAATTTATATATGCTTGTCTCTTTCTTTTCTCATGAGAAATTTGAAAGGCGACTTCTATATAGAAATTTTTCTACCAACAAGCCTGACCTAAAACTACAAGTCTAGATATATGGGTCTTTTTCGAAGATAGTCTCCTTCTATTTCTCACAGGGGACCACTGCACCTATCTTCTGGTAGGGTCAACCTCTATTAATCTTAGACCCCATAGATCTAAACCTAATTCTAAGCTCAAATTTACATTTTGATTTCAAAATAAATTCTAAGCCCTGCAAAGTAAATGTTAGCAAAGCACAAGCAACATGTAGTTGTTATATTTCAAAAATATACGGGCTTAGCATTAGCTACTTTCCAAGCCCACCTAACCTATGGGCTATGCTTAAGAACTTAAGCCTACCTGTAATAAAATAACAATTTTAATTTTATTTATGATAGTAGTCCTTTCTAGCATAGCCCTCTGCAGAAAACAAGATTAGATCTAAAAAAACTTCTTATCATCTAGTCTAATAGGCAAATAATCCTAAACATGCAGTCTAAAATAGTACACCACAAAGACATGTGAAGCGCATCATAACATAACACATCATAAGAATCATAAAAGAATCACAAAACTGCCTAACCTAAGTCTAAGGACTGTGACCTAATGATCTAGTGTGTGAAGTAAATAGGCTTGTGTAATAAGACTTTGCTAGGCCTCTTTAGTTTAAGTTTGAAGTTGGAGTTTGAGTTTGTTTGGATTTTACCTTTGGGTGGTTTCAATTCAAATGATTTAGACATTTATTTTCACTTTCAGTTCCATTTTATTTGGTTAAAGTGCAGTTTAAGTTTTTGAGAATAAAGAGTATAATGAATCCCATATTTTGGTGGAATTTATTCTATTCAACATCATGACTCCTAATAAAAATGAAATCCTCATCCTAAGATGAAGATCCTAAAGGTATAACTAAGATCCTTAAGTATCTTAGTTAATTCTTTTAATTTCATTTAGATGGTTTAAATTTTGTTTGGATTTTAGATTGATTCTTTTCTTTGGAAATTTGACTTTTCATTTCATTTCTTTTGATTTGATTTAACTTTCATTCTTGATTTATTTTGTTCTTTTGGTTTGGTTTGAAATATTTCATTTAATTTTATTTGAATTGGTTTATTTGATTTGATTTGATTTGTATTAATGATTTGAATTGAGATATATTGGTTTAATTTTATTTGATTCAAGTTAACTTAGGGTATTCAGATTAAGGTTTGATTTCACTTGATTTGATTCAGGTTGTTTAATTATGAATTTATTAACTTAATGTTTAATTACTCTTAATATGATTTATTAAATTCATTAATCTTTAAGTATACATTTAATTAAATTCTTTAACTTAGGATGTTTGGAGAACTATCCTAAATATTTTTATGTTTGATTAAGATTATTTCAAGTTATTTCATGATTTATTAGTTTATCGATTTTCTTTATATATTATTTGATTAATATTGACCTAGAGATTTGGAGAATCAACAATTCTCAATCCAAAGGTCAATTGTATTTGAAATTTTTATAGCAAGTGGGGTTACATGCCAATTTAATGTTTCCAATGTTTCATCTTATTTATATTCATAATTAGGGTGCAATTAATATCTTAATTATTTCATTAAAACCGAATTAAGCCTAATTTAATGTAATTGATTTAAAGGTTTTATTTTTTTATTAATGCCTTCCTGAAAGATTTTTCCAAAGAGGGTTCATTCATAATTTTTGGACATTTGGTTTATTTATTATGATTTAATTAATATTTGGTTAATTATTTGAATTATTTAATTCATTTAATTACTTAATTAAGTCATTTTGTGATTTATTAAGTTTGGAAGAGTTTCATTAGTGTTTTAATGTTCATTAGAATTCATTAAGCTGATTTAAGGTTCTTTAGATAATTTTCCTTAATTATTTTATTTTATATTAATTTATTTAATTAAAATTGAGGTTTAAAATTTAAAATTTCATTTCTCATGAAGTACAATACAATAATTCAAGAAACTTTTTTGTAAGGTGTATTTTAACATCAATTTTACTTCCCCAAAGTTTCATTTCAATTTGATTAATGGTTTGAGATTAATTAAGATTTAATTAATTTTAATTAAACCTAAATTAAGGTTAAAATACCCAAAAAATAATTGGGGATTTTAATTTTAATGGATTCCTCTTATCGAGATGAATCCATAGAGCCCAACTTTGGCTTTTTTTTATATTTATTTTTTATAAATTTTTAAATTTTTTGTTATTTTTAATTAATTTTTAATTAATTTTTTAATGGAATTAGTCGTCTTCTAATTGCAGGCAGACGTGGTGCCACTAAAATGTGGTGTGATGCCATTTGGCCAAGTTGATCCCACATGGCATCCGCATCAAAAGTAGTGCCATGTAGGATGATCCTCAATCATTTGATTGAAGATCAGATGATCTTGATCAACTTCACAGTTCCTTACAGGACTAAATCAATCTTTCTAACAAAATCAAGATCGTTTGTACCTAATAGAAGGATCAGACGATAAAGATTCGATCCTGCGATTCTTTGGAAAGAGATGGAAGCCGTTCATCTAATTTCCAATTATTGCCAGCAATTTTCATCATGATTTTGATTGTAAATTGATAAATGATCGATTTACAATCCATCTATACATTTTGATCTACTTAAGGATCAAATTCATTTTAAAAAGGACCAAAATTGACAGTCTATGGAGGTGGTGATAGAGCGTACCTTGATTTCGGTGATCATCGGTGATAGGATTGACTCCATTACCTTCATTTCAATTTGATGAAGGTGTGGATGAAGTTTGACGGCATGCCTCTCGATGGATTGATCCTTAGACCAACATTAACTTGATTATTCAGTGGTCTCGATCATTTTTTGGCTCACCGGCGGTGAGGGGTCAGGGTTGTGATTCATTTGAGGTCGCGTTGAGCACTATAACTTATTAGAACCTTCAATTTCTTGAGAAAACCACTCCTTTCAATTTTAGCATGTGAGAGGCTTAGTTTTCATTTGTTTCTAGCGTGCCATAGGTGAGAGGCCAAGGGAAGGGTCCAGTCCTTCATCCCTTGCCTTGGTAGACATTTTGAAATGAAAAAGGGGGAGGGAATAGGCTCTTTGTCCCCTCTTTCCATATTTGGCTGAGAGCTTTATTTATAGAATTTTAAGTGGCTGAAATCCAGCCATTAGTGACGGCAAGGCCGGCCAAGGGGTGGATTAAATTTCCCTTGGCCTTGTAGACATACCTGGTTGTTCACATGGAAGAGAAGATGGCATTTGTCCACTTTTCTCGCTTTGGCCAAGTTATCTCTTCTTATTCTCTTTCTTTCTTCTTCTTTCTTTCCTTGGAGAAAAGCCAAGTTTATTTTGCTTTGGCTTCTCCCTTTTCATTCTCTGCCCTTAGAACCATACTCTTAAGAGGTGGTCAAAGGCCCAAGTTTATTTGGATAAAGCTAAGTCATTCTCATGATGGAAAGGGGAGGAATTTACCATATATCTCAATTTGGTCCATTATCTCGATTTATTTCCTTTGTATTTTGTGCTCTAAGCATCACTATCGAAGTTATTTAAACTAGCAAGTGGTTGCTACATCAAACTCAAATGAATTTGAGTTCAAATTTAAACCCAATTTGACTTGGATTGCAAAATTGAATCCAATCCAAGTACTTTGATTCAAAGTGTTTGATTTTAATTTAATCCTTTTTAGTTTTGAAATTAATCATCTTTAGTTGATGGCTGATTGAGTTTTGATTTGATTAAATAATTTAATTTTTAATTTCATTTCATTTCAACCCATGTAAACCTAAATGGGTTAAGTTTGATTCTAATTGGGTTCGAATGACCAATTTGGCTCAATTGGATCAGGTTTAGACTCCAGTCATGCTTGATCACATGTGTGAGATGATTTGGAGTGATTGATTTTATTTAATTTCAATTAAGTTGTAATTTGAACCCATTTGACCCAAATTGGGCTTAATGTGATAAGTTTGGGTTTCATTTGGGTCAAATAATCAATTTGACAAAATTAGACTCAATGATGGGTTGAATTGTGTTTGATTATCATTTCTAAATGTTTTTGTGCAATAAAATTGAGTTGACTTTAATTTGATTTTGGTTTAACCTAATAGGACCCATTTAGGGTTATTTCAGACTAAGTGATCTAATTAACCCAATTAAGGCCTAAATGAATTTGATTTTCTTTAGATTCATGATCAAACATGTTTATTTGATCACTTGAGATATTTGGAATGATTTAGTTTGGCCAAATTCTTAGTGGGTTAGCCTTTGACTAGGTGGGACCCACCTAAGTTAAACCTATGCCAAATGAGTTGGCTAGATTATACTTTGGAATTATTTTATTTTTTGTAATTTTATTTTATTTTGATTTATTTGGATTTGGTTTGATTTAATCCAAATTTAAAAATTGGGTTGAATCCGACTAAGCTCATTAGGTTAGATCAAACCAAATGAAGATTCCCTATGTCACTAGGTATAGTGTCCAAAGCATTGAGAAGATTCCTATTTGAGATTAGGACATCATAATTAATGATTTAAGAATGATATTAACCTCATCCAAAAATGAGATCACCAAATGCCCTCTATAGCTAAAATAATATTGATCATTCTTTTAGTCTTCTTTGAGATGAAAGTTTTCCAGCCACTTTCTTATTCTACTTCTACTTGTAGAGATTTTTCTTTATCTTTATTTGTGTCTTGAGTCTTGTTTCACTTAGCTTTCTCAGTCGGCTTTTCCATAAAAACACTTACCTTTTTCTTTTTTAAAATTTACTAAGATGTTATCTAACATGGTAAGTCCCCCATTGAGATAGCTTTTCTCAACCTAGTCTTTGAAAATAAAATAGTCTTCAACCGGGTAACTTATAAGCCTATGGAAGGGATAATAGTTAGAATCATCTGCCTTGTCTACTTGATCTGGTCGACGTGGGTCTGACAGTTGTAACCCCAGCTATAGAGCATCTTTGAAGATCTTAGCAGTACATTCTCTCTTAAATGAATATTGCTTAGCCATCTTCTCCTAGAGGGTTGGTACACTTTTCTTTTCCTCTGTTAGCTTTACTGCTGATCAAGGTTGTCATTCTTCCATTTTGTTTTTTTTCTAATATGAATGTGAATGTTGTATTTCCATCATTATTCTTTTTAGACTCTTGTAGCTTGTGCTACTTACCTTTTCTGGTAGAGTTATTACAATAGCCCAAATTAAGCCCTTTTTTTGTTTAGGCAACCTTTCAAATTTGGCTACATGATTTAATAACCCTTGAAAGGTATTGATTGTAGCCATGGCAAGGAATGGGGCCATCTGATCATCAATTTTTCCCATGAGGAGTTCCACTACATGCTTTTTTTTTAGTTGCTTATCACACCTTATGTTTAAGTTCCTTGATCTAGAAATATATTTAGTAACACTCTCATCTCTTCTCCTTTTTTCTAAAGCAAGATCTGCAATTGTTACTTTATTTATTGCGCTTGCAAATCTCATGATGAAGAGTGCTTCTAACTAAGTGAATGCTTCTACTAAGTCATCAAATAACTCAACATGCCATTCAAAGGCCATATGAGTAAGGCTGCTGACAAATTAGCATAGCAATAAGGCATCATTTTTGCCAGTATTTTTGCATGATGCCTTAAATTGGTCCAAGTGTTCTAGTGGATTTTTTGTGTCTAAAAAGTGTTAATATTTGGCACTATGTATCCTTCAGGATACTATACTTAATTGTACTCAGCTGGATATGGTCATTTTTTTCCTACCAGATGTTCGGTAGTCTCTAAGGTGATAACTACGTTGACCATTTAACTTATGAGGTCTTCCACTTAAGACTTGGTGATAATATTACCTTCTTGATAAAGATTCAGCATAGCTTCACCTGGATGTTTTTGTCTCTATGCTATAGTTATTGGTAGCTCAAGATCTTTTCAACAGGGCTTCGTCTCTTCAAGATGAAGCTACCTCAGTCGAGGGACTGCCAGTATCTTGCTCCAGAGAGGTAAAACTTTGAAAAACCATAAAAGTTCCCTAGGTGTTGGTCTTTTGTGAAGAAAATTATGATTGCATGCAATTTCCACAATAGGATCTCCTTAGATCTCCTCTCCACACATTTTGGAGTCAATCCCACATCCCACGAGCTCCAATGAGCTCAGATCAAGCAGTAGAAGATAGACGATATCCATTTTCTAGTGCTCAGGGGATGATAGATCATCGATCGTCTGTTCCATGTGATTAGAATGGACAGTCATGATTTAATCCATTAAAAATCTTGATTTAATCCAATAGGAACCACAAGATTAATCTCCACCATCTAATCTGATATTGGGCAGTAGGGATGAAACAACATTTGCCATCGTTGACTTAGCCGCCACAGAGGATGTTTTAAATAACCTATCCTATGAAGCTACGTGGAAAGCGTTGTAATGTCAGCTCTAATGTAGAACTTCAAAAATTAGGTAATTAAAATGTCATTAAATGGCCAGAATTCAAAAATTCATAACTAATTGTAGAAAAATCCAAAACAATATGAGTAAACCCATTTTAGAAAGGGAAAAGAGGAGAATTTAATAAAAATAAATCCTATAATATTTTATAGATGAATAGTGCTTAATTAGGGTTTGAAGTTTAGGCTAATCACCTTAATTAAGGCCTCATATTTCTAGAATGTCCAGGCTAATCCCCAATAAGGTCTTAAATTACCGCACTTCCCTGGTTTAATAATGGCACGTACTTACTTGATTTCATTCATATATGTATATATGCTAGAATTTGGATAGAGCTTTACTTTACATGAGTAAATAAATTTATTAATATATAATCTTTTGCATGATTTTCATTCTTATGTTTATGTATATATTTATATGTATTTAAGATAGAAAGTATATAGTCTAGACATCCCAGGAACATGATGCTTTAAGTATCCCAAAGGAGGTCTTAGATTACATCATTTTCCTAGTTTAATAATGGCATGTAGTTACTTAAATCTTTAATACTTGTGTATGTATACTTAGCTAAGGATTGGAATCCCTCTTTTCTACCAAAAATACATGCATTAACAATCATTCAAGTGTGCCAAAAATACATTGCATGTATAGGTATGTTAAGTTCAAAATCATATGCATGTTATTAATGATGAAAAGAAATGATGTAACATTATCCATGTGATAGTAATTCAATTTCATTAATCTTAAGACGCCTTTCATGTTTGAATAGGATTCTTTAAGATTGACCCAAATTTAGGATTAATAAAATATTTAATAAATCATTCACTAAAGGAAACCAAATTATAACAACATGCTTTAGAAAATAACTTAGGATAGGGATGAGTGAGGTTAAACCCCTTTTCTCTCTTTACAATAATTAAATGTAAAGTAAGTATTGAGTGAAATAAAAGAAAATACCAATTAAAATTAACCAATATTTTTAATCACTTGAAATGTAACCTCCCCTAATGTTTAGCTTAAATAATTCCAAATTTAGATGATTTTAATTCTAAAGCCTAATAAGACATATCACACTAAGCCTTATCACACACATTAGAATGTTAAGTCACCACTTCTAGCTCTAAGTTAGGATGGTGCATGCTGTGATGTTGTGTTTTATTTTATGATGTAATGTTTTAGATTGGATGTTAGGATTATTTATGCGTAGAGGATGATAGGCCACTATTAGCCTAATGATATTTTCTACAGGGGATTATGCTAAAGGGGCTGTTGAAATAATAAATAAATATAAATTCTTTTGCTTGTAGGTTTCTTATTCCCCTTTGCATAATCCACATTAGGATATGTAAACTTGGTTATCCATGTGCAGGGTGTTAAGTTCAAATTTATAGAAATATAAATGCTTAGTGTGGATGTTTGTTTAGCTAACATCTATTTTGCAGGTGTAGTTAGATTTCATTTTCCATAAATATGTAAATTTGTAATAGGAAATAGGATTACTACTATGGGATTTAGGATAACCAGTGGCTAGAAGGCAAAGATAGGGGAGGCCCTATGAAGCCTAAAGCAAAACTAAATCAAAGGAAAAGAAAGAAGGGCAATGAATGAAGACCCCCATAGCATTTATTTTAATTATGATTATAATATTCTATTGTAATCTCAGTTATATAAGGGTGGAACTCGGCTACCTAACTTTTTATCTTTTATAGGGTGTACATCAGTACCCTGCCGCACCGACCTTTTATTCTTTTACAAAATATATGAATGCCTGATTATTATGTTTAGTTTGTACAATAGAAATAGCATACTTTTCATAAGTTTCTTAAGTTTAATGATTGAATGTATGGTCCAGATGTGGTAGGCTCTTTAGGATAAAATTAATTTTCTGCCCCCATTAAACAACTCATAATAAAATTTTAAATATAACTCATAACCTCACCTTAAAGCTTAGGTTAAAATCAAGAAAATGAAAAGATTTAACAACCCCTTTGATGAATGATGTATGTAACAATAATTATGCATATCATCATGTTTTCTTGAATAGGGATGGTCTCCACTCTTGCACGATAGGGGAATGCTTAACCTATGAGGGCATCCCTTGTAGGGGAGAATACCTCCTCCCATTGATTTAGCTGATAACCTTATTTCATCATGCATTTATGCATAATTGTCCCAAGCCTTTGTCCAAATGAATGTGTCAAAGATAATATAAAACATTATAAACTTTGCATTTAGTCTAAGTCATGACTTCATGCTAGTCATGATCTATTCTCTTAGGGAGTGAGTTTAGGACTCTAGTCTTCTTCCTAATTAAATAATAGCCTAGCTACCTTGCACTTACATAAGACTGGCCTACATAGTTTTGAAGCATAGGAGGTGTCAGCTGGCGACCACTCGGCAGATGTAAGTCTAGAAGAGTCAGCATGGGTTTAACCTCTCTTATGGAGGTAAACCACTATGTCCTATTTTCTGATTGGACTTAAGTAATGCTCTTAGCTTGTGCTAAAGTATCCTAGATTTAGGATTCGAGATTTCTTATTTCTTTTGGGCTGCGAGTATACGTCATCACCTCTTAGGCATTTCCATAATCTTATATTGATGAATTATAAGCTGTAGGATTCTAATGAAATTTCAACTTAAATAAAAATAAATTTTCTCTTTCAAATGTATAAAGCCTCACTTTTGGGTAGACTAGAGTGCCTACTAAGCTTCCTAGTATCATGAGTGCTCCCTACTTATCTTCCTTCAGGATCCAAAAATAAGTCTTCTAAATTGAACTTTCCCACTTGATTTCAAAAAATATTAAATCCTTTGATAGTATAACCTTGAAATCTTTGGAGGTAATTATTGACATTAATTGAGAGTTTTCTTAGGAGATTCTCATTTCCTAGAATGTAATTAACTATTGGAGCTTGCTTCCATAAGGAACTAAAGAACTCAGCATAAAATAAACCCTACTTTACTTTCCCATGTGAAATAGGGGAAAGATCTCTAGTACATATGAGGACTCATCTGCCTTATGAGTCCTTATTAAGTGATTAGGTCCATTGTAGGGTGGTGTTTCCATCTTTGAGATGGTACATCATACCTTAATGTCATACCCGATCACTTCAATAAGATCCCCCTAAGATCTACGTGGTATCCACATGACTCTAAATTAAAACACCACACACACTTAGAATCTAATAAAGGTATTGACCCTACCAACTACATAACTTATTTTAATCATTACATCATTATTTGACCTAGATAGTTCATTGAAGTGCCTACTATTCTTAACCATATTCTAAGAGTTAACCCTTAAATGTTTCTCATGTTTACTAGTGGGAGTCATCACTTCTTTTATGGAATTCAAGAGAATAATCATCATATAATTCACCAATGACCAGAAACCCTTGGTGAAATAATTTACAATTGTCTAACTTCATTATCGTGCATACACTTACTACATATAATGCCATTTTTGGTTGACCACTGCTCAACATATTTAGAGCAGTAGTATTAACATATCATTTGGTAGTCAAGCTCCCAATATGAGGAGAAGAAATCATAATCAAGGGAAACTTGAGCAATCAAGAGTGCTAAGATTTAGCTTGACCTTTAGTAACTATGGTGTTTATTATTTCTTGGGTTGTTTGTCATTGTGTGTGTGTGTGAAGGGATACCACATATATCCACATATGCACTCATTAGGGTGATCGGGTGCAACACTGAGGAATGATGTACTATCTTGAGAGACAGAAGTCACCATCCTACAATGGACCTAATCACCTAATAAGGACTCCTAAGGACAATTGGTCTTTGAATATACAGAGATCTTTCCCCTACTTTACATTAAAAAGTAAAGTAGGGTTTATTTAAATTGGGTTTGTTAAGTTCCCTATGGAGGCAAGCCCCCATAGCTAATTACATCCTAAGGAATGAGATTCCTTAAGAGTACTCTTGATTAAAGTAAATGATCATTCTCTCCAAAGATTTCAAAGATAGGAATATCAACAAATTGGTTATTTTTAGAAAATTAATTGGGATTGATCAAAAAGAGAGAATTATTATTGAAACCAAAAGGTAATTGAGTAGGGGATGCCCATGATACTAAGAAACCTAATAAACATCCCAAACTATCCTATGGTTGGGCTATGTATTTTTGAAATTGAGGAGAATTATGTGTTTTGAGTTAAATTTTTATTAAAAATCTAGGGCTTATAATTCCACAATATAAGACCATCAAAATGCCTAAGAGATGAGGATTTATGCTCACAGCCCCAAAGGGAGATAGCAACCTCAGATCCTAAATCTAGGGAGCTTTGGTGAGGACCGAAGCAGGACCTAAATCTAAGGCAAAAAAATGGGCATATGGTTTACCTCCACAAGATAGGATAAACCACCTTACTGTTGGACTTACAACTGCCTGGGGTTAGCTGCCAACTAACTTCTTTAATGATTTTAGATACATGTAGGCAAGTCATATGCTTTGCAAGATAGCTAAGCTATTATTTATTTAGAAAGGAGACTAAGCCTTTAAACACACTCCCTAAGAGACTAGACCATGTAGGGCATGAATAATGACCTAAATCAAATGCAAATTTTGTTATATTTTATTTTTAATTTTTGGATAATTTATTTGACACAGGCTATATGATTTCATATGCCTAATGCATGAGAAAATCAGTTATGGGCGAAAATTAATGAGAAGGAGGTGTGTTTTCACCATGGATCTCAAAGGTCAAGTAATTTCCCTTAACAAAGATGGAAGCCCTACATTAGCAAGAGTGAAGCAATATGATTTATGGATGATGTGAGATATACAACATCCAGCTAAAGGGTTGCTAAATCTTTTATTATCTTGGTTTATGTCCTAGGCTTTAAGTAAGGTTATGAGTTGTTTAATTTAATTTTGAGTTGATTAATTGGATAGAAATTTTATTTTTCCTAAGAGTCTAATCACATCCAGGCCATTCAACAACCATCAAGCAATTAAGAAACTAGAAAAATCATGCCATCCTAATTGCGCAATCATAAACAAAACATCAATCAATTTATAAAAATTTAGCACAAAAGAATAAGAGATCGATGTGGTCAGGTTCCACTACACAACCCGAAAAGAAATGTGGGTAGCAGAGCTCTACACTTATACAACCCGGATTACAAATGAATAATTATAATTTAGAAAGAATTCATGTTATGGGGGTCTTCATTCTTCATTTCTTCATTTCTTCATTTTTTTTTATTTGCTTCTTTTCTTTCTTCCTTTTGGCTTGGATGGAAAATGGTTGCTCCAAAGACATCACATGGTACATAAGACTTGATCTTATGACCAATGTTCACCTTAATTCCCATAACATTCATTGCAAATTTTAATTGCAAAATTTACATCAAAAGGGGAAATGTAAATCTAACTAACCTGTAAGATAGAGATTAGCTAAACATACTACACAACCTAAGTAGCTATATGAATAATTTGGACTTAGCACCCCACACATATGTAACCAAGCCCACCTGCCCTAATTTGGGTTATGATTAGGGGTATAAGCAACCTGCACATCAAAAGCATTTATATTTTTATTACAATTCCCCTTAAGTACAACCCCTACAAAAAATATGATTAGGCTAAGATCATCCTATCATTTAGTCTACACACATACACTCTAACATCCAGTCTAAAACATCACATCATAAAATAAAATCAGGCATCAAACCATGCATCACCCTAATATAGAGCTAGAAATGGTGACTTAACCTAATGTGCATGTCATTTAAGGCTTGTGTGGCATTTCTTAGCTAAGCTTTAAGGTTGGAATTTTTTAAGTGTGAAAGATTCAACTTAGAGGGTGATTTTAGTTTAAGTGATTTAGTTGATTAGTTAATTTTAGTTGGTGATTTAATTTGGTTTGATTGAACCTACACTTAGATACTAAATGTTATAAAAAGAAGAAAGAGAGGAAGAGCTCCCTTTCAACCCTACCTTAAGTAATTTTAAGATAAATTCATTAATGGATTTTCTTTGGTGAATGTTTTATTATGTATTTTTATTAATCCTAGGTTTAGATTCATTCTAAATAGCCATATTCAACAAGAAAGGCTTCTTACGATTAGTGAAGGTGGATTACTACAGCATGACACACAACCATTTCTTTCCACCATGTATACCATGCATATGAATGATTTTAAGCATAGTTATACATGAAATGCAAATCTGAGCACACCTTGATGATGAATGCTATGAGATATGTTTTTAAAATTTGAATATTCCTTTAAAGCATGTCTTTATAATGTAGAAAAGGGGAATTTTTCATCTATCAACAAAATGCACATCCACATGTATAAAAGACATAAGTGAGTATGACGCCATTATTTTCTACACCAGGGGCATGAGGTATAAGACCTACTTAGGGCTACTTAAAGCCTCACAGCCCTGGGATGTCCAAACTAATATACCACTTTTCTTAAATACATGTGTAAGTACAAAGAGAAACCAATGGATGAAGAATCATGCAAAAGATTATATTTGATTTAGTTGTATAATTTACATGTGTAAATGTGAGAATCCTTCTTATGTTATAACATAGAAATGCTTAAGAATAGATTTAAGCAAGTGTTATCTTCTTTTCAAATGAACTATACACTTTTGCAAATCCTATTCAAATCCATGTTAGGAGAAAAAAAGAAAATAACATAAAACACATCTTATGCTATAATCACATGCATGCTCATAAGTACTTATAAGTAGCATCACTTCATTTATAATTTTTTATTTATAAGTTTTGAAAAGTAACTTTTGATTTAATAGTGATAATAGCCACTCATATTCTTAATTTTAGCCAACACATGCAATTTGATATAAAAGGAAACATTTTATTTAATTGATTTTTAAAAGACATGAATGCATGATTTCATATGGCAAACATACTCAACATGCTTGGAAAGAAATAAAGGAATGTAAGCACATGACTTCATTCACCCTAATTAATTCCTAAGGACAATGTATAAAATAAGATCATTTAAAATGAATCAAAATTCTTAAAAGAGATTTTTTATTTTATCTTTATTTGAGTTTGAATTGATTTAGGAAATGTGAGAAAGGTTTGCTAGTCCAAACCCATTTCCCACATGTGTGAATTGGTTTAATTTGATTTTAGAACAATTAGGTTAATTTTATATTTTGTTTAGGTTAAGGTATGAATTAAATCCATTAATTTCCCCTTTCCTACACCACTTTAATATAATTAAACAAGTAATTATGAGCCAACATATGATATGCAACAACATGGAATTTAAATCAGTAATGCACCTAAGAAATAAAAGGGCCTAATGCAATTGGCTCACAATTAATGATTAATTAAGCTAAAGGGTTTAATTAAGTAATTTCATAACCATCCTACATATGTAGTTTGATTGTAATTTCATTTAAAGTATCTTAGGTTATTGAACACCTAAGAATCTATCCAAGATTAAGTGATTAAGTTCTGGAGTAAATTGATTTTGAATTTGATTAATTGAATTGATTAATGAAGTGATTAAGCCATTAATTAATTTTCAAATTAATTAAATGTTCATCCAAATGAAATAAACTTAGGGGAAAAGGTTTGGAAAAGAAATCTTAATCTCATTCACTAAGTCTATTCACTACTTCATGATGATTAACAACTTAATTAATGAATTTATCATTATTTAATAGGTTAATTAATCATTTATATAGTTAAGAGAGGGATTAAGGATGAACTAAGTAATTCCCCTAATTAATGTAATAATAAATTCCAAGAAAGTCATGGGAGGTAGAGGTCATCCCACTAATCAACCCAAGGAAGTTTGGAATTAATTGTTTAAGTAAATAAGGAGTAATTAGCCTAATTACATATCTAATAAAACCTAAATTGAGTGAAAATTACTGTTGAAAATCAAATTGAATTTAATTTTATATTATTCGCCTTTGATTTATCTTTAAAATGAACTTGAGTTTGTATTTTTTGGATTTTTCAACAATTGTTCTATATTTTAAAAGTTCATCATTACAATCAGATTAATTAGAGCTAATTAAACCCCTAATCCTGCTGGGCCATGTGGTGGCTGATGCAGCGTGCTTTCCACATGTGGCGGATAGGCTATTTAAGTTATCACATATGTGGCTAAGTCAACCGATGCCGAACACGCTTTCTCTACGGATCTTCTAATCTAAGATCAGACGACCATGATTAATCTCATAGTTTAGGCTTAAATTAGAGGGAGATCTATCATGATTTAATCACAACCATCTGTTTTAGTCACACGAAACGGATGGGGTGTGATCTATCTCCTCTCAAGCAGCGAGAGACGGATGTTGTCTATCGATCATCGCTCAATCTGAGCTCACCTGATCTCAGATGGAGTTCAAACTTACCCCACACCTTCAGGGAAGTACATGCAAGGTATCCAATGGTCAAGCTCTAATGAGATTATAATTTTCTTCATAAAGGACCAAGTAGTTTTTATCCTAATATCAGTTTTGAGCAATACCTCACCGGAGGCTATCAGCAGTACTTCCAATGGAGGAAGTAGCTTCATCTAGTAGAGATGAAGCCCTGTTGAAGGTATCAAGTCTTGATTTGAAGTGGATGGCTCAATTATCCAAGCTCCCCTTCAATGGCAATCAACTTTGATCAAAGTCCTCCTTCCCGTGGCTTGGTGACTTAGGAAATGATTCGGTCGAGCTCGCCTTAGTCCCTTGATTGTGCTTGTGAGTTTAATTTGGTTTTGGTGGAGAATGGATGAGTTGGGATTTGGATTGGCCTCCCCTATTTTGGCATTGACCAAAACTTAGAAGGAGAAAATGGGGGAGCTCGGGAATGGCTTGCCAAGGCTTCAAGAAGCTTGGTTTCAATTCCCAGAGCTCAATTGAATTCAGTGCTTATGGCTTGAGTGGGAATGATAGGGAGTATATCTACCCCTCCTTGGATCGGATGACCGAGAGCTAAGGTGCCATTTTAGCTCAATGGGTGAGATTAAGTTCACAGTTTGGGCTATTTTGCATCCCATGTGATTCGTTTTAGGTAGGGAAGGGAAGGAGAGTGAGTTTCCATGTGCTAGGTGAGTGCATTAGGTGATCCAAGTGTTCAATTCCCATTAGAGGGGTCAGTTTGGCCTTGGGTTGGGTCATGGCTGACCTAAACCCATTAGGTCATGTTAACCACCTCCCTTAGTGTCCATTTGGACCACTAGGAGGATGCTAAGTGGCCTTGAAAAGGAAATGACCAAATTTCAAGTGAATTTGGTATAGGATACCCCTTGACCTAGGGGTAAAGTGGTCATTTGGCCATGAACTAGATTTGAACAAATTTGAAATGATGTGAAAATGGGTTGGGCCAAATTTCAAGTGATTTGGAGTTCATTTGATTTGAGTTGGTTCAATTTAACCTATTTAGGTCAAGTTGGGTCAATTTGGGTTAGCTTGACCAATTGGTCAAATTGGGTCAAACCATGGGTTATGTCAGGTTCAAATGATCATTTGGAGCCTATGGGTATTATTGGTTTGGTTCAATTTGGTTTAGATTTAGTTTTGGCTCATTTGGGTTCATTTAGGTCAAAGGGGTCAAGTTGACCAATTTGACCCATTTGACCTAATTGGGTTAGGTCATAGGTTGGTTTAGGCTTGGTTGATCATTTGAAATGTATTGCAAGCTTTGGTTTCAATCAATTTTGATTTGGTTTGGTTTCAAGTTGATTTGACCTTTTAGGTCAAGTTGGGTTCATGGTCAGTTGGGCTATGTTGGGTCTAATTGGTCAATTAAAGCTTTGGTCAATTTCAATAAGTGATTTAAAATGAATTTGACCTATTGGTTGCAATCAATTTGGCTTAAATCAAGATTTGACCTATTTTGACTTTTAGGTCAATTTGGGTCAACTAAGGTCAAGTGGCCAATTAGGCTTGGTTTGGCTCAATTGATGGCTTGGTCAAGTTCAATAATCAATTTATAATGAATTTAACCCATTGGTTGCAATCAATTTGTCTTAGATCAAGATTTGACCCATTTTGACTTTTTAGGTCAATTTGGGTCAACTTAGGTCAAGTGGCCAATTAGGCTTGGTTTGGCTTAATTGATGGCTTGGTTAAGTTCAATCATTGATCATGAATGGGTTTAATTCAATGGTTTCAATCAATTTGGCTTATGGTGGATTTTGGCTAGTTTGGGTTTCATTTGGGCTAAGTGTTGACTTGGTCAAAGGCTAGGTTTGGCTTTGTTTGACCCAATTTGAGTGATTGATCATCCCATGATGATTGTTGATCATGATAAGAGGCTTAGATGGGCTTAGTTCAATCCAATTTGAGTTGGATTAGAATTTGGCTCAAAAAGGCCCTTTAGGTCACTTTAGGTCAAGTGAGCCTAAGTGGATTAATTGGCTTGATCCAAGCTTGATTCAAATTTGGTTGAACTAACATATGGACTTAATATTGAAATATAAATCTAATTGCAAGTGATTTGGAGTCAAATGGGTTTTGATTCATTTGACAATTTCAAGTTAAAAAGGTGAACATGGGTTTGACTTGGGTTAGTTTGATTTTGGTTTGATGATTGAAGTTTATGTTTATATTTCAGCATGTGATTGAAGGAGTGATTGTTTGAAGAGAAAATCCAAAGGTTTATATCAATTTGAGAATGATTTGGCTAAGTTCAAGAATTTGACTTGAAAGAGTATAAGTTAGATTTTGGTTAGATATGGATTTGAGTTTTGAATTTATTTTGGTTATTTGAATTTATATTTCATTTATATTTATGAATATAAATGAGAATAAATGGGTTATGAGAAAATCTTTTGAGTTTGGAGTGATTTGGTTTTGATTTGAGTTAAGTCCAATGATTGAAATCAAAGGGCTTAGAAAAGATTTTGGATTTGGGATTGATCATGGGTTTCAACTATTTGGAATTGATTCATGATTTGGATTTTGGAATTGATTTACGATTTGAAAACATCAATTGAATTGGAATTGATTTAAGATTTTATTTGGAATTGGTTCATGATTTGGGAAAACTAATTGAGTTGGAATTAATTTAAGATTTGATTTAGAATTGATTCATGATTTGAGTTTGAAGTTTGGTTTGAAGGAGGGAAGCAAGGATTGGGTTCAAGCTATAGGGTAGGCAAGTCTTCCTAATACTCCTAAGGCATAACCTAATCCTATGGCTAACTCTTCTAAGTCTCTAGGATTAGGTTATGCGTTCTCCTAATCACTAGAAATGTCTTAAGACTAAGGAACTCTTAGTGTCTAGAGGAGTCCTATGTCTAAGATGGAGAAGTTGAAAACTCACTCCAAAAGTGAGGTCAATAGTAACGAACATAAAGAAGCCCTTATTTAGGCCCTCTAGGAGGACATAATCATATACACTTGGACAACAATTAAGATGTTGGGTATTGATATCAACATTACTTGCCATATACTTAACATAAAAAATGATGCTCTATTGGTAGAGGAAAAGATAAGAAAAAAGATAGCTTTGCACATAATTGATTAAAAAGGAAGTGTCCATGTTACTTGAAGCAAACTCATCAATAAATCCCAATACACACAATGATATCCAATGCAATCATGGCACAAAAGTCCAACAACAAGTGAAAAATGTGCATGGACTTTACCAGTTTGAACTTAGCTTGTACCAAGGATAGGAACTCAATTCTTAGAATAGTTGCACTAATCAACTCGATAGTGGGTTACCTAGTGATGAGCTTTCTAAATTCCATCTTAGGGTTCCATCAAATTCAAATTCTTCCAACTAACTCAATGAAATAGCCTTCATCACTGGAAAAGGGTTATACTGATATAGAGTGATGCCCATTGGACTAAAAAATATGAGAGCAACTTACCAAAGAATGATAGATTGAGTGTTCAAAAAAAGAAAATGTAGAAATGTAGAGGTCTATGTGGATGACTTGCTAGTTAAAAGCAAGTTTCCTAAATAACATATTAAAGATTTGAATGAGTCATTTGCTACTTTAAAGAAGTGGAATATGTGCTCAACTGCTTGAAATGCACATTCAGCACTGGATCAAACAAGTTCTTAGGATTCTTGATATCTAATGAAGTCAAAAAGGTAAGTTTTAACAAGGTCAAACCTATACATGACATGTCTTCATTGAGAATAAACAAAGCAATGAAATGACTCATTGGGAAAGTTTCCACATTAAGTATGTTCATTTTAAAAGAAGGTGAATGATTCGTACCATTTTTCAAAGTATTGAGTAGTGCACAAAAGTCAAAATGGACATTATAATGTGAGAAAGTTTTCAATGGTCTCAAAAGCTTACTAACCTTATCACTTTTAATGAAAAGTTCAATGGAAGCTAAAATAATACTATTTTCATTATGAGGCTATGACACCTAAGAGGGAGGAGGAGGGTGGGGAGGAGGTGGATGAATTGGGTGTTTAAAAATAATCTCAAGTTAAAAATTAGTTTTTAAAGCTTTATAGAAAATTTAATTTCAAATGCTTATATTTCAACTATCAAAGCTACAATAAAAAAAAACTAAAGTATAGTAAAGTGCGAAAAAAGTAAACTACAGAACATGAAGATTTTTATGTAGTTCGGCCTAACCCAAAAAACTAGCCTACATCCATACCTATCAACCCAAGCTAGGAATTCATTAATTAAAAAATGAGATTACAATAAATCTCCCATACACTTTTTCACATGCAAGTACAACCCAACACCATAGTGTCCTACACAAGTAAGTACAACCAAACACTATACTTTCCTATATGGGCAAGTACAATCCCAACAACATATAAGAGATTAAAAAAGAAAGGATATAAAGTATCTAACTCTCAATTAAAAAATATTTTGCATTCAAATCCTAACTAACACAATATTAAGATAAATAATAAAGAGAGTTCAAAGTGAATAAATTTCTCATTGAATTAAAGTTAAAATAATGATATGAACTTTATATGAAATATTTGAAGTAAACAAGTCTTTAAAAAGTATTTTACTTTAAAAGAAATAAAGACTTGAAAAGGAAAGAACATGAAAAGCTATATGAAATCAAATCACATGGATGATTAAAAACATTTGCATGAATATGTAATCCAAATGAGTTATGAAATAATTGCTTTCAAAGAATCAATATAATGTTAAGTTATTATTTGTGAAATCAATTAAGAACATTTTTCTCAAAATCTTTGATGTATAAAAATGAAGAGAGATTAATGAAATCAAATTTGTAATGTCTTCAAAATAACTTGAAAGAATTTGAGAAGGATCTCCACTTAATGATTGAAGATGATAGGAAGGTGGGAAAAGAGTTCTATCACCAAACCTTCAAGGTTCTACATGAGAGGGTTTCAACTACACAAGAAGCAAGATAAGTTGAAGAAAGTTTTTTTCTTACTTTAAGCAATCCCTATGGACAGAAGTCAGCTAAAGAAGAGATTTGCACCAACCTTCATATAAGCTTTAATTTAACTCCACAAAAAGTCTCAACCAAGGGAAATTTTTGAGAGAATGAGAGCTTTAACACCTTGGAGAACTTGTCTTGATTTGAGAATTTTTCAGCTAAAAGAAAATTCAAGAAGAATGAGAGTTTTCAGAAAAGGAAAATCAAGAGAAGTGAGAAGAATATTGCACTTTGAATCACTAGGATCTCCAAGAAAATAATTTCCAAGGGTTCAACCAAGATGGAGAAGAGCCAAGAGATAAAAAAACTTAGATGTAAATCACATTATATATAATAGAAAAAAGAGGGCTTCGGCCAAGGCAAGAGAGAAATTACATGGAAATTAAATTATTTAATTTTTATTCAAAGATCTCAATCAAATGGATTTTATTTTAAAATATTTAGCCATGGTGAATTGGAATGAGAGAGAGAGAGAGAGAGAGATGTCAATCAAAGTAAAGAAAATCAAAGAATATTCAATTTAAGATTTTCTGTCAATTAAGAAAAGAGAGGGAAAAATATTTTTAGCAAGAGTTTGAAATTTAAATCAATTAGCATGGTGTTTATAAATAAGTTCAAAATGAGTTTATTTTGCATGATTAGATAGCCAAGGGAAGAAAAGAAATTAAAATAAAAAGCATAAGTCATTTAGTTAATTAAATTCAAGAGGGAATAAATCTGAATTGTTTGAAAATTAATTTCCTAAGCAAAGTGGCCGGCCAAAATTTATTCCAAATAAGGATCCAATCAATGTTTAATGCTACAAGATATAAGATATTCAATTTTATAGATTTGATTGAATGAGAAAAGGTTAGAATTCAAAATAAAATAAAATAAATAAATCCAATTTCTTATGGACAAAAATTCGATTAAAAGAATTCCAAAATTGTATCAATCATAATTCAATGCAACAAATCATGTGTAGATGATGATAAATAAACTTAAGAAGCTTTTTGAATTAGATAGATAAATTTATTCAATGAAAAATAATAATAAAGGGTTCAGCCAAAAAAAATCCATTAAATAGATTTCTAGAAATGGAAAGTATATTAAATCAAGGTTTAATTGAATTTGAATTTAAATTAACCTAGATTATTTAAAATTAATTATGATTAGGAAATTAAGCATAGGGGTCGGCCAAACCATGCCAGAAAAATATAAATTCAAATTAGCATACATATGGCAATGACAATTTATTTAAAATTCAATATCATTTAAATTCAAAATTCAAATAAAGGATTTTAAAAATTGAATAAATGAGAGAAATATTATGACAATAATTTGAATAAATATCACATGATTTATCATTTTAAAAAGTATTAAAAATTCGATGAAAATATGAACAAGATGGTAATTATGATATGAGAGAGAAAATAAAAGAATAGGAGAGAGAAAGAGAATAATAAGGGTAATTCTATCATAGTTTTATTCGCATGTAAAAATAAGTGGATATTTAATAAAATTAAGCATGAAAATAATTAAATGAAGTATGAAAAAAAATTCATCTTACTTGATAATAGATGATACTTAAACTCATGCAAGTGATTTAGATTATCCAGAAAGGATAATTAGAAATCATACAATTTTAAAATATAGAAAAAATATGGAAAATTTTAAATAAAATATTTGATATGATTAAACCATTACATATATATTATTGAGCTGTTATTTTTCCTATTATTATAATTCTTAGAAATTTACATCGAGTTCCAGTCCAATAGCTTTGACTTCCTCAATTTGACTAAAGAATCTAGGTTTGAAGAATTTTCTGCATCATTTGAATTAAACCAATTAGTATCACTTGAACATATATTTGTTATCATCAAAATCACTCTCAAATAAAATGAGGCTCATGGAGTTAACAATTTTATCTAGGAGTTGGTGAAGATTAATAAGCTTGGTCTAAATCAAAGATGAAAGGGGAAAATAATGGCCAATATAATATGTGAGCAAGTCATTAAGGAGTGCTAAGTTGTATTATATGATTATGGAAAAAATCACTCTCACACTTATCATATCTAATCTACAACTTCTGTCATATTTTTAATCTCATTCTATTCAAGTTTTCACTAACCACCCACTCAAGTTGGTACTCACCACACAAGATCATTCGAGGACATTACTGAAATGGTTAGTGGAGTTGTGTGAGTAAGAAATATTATACTCAGGATAGATGATGATTAAGGCATAAACACTTATTAGTTTTCTTATAGATTTTAATGACTCACAAAATATCCTTGTTTAATCAAATCCCTTAAGACTCTTATATGTGAATGGCTATTCAAAAGAGTATCGAATAGCTGCAAGAATCATATTGAAGAGCATAACAGGAATCATTGTGTGCTCAATTAGTGAAGTTCAAATTATAGGTAACTAATAATCAATCTGAGTATAAAGCATTAATCATTGGATTGCAATTCACTCAATGACTAGGTGCTAAACATATCATGGCATATTTATTTGCATCGCTTATGATGAATTAAATCAATAAAGAGTATGATATAAGAGACAAGTCACTGTAAAAAACCTACTTATGTAAAAGAAAAATTTTAAAAATTGGAATACTTTAGGATTGAGCAAATATTAAGAGAAGAGAATCAATTCACTGACTTACTATCAAAAGTAAATGAACTCAAGGAACAACCTACCCTCTAACTTGTCCAACTAAGCATAAAAGAAAGTGAGTCTATACAAAGTAAAAGTAAAAGCTCACCCAACTAGATCATTTTGATCAAGAAGTAGTTGTAGACTATGGAGATTCAAAAAGAAATTATGAACATAAGAAAATTTAAAATTAAAGATGCATAATATTTATTAATTAGAAGTGAATTATTTTAGGGGTCAGATACTTCATTAAATCTAAGATATGCAAAATAATATATACAAAGTAAGGTACTCAATAAAATACATTCAAATGAGTGCAAAAGTCATTTTTTAGAAAGAACACTCACCCATCTAATCTAATATTAAAAATATTTTTAGCCAACATTTAGAAAGAAAGTCAGGGATTTTGCTAAGAAGAGCGAGTAATATTAGAAGTTTTCTTCTTCATGTTGGCTTTATGAGCTTTAAATTTAATCCTATTAATTTTTGATGACAACAAATGTATTCTTGGATGTTCTAATATATCTATTATGTGTTTCAAATACATTGATTTTGAAGATGCGCAAGATTTTTAATTACATCTTAATGCATCTTATAAGATATATTTGATGCAATTGCAAGTATGAAATAATGAAAACTAGATCAAGATGGATAGCTAGAGCTCAAGATACATGATCCCTTAGGGAAAATTCCCTCTACACACCTACGTGTCATCTTTGTAGGATATTCGAGGAGTTTGTTCTTCATGAGGCAGATTGATATATATTCAACCAAATTTCCCCTAACATCATGTTAGGGTTTATTTAGATCTAGGTTCCAATTCTTATAAACACGAGCATTCATAATTAATTACCTCTCTTATCATGGTAAGAGAGCACTCTCAATTAAGGTTGTAAATTGACATATCTCTTTGATATGAATCGGTGTTTAAAAATGTGATGTGAAATACTGTTTAATGGAAAAGGGAGGATAGTCCCAATCAAGATCCTTTGGTTCCATCATCCTGAGATTTCTATTATTCCAATATACCAACATCAGAGGGCTATTATTTGTAATATCTAAGGAATCTAATTAACAACCATGGGTTGCCTCATCTCAGATATCTTGAGTAGACTAGAGGTGTTGTGTAGGTGTTTAGTGAATTAAGGGTAAACTTAATTTATAAGCTTATCCAATAATTCAATGAAGTCTACTTTGCAAACATATAGAGCTTACATCCATTAGAATGTTGTTAGGGTGTTCACATGGTGAACATATAGATTGGACTTACATCCCTTTAGAATTCCATTATAGTGTATAGGTTCGCATGTTGAATATATAGGTTGGGCTTAAATCCCTTGGGAATGCAAGTAGGATGTTCATATGGAAAATAATAGATTGGACTTACATCCATTTGGAATGCCATTAGGGTATTCGCATGGAGAACATATAGATTGGACTTCCATCCCTTAGGAATAACATAAGGTGTTCACTTGGTGAACATAAGGGTTGGACTTCTATCCTTTTGGAATGTAATTAGGGTGTTCACATAGAAAACATATACTTTGGACTTACATCCCTTTGGAATGCCATTAGGGTGTTCATAGGGAAAACATATGGATTGGACTTACATCCCTTTAGAATTCCATTAATTATAGAGGTTTGCATGGCCAACATATAGGTTAGACTTACATCCCGATGGAATGGAATGCTAGTAAAAAATGTTCACATGGAGAATAAAAAGATTAGGCTTATATCCCTTGAGAATGCCAGAATTAGAAATGTTTGCATGGAAACAAATAAATTAAGCGTACATCCCTTAAGGATGCTTTCATGGAAAAATATATGAATTAGACTTACATCCCTAGGAAGGCTAGTTAAATTTTATATGGGGTGTTAACATGGGTGAAAAAAAGGTATTTGATTTGATTTTTTTTGATTTTTTTTTATTTTTTTGATTTTTATTAATTTCTATGGTACAACTCCACAGCATTGTGTAAACACTAGGGTTTCAGCACCATGAGAAGTTGGGGCTTGGGTTCCCAAGCATAGGTGAGATAGCACCATCACGCAGAAACATAACTCTCAAAACCAAATAGGGCAGCATTGTAAACCTAGCAGTATAGTGCTGAGGCATCATGAAGAGTAACATATAATGGGTTGACTATTTGACCAATTCCATGGCATTGACAAAGTAGCTCTACACGGTAGTCAAAAAGGCATTCAATGGCTGACAGGCTGGCAAACACATTTAACAAAAAAAAAATATTGAAATTTTGATAGTGCCACGATGCTCCATCATTCTCTTATGAAATTTTTAGATCTAGTCAATTATGAAATTAATAGTAATCAATGTTAATAAGTGCTCTTGTTAACCAACATAATAACCATTTGATTGGGTGACTAGCACCTAAGTGTTGCATGTAGAGCACCACAACGCAAGTCCTAAATATCAAAATTTGAGAGGCTAGTACCTCAGTATTGGGTCTAGTCTATAAATAGAACTCCTTGGCTACCAAATATTTCATTCTAAAGCTTGTGTTCTTTCGACTGTTCTTGCATCTTAGTTCTTTCCTCATGCCTAGATCAGCTAACATGCTACTCAAGACCATTTAGAAGGGCAAGAAGAGGGCATCTTGTAGTGATCCTGATAGATTCGTTAATGTGGACATCGAGGCTAGGTGCCAACATGTCCTCCTCAACAAACACCTCATCACAGAGAGGAGCTTCCACAATCTAGGTGAGTGTCTTTGCTACAATAATGGTGGTTGTGTTATCTCTATGGTGAGGGAGTTCTTCAGCAACACAAATGATCAGCAAGACAACCAAGTTTTTGTACGAATGAAATGGATTCATTTTGATAGCACTCCCATTAATTCATATTATAATTTGAAAATGTTTGCATATGATCAATATCTTTTCTACTACAATAATCACCCTAATTTTAATGAAATCATTAGTTTCTTCACTATTAGAAATTTAAATGTCAAGTGGAAATAGTGGGAGAAAAAAATATTAATTTTCTTGTTGCTAGCTTGACAGCCAAGGCTAAAGCTTGGCACTATTTGTTTTTTGCCAAGTTGATGTCCATTGGTAATATCAGTGAGGTAACTAAGGTTAGAGCTATTTTGAATTACACAATTTAAAAGGGCTTTACCATAGATGTTGGAAATATTATTTAAATTTTAATTTATAATATGCCTAAGGGTAGTACTACCCTAGGGTACGGTCACCCTTCTCTCACTTATTCTTTATGTGTTGCGGCCAGTGCATCAGGGGACTCGGATGAAGAAGTCTTTATACAAAAGACACCCTTGACTAAAAGAATGATTAAAGGATTTGGATCAAAAATGGAAGTAATAGAAATATTGCATACTCCTTAGTCTAGATCTAAGTCTTCCAAGATGTTAACTAAGCAACTCTAAGATATTGGAGGAGAAGTCTCAGAATTTAAAAAATTGGTGGGCAAAAGTAGTCGGTGGCAGTAGGAACTAAAGAAGAAATTTGATTATCAGTATGGGTCAATAGTAGCATTAATTTTCGTACATGAACGAGTTCAACTCAGCACTAGCCTTAGTAGTGCTTTTTTTTCTTCAATGCCTCACAACCACCCTTATGTTAGCAACCCATTGGAGCTAGAAGAGGAAATGGAGGGGGATTACTAGGATAGTCTTTTACTATTTTTTGTATTTGTATTTGTATATCTTCCTTTTTATACCATTTTATTTGGCATTTATTTAATAAAATTTCACTTTTTGTAATAAAATTTTATTTCATATTATTTGTGTACTAGTTGGCTATCCCTTGAACATAAGTATAATTTGAATATTTTATACAAGTCAAAAACTTAATTAAATAAATTTCTAACTAAAAGAAAATTTTACTAAGAAGTAAGCACCTCAGTGTTAAAACGTTAGTGACTCGACATTGGAAATCTAGCACCTCTGTGCTAGATGGTGGGACTTATGCTTAAAAATAGAGAAGGCAACACCTAGGAACTAGTAAAGTAGCATTGTGGCACTGTTACAGTACCTCACTACTTTCAGGATAGTGTTGCGCTATAGGTGGACACTTTGGTCGTGTGACCCAAGAAGGTGGCATTGTGGGTGACAAGATTCACTATCGTGGTGATGTGTACTGGAAATTTTGACTCTACAATTTGAGAAGGCAGTGCTGGTCACACCACTTCAGCACCATACAATAACACTATAGCACTGCAAACTAGAGTGCTAAGGTTCAAAACCTAGACAGCTCAGCACTTCAGCACTACGAGTCGTAAGACTCTATTTTAAGGCAATTTTTCTATGTGATTTGTTTATTTTTTAAAAAATTTTGATAGCATAATGGCTTAGCAATGCTACTTTTTGAAACATTTTAGTGCAAAATGCACTCTTCTCCCTTGTTCTAGACCCTTGATTGATGGAGGGAGGGCTTTTTCATCTCACGCTAGAACTAAGTTTGATGACAAAGGTCTTGAACTCAAAATTTGTATTTTTGTAAACTAAAGCCTAATTTAGTCTTGATTTTGGAAGCATTTTGTCTTGGCAATGTGTAGAATTTCATTTTTAACATGATTGCATTGTTCTCCCTTGCTCCAAATCCAAGATTGTTGCAGGGAAGATCTCATTTTACACTGGATCTAAGTTTAATGATGGAATTCTTCAAGATTTTCTTATAGAGAGAAGAATCATATAAATGAATCATTTCATTTAGAGTTTTACCTGAAGTTTTCCTTGCACAAGAGTTTTACATTTCATTTAGGTTTATCTTGTTAATATTTTTATTTTTCTATTAATATCTTTTGATTTCTATAAATATTTCTTTATTTGTGATGTTTAAAAAATTATTTGTTTTTAGATCTATTTAGAAGTGTATTTTTAAGCATTTAAAACTAATTTGTTGCACTACAAATATTTTTATATTTTCTAGATTTTAGTTGTTAATAAGAAAACTTGCCTAGTTTTCTTGAATCAATCATATAATAATTATATTGAAGTAATTTTTCTATCTTTACATTAATTTAAAGCAACATTTTTTTGAAATAAAAGTGATTAATTGTTGAAATTTTAGGTAATTTGTTATATTTATTGTAAGTCAATTTTAGTTATTAAAATATAGTTTATAAAAAATTAAATCATTTAATTTTTACAATTATCATTTCATTCCATCGAATATACTTTATTTAAAAAAATTATATTGTCAAGATTTAATAAAGCTTGCAATTTTATTATTTTATAATTAAAAAAAGTTTTTTTGTGGAAAGTTAATCATTCTTACTTTATTATTCACATTCGAATCAAAATTCCTCTTAACATTAAAATTATTATTTGCTAAAAAATTTTTATTATGTCTAAACTATTATGAACTAATTTTAAAATCATATTTACATTAGTTTATAAATTGCATTATGATAAATATTTTGATTAGATCATTTTTAAGATAATTGGTTTTTCATTTCTTATCAATATTAAGTGAGTATTATATCCTATCTAACTTATTTGAAAATTTATCGTAAGTTATAAAGTGATCATTTATAAGTTGTGAGATCATATTTTGATTTGTATAGCTTGGTAGTGTAAAAAATATATTGTATCTAAAATTATTATTTTTAAATTTTCTTTATTTGCTCTTAATAATTTTATTGGGGTCATACTTGCCCCTTTATAGGAGAGTACATGTTATTATAGGGTTGTACTTGCCCCATTATAAGAGAGTCCAGTTTGTAAGTTATTTTGTATTTTATGGATTCCATGATAGCAAAAGCTATGCAAGGATGTATACCATTTTAGTGGTTTAGCTGAACCGCTTAAAGTTTGTGTCCCTGTTGTCTCTCTTTATTTTAATTGTACTTTAATTTTGATACATTGTGAATTATAGCTTATCATTATTAAATCAAAAATCAATTTTCTACTAAAATTTAAAATTTGAGAATAAACTTTTAAATTTCTAAAAGTAACCATTCCTAAACCCAAGGAAGCATTTCAAATCAATAAAGCTACTACACATTGGCTCTGACAAAGTATGTCCTCAAAGCCACCAATCATCTCCATGGTTTGGTATTTTGTAAAACAAACTTGATCTCCACTGAGGTCAAACTATATAGATTGATTACAAATCGACTCTTGATCATTTTGCAATCAAAATCCCAAGAAATTATCACATAGATCGACAGAGATCAATCTATATTCACCAATGGTTCTCAGCTTTTGGTGGGTGATCAGGGATGGAATTACCATCGTTCATTCCTTTTATTTGGAATGGAGGGCTTTGATCTAGGAAGACAACATGATTTAAATTCCTTAAGAAACTATAGATTAATCTTAGACTATCAAATCTTTGATTAGATGAGACTAGATGGTCCTAACAAAATGTCATCACAGCCAACGGTCCAATGGCCCACTATTGCATGTAAAGCAGTGCCTAATTATGGCCATGTCGGTGCTTACTAGGTTAAATAAAAAATTTGGACTTTTTAGATTTAAAAATATTAAAAGTAGCCTTATACATAAAAAATCATATATATAAAAATAATTAATCAAAAATTACAATTAAGGGTTTGATGAATTCCTCTCATTGAGAGGAACCTTTCAAACTCAAAAGCCCACATTTTTATTAGATAATTTGAGATTAATTTGAGTTTGATTAAATAAATTAAATACTAAGTAAACCTAAAATATTGATTTGATCAATTTGAATCTTTGGAGAATTGAAAGTAAGACTAAAATGCACCTTACATAAAATATTTTGGATTTATTGATAACTAAAATGAAACATATAAAATTTCAATCTACAAATCCTATGTTAATCAAATAAACTAATATTAGTTCAAGAAAATTAAAAGCAAAAAAGTCAATGCAACCTAAATAAGCATAATGAACATCAATTAACTTAAAAATAACATTAAAACTCTATAAAACTTAATAAACCCTAAAATCACATAATTAGAGATTAATTGAATTAATTATTTAATTAATTAACCTAAAATTTGATAAAACATAGCAAATCACTCAAAAATCCAAAAATTACAAATGATTTTTGGATTCATAAATTAGAGGAATCATGGAAAAATAAAAACCCAAATATTTTTTTAGTATTTTATGCTTATTTTAAATTTTATTTGAAATAAATAAACTTTAATTAGTCTTAAAATAAACATATGATTGAAATGAAATGCTGAAAATATGAAATTGACATGAAATCCAACTTATCATAAAAATTCAAATCAAATGATGCTTGGATCAAAATTATAAATTTTGAAATCCAAGTGCAATTTAAAATAAAACCAACTTAAATTATGAAATCACCAAGATTATGAAAATTCACAAAATCAACTTAAATTTAATCAAACTTAAATGAAAACATAAAACCATTAAATTCAAATAAAATTAAAATTCACTTCATCAATCAGAATTACATAAAACCTAATGAATTTAATAAAAATAAATACAAATTAAAATATAGGTTTAAAGAATTAACATTAATCAAACCTTAAATTAAAATTGAATCAAAACAATTGAACTTTAAATTGAAATTATGCATTATATTTAAACCTTAACTAAATCAAACAAATTAATCAAATTAAATCAAATATAATTAAATTAGACCAAATAATCGATAAATTAAATTAATTAATATACAAACTCAAATAACTAAATTTAATAAACTTAGTAAATGATCAAACTCTTAGTTGAAATTTAAACAAAAGATCACTTTAAACTTTAATCAAATCATCAATTAATTAAATTAATACATATTAACCAATTTAAATTTAATGAAACCTAAATGAAGATATAAGATCATTTAATTCAAAAAACATCAAACATTACCTGTTGAACATAAATCAAATAACTTAAGAAACTCAATGAACTTCATGATACAAATATAAATCAAGATAAATCGTTAGTCAAACCCTAAGTTAAAGTGAACCATATTAAAAAACATCAATCAAACTCAATTTCTTTAATTAAATCATTCAAATAAACCAAAGGGGTAATTAAAATGCATTGGCTTTAGCTTGACTCTTAGGGTGAATCTAGTAAAACATTCAAATAAACCATGTATTCGAATGAATTGGTTAAGATGTTTGTCATGAAAAGATTTAAATCTTGTAAAACTCCTATGAGCCCATTTACAAAATTGGATTTAGAAGAATCAGAAAAATTTGTTGATCAAAAACATTATAGGAGTATGATAGGTTCACTTTTATACCTTGCTGCCAGTAGGCCTGATATTATGTTTGTTGTTTATTTATGTGCTCATTTTTTTGGCAAATATGAAAGAATCTCATTTAATATCAGTCAAGTGTATCTTTCGGTATTTGATAGGCTATACTAGGTTAGGTTTATGGTATCCTAAAAATTCTTTGTCATGTGATTTGGTTAATTATTCTGATGTTAATTTTGCTAGATGCAAAGTAGATAGAAAGGTACATCAGGCACATGTCAAGTTTTAGGATCATCACATGTGTCTTGGTCATCTAGGAAACAAAATTTTGTAGCTTTTCTACTATTGAGGCTGAGTACATAGCTGCATGTAGTTGTGTTGCTCAAGTCCTTTAATTAAAGCAATAATAAGAAGATTTTGGTATTAAGCAAGATCATATTCTAGTTCAGTGTGACAATACTAGTGCTATTAGTTTGACCAAAAATCCTATCCACCACTCACGAACCAAGCATATAGAAATTAAACATCATTTTATTAGGGATCATGTTTTGAAAGGTGATGTTAATATTAATTTCATTAGTATCAATTTATAAATTGTAAATATTTTACAAACTATTACCAGATGAATGTTTTTGTACTTTAAGACACATGCTTGGAATGTTAGATCCTAATATTTAAAATTATATATAGTTTGTTCTCTCTTTTTAATGTTGTCAAAAGGGGGAGAAGAGTAAAATGTTAGTTAGTTTTAAGTTTATTTCATGCATATATTTAGAGTGAGCATCATTATTCATCTTTTGTGCATAAAGTTTATTTAATAGAAGAGAAATTCTTTTTTAAAAACTATGATGAAAGGTCAATTTGCACCTTCATCAAAATCAATACCCGTTTGTCATCTTCAAAAAGGGGGATTGTGAGCCTCATGTTCAATCCAATTAATTTTGTTGATAACAAACATATTCTTGGATGTTCTAATGTATGTTTTATGTATTTCAGATAAATTGATTGCTAATTACATATCCAATACATCTCACAATATATTTGAGGAAATTGCAAGAATGAAAGAATGAAAAATAGATCAAAATGGATAATGTGAAGCCCAAGATACAATATTTTAGGTTATATATGCATGGAATGAATTAATTTGCTCACAACTTAACATATTATTTTAATTTATTTTAAATAATGATAATTAGGTTGATTTATATAAATCTTTATTTAATTAACATTCAATTATATGCTTCATATATAGTATTTAAACTATCAAAATAATATATGAAAATTAATTATGACTATTGAGTGTAACTATTTATATACTTAATATGATTAAATATTTTAATTTAATTTAAAGTTTATATAATAACTAACATATGTATGATTATATCTAAATTATATCATAATATTTAAATGTTATATCTCAAAATAAACAAAAATATATGAAATTTTATATTTCAGCCAAAGTCATTTTATAATCAAGGAATTTAGATCTAATTTCATCTCCAATAGATTCCTTGGATTTTATTCCATTATTTGATAAGTTACATGACCCACATTTGATTAAAATTGAATTTATTATGACTTTTCAAACATTAGCTGATTTTAATAATGAATGTATGCTCCATGCTGTAAATATATCAAGAGTCATATTTGATTATTTTTTACTTACCCATGTGAATAGCCTAATTTTAGATATTTGAATTTAATATTTATTTGATATAAATCATATTTTTATTGAATATTAAATTATTATATGATAAAAGGATGATAGAATAATAATTTTTTGAAATAATTCAAAATGACCTTCTTGCTTATAATAGCCCTCATTCTCTTCATGAAAGTGTTGCTCATTTCAAATTCAAAATCTCTCTAGAAAATCTAAGAGAAAACCTCTTAGATTTCCCATCCAAGTGTTCTCCAAATATTGCAAGATCAAATCCTTAGTTTGGAAGCTTCAACATCTTCAATTAAGCAAGCTTTCTCAAATTACCTAAGTTTATTTTTCTTGATCTTAATCTCTTTTAATTGTTCATACTATGTTCACAATCTATTTATTCTTTCAAATTTTTACTTTTTTGTGGATTAGTCCTTAGACATCAAAGTTTATGTTTTTCACATCAAAGTTTCTTCAATCATTTTTTGTGAAAAACTCTTGTGATAGTTTATAGGATTTATTTCATCTTGCTAAAATTTTTATCTTCCTACAAATTTCTTTTGGTTTCTTAAAATATTTCTTCATTAGGCTTATTTGAAAGATCATTTATTCTTAGATCTATTTTATAAGTATATTTTAAGAATTTTAAATAAGTTTATTGTGCTAAAAATATTTTCATATTTGCTAGATATCTCTTTTTAATTAAAAGTTTACTAGTTTACTTAAATCTGTCATATACTAATTTTGTTTAAGTATTTTATGATCATTTGCATTAATTTAAAACATCATTTTGGTTGAAATAAAATAATTTATTATTGTAATTTTAGAGTATATGCTAGATTTTTTATATATCAAGTATCTTTATCAAAATAAAATTTATAAAAAGTTAAATTAGTTTATTTATCACTCATCATTTTATTCCAACTAGTATCCTTTATTTAAATATTTTTTTTATCTTATTGAAATTTAGTAAAGCTTGCTATATTTGTTGTTTAATAATTAATAAAAAAGAAGTTTAGTAAAGACTTAATCATTCTTACACTATTATATACATACTAGTTATAGTTTCTCTTAAACTTAAAATTATTCATTGTAAAACTTTTATTTTTTTGTGTATAGACTCTGTGAATTTATTTTGAAATCATTTTTATTTTAATATACAAATTGTAATAACATAAATATCTTAGTAAGATTGCTTTAAAATATTTATTTTATTATTTCTTATCAAAAATAAGTGTGCATTCTATATTGCCAAATTTGTAAGTTGTAAAATGATCATTTATAAGTTGTGAGATCACTTTTTGAATTGGATAGCTTGGTATATTTGTGAGAGATTTATTTTATCAAAAATTATTATTTTGTATATTTCTTTTCATGATGTAAAATTTAAATTTAGGTTGCACTCACCCCTTTGTAGGAGAGTACATATTATTGTAGAGGTTGTACTCACCCTGTTATAGGAGAGTATGGTTTGTAAGCTATTTGTATTTAGTAAGATTCCTAACTAGGGGTAACTAGGCATGGACGTAGGTCAATTTTGGGGTTTGGTGGAATAACATAAAAATTTTATGTCTTTTGTCTCTCTTTACTTTACCATACTTTTATTTGTGTTGCATTGAGAATTGTAAAATCAAAAATTAATTTTCTACTAAAAGTTAAAATTTTTTAATATCACCCAATTTAATTCCCCTCTTGGGTGCTATAGTGACTCTCAATTGGTATCGAAGCCTAGGCTCTTTTATTGGCTTAACATCCAAGTGTAGATCTTTTCACTGTGGCACAAAGTTTCCCAAGGGGTTCACTACCAGAGGAACAATCCACTCATAGACGTCCACTTTTTGATAGTGTACCATTTGATTATTGGAAAAAATAGAATTTGTACATTTTTAAGAGGTCAAGATGCACGCATGTGGCATATGTTGACACATCAATATAATACACCCACTATAGAAAAACCTTTTGAGGAATGGACTGTAGCTGAAAGAGAACTTGATGAATTAAATGTTAGGGCTAGTAATACTTTACATTGTGCTTTATTACCTGATGATTATACAAAAATTTCTATGTTAAGTATAGCAAAAGAAATATGGGATAAATTAATTAAAACTTATGAAGCAACTAATGAAGTTAAAGATTCTCACATAAACAGACTTGTTCATGAATATGAGTTATTTCGTATGTATCCTTCTAAATCTATTCCTGATATGTATACTAGATTCATGCAAATAATTAACACATTGCATTTTCTTGGAAAAACATATAGGAATTAAGACTTAGCCTATAAGATTCTTAGCTGTCTTCCCAAAGAATGGGATGCTAAAGTAACTGCTATTAGTGAAGCTAAAGATTTATCTACTTATCCACTTGAGCAGCTTTTGGGTTCTTTGATGGCACGTGAACAGGTTATTTCTTAAAGGAAAATATGGATAACTCGTCAAAAAGGGAGAAGGAGAAAGGAAAAGCCATTGCATTACAAGTTGATGATAGTGATGAGCATAGCACTACAAGCTCAAATGGTGATAGTGAGGAGGTGGTCATGATATCCAAAAGGCTTGGGAACTTGCTAAGGGAAAATAATCAAAGGTATAAAAAATTTAAAAAAATATAAATTTCAAACTAAGAAATTTCCTGCAGGTGAAGGGATCATTTGCTACCATTATGAAAAGTCTGGACATGTAAGATGTGATTATGTAGAACTTTCTGATTTAAAGAAGAAAGAGATTGATGTGGAGTGAAGAAAAAATATGAAAGAGAAAAAGTACCATAAGAAGAAGAAGAAGGTTTTATGGGTCAATCCAGATTCAAATGAATCAAGTACTTGCTCATCCGATGAAGTAGTCAACATATGTCTTATGGAAAATGGAGAATCTGACTTAGATTCTCAAGAGGTATGTAATGATATATCTTATGATGAATTAGATGATATTTTTAATGATTTAGTTATTGAATATAAAAAATAAAAAAGAAAATACAAAACTTTAGAAAACAATAATATAATTTAGATTTACATTTTTGTGATTTAAAAAATGAATGTGATAATTTGAAAAATAAAAATAATTCTTTATTAGATTGTTCCTTACTTGTATGTAAACTTAAAAGAGAGAATATTTTGTTAAAAGCAAGATTGGAATTATGTTTGAAATCACAAGTTCTTTATAATGCTTCGTCATGTAAAATATTTAATAAAATTATTTGCATCATACACATCCCACTCATATATCTTATAATTATCATGCTAAGCCATATGAAAACACTAATGTTTAGTGCAACTATTGTGGTAGAAAAGGGCATATTTCATTTGATTGCTATGTTATGTAAATTACAAAACACTAAGCAATCATCTTATGTATGGGTACCAACAGGTACAAGCACTACACAAACCACACATGCTAGATATCTTGTTTCAAATTTAGAATGTGGACCCAAACATGTTTGGGTTCCAAAAGTTAACATGTGATTTTCTTTTGTAGGAATGCCTTCAAAACAAAATCAAAGAAGGCATGTGGTACTTGGACATTGGATGTTCAAGACATATGACGGGAGATAAGGATAAATTCACAACTTTAAAATCAAGTGATGGAGGATTTGTTACATATGAAGATGATGCAAAGGGAATTATCATTGGCATTGGTTCTATTTGTAAGAATTCTATCACTTTAGATAAAGTTTTTCTAGTAGAAGGATTAAAATATAATTTAATTTCTATTAGTCAATTATGTGTTAAAGGTTTGAATGTAGCATTTCATTCTTCATATTGTATTATAAAAAATAATGAAAATGTTTTGTTAGTAGGACAAAGACATAAAAATATTTATGTCATTGATTTAGATAGATTTCATGATGTAAATTTGAATTTACTTTATTTTAAAAGAACTCATGATGATATTTGGTTATGGCATGGGAGACTGTGTCATATTAACATGCACACACTCAATAAAATTGTTAAACTTGATTTAGTAGTTAAATTGCGTAAATTAAATTTTCATTCAAACTATGTTTATGATGCATGTATTCATGGTAAGAATTCTAGAAGCTCATTTAAAAGTAAAAATATCGTTTCTACTTCTAGACCTCTAGAATTGTTACACATGGATTTATTTGGTCCAATTAGCACCAATAGCTTAGGTGGTAAAAATTATGATTTTGTGATTGTTGATGATTTCTCTAGATATATTTAGGTTTTGTTTGTAGCTAATAAGGATGATGTTTTGGTGAGTTTAGAAAGTTTTCTAAATATATTCAAAGAGAACAAGGCATTTTGATTAATAGGGTTCAAACTGATCATGATGGCAATTTTGTAAATAAATTATTGAGGGTTATTTTGATGAACATGGGATTAGACATAATTTTTATGTACCTAAAACTCCCCAACAAAATGGAGTAGTTGAGAGAAAAATTACAATATTAATTGAATTAAGTAGATCTATGCTTGATGAGTATAAATTATCAAAATATTTTTGGACAGAAGCTATAAATATTGCATGTTTTGTGATGAATAGAATCTATTTTAGACCAATTTTGAGAAAGACACCCTATGAATTGCTTTTTTGGAAAGAAGCCTAAGATTGAACAATTTCATGTATTTGGATGTAAATGCTTTATTTTGAATAATGTAAAAGAGCATTTAGGTAAGTTTGATTGCAAATCAGATGATGCTATTTTCTTAGGATACACTTTTTCTAGTAGAGCTTATAGAGTTTTCAATAAAAGAAAAATGATTGTAGAAGAATCAATACATGTTATTTTTGATGAAAATTCAATTGATCCCATTAGAAATTAAATGATTGATGAAGAGATTGATAATTTTAAGAAAATATCTTTAGAAGATAATGTGGATAATTCATTGCTTAAAGAATAAAAATATAATAAAAATCATCTAAAGGAACTGATTATAAGAGATTCTTCAAAAGGAGTTATGACCAAAAGACCTATATAGAGGTTGTAGATCATTTAACATATTTATATAAGGCTGAACCTAAAAATTTAGAAGAATCATTAAAAGATAATTTTTGGATTATTGCTATGGAAGAGGAGTTGAATCAATTTGTAAGAAATGATGTTTGGGAATTAATCCCAAAACCCTAAGATCAAAATGTTATTGGAACAAAATGGGTCTTTAGGAATAAGCTAGATGATCCAGGTTGTATTGTTAGAAATAAAGCTTGGTTAGTTGCACAAGGGTACACACAAGTTGAAGGGACATATTTTGAAGAATCTTTTGCACGTAGCTAAACTAGAGGCTATTAGGTTACTCCTTGCTTATGCTTATTTTAGGGATTTTAAACTTTTTCAAATGGTTGCCAAGGGTGCATTTTTGAATGAATTTATTGACCAAGATGTATTTATAGAGCAACCACTTGGATTTAAGAGCCTTGATTGTCTAGATCTTGTGTATAAATTAAAGAAAGCTTTATATGGTTTAAAATAGGATCCTCGTGCTTGGTATGATAGGTTAAGTAAAGTTTTGATATAAAGGGTAGAGTAGATACAACTTTATTCCTTAAGAGCATTGATGATGATTTGATTATGGTACAAGTGTATGTAGATGATATATTATTTGGAAGTACAAATGAATCTTTATGCCATGAGTTCTCATCTTTGATGTCTAAAGAGTTTGAAATGTGTATGATGGGAGAACTTAAATTTTTCTTAGGTCTTCAAGTAAAGCAACAAGAAAATGGCACATCATCCTCTGTAACCCTAGTCGTGCTTTGGCAATTTCCATTTCCCATGGAGATACATCTCAGTCCTATGGTTTTCTTGGCTCCTCTTCCATCTCAACAGCCTTGTTTGGCTTTTATTATTGCTTAACTTGTGCTTATGTTGATCATGGCTACGATCTATGTTTCCCCCTGGGGAAACCCGATTACTTCTATTATGACTGTGAAAGTTTTTGACCCCTCGGGGGTCACTGGTTCCAACCCTCACTAGCATTTAAATATTTCAAAGATGTTCTTGCGAGTAAGATCAATGGCACAGGTGAGTCACTTGATCTTATCTCTACTTCTTTCTGGGGTGTACCCATGATTATGTGTACTGATTTGATGATGGAAAACCTTGCAAAACCTTTTGAATTTACATTGGTGGGAAAATTTGCAGTGCGACATCCCACTATAGAGAATATTAGATCTTTTTTTCATAGTTTGAAGCTCTCTAGTATTTTTTTTGTTGGATTGATAGACTCCCACCATGTTTTGATTAAGCTTTCAAATGATTTAGATTATTCTTGGGTTTTCTCTCGATGACTGTATTTTGTGTTCAACTGTCAGATGCGATTGTTGAAATGGACATCTTATTTTGATATTAAGGAGGAGTCTCCTATTGTTCCTATCTACATTTCTCTTCCCAATTTATGTTTTCATTTCTTTAATCCTGAATTCCTCTTTGCCGTGGGTAGGTTGTTTGGTCGGCCTCTCCAAGTGGATCTGGCAACTACTTCTAACTCCAGGCCATCTATTGCTCGAATACTAGTTGAGTTGGATATATCTAAAAAATATCCAAAGGAAATTTGGCTAGGATCAGAGCAATATGGATATTTGCAAAAAGTGGATTTTAAAATTTCCCTTTTTTTTTCTCATTGCAAAACTCATGGCCATGGGATTTCAGATTGCTTTGTGATTCATCCACACCTTAAGAAAGTTCTATGCATCCTAAGTCAGATCCCTCTCTTAAGGTTCCCTTGGTTAAACCACAAAATGCTATTTTAGTTGATATCTCCTTACCTGAATCTGAGGGCCATTTTCTTGAGCTTCCTATTCCTCAATGCTTGTGACTCAGAGCAAGAAGATGCCACGCTAACAAAGATGTTATCCCTTCTAATGAGATTACCCATTTGAACCACTATAATAATAGAAATCATGCAACTAATAATAGTTTTGCAAAACTTATGGATCATGACTCTCTATCAAATGACTCTATTCCAGCCACTTTGCTACCTTTAATTAAAGAAAATGTGATTCCTCATGAAGCAATGGCTAGTGTGAAAAATTTGGAGAAAGCTTCTACTGTTTTAGGTACTTGTGCTTTAACCAGCTCTAATCCTTCTTGTACTTCTTCATCTAACTTTGAACTGATTCCTAATCCAATTTTATAACATAATAATGATTTGGAAGAAGGAGAACTAGCCTGTAATGCTGTTTTCAATGTGCCTCCTTTTTCCATGCAATTCTCTGATCAATCCATATCTGATGGTGATGCTATGGATATGGCCAATAAATTTCAGACAGTTTTTAGAAAGAAAAATAAAACTTCTAAACCTAGAGTTCCTAACTTTGCCAGAGTTACTAGATTTGGCTCCTTTGCCCAAAAATAAATGGTTTCATTCCTTATCTGGAATGCGAGAGGGAATGGTCCCTCTCTGTTAGAAATAGAATCAGTAATTTAGTTCGCTCTCATAACATTTCCTTTTTGGCTATTTTGGAACCCTCTATTCTCCCTTCTAACATTGCTTCTATTGCTAGAATGATTAGCTTTGATAATTTTTTGCTAATTTGATAATAAAATATGGATTTTTTGGAATAGTCCCTTGGTTTTACAAGCTATGCAGGATTTACCCAGGTTGTAAATGTTAAAATTACTTACAAAAATTGTTGTTGCTTTGGGTCTTTTGCCTATGCCTCTTGTAATCAGAATGGTAGAAGGCTTCTATGGGAAGATCTTGTTAGTTTCTCTTCCTCTATGAATGCTCTTTGGTTTGTGGGTGGGGACTTTAACATTATCTCTTCCTCTTCTGAACGAGTTGGTGGTAATGCTCCTAACTTATTTTCTATGGAGGAATTCAATAACATGATCTTTGATTGTCATCTTACTAATATTAGCTTTAATAGGTCTCATTTCACTTGGAATAATCACAAACTTTGGCAAAGATTAGATAGGGTCCTTTTTAATAATCTATGGATCAACCTTTTCCCTATTACTTCTATTGAGCATCTTAGTAGAACCCTATTAGACCTTTCTCCCTTACTGATCACTATAAATGTTAATGCTACTAAACCCTCCTCTCATATCCCATTCTGATTTCAAAATATGTGGCTTATGGATGATAGATTTATGGATTTGGTTGCTAGCAATTGGGATTAACCTCTCCATCCTAATGATTCTATTTTCAAGATGATGAGATTGTGGTTCAAATTAAAAAGGCTTAAATAATGCCTTAATTGGTGGAATGAACATAGTTTAAAAAACCTTTTTGTTAATATCAAAGAATTAGAACATGAGGTTATAGTTTTAGAAGACGCTACTGCTAATGATCCATCTAAAAATTCCTTATTAACTCAAGCCAAAAATAGGTTAACATGTTACCAAGACATGGAGGAGACCTATTGATGGCAAAAATCATCTATAAAATGGATATCTGATGGTGATTGAAATACCAAATACTTCCATGTCATGGTTAAAAAGAAAAAGGTGTTAAATCACATTAAAAAAATTAAAACTAATGATAATATCTAGTGTATTGATAACAAGGAGCTTATTGATTCTGGCATTTCATTTTTTACTGAGCTCCTTAATAAAAATGTGACTTATGATGAGATTTCCTTGCCTTAAGTAACAATTTGGCTTATTTTATTACCCTTAAATCCAAAATTGCTAACATTTTGCAAAATATGAAAACAAATTTTGTGGCTAGTCCTAATGGATTTACTACCTTATTTTTTCAAAAAATGTTGGTATATCATTAAAGAGGACTTGGTTATATCCTCCCCAAATATTTTGCTAGCACCTCCATTATTTTAATCCCTAAAATAGAAAATCTTGAACTTTGGAGTGAGTTTAGGCCAATTAGCCTTTATTCCTTTTTTAATAAACTCATCTCTAAGATTTTGGCTAAAAGATTAAGTATTCTTCTTCCTAAAATTATCTTCCCCAACTAAGCAGGTTTTGTTAAAGGGCGATCTATTTATGATAATATTCTTTTAGCATAAGAGATGATCTATGATTTAAATGCCAAAGTTCGTAGTGGTAACCTGCTCTTTAAGCTGGACATTTCCAAAACTTATGATACCATTAGTTGGGATTTCCTATATAAAATTTTGGCTCTATTTAGATTTTTAAGTCAATATTACTTTAATTAAGAATGGTATTTAGAATTCTTGGTTTTCTTTACTTATTAATGGTGAAGTTCATGGTATTTTCTCTCTTCTCTTGGGCTAACGCAAGGGGATCCTCTTTCTCCTGCTCTTTTCATTATTGCTGTGGAATATGTCTCTAGAAGTATTGAGCAGATGTTTTATAAAATGCCTAACATATACTACAAAATTAAGGGTGACTTTTCCATTTCCCACCCCAGCTTTGCTAATGATTTCATTATATTTTACAGTGGTTCTACTCTATACATTAAAAAATTATGTAAGTTCCTTACTCTGTTTAGTAGGGAAAGTGGTTTGAAATCCTGATAAAAGTTATTTTATTTCTAGCTCATTTATTTCCTTATCTAGGATTAATACTATTAAGAATATTATGGGCTTTGCACATCAAACCCTGCCTATCAAGTATCTCGGTACTCATTTATATTGAGGAATGAAAAGATCATCTTTATTTGATGATGTTATTTAGAAAATAAATAAGAAAACTTCCTCTTGGGAGTTCCACTTACTTTCCTTTGGTGCTAAACTTATCCTGATCAAAAGTACCCTTTGCTCTTTGCCTTTGTGTCTTTTGTCCACTATTGTGCCTACCCGCTCTATTATTAAATGGATAAATAGACTTATTAACAAATCTTTTTGGGGTTCTACCTCTTCTTCTAAGAAAGTTCATTGGACTAGTTGGAATAACTATTGTGGGCCTTTTAATGAAGATGGTTTGGGGTGCAAAACTTTAGAAGACTCCATTAAATATTTTTCATACAAAATGTGGTGGAATTTTAGAAACAACCATAGTTACTGGTCTCAATTTTTGCTTGCTAAATACTGTAAGGGGAAACACCCCCTCACTTGTACTTTAAAATGTGGGGACTCACCGGTATGTAGAAGATTTTGTAACATCAAGTGGAATGCTTAAAATCTTATCTCTTGGGGTGTGAATTCAAGATTCTCCTTCTTTTAGCAAGACAATTGGCTGGGACAAGGTTCTATTGATTCTTTGCTTAATACTCATTCTACTGTGAGGCTTAAGATTAATCAATACATTACTCAGAATAATTGGGATGTGGCTCAATTAATTTTCATTGTTCCTAATGTGATAGTTGACAAAATCCTTATAATTTGTCCATTACCTAATAAATCTAACCAAATCCTCTTCAAAAATTCCTCCTCTGGAGAATTTATTTTTAAGGATGTTTGGCATTCTTTCTGACTTAAAACTTAAGAGTCCTTAGTTTTCACTAAAATTTAGAATCTTTCTATCCCTACCTCCTTTTCAATTTTAACTTGGCGCATTATAAAGAACTACATTCCTATTGATGCTACCCTTTTAAAAAAAAAGGCTTCTACCTCTCCTCTAAATGCCAATGTTATTTTCATATTGAAACTGTGGAACATGTGTTTGTGAATGGCCCTATTGTTGTTAAAGTTTGGAGCTGGTATGATAGTATGTTAATACTTTCCATTTCAATGGATCATTTTTTATTATGCAACTTCTTGAAACTTTTTTCTCTTATACTCTTAAAGGCCATGTGAAAGTTGTTCTAGCCACTACTCTTCCATGGTATATTTGGTTGGAAAGAAATGATGCTAAGCATCGTGATATACCTATGAACTTTCATCGTATTATTGCTAGAGCCAAATGTAAAATTATGTCTCTTTATAAAGTTGATCTTCTTACTTCCTTTAGTTTTAAAGGGTACAAATATATGGCCTTTAACTTTGGGATTAATCTTCCTTCTTGTTGAATTGCTCCTAACCATAAAATTATATACTGGATGAAGCCGAATTATCATGTCATTAAGGTTAACACTGATGGCTCAATTTCTTATGTCTTTTGTGATTGTGGGTGGATTTTAAGAGATTATAATGGTCAGGTTATCTCTAATTTTGCTGCTCCTTTAGTACCCTATTATGTATTATTTGTTGAGCTTAAAGGTCTGCACTATGGGATTTTTGTCTGCTTATAAAAAAGATTTCAGAAGATTTGGTTTGAAGTGGTTGCTCTCCTTCTTCTTGAATTATTAAATTCAGGAGCTCATGGAAATGCTGAAGTGTATAATTTACTTAACCATACTAGGAGGCTTCTTGCCAACCTATATTATCAAATTTCTCATATTTATCAGGAAGGCAGTTCTTATGTTGATTTTCTTGTTAATTGGGGATCCAAGTCCTCCTCTTTGAATATATTCTCTAATGATGATATCCTTCACTTTTAAGGGGGCTTGTGAATCTTGATAAAACTAGATTGCCTTATGTTAGAAAGTTTTAAGCCTTTTATGCTTCTTTTCCTATGGGGATATGGCTCTTTCTTAAGTTTTTGGATCTGATTATGTCATTTTTTTATCTTCTATTGGTTTGGGCTTTATTTATTCCTTCTCATGAATGATAACTTATTTTATTGTCTAGATGTTTCCCAATTTTTGGATGGGATGGGGCTAGTCTTCCTTTCTATGGTTGTTTGCTATTTTTGTCCCTTTTCCTTTCTGGTTTGCATTCTCTACTATTCTAGTAGAGGTGTTTGTTGAAGATGGAGGTTGTTGGGACCTGCTTATCCAATTTTGGTGTGTCCTTTTCTGGTTGGATCTTTTTGCAATCCTTTTTTGATGCTTCCCATTTTCAAGTTAGTTGTTGGCTGCTGTTGAATAGCTGTGGGTTTGCTTATTTCACTAGGCCAGCTGGGTTATGATGCTCTTTTTCTTAACCCTCATGGATGAATTAGTTACTTTGCTGATTATGCTCACTATTTCTCGTTCTCTTCTTATTTTGGTGATTATTGCTATTTCCTTGCATGGTTGGGACTTCTTTTGGTCTCCTTGTCATACTATTTTTGTTGTGCTATTTGCTTAGTAGTTCAGTTGTTTTCCCTTAATATGATGTATTTTTCAGTTGTTTATTTTTTGATTCCTAAGATGGCTCAATTCTGGAATGACACTGCCTACGTTCTCCTCTATTGGTTACATTATTTAGTTTGCTGTATTGTTTATCGGATGAATGGATTAGCAGGTTATTATGTTCAACAGGTTGATTATTTCTGGTGGAATTCTACCTACTTTTTTGTTCTGTTGATTGCCGTTTGGTTAGCCTCATTACATATTCCTTTGTTGTATGTGTTTATCTGCTGGCTAAGGTTACTCTTGGCTCTATTAGACCTGTATAATTACTGTTCTGATCTAGCTATTACTAGATGGCTGTTGCTCCTGATTGACTTTCATCACTATGGGGGTGTTTTTCTTACCTTGATGTTTCATCTGGGTAGGGGTTTTTGTTGGCTATTCATTATCATGCTATGGTGGAATACTTAGGTGATGCTTCTCTTACAAGGGATTAGAGGCATCTTTTTCCATGTTGAATAGTGTTTCCTTTCATTCTAGAGTGTATTTTGCTATTGCTTGGTATGCAGGTATTAAAGATCATATGATTTTCCTCCAGTAGCAGCTACCTTCCCCAAGGTATGTAGGATATCATTGCTGGGATGACTTCACTCTTAATTTGGCTGGTAGTAATACTTATTATGTAACCCTTCCTTTGAAGTTTGGATGCTCATGTTTGTGGCTGCCCCATTCTATTGTGACTGAGCCTTAGCCTATTTTCACACAATTCTCTAAATTTCTCACACTTTCATTTGTTTTAGTTAATTTTGTTTGTATCTCTTTACCTATGCTAATTTCTTCTTCTAGCTATTTGCATGTTTTTTGTTGTTTTCAGGTTCCTTCTATGGAGGTGGAAATTACTTCTCTCATCTTCTCAAGCTTTTGCTGATGTTGTCCTCTGGCTTTTCTTTTTTTGCTACTTTTGTATCTCATGTTGTTTTTCTTTTTGCTTTTCTTTTTCAAATACTATGATGAAAGGTCAATTTGTACCTTCATCAAAATCAATACCCAACATTAGTTTGTCATCATCAAAAAGGGGGAGATTGTTGGTTTAATGAGCCTCATGTTCAATCCGATTACTTTTGTTGATAACAAACATATGCTTGGATGTTCTAATGTATGTTTTATGTATTTCAAATAAATTGATTGCTAATTACATATCCAATACATCTCACAATATGTTTGAGAAAATTGTAAGAATGGAAGAATGGCAGATAAATCAAAATAAATAATGTGAAGCTCAAGTTATAATATTTTAAGTTATATGCATGGCATGAATTAATTTGCTCACAACTTGACATAGTATTTTTATTTATTTTAAATATTGATAATGAGATTAATTTATATAAATCTTTATCTAATTGACATTCAATTATATGCTTCATACATTGCATTTAAACTATTAAAATAATAAATAATAATTAATTATGACTATTGAGTGTAACTAGTTTATATACTTAATATGATTAAATATTTGAATTTAATTTAAAGGTTATATAATAACTAACATATGTATGATTATATCTAAATTATATCATAATATTTAAATGTTATATCTTAAAATTAACAAAAATATATGAAATTTTGTATTTCAGCCAAAGTCATTTTATAATCAAGGAATTTAGATCTGATTTCATCACCAATAGATTCCTTGGATTTATTCCTTTAATTTGATAGGCTACATGACCCACATTTGATTAAAATTAAATTTATTATGTCGTTTCAAATATTAGTTGATTTTAATAATGAATGCATGCTACATGCTTTGAATATATTAAGAGTCATATTTGATTATTTTTTACTTGCCCATGTGAAAAGCTAAATTTTAGCTATTTGAATTTAATATTTAGTTAATATAAATCATATTTTTATTGAATATTAAATTATTATATGATAAAAGGATGATAAAATAATATTTTTTTTGAAATAATTCAAAATGACCTTCTTCCTTATAAATAGCCCTCATTCTCTTCATGAAAGTGTGCACATTTCAAATTCAAAATCTCTCCTACAAATCTAAGAGAAAACCTCTTAGATTTTCCTTCCAAGTATTTTCCAAATATTGCAAGATCAAATCCTTGGTTTGGAAGCTTCAATATCTTCAATTAAGCAAGCTTTCTCAAATTACTTAAGTTTATTTTTATTGATCTTAATCTCTTTTAGTTGTTCATACTATTTTCTCCATCTATTTACTCTTTCAAATTTTTACTTTTTGGTGGATTAGTCCTTGGACATCAAAGTTTAAGTTTTTTACATCAAAGTTTCTTCAATCATTTTTTTTTGTGCAAAACTCTTGTGATAGTTTGTAGGATTTAATTTATCTTGTTGGAATTTTTATCTTCCTAAAATTTTTTTTGGTTTCTTGTAATATTCCTTCATTAGTCTAATTTGAAAGATCATTTATTCTTAGATCTATTTTAGGAGTATATTTTAAGCATTTTAAATTAATTTATTGTGCTAAAAATATTTTTATATTTGCTAAATCTCTCTTTTTAATTAAAAGTTTACTAGTTTACTTAGATCTATCATATACTAATTTTATGTAAGTATTTTATGATCATTTGCATTAATTTAAAGCATCATTTTGGTTGAAATAAAATAAATTATTTCTGAAATTTTAGAGTGTATGCTTGATCTTTTATATATCAAGTTTTTTTTATTAAAATAAAGTTTATAAAAAGTTAAATTAGTTTATTTATCACTCATCATTTTATTCCAACTAGTATCCTTTGTTTAAATATATTTTATCTTGCTAAAATTTAGTAAATCTTGTTATTTTTATTGTTTAATAATTAAGAAAAAAGAAGTTTAGTAGAGACTTAATCATTCTTACACTATTATATATATACTAGTTATAGTTTCTCTTAAACTTAAAATCATTCCTTACTGAAATTTAATTTTTTTTATGTAATAGACTATTGTGAATTTATTTTAAAATCATTTTTATATTAATCTACAAATTATAATAACATAAACATATTAGTAGGATCACTTTAAGATATTTATTTTATTATTTCTTATCAAAAATAAGTGAGCATTCTACCTTGCCAAATTTGTAAGTCATAAAGTGATCATTTATAAGTTGTGAGATTACTTTTTGAATTGGATAGCTTGGTATATTTATGAGAGATTTATTTTATCAAAATTTATTATTTTGTATTTTTCTTTTTGTACTATAAAATTTAAATTGGGGTTGTACTTGCCCTTTGTAAGAGAGTACATATTACTGTAGGGGTTGTACTCGCCCCGTTATAGGAGAGTGCAGTTTGTAAGCAATTTTGCATTTAATGGATTCCTCGCCAGGGGTGGCTAGGCACGGATGTAGATTGTTTTAGGGTTTGGCCGAATCATGTAAAAATTGTGTCCCTTTTGTCTCTCTTTACTTTATCGTACTTTTATTTATGCTGCATTGAGAATTGTAAAATCAAAAAATTAATTTTCTACTAAAAGTTTAATTTTTTTAATATCACCCAATCCTCGCTAGAGGTGGCTAGGCATGGATGTAGGTTGTTTTAGGGTTTGGCCGAACCATGTAAAAATTGGGTGCCTTTTGTCTCTCTTTGCTTTATCGTACTTTTATTTATGTTGCATTGAGAATTGTAAAATCAAAAATTAAATTTCAACTAAAAGATACTTTTTTTAATATCACCCAATCCCCTTGTTGGGTGCTATAGTGACTCACAAAGATTCCCTTTAAAACTCTAAATAAACCTTTTTTTGAATCCCTAACTTCGAAATCCATATAAAGGTAAAAATCAATTCATTTAATTAAGATTTTTTTTAAGAAAGTTTTAGTTCCTTAAGATGTAATTAATTATAGGGGCTTGCCCTTATAAGATAGTAATAACCCTGCAATAAAATAAACTTTGTTCAACCTCACCATATTGTTCAGTGGAAAAGTCTCTAGAACATTACAGACCCATCTATTTTAAGGGTCTTTTATTAGTGACCGAATATATTATAAGGTGATACTTTCATTTCTTGGGATGATATCTTATCTCTTAATGACATATTTTATCACCTAAATATAAAACTCTTGAAGTCAACATGGTGTCATAAAAGTGGGTTGTCAGTATATGCCTTCTTGATAGCAGATCATGGAGTTTCTAAATCTATCCAAAGTGCACATGCTTTAGGTTGTCATTTTTAATCAGATCTTTATGCTCGAAATCAATCTTTGGGTGATTACTCTAAAGATGACCTCTTTGTTGAGTCATTTATGCGAGTTAGTGGAATTGACTGAATGACTTTGTAATATTCCTTAGCGTTAACATGGTTATTTTCCAGCTCAAGTAGTTCAGCAAGAGTTTTGGTCTATTAAAGCCTAAGGGCGTATCTAAAGGGTCCATCTCTTAAGCCTTAAGTGAGTGAAGTTTAGGCCACCATGGGTTCCAAGTCTTCAATTTCCAATATTTTTTTATGAAAGTGAGTGATGAACTTTCTTAAGGACTCATTAAGTTCGTATCTCACTTGTAAAAGGGAAAGGAACTCATCATGGTTTTCAAATTATTTATTGTGATGGCTTAATTTTATTAAACATTATTAATACATTTTAATTACTAAAATATATAAAATAAGTTTATATCTATGAAAAAGTTTGATATTTGACTTCCTTTTCCGTGATAAATGTCTTGCAGGGTTTCAAGCAAAATTCAAGACCCACACAATTGTCAAACGAGAGGGACATTCATGTGTACCATCCTAGAAAAAATTAGTATTCAATATATTCATTAAATCATGTATTAAATAAATTATCAATTGTAGACATGATAGCTGCATTCAAACCTAAATCATCTTCCAATTTATGCTTTACTTAATTTTCTAATGAACAATAAAAGAACTTAGAAAGATACTGAACCGAGATTGAAACCAATGGAATGCATTATATGTTTAGATTTTAAGTATGATGGTTGTACTATTTCCCTTATTATACTCCCTATCAATAAGATATGAATATGCATGAAATTAAGATATAGATTTTTATGGAAAGAACATTTTTTAGCAAATGAGATTATGACTCTTATTGGGAGACATGAGAATCGACATTTTGAAAGTGGTCAAAGAAGTGGCACTTCATTGGCTCATCCAAATCCAATAATGACATTGTTGATTCAAAGTATGTTATGTGATAAGTCGGGTCTATTCGACCATTGTATGATTTTAAATGAAGGATTTTAACTCAAGGCCAACCTTTAGTAAAGTGAGCTCAACCATGATTAAGCTCAGGTTTACATGGTCTTAAATTATGAAATTTAAACATGTGATGTAGAACAATCACAAAGGCTTCCCATTTAATTTTTCAACTCAATTAGATTTAAAATAAAAAACTAATTAATTTTTTAACTCACTAATTCATTGTTCAATAATCATAAAAATTAAAATAATACATAAAAACATATTAAAAATCAAGAAATTGTTTAAAACACCAATCCTAGCTTATGTAAAATAAATTTATAACTTTTAGGTGAAGATGACTTAGTAATGTGATTTTGTTATAGATTAAAACAGTATTCAAAATTTTAAAAATAATAAATATATAAATAAAATTATGAAAATTTCAATAAACATTCAAAATGATTATCTAAATATATTGTAAAATTTCATAATTATTTAAATTAAAATTTAAATATTATGAATTTCTAAAGTTATTTACACATTATTTAAATTAATAAAAATAGAAATGACTATAGAAATTTTTTGATTAATTTACCAAATGTTCAATAAGATAATCCACACTTCTTATAAAAGCTTGATTATTTTTCATGATGTTCTAGAGTAGTTAATTAATTTTTTATGTAAAAAATTGATAATTTCACGAATTAAATAAATAATGAAAAATTACTAAATATCATAAAGATTAGAAAATAATTAAAATAATATTTAAATGTCATAACAAAGTTAACGTAAATTCTCTTAATTAATATAAAAATAAAAATTCAATAAAAAATCTAATTTAATAATAAAATAATAAATTTAATAATTATAAGAAATAATTAATAATATTATAATTTATTAAAAAGAATTCCAATAATAATTTAAATGATTTAAGAAAAAAATTTTAAATGGCATAAAACATGAGATAAATATTTGGTAATTACAAATTTAAAAATTCAATTAAATCTATTAAATTCTAAATACTTAAAGTAATTTATAATCATAAATAATTAAATAATAGTAAACATAAAAGAAACTATAGAAATAAAACCCCTCATGTTGATGGGCAGTTAGCAAGTGGAGTCTACTTTGCTAAGTGGGGCCTATAAGTTAAACATTGCGCTTGACTAAATAATAAACTTCAAATATCATTAAACAATAATCCTTATCATTTAAAATTGTAAACTAATTAAGAAATAGAAGGCAAAAGTAGTAGAACACATGTGTATGTTAATTTGATCTCAACCTTATCCTCTTATGAGATTGGTTATATTAATCAACCATATATATATTATTGTTGGCCTTTTTTTTGGATGAGATTAACATCATCTTTAAACTAATAATTAGGACACCTGATCTTAGATTAGGAACCTCCTAATTAGGCACTTAGGACAATATTCTAGGTGACCTAGTGAATCCATTCAGAGTTTGATCTAACCTAATAGGATTAGGTAAACCCAAGCTCAAACTCAAATCTAAATAAGGAGTTGAATCAACTACACTTCAATTGAAACTTAAATTTAATTGAACTTAGGCTAAGGTAATTGGGATGGCTAACCTAACTACCCCACTTAAGCTCAAAATCACTTGAACCCAAAGAAATTTCAATAAAAAAAGAATAAATTCAAATCATGTCATATAAAAACCATAAAATTCATTACATGAATATGAATGGAGTCAAATACAAATGAAAGTCAACCATTTAACATAAGGTTAACTTATGTGGGTCCCATAAAGTCAAAGGTCAACCCACCATAATTTGACCAAATCAAATCATTCCAAAAGCTTAAAATCATTAAATAAGGCCTTAAATAGGCTAATTAGATCCTTTGATCTAAATAAGCTTAAATGGACCTTATTTGACTCAAATTTTATTAGAACTAATTCAAATTAATTATCCAAAACCATTTGGGAATCATATTGAAACACAATGTGACCAATTATAGAGTTGAATTTAGTCAAATTGATCATTTAACACAATCAAACCTATGTTGGCCAATTAAATCCAACATTGGTCAAAATGAGTTAAATCAAGTTAAACCCAAGGAGAACAAATGCTTAAGTGAATTAACCTAAGGTTTTTATCAAACCCAATTGAAATGAGTTTGTTGAAGTCATAAATCATCATAAGTATGATATGAATAATTCATTATCAATTTAACTAATGGATACTAAGAATTGATCACACTTAGTTCAAATCAAATCAAATCAAACCCAAATTGACCTAATGTGGGTACTTGAACTCAAACCCACACTAATCATAATGAAATGAATCCAAAGTCATCTGGAGATGAGTTTACAATAGTCAAAAGTCAAAATTAAGAGAATTTAAAGGGCCCAAGTCCATCCAAGAAGGGGAGTATGCCATGGAGAAAGAGCGAGAAGCATGGAGATGAACCTCTTTCCCAATCCATTTGCTCACCTCCATTCCTCATCTTACCTGCCTTGGATTGACCTCAATCAATTCACCAACCCTTGGAGCTAGCCTCCAAGGGTGGCAATCACCATGGCTAGCAAGGTTGAACACTCTCCTCCTTAAAACTATCATCCATCTATGGAAAAAAGAGAGAGAGGGAGATAGATACACACACACACACACATAAAGAGAGAGAGAGAGAGAGAGAGAGAGAGAGAGAGAGAGAGAGAGAGTTGATGTCAAGCCAAATTGAGCCTTCCATCACCTTCCTCAAGCAAAACAAAGAAGAGTGCACCCTTCCTTTGATCCCCATTCCACTGGAAAGCTAGAGTTCGACCAAAACCACTAAAAAAGGAGTGAAGTTTGGTATATAGACTGATCCATGAGGATACAACCTAATTCCTCCTTCCCAAAGCTTTGCCAAATCCCCATGAAGCTTTTTGAATCATCCCCACCACTAGAGATCACTGCCAATGAGGTATCGAATCAAACTAACCTTTTAAGCATTCAATTTTAGTCCTTTTTAAAATAAAATTGATCTTAAGTGAGATTAATCTGTATATATATATATTCTAAATGCATTCTTAATAGACTTGCAAATGAAATTAAGTGATTTTGTCTCCTAGATCATCGAAAATCATTTGGAATTAATGGATGGAGCTCAATTCTCGCTGTCGATAAGGAAGGCATAATCTCCATCTTTCATTCCGTCTATTAAGAACTAACAATCAAGATCTAACTAGATGTTTGATTAAATCCCATATAAGATCTATGAGTAAAATCATGGATGTTCGAAGTTGAACAATCATAAATAATCTCGTGTGGTTGGTGCTTTTTGAGCTAGATTTGTATTGATCTAGCTAGTCCAATGGCACCGTTCCACATGGCAAACAACATTGTGTTAGTACCACATGGCACAATCTCTAATTTTTATTTAGTATTTTTGGGTTAATATAGATTTAATTAGAAATAACCAAACACAAATTACACACAAAACTTTAATCCAATCAGTTTGAAACTTTTGGAATTTTAAATTAAGATTATAACACACCTTAGATAAATTTAATGATTTATTGGAAAATAAATCTCTAACTATAAAATTTTCAAGGCATAGGTCTTAATTTAATGAAACAAATTAATATTAAATTAAGAAAATTAGGAATAATTATAAAATTAACTTAAATCATTATAATAAACTCTAATGAACCAAAATACATCTTGAGAACTCTCTAGAATGTGATAAACCCTAAAATGACCAAATTTGAGATTTAATTGAATTAATTAATTTAATTAATAAATTTAAACTTCAAAAAATCATAATAAATCAACCAAATTTCTATAAACTCTAAATAAATCATCTATGGATTCATCTTCTAGAGGAGAATTTAAGAAAATTAAAATCCAAAATAAATTCTTTTTAATTTAGGCTTAATTTATATTTTATTGAAATAATTAAAACCTTAAATAGTCCTAAATTATACATATGATTAGGATAAAACTTTAAGCAACATAAATTGGTAGAGAACCCCATCTTCCATAAACATTTCAAGGTCAAATGGCCTATGGATTTGAAGTTATTGAATTTTAAATCTCAAGGTCATTATAATTGAAAGAATAAATCAAAAAGTTATAGAAATTATAAAAATTCATAAAATCAATTTAAAGCATTATTATTAACATCATATGGAAAAATTTTAAATTCACTCAAGTCATTAAATTTAATTAATCATACGCAGGGTTTAATGAAATAATTAAAGTATATAAAAATCTAATCAAACCATAGTCAATAATTTATTAAATCCACAAAGAATCAATTAATTAATTAATTAAAACATAAAATTAATTAATCTCTAAATTTCATACCTAAATATAGAATTTATTCAATCCTTTGAATTAATTTGAATTAATAAATAACATAATTCTAAATGTAAATGAAAATGAAATACTAATTGAATTAATTAAAAGGTCTAAAAAACTAAAAAAAAAATGGCTTAGATTTAAGTTGTGAACCTAAAAGAAGTTCATTACATAGGATTCCTAGATTATGATTAACAAAATGCTATTTTAATAAATTAAATAAAGTTATAAAACTTTAACATAAAATCTTACATTAAGCTTAATTTGAATAAGAAATCATAAAGCATAAGATAGTAAATTTCTTAATTAATAAAATCAAGACTTCTCAAAGATTTATTGAAACTAATCAAATTAACTTATGTAAATTCATTTATATAAAAATTAATAAAATGAATGAATGAAATCATCAATTAAAATTAATTAACTTATTCAAATTCACCAACATAATATTAATGAAATGTATAAATGAAATTAATTAAAATCAAGTAAACTTAAATGATAAATAAAGAATAGATAATTGAATAAATCATGAAATTGGAATATAATAGATCACTCAAATGATGAAATCAAAGCTAAGTTTGAATTAAGATATCAACATAGGAAAGTTCATTCAAGCTAATAAAAAATAAACATAAACATTAAAATTAATGAAAATAAATAAAAAATAAACATAAACATAAACATTAATGAACTAAATAAATATAATCAATTAGAATAAAATAATAAAATAATTAAAGCACATAAGATCACATAAACATTCAATTAAATAAAAAGGGATATCAGATCAAATATGAATCTATGTTATAAAAGAAATAATATAAATTAAATAACATCAAATATAAATGACATCACATCAAATTTAATTTAAAGTAAAACCCAAGATCATATTAAATCATGGTAACATGAATTTTAAATTAATACATGAAAGACCATCTTGAATCTTAACTAAAGATTATAAATCAAACCTCATAAAACTTTAACTTTAAGAGAAAAAAGGTAAGACATAAATCAAACTCAACTTGAAATGAATAACGCAAATGAATCTAAAAAAGGTTAATTAAGATACTTATGATCTTATTTTGATCCTTAGAATGAATCTTTATCTTAGGATGAAGATTCATTAGGATTATGGATGTTGAATATAGTGGGTTTCACCCAAAGTGAAATTTAGTTTATTCTTCATTCTTGAAAACTTAAATTTCACTTTCATATAAAATAGAATTAAAAGTGGAAATGGAATTACAAATCGATTTAACCACTTAAATTGAAACAACCCAATAAAAAATTGAACAAGTTTTAATAAAAAAAAGAAAAATAATAATAAAAACAATATTTTTGTAATTAGCAAATATATAGTATATAGTCTCGACACCCGATGATGCAGGACTACTAGTCCGAAAGAATTCTTAATACTTCAAATTTTTTGTTTAACAATGGCATGCACTAATGAAGCAAAATTATGAAAAGTAAAAATTTCAAAATCAAACTAAACAAATGTTAAGAACCAAATCAAAACTTGAATTTAAAATGTCTAGTAAAGTCATACCACACAAGCCAATTTTCTTCACACACTAGATTATTAGGTCACTAACCCTAAACTTTGGTTTGGTCAATATCTTGTGATATTCTATGATGTAATGTAAAATATTTTTCTTATTTTATGGTGTACTATTTTAGACTAGATGGTTAGGATTATCTGCCCACTAGTCTATATGGTAGGATGCTCTTTTTAACCTAATATTATTTTCAATAGGGGTTATGCTAAAAGGGACCGTTGTAATAAAAAAATTGTAAATGGCATTTACTTGTAGGTATGCTTAAGTCCTTAAGCATAGCCCAGCAAGAAAGGTGGGTTTGGCAAGCAACTAATGTTAAGCCTATATATTTATAAATATAACTAATAGAATGATATTTGTGTTTCCTAACATTTATTTTACAAGATTAAAATTTATTTTTGAAGTTTTAAATGTAATTTAGGTTTAGAATTAGGTTAGGATCTAAGAATAGTAGGTGCTGACCCTACCAGTGCATGGTCTTAAGGGTCCCTTCTGAAGCCTATAGAGTCCTTGAAGAAGGTGATGATCTTGGAAGAAGACCCTAATAGATTAAACTTTTAGTTCTAGGCTGGGCTGTATAAGAGTAGAGCTCAACTGCCCATATTTTTCTTTCTTCCTATGTGTATAGCAAACCCACTGCATTGACCTATCTTAAATATATTAATTTGATTTATTTTGGGTGAATATAACCTACTTTTTTAGGTTTTTTTATGGTGTGTTTTTGTTAAAAAAATTCTTGGAACGTTAGGCTCATAGGAAAACTAAATTTTATACTCAATTTAAATCTAAATAACTTAAACATAAAAACTCATAACCTCATATTAATAAAATCCCTAAGAACAACTTCAAAGTAACTAGAAATAATTAGATTTTGTGAAACATTATAGCATATTGTTCATACTCTTTGAATTGCGTGCTTCACCCATTACACATAAGGGGGCATATGACCTTTGAAGTTGACCAACCTTCTCGGGGAAGTGTGCCTTCTCCTTCTAATTTTGCCCACAACCACTTCTAATTGCATATCATTCTACGCATACATTGCATACCTATGACCTTAAATGAATTGTGAGTCAAAAAAAAAATCCATTGCATTAGTTGGGTGCATATTATACCTAGCATAATCTTAGGGTTTAGAAGTGAGTTAGGTTCTTAGCCTCTTTCTTAAAATACAATAGCCCATCCATCTTGCATAACATGAAGATCAAACTTAGGGATTTAAAATTGCTTGAGTGGTGTTAGCTGGCAGCCCTTCTAGGTGGGTGATAAGCCTAGAACAGTCTTCATTTTCTTAAGAGAGAGAAAGAATAGATAATTTTCAAAAAATTGAAATAGAAGACCCCTATGATATACGTGGGGAGAAATATCTAGTACATCAAAGACTCATTAGCCTTAGGAGTCCTTATTAAGTAATTGAATCCATTATAGGATAATATGATTATCTTTTGAGATAACATATTTATTCCTTAATGACATATTTGATTACCCCAATAAGTACCCCAAGATCTACATGTTGTCCAAACAAATAAAAGTTTCCATAATGTTTTTTTAGCTACTCTGATGGGGAATAGTTCCTTTCTCCATCTTTAGGAATAGATTTATATTTCTATATATCAGTAATGTACTTGGGTTTTCATGAGTCAAGATTGCCTTTATTTTTATTGGGTATCTCTCCATTTCATTCTTGGTAGAGTATATTCAACATCCACTAAATGAAGTATAGAACTTCATTATTTGTTAAACTCAAATAAAGGAATTATATAACATCTTTATTTTCAAAAATAAAAATTCTACTTTAAAAAATAAACTCCACCCATGATGAAAAATGGCTAAATTTTTCTAATGGGTCAAAAGTTTTTCTTTCAACTACATTATATTATTTGGAGCTAGTTATACTTTATACAATTTTCTTGTTCAAAAATAGAAAATGGTTGGACAACTTTTTTTTTGCAACATCTGGCATTAGCTTCTCTATTGATAATAGCAGATTAAATGATGGTTTTTCATCAAGTTTGAAGCTGGATTTTAAAATCTAAACATTATATATTATAGAGTAACTCTTACTTATGTGAGTGAAGTAACTATTAAAGACAATTAGCCCATTTTGGAGTTCTCTAGTGCACCCAATAGAACCCCTACAATTGAAAGGGAAGTTACCGTTGAAGTCATTAAAAAGGTCTAGACAAGCCCAATGCCAAAGAATATTAAATTGCCTATTGTAGAGACAGTACATACTTCCTTCTTTCCTAGCACTTTTGAGATAGGGTCCACCTCTAAGCCTCCCCAAATGACTAAAAGTCAAAAAAAGAATAGAGGGATGAGACATAGAAGGCAATCCCTGAAGGATAGGAAACAAAAAGACATATAGAAATAGAGCTAGGTATGGCAAGGGATGGATATACACTTCAAGATACTTCTCCTCTCTTCAGAGTTAGTAGATTTCACCCTCTTCCTGTAGCTTAGGGAGAGTAGGATGCATCCCATATTATGAGTTATCCACCTCATCCTTTCACTTATGAAAGAAAGAAAACATTAGACTAGTGAATAGGGAAATGTATGGTAGATTACAGTAGATTCTTCATAGAACTCCTGGGTCCTCCTCTTACACTAAAGGGGAGTTACTTATGGTTATAAAGAATTAAGTATTCAAAAGCCTTAAAAGGGACGGGAGACCTAAAACTTCCCAAAACAAAGGGAAGGGAAAGGTGGTCCTCCCTAATAAAAGAAGATCTTATCAACCCCTGCCTGTTAGGTCTGACTGATATCACTATTCAGGAAGGTCACTAACCTAGCATAGGAAACAACCTGCTAAATTAAGGAGAGATATAACTTTATCTAGAATAGAAAGTAAAAAAGTTTATGTCAGAAGAGTTCCATTTGCCCTTGAACCGAACATTTATTTACTTGAGAGAGTATTTATTACCCAAACTATTGATAAAAAATCTTCTTCATCTTTACTTAGGTCCCAATTGAAGGGTCATCTTCATCCTATACTTTTAGAAAAAAGATAAAATGTCTTCATTTATTTTTTTATAATAAAAAAAATTTGGATGAAGGACGCATTAGTCTCGGAGCCACTTTAGTTATAGAGGGAGTCTACACTATTCATGGACTTAGAAGAAGAGTCTGAAATCATCCTTAATAACAACGGTATTCCACTCCATTGGACAAAAGAGGAGATGGAGACTATTGTGAGAGAAAATAATGAAAATAAAAAAAATTAAATTAAAGAACTATTTTCATAGAACAGGATGACTTGTTGGAAGATGGCTCAGGATTACCTGTAGCACACATTTTCATGATAGATGCAAGATCATCCAAAAAGAAATAAGAAGAAATATAAGAGAGTCTTGTATCTGATCTTGCTTATCAACTGATTCCTGAGTTACAAAGGAAGATCAAATTTTGAGGATGGAGAAGAGAATGGAGGAGATGATTGCCACCATGTAATCACTCTAAAAGTTTGATTCCTTGTTTTCCCAACATCATTCTTTAAAGGATTTAGAAGAATCCCATCCCATAGATGAGAAGTGGTTTAGTTTAGAAAAACACCATCAAGAACAACATAAAACAATAAATGATGTAACTTCTAAAACTAACCTAAAATCTCTCATGGAACAATAGGTAAAGGAGGCATTGGTAAAGTCTCAAGGTGTAATTCTAATTCCAAAGGGTAGACCCTACCCTAAGCAATATGATTATGTGCTTTACCTAAAGGGATTTGTGCCCCCTTCATTTAAAGTTTTTGATGTGATGGGTAAATACAAATAGCATTTGGCACATTTCCAAGCAAGTTGTTGCAATGTCTGAGGAAGTAATGCATTTTTATTTTGATAATTTGTTAGTAGTTTAACTAGGGTTACCTTTGATTTGTATATGGAGATACCAAACAGTTAAGTGTACACTTTTATGTTAACTTCATGAGCCCCATCTCATATGAGATTGGTTTTGATGATAACAAACACATGCTCAAATGCTACTAATTAAGCTAAATTCAAATGTGTAAGAAAAATTCTTCAGCTCCTGGTTCTTTAATTATATCAAATTGCTAAAGCTACTGGACATGGATTGGGTGGGAATTTTTCTAGGAATTACTATATTAAGGCAAATGAAAAGCTCACTAAATTAAAATAAGTGATTCATTCATTTTTTAGATTCATCATTCTAAAATTACTTTTATTTTTCTTTATCTTAATATGGCAATTATTCATTAAGTTAATTATTTGGGATAATATGAATTAAATGCCTAATATATGTTCTGTTAAATGTGTGTTTAGGATAAATTATGTTTAAACTTTATTAAATCATTTTCATGCCATTTATAATTTTTATTTGTAATTTTTAGTGCATCAAAATTGAATTATCCCAAAATTATCCTTTTTCTTCCTATTCTCTCTCTTATTATTCTTTCTTCTCTCTCTTATTATCATTTTCATCTTAACATTATTTTAGCCAACTTTTTTAATGCATTTTGTGTAATAAATTGTGTGAAATGCATTCAAAATATTTTCATATCATATTTTATTTATTGTTTATATTTTAAAATTCATTTATTTGAATTTTTGAATTTGAATTATTTTTTAATTATTCTTTAATTAAAACTTTTTTATGCACGACATGTACTTGCTAAATAAAATCAGATTTTGTTTATAAAATATGTTGAACGTCCCAAGCATGATTAATTATGATTATTTAGAGCCTAAATAATTTATTATAAGTTATTTTAAATTTAAATTCAAATCAGCTCTCTTTTCAAAATAATTCCTTTTTTAATTTGATATGTTTTAGGAAATTTTTAGAGGGCTGGCCACCTTGCCATAAATTTAATAAACATATATATTATTTAAATATTCAATAAGTATAGAATACAATCAACTTTGATTTAAATTTATTCATACAATATTTTGAAATTTTCCAATTTTAGAAAACTCCTTTTGGTCGAAATCCTTGAATGGATTTTTCATGGATTTATTCTATTCAAAATTTTCTCCTTCATATCTAAATTTCTCAGTCGAATTTTATATGGGAATTCCTCTATTCTTATCCATGAATCACATAGCATACATTCCATATTAGGCTTAAATAAATTTGTAAATGAGCCTATGGAAGATCTCTTCGATCGATCCCTTCTCCTTTGAATTTGATATCCAAATTGATGCCAAATAAATTTTCCTATCATTGGATCAGTTTTTGGCCAACCCAAGACTCCTACCTCATCTATCTAAGAGACTTGTTTCAACTTGAAAAAGGTTCCAAAAAGTTAGAAACTCTTTCTTGCTCTCTTGCTCACCCCTGGTCAATTCTTGTTATACAATCTCTTGGAGATTTTTGGTGATACAAGTGCAAGCATTCCTCATCATTCTTACCTTTCCCTTGGACATTTATTTGGCTTGAAGATTGATTATGAAAAGTGAAGGTTTGGTGTGATTCCATGCTTGGGCGAAAACATCAACTCTTTGGTGTTTATTTTCTAAGGTGCTAAGTTCTTAAACTTCTTTTATTTCTTACTGGCTTTGATGTTTACATGGTTATGTAAATTTTCTTGTGTTTATTCATGACATAATATTTAAATTTATTTTGGCCAAGAACAAAGATAAGAAGATCAATTTGCATGGACTTTACCTTCTTGATAATCTTTTGATTTCTTGTTTGGCCTAAAGCTAACATGAGGAAATAAATTTATTTTATGCTTAATCAGTGAATATTCTATGTTTCTTGTTTGGCTGAAGTCTTTTTAAAGGTTATTAATTTCCTATGTGCTTAATCATTTGAATATTCATTGTTTATTCCTTTGACTTAAAGTTCCATATAGGTTGCTTAAATTTGATTGGGCATAAAATCTTTTTACCTCTCTTTTTTTATTTGGCTGACCACGCCACATCTTGCATAAATTATTTTGTGTTTATTGATTACTTTTATTCAATTGATTTATGTATATGTTATGTGATAGCATTCATGTGACACTATTCAAATCCTTATTCAAGTGATTTTTTAGATTCAAATTACAAATACATTTATCGTTTGAATGAAAGTTAGCTTGCGTGAAAAAGAATTCAAAGTTTTAGTGAAAGCATTTTAGTTTGCATTTCAAAGCCTTTCAATAAAATCACTTCAAACCTTTTAAAGATCATTAAAGCAACATTAAGTTACTTAATTGCATTAAATATTTGATTGAAAATCTATTTTAATTTCATTTAAAATTAAGGTGTGCTCTTTTTATTAATATTCAATTGCCTTAATATTAGTATAGATTAGGTAATGAGTGAAAAAATATTTTAAAATTGAGAGTTAGACTTGTATCTTTCTCTTTGCTTTGTCTTGATTTCTTATTGGATTTTGTTTAAATGTTAAGAAAAGTACATGTTGGGTTGTGCTTGCCAATTAAGGATAATATGTGTTGGGTTGTACTTTCTTGTGAAGGAGAGTACAAGAGATTTATTATAATCTCAACTTTGGTTTAGAATTCTAAATTTAGTTCACTAGGACATAAACCGTTTTGGGATTTAACCAAAAAAATCTGTTTCTTTCTTTACTATTCAGCATTACTTTTCTATTATTGCTTTTTATGTTGCTTAATTTGACTAAAGAATTATTGTTAAATATTTAAATCTTCTATGAAAGAAAAAATTAAATATTCTGAAATTTATTTTAAAACAAAATTCAACCCCTCCCCCCTTTTAGGTGCTATAGCTAAGTAACATTTTACTAAACTGGAAAACATGCTTGTCAAATGATTCATTTGCACACAACACCACGACATTGTGGGTGATTTAGTTGTTGAAAAGCAAAATCCATGAGAATTTTTAGTTGATTATATTTTAACATGGTGGATTCTCAATCTTAAGTGCAAGCCTCAATTGTGACAGTAGCATGCTATTGAAATACTCCTTTGAGATATCCATGGCCCTATGGCCTTCTTATTGAAGGAAGCCTCTAGCCTGTAAGAAGAAGCCCCTAGAATGTCATTCTTAAGAGATCAATCTTCTGTAAAACCATCAAAACCTAGTAAAGTGCTAGAAAAGAAGATAGGCAATGCCTCTTCAGTAGACAAGGGAAAGGCCCAATTCAAGTTCAAGTAGAGCAGCCTCTACCTTATAGGCCATCATAGTAATAGTTATCACCACCTCTTAAGAAGACTCCCACTAGCCCTTTTAGTGAGAGAATGACCCAGACTTATTCTTTCAAGAGAGAGGCAGTGAAGAAAATTTTCAAAAACTTAAAAAAGAAGCTAGATTTTAAATTACTTGATCTAAAAAAACCAGAATAAGTCGACAAAGTGAATGACCTAAACTACTGTCCATATCATCAGATGTTGGGTCACACAGTTGAATAATGCTTTACTTTCAAGGACTAGCTTGAAAGAAACTTTAAAAGAGGGATGGTGCTAATTCCTAAAGAATACCTGGTGGACCTTAGACAAAGTTCCATTAAGGTAATTAAAGATGAATCCTCCACTTCTTCTTCTTCTCTTTCAAATGAATGGGATATTGCTTTATAACATTCTTCTAAAAAATATTTAATGAAAAAATTTAAACATTCCATGCAAGATCAAATGAAGATCAAGAAGAAGATCATATGGATTGATTCATCAGCATTAGAAGGCATAGTCCCTCCTATTCCCCAATCAGCATCATCAAATCTTCATGTGACTAGAGAGTTTGGTGAGAGAGGGACATCTATTATTTCTAAGAGACTTTTGTATGACAAGGATGAAAAGGCTAAGCCTTACATTCCTTTATTGTTATGTAATTATTTCAATAATATGAATAAAAAGACCACATTTAAAGGCATTTCTAACATTTTTTATCATTTATGGTAAACATTTTGAAAATAAAGAAAAATAAGAAGATGAAAAAGAAAGTTCTCATGCTGATTGTAATGTGTTTTATGAATCAGAGTTAGATAATGAGTCCTATGGATGATTTGCAAGGCAACCTTATTAGCATAGAGATAGAACTATCAGAATTTAAGTAATCTTTGGTAAAGAATACCAGTGATGAGAGACAAGTTAACACAACCCTAGAGATATTACTAAAATTAATCTCTGTAATGGTAAGCTTTTGCTACCTCATCTGCCTTCTTCCTAAACACAAAGGTAAACAAATTGTTGATCAAATTCTATAACCTTTGCAAAAAATTTCAGTAATCGAGCTAGTTGTTCCCAAGGTTGACTATAATGTTTTAGCCCATCTTAGGAAGCTTCCTGCTAGATAAGCATTTATGATGGCCTTATTTTATTTAAAGAAATAAGAGTGTCATTAGTTCAGGCATTACTCGAACAAGAGATATGTCTAACCTAACTAGAAACAACTTCTTCAGATGAGGCTTGCTACTTCAAAGAGATTTTTGGGGTTACCTTCTCCATTGAAGATTTACTTTTGCACACCACTAATCATAATCGAGCACTTTACATTTCCATCAAAGTGGAGAATATCAAACTATCAAAAGTTCTTATTAAATTTAGTGCGCCAGTAAATATTATAAACTTTAAGATAATGTCATTTCTAAGTACTGATACAATGAGTCTTGGTTTTAAGAGGATGTTACTGAGTGGGTTTAATGAAATAAGTGAGAAAGCTTTAGGTTCAATCACTCTATTGTTGGAAATAGAAGGATTGAAGATTGAAGCAAGTTCCATATCATTGACTTAGAGACATCCTTTAATGCTCTTTTAGGTAGGCCATGGATTCATGAATATAGAATTGTTCCTTCATCACTTCCCAGTGTTTTAAATACAGTAGGGATGGAGTAGAATACACTATAAAAGGTGACATACAACCATTATCTATTCATGAGATTGAGCTTTATGAAGATTATGCCTATTATATATCTAAAAAGAAAGTATCTGATTATATAAAATCAAGCATTATTAAGGCATCTAAAAAGTAAAAGAAGAAACTCAAATAAAATGAAGAAAGGAAAAAAAGATAAAGAAAAAGAAACTTCAATAATACAGATTGATTTGGAATCTTATTTTGATGAAAATTCTAATCAAAAGGATGACTAAATAAAATTGAAATTTAATTAGAGTCAGATAGTGATGAAGATTAAATACAATCATTAAAGAATGAACCTGAGCTAGCCACCTATAAAAAATTGAAAAAGGTATGTGGATACTTTGACTCCTTTTTATCAAAATAAATCTCACTATTGGAAGTCATTGTAGCTTCCAACCTTTCAGGAGAAGTTGGAATGCTATCAAAGTTTTTTCTTGTACCTGAGTCCTCAAGCTCAGAAGGAAATGTAAAGCTTAAAGATCTATTTTCTAATGAAATAATAAAACTCCCTTTCAACTAGTATCCTGATTATGTTAAAAATGCTATAAAATAGGGTTTTATTCCTCATACTTGGCCCAAAGATATGGCCCAACACATAGAAAGCATATGGAATATTGAATCTAAAAACTTCAAATCCAAAGTTAGGTTTGATATTATTGGACCCTTGGATGGTAATGAGCATTGATTAATGATAAGCAATCATATAAAATCTGATTAACTCTTTGGAATCATGTCTAATTCTTTAGAGGGATCTTGTCTATAAATAATAGATGCTCTAGATGATTTTTTAAATCAAAATGCACCCCTAACATTTGAAGAAGAAAATAAAAGGGAAATCAACTTAGGAACTAAAGAAGACCCAATGTCAACTTTCATTAGTTCATTATTAGGTCCAAAAGATTCTGATGAGTTGATTAACCTATTTCCTGAATATAAAGCTTGCTTCGTATAAAATTATGATGAGATACTATATTGATCTCCAGATATCATAGTTAAAAAATTAGAGATTAACCTAATGTAATTATAGAAAAGCAAGCTCCTAGATGCATGTGTCCAGAAATTGAACAACAAGTCATTACTGAAGTGAAGAAAATAATTGAGGCCAGGTTTATATGAGAAGAACAATACCCATCTTGGCTAGCAAGCATGGTCTCATTAAAGAGAAAGAATGGCCAAGTTTGCATGTGTATGGACTTTAGATACTTGAATAAGGCTTATTCCAAAGATAAGTTATCATTACCGATACCAAAATTTATGGTGAACATAGCCTCTTTGCATGAAGTCTTTTCATTTATGGATGGATCATCTAGATATAACTAAATAAAGATGGACTTAGAGGATGAAAATCATATGGAGTTCAAAACTCCTATAGAGATATTTTACTACACGGTCATGTCATTCGATCTCAAAAATGTAGGGGCCACTTACAATGACTAGAATAGTTGATGATTTATTTTATAACCAAGTTGAATGCTACATTGATGATCTAGTCATCAAGAGGAAAAAAAAAAGAAAATCATTTTTATGATTTATGGATTATCTTTGAATGATTGCGTTTCTATAACCTTAAAATGAATCCCTTTAAGTGTGCTTTTAGAGTAACTTCAGGAATGTTTTTAGGATCTATAGTTAGGCATCGTGGGATCAAAATTCATCCTGAAAAGATTAAAGCTATTATGGAAATACCATCGCCTAGGAGTCTTACATAGTTATGATCATTCCAGGGAAGGATAACATATTTAAGAATATTCAAATTAAACTTATATAGAATATGACAACCTTTTGCGGCATTAACTAAAAAGATTCTAATTTATTTGGGATGATAAATGTCATAGTGCATTTGAAAGTATAAAAAAATATTTGATGAATCCTTCTATTTTGGCTACTTCGATTCTAAGGAAGCCATTAATCTTCTACACTGCAACTTTAGATGAATCTATTAGAGCTTTATTGGCTCAAGTTAATGAACAAAGTAAATAAAATACCCTTTATTATCTAAGTCATAGTCTCATCCTAGCATAAATGAATTATTTGCTTGAAAAGCATTATTTCACCTTAGTTTTTATCGCTTAGAAACTAAGGCATTGCATGCTTTCTTACAAAGTAAATTTGATCTCTAGGCTGAATCCTTTGTAATATCTGATGACCCTCCTAACATTGTCTACATGTCTAGCACATTGGTCTATGATCTTATTGCAATTTGATATCACGTTTATCCCTCTCCATGCTATAAAGGGTCAAGTTGTAGCTGACTTCTTAGCAGCACATCCTCTACCCGAGGGTTCTCCTTTAAATGATGATCTTCTAGATGAACAGATCATAATTTTAGAAGAAAAACTTAATGCTACTTGGGAATTATATTTTGATGGGGCAACATCATAAAAAAATAAAGACTTAAATTCTTTTATTCTAGGGAAGGTAGGGATTGAATTGATTTTTATAACTCAAGACAAAGGCATGATGTGATATTTCTATCAATTGTCTAAGCCTTGTATGAATAACGAAGCTAAATATGAGGCACTTATAACTGAGCTAGAGTTAGCAATCATTATAGATATTAAAATATAAAGATCTTTGGGGATTCTCAACTAATTATTAATCAAGTGAGCAGAATTTATAAGGTTTTACACCATAAGCTTCTCAGCTATTATTAATACATAATAAAATTTCTTTAAAAGATTTCTTCTATAACTTTGTATAGAATATCATACAAAGACAATTCTATAGCATATTCTTTGACTTGCTAATGAAATCATATGCCTAGAAAATGAATATATATTAATAGAAGTTTGAAATCAACAAGTTCTATCTCATATAGATTTAGATTGCATGAATAGAAAATAGAAATCAAGAGGGTAGCCACTCTCACTAAAGGTCAAGAAGAATGTCATTGGAGATTACCATTCATTGAGTATTTAAGTGAGGGGCGACTCCTTGAAGATAAGTCATTAGTAAATCAAATTAAAAAACATGCCTTGTCTTATGCATTAATCAATAATGTATTGTATCACAAGTCATTTGATCAAATGTGGCTACGATGTTTGAATAAACAAGAAGCCCCTAAGATTGTGATTGAGATATATTTTGGATTATGTGCCACTCATTAATCAAGAACTAAAATAAAATTAAAAAGTAAGAGACTTGGATATTATTATCCTTCAATGTTAAATGACTACATGGAAATTGCATGCCATTATCAATAATGCAAAATACATGGTGTGGTACTACATCAACCTCCAAATGTACTTCACCCAACTATTGCCTCTTGGCTATTTGAGGGTTGGGGTAGGGCCTACTGATCCTCCTTTATCAAAGGGGCATTGCTTTATATTAGCTATACTGATTATTTCTCTAAGTGGGCTGAAGAGGCTCCAGTGAAAGCATACCATGTACTTAAGTTCTATCAGGAAAATGTTGAATGTCAATTTGACATTCCTCATCGAATCATGTCCAATAATAGTCCATCATTTAAGTTCACTAAATTGAATCATTTTGTTGTTAAACATAAACTTGATTGGAGATATTTGATCATCTATTATCCTAGGAAAAATGGGTTAGCCAAAGCATTTAATAAAACTTGTTTGAGGATTTTGAAAAGGACACTTTAAGAAAATAAGCATCAATGGCAAGAAAAGTTAGTTGAAGCCTTATATAAGCCAATCAAACCACATATAGGACACCAACACAATCTACACCATATGCTTTTGTTTATGGAACTGAAGCTATTCTTCCATTGGAATTACTACCATCTCCAATAGAAGAACAAGCCTTAAAGGAAACTGTCTGAAAGCACAACAAGATCTTGAATTATATCAATCATGTCTGGTTCAAGCATACGATAAGTTGGTCCATCCTAGAACATTCCAAGTAGGAGACTTGGCCTTGGTTCATGAACGACTAACTTTTAGTTCACCGTAGGATATGCAACAAATTTGAGCCAACCTGGGAAGGACCATTCATGGTAGAAAAAGCCTATGAAGGAGGCTCTTATCAATTGATTACTTGTAATGGCAAATGTCCAATGCCAACTATAAATGAATGTTATTTAAAGAGAATATTATGTATAAATTATACATCAATTTCAAAAATGATCATCAATAAAATCTTCTTTTGCAAATTATCTAGGTACAAACATTATTCTATTTTAAATTCTATGTACTGACTTTTGAACTTTTGCAAATTTTATTAAACACTTTGAATGCACAATTTCTAAATTCCTATTGGATGAGAAAAAGCCAATTTGTGGCACCCTTCCTATTAATTTCTTGAGTTTGGAGTAAGCCTTTTATGGCATCACTCTTTCTTTCTATATGTCAGGAGTAAGCCCATCTGAAGCACCCTTCTTATAAATTTCTTAAGTTTTGAGCAAGTTTTTTAATACACCAATCCTATTAATCATGGGATAGGATTAAGTCCATAAATACCCTTTTCCTGTGAATTGGACTATCTAGGTTAGGATTTAGTCACTAAGACCCCTTTTCTATTAGTCAAAATTTAGGTTAGGATTAAGTCATCAAGACCCCTTTCCTCCCTCTTAACTATATATGTTGGATTAAGCCATTAAAGTCCCCATCTTAATAGTTAACAAAAAATTAAGTTATTTAGTAGGCATCTTTCAAATGATAATGATTATAATTAAATCATCAAGACCCCTTTCCTACAACTCAAAATTTTGAGGTTTAGGATCAAGTCATTAAGGCTTCTTTTCCTCATCATAGATGTTCAAGAGACCCCTTTTTAATAGCTAATCTTATGGGAATAAGTTCTTTAGTAGGCATCCTTGTACAGAAATTAGGATAGGATTAAATCATTATGACCCATGTTCCTTTTCATGCTATCTGGGTTGGAATTAAGCCATTAATATTAGCTGAATTTCACTAGATTGAGATTCAAGTCCTTGTGACCACTTTTCTAACTCAAAATAAAAAGAATTAAGGAGTGGAAATAAGTCATTAAAGGCCCCATTCTTATGAACTATTCAGGTTAAGAACTAAGTCCATATGACTCCTACCTATTAGTCAAAATCTTGAGGATTAGGAATTAAGCTGTTGAAAGCCCATCTTCCTTAGCTCAGTTATTTATGTTTGGAATCAAATCCTTAAAGACCCCTTCCTAATAGCTAACCAGATAAGAGTAAATCCCCTAGTGACATCTTTCTTTGGTTAAAATTCATATAGTTTGGATAGAAACAAGTATCCATATTAGCATCCTCTCCAACTATTACCTATAGATAGAAGTAAGTAACCTTAGTGGCATCCTTTCTAAAAGATTTCTCTATTGAGTTTGTGCTATGATTAGATTTCTCATTCAGTCTTTTCTTAATGATATCTCTATTCTTCTTAGAAAATAGTGAATCTAAGTCTCTAAGAATGACTCATTCTAAATCAAAATAAATTTAGGCATATTTTTTCCTATCTTTAATAATTAAATTAAAAATAAAATCTAGAATTAAAACCAAATCTAAATTTTAAAACCAAACTTAAATTCGTCTAAGCTTATGCTTGTGATTTTATTGACTAATTCAATCAACACCAATATTATTGTCTATATAACCTAATAGGAGGGGTGGGTGGGTGGGGTGGGTGGGGGGTGGGGAGGAGATTGAGGTTGGTTTTTTAAAAATAGACAACTTAAAAGTAATGTTTTGTAGAAAACTTTAGCATAAAATATAGCAATAGTATAGAAAAGTAAAGTGCATAAAAAACAAAGAAAGAGAACATAAAAAATTTTACGTTGTTTGGCCAAACCCCAAAAATCAACCTACGTTGACGCCTAGCCACCTAGGCAGGAATTCACTAAATCAAAGTTGAGATTACAACAAATCTCTCGTACTTTCATTCACGGGCAAGTAAAACCCAACACAGTACTTTTCTTAATGGGCAAGTATAACCCAAAAACAGACTTTCTTTATTGAGCAAGTATAACCCAACAAGAAAATAACAAATAGGAATATAAAAGTATCTAACTCTCAATTTAAAAGTATTTTGCTCTCACAACCTAGCTACAACAATTTTAAGGCAAGTGAAATCATAAGTAAGAAAGAGAGCTCTCTTTATTTTGTATTTAAAATTGAAAGTAATGATTAAACTTGGAAGATGTATATGATCCAAATGAATCCTTAAACTATTTAGATAGAATATAAGAGCTTGATATCAAAGTGATTTAGTTAAATATTTTAATGAGTATCACAATAATAATTTCAAAGTTAAACCAATCAATTGTTAGAAAGAGACTTCAAGTTTTACAAAGATTAATTGAAACTAAAATATTAAAGCACATAAACTCAAACGAAATATGTTTTAAAAGAAGTATCATTTATGTAAAAGATGAGACAATTTAAAAGAAAAGAAAACTTGCAACTCACAAGTGTTCTTTATAAAACAATTAAAACAAATAAGTCTCACTTAATGATATGTAAGAATAAAGAGGAGAGAAGAATTTGCAATCAAAAATATTTATCCAAACACAATCAATTTTTCGGTCAACTTGAAATAGGATATGAAAAGTTGTTTTAAGCACAAAGAAAATTGACCAAACACAAAGAAATCTTAAGCCAAGAAAGAGATCAAGGTCACACACATGAATAGCCACAAAAATAAATTAATGAACCTTATATAAGCTCTTGGCAAAGTGGGATTTCCAACAATCCTCCAATTTCCTTTATGTAATCTTCAAAGCAATCACTTGTAGGATGGAAGAGGAAGGATGTTGAAGAGATTAACACTTGATTCACCAAGAGAGATCTCCAAAAATTTTTGTAAGACATCGACCAAGTGAGGAGAAAAGTATAAGAGAATAAATAACCTAGTTTTAAGAAAATTATAAATAAAAGGAGTCAACAAGGTGGAAAAGGAAGAGGAGAATATAAGAGAAACACTTTTGGAATTAATTGAACTCAAGTCAATCAAAATAAAAGTCATTTATCATGAGGGAAAAATTGGCCAAAAGAAAAAAAAAAGAGAGAAATTCACTTTGAATCAACCAATTTGAATTTCAAAATGCAAGATAAGGAGTTTTGCTAAGGCAAGGAAGAAGGATAATTCATATGGTAAGTGATTCAATTTGAATCATTCAAATTAAATTAATTTTCTATGATGAAAGGATTGGCCAAAGAGATATGGAGGGAAAATTGAATTGGAAAGAGGTTCAATTTGATTCAATTCATCGCATGATAAAATCTCCAAAGAAATTAGGAAATTAATTAACATGGGGTTTTCCAAGAGAGAAAAGAGAAGGAGAATTTGAATTATTTGCACATATATCATAACACCATTAATTAGCTAAGTGAAAGGGCATTAATTCAAATTTTGATTAATTGAATAAAGCATGAGATAGGGTCTGTCAAAGGAGATTTCTAATATGGGATTCAATTAGGATTAAATGCAATATCATGGAATATCCAATCAATTAATACTAATTGAATGAAGGAGGGAAAGTTATGATGCACAAGCTTATTTAATAAAATCCAAAGAAAATTCAATATTTCGGCCAAGCGAGTTTCCAAAAATAGACTAGATTAATTTTAATGCACTCAGATCAATTTAAATGATAATGAATTAGATTTTAGGAGATTTCAAATTAATATTCATCATGTGAATAGTTTGAATTTAATTAATCAAATGTCTAGGAAACGATAGTTTCCAAAAATAAATATTTATAAAGGGAAAGAGGGAAATTCCATGACTTACTCTAATTGAATTTGAATTAACTCAAATATATTAAAAATAAATATAATTAGCTCAACTAAAATATCATATGGTTGGCCACAATCATTCAATAAAGAGCTAGGTTCAAATTAGTACATGTAAGTAAAAGAATATTCAAATTGAATTCAAAATAATTTAAATTAAAGTTTCAAACAAATGAATTTTTAATTTAGAAAAAGATGGAATAATTATGGAAATAATATGAATTTCACTCACATAATTTATTTTGCAAATAAACATGAAAAAATTAGGCCAAAATGATTTAGGATGATAGATAGGATAAGAGAGAAAAAAATAATACATTGAATAATTTTTAGATAATTTAGATTTATACATTGAACAAATGGATAATGAACATGATTAAGCATGAAAATAATTTAATGAGATGTGAACTTAATTTGACTTGCATGGAAGCACAATAAATGGACTAAAGTTTATGCATTTAGTTTACATTAGAAGAATAAGAATTTATGAATAATTCTAAAATAAATTATTTTGAAGTGAATGAATGTTTTATTTTATTTTAGTGAGCTTTTCATTTGCCTTAATGTAGTTATTTCTAGAAAAATCTCAACCCAATTTATATTCAATATCTTTAGCATTCTGAATTGACTAAAGAACCTAAAGTTGAAGAATTTCATGCGCATTTGAACATGTATTCGTTATCATTAAAATCAATATCATATGAGGTGGGGCTCCTGAAGTTAACAATCTTCCACTTTAATAATGACAAACCTATGTTGGTGTTAAATAGTGATGAAGGTGCAAAGTGACCTTACATCGACCGTTTAAAATATAATTTGCATTAAAGACATAATATGACAAGTAAAAAAAATAAAGGTTTAAATAATTTAACACTTTAAGGTACGAATATAACATGAAAAAGCTCCCCCTAAAACCAACATAATATTTTCTCCCCCTTTTGAAAACATCAAAAAACTTTAAAAAATGAATAGCAATAAAATTACATAGTTGGATATAACATGCGTCTTAGGGTACAAAATCTTTCTTCAAGTAATGGGCTAGTGAAAATATTAGCAATTTACAAATCAGTACTAACAAAATAAATATCAACATTTTCTTTGCTAATATGATCTGAATAAAATGATGTCTAATTTCTATGTGTTTGGTTTTAGAATGTGGGATAAAAGCTTTTGTCAAATAAATTACACTAGTGTTATCACACTTAATAGAAATGTGATCTAGTTTAAGTACAAATTTTTATAATTGTTGTTTCAACCAAAGAACTTGAGCAACACGGCTTCTAGCAGCTATATACTTAGCTTCAACCATGGAAAGAGCAATAGAGTTTTTTTCTAAATGACTAAGATACTAAAGATAATCCTAAAAACTGACATATTCTTGATGTATTTTCTTATCTGCTTTACAACCTGCAAAGTCAGTATTAGAATAAGCAATCAAGTCACATGATAGTGAATTTTTAGGATACCACAAACTTGACCTAGAAGTGCCAATTAAATAAGAAAAAAATACACTTAACAATAGTTAAATGGGAATCTTTTGTAGCAGCCAAAAAATAAGCAGATAAACATACAACAAACATAATATCAGGCCTACTAACAATAAGATGCAAAAGAGAACCAATCATACTTCTATAAAGTTTCTAACCAACTAGTTTTCGACTCATCTAAATCAAGCTTAGTAGAGGGCTCATGGGAGTCTTACTAGATTTAAAATATTTCATATCAAATCTCTCTATCAAGTCACTTGGTTTAACATATGGAAGTACCTTTTCTTATTGCTTTACTTGAAGCCCCAAGAATAAATTGAGTTTGCTCATCATACTCATCTCAAATTCTTTAGACATTAAAGATGAACACTCAATGCACAAAGATTCATTTGTACTACAAAATAAAATGTCATCCACATAAATCTAAGTAATGATCAAGTGAACACCTAAATTCTTAAGGAATAGGGTGGTATCTACTCTAACCTTCTTGAAGCCATGATCTATAAGAAAGCTACTCAATTTATCATACCAAGATCTGGGAGCTTATTTCAATCCATATAATACTTTCTTTAATTTAAAAACATGATTGAGAAATTTTAGGTTTTTAAAATTAGAAGGTTCTTCTACAAAGACATCTTGATCTATAAAGCCATTTAAAATGCACTTTTTACTTCCATTTGAAATAATTTAAAGTCTTTGTAATAGGCATAAAAAAGAAGAAATCTAATAGCTTCTAATCTAGTTATAGGAGTAAAAGATTCTTTAAAATATATCCCTTCAATATGAGTTTATCCTTGGGCAACCAATCTAGCCTTATTTCTAACAATGTAACCTAAGTCATCTAATTTATTCCTAAAGACCCATTTTGTTCCTATAACATTTTGATCTTGAAACCTAGGAACTAATTCTCACACCTCATTTCTTACAAACTGATTTAACTCTTCTTCCATAGCTACAATCCAATAGTACTCCTCTAAACCTTCATTTACTAACTTTGGTTTAATCTCAGATAATAATAGAAAATGATTCATCACTTCTTCAGATTATTTTCTTGTTCTAACTCTTTGGGAGGGATCTCTAATAATCAAGTCCTTGAGATGCAAAAAATAAGCAAATAAACATACAACAAACATAATATCAGGCCTACTAACAGTAAGATGCAAAAGAGAACCAATCATACTTCTATAAAGTTTCTAACCAACTAGTTTTCCTGACTCATCTAAATCAAGCTTAGTAGAGGGGCTCATGGGAGTCTTACTAGATTTAAAATGTTTCATATCAAATCTCTCTATCAAGTCATTGCTAACTTGGTTTAACATATGGAAGTACCTTTTTCTTATTGCTTTACTTGAAGCCCCAAGAATAAATTGAGTTTGCTCATCATACTCATCTCAAATTCTTTAGAAATTAAAGATGAACACTCAATGCACAAAGATTCATTTGTACTACTAAATAAAATGTCATCCACATAAATCTAAGTAATGATCAAGTGAACACCTAAATTCTTAAGGAATAGGGTGGTATCTACTCTAACCTTCTTGAAGCCATGATCTATAAGAAAGCTACTCAATTTATCATACCAAGATCTAGGAGCTTATTTCAATCCATATAATGCTTTCTTTAATTTAAAAACATGATTGAGAAATTTTAGGTTTTTAAAACTAGAAGGTTGTTCTACAAAGACATCTTGAGCTATAAAGCCATTTAAAATGCACTTTTTACTTCCATTTGAAATAATTTAAAGTCTTTGTAATAGGCATAAAAAAGAAGCAATCTAATAGCTTCTAATCTAGTTATAGGAGTAAAAGATTCTTTAAAATATATCCCTTCAATATGAGTTTATCCTTGGGCAACCAATCTAGCCTTATTTCTAACAATGTAACCTAAGTAATCTAATTTATTCCTAAGGACCCATTTTGTTCCTATAACATTTTGATCTTGAATCCTAGGAACTAATTCTCACACCTCATTTCTTACAAACTGATTTAACTCTTCTTCCATAGCTACAATCCAATAGTACTCCTCTAAACCTTCATTTACTAACTTTGGTTTAATCTCAGATAATAATACAAAATGATTCATCACTTCTTTAGATTACTTTCTTGTTCTAACTCTTTGGGAGGGATCTCTAATAATCAAGTCCTTGAGATGATTTCAAATAAATTTTCATTCTTTGGGTGAAGAATTATCTACATTTTCTTCCAAACACATTTTGTTAAAATTGTCTACCTCATCGAACATCATCTTTAAGAGAATCTATATGATTTTCATCAAATATGACATGTATTGATTCTTCGACAATCATTTTTCATTTATTATAAACTCTATAGGATATATCATTCAAGGAATATCCTAAAAAGATACCATCATCAGACTTACTACCAAACTTTCCAAAATAATCTTCACCATTATTCGAAATGAAACACTTACAACAAAAGATATGAAAATAACTAATCTTAGGTTTCTTGCTAAAAAAATAACTCATAATGGGTCTTATTTAAAATAGGACTTAAGTAAACATGATTCATAACATAACATGTAGTGTTAATAGCTTATGCCCATTAATACTTGGGTAGATTATAATCATCAAACATATCTCTAATTAAAATTATATTTTTTTTTATATAATGCCATTTTGCTAAGGAGTTCTACATGCATAAAAATTATGCTTAATACCAAATTCATCACAAAATTCTTTGAAGTATTTATTTTCAAATTCTCTACTGTGATCAAATTGAATACTAACCAAAAGACTTATATCCTTTTGAATATGTTTAACAATTTTTTTAAAATGTTCAAAAGCATCATTTTTATGAACTAAAAAATAACCCAAGTAAATTTTAAAAAATCATCAATAATAACAAAACCATAGAATTTACCACATAAACTAGTAGTGCTAATATGACCAAATAAATCCATATGTAGTAATTCAAAAAGTCTAGTTGAAGAAATAATATTTTTATTTTTGAAAGAATTCTTAGAATGTTTTCTATGAATACATGCATCACAAACATAATCAGAATGAAAGTTAATTTTAGGTAAATCATCAACAAGATCAAGTTTAGCATTTTTAATTAAAGAATGCATGTTAATGTGACATAACCTCTTATGCCATAACCAATCATCATCAAGTTAACTTTTAAAATAAAGTAAATTTAAATTTGTATTACTTGTATTTTCAAAGTCAATAAGGTAAATATATTTCTATCTATGACCAATATGAAAAATAGTTTCTTTATAACTAATTGTAAAGAAAGATGCATAAATTCAACATTAAGTATTTTATCGCATTATTGACTAATGGAAATAAAATTATGCTTTAAACCTTCAACAAACTAAACTCTATCTAAAGTAATTGAATCCTAAAAAATAGAACCAACTCCAATTATCTTTCCTTTAGCATTACCACCATAAACTACAAACCCTTCTTCACAAAATTATAAAGTAAAAAATTTTGATTTATCACCTATCGAATTTCTTGAACATTTGTTGTCCAAATATCACATGCCTTCTTTGATTTTTCTTTGAAGGCATTCCTACAAAAAAAAATTAGGGGTCAACTTTTGGAACCTAAACATGTTTGGGTCCACATTTTAATGAAAAGATATGCAATGAATGATGTGTAGTGTGTGTAGCTATTGCATTTTTATTTTTATCTTTAGGTATCCAAATAAAATTTGATCTAGGAAATTATTGATATTTTCTTGCATGAAAATGAGAAGATACATGACCTTTTTTATTATAAAAATTACACGTAACATTTGTATTTGGATAAGGTCTAAATTTAAATAATTTCTAATGTTATTTCTAATGAATGAATGTTAAATCTAATTTCTCATGAAGTAAAATTTCTCAACTTTCTCCATTAATTTTTCTAAAAGGATCATTCTTAATCAATTAGATCTAACATTTCTAATTTTCATATAACATATCTTACATACCTCATTAAATCCTCAACCATAAGACATATATTTGCTTCTTCCTCTACAGTCTCATCACTTGATTCTTTTGAATTAGAGTTTTCCCAAAGTGCTCTTTTCTTTTTCTTCTTAGGCTTTTTATTATTTCAAGACTTCTTTCTTTCAATGTTTTCTTTTTCAGCTAAGTCTAGACAATCACCTCTTACATGTCCAAGGTTTTTGTAATTAAAGCATACTATTTCTTCTATCGCATTCAATCTTTTAGTAAGATATTTATGTATTTTAGATTTTTCATACCTGCATTTTTTTTCTTTTTGATCATATTTTCTAGCCTTTTTGAAAGCATAATCTCATTACTATTCGCATTTGAAGATGAGAAATTTTCTTCACAATTAACTTCCTTCTGCAAAGTAATTAATTTTCCTTTCTCTTTTTTTTTTGGAAAGAGTCATTTTGATCCCTTTGTGCTATAACACGTTCATATGCTTTTAGGAATCCAAGAAGTTGATCAAGTGTAGTAGTAGTTAAATACTTAGCTTCACTAATAGCAGTAACTTTTGCATCCCACTCTTTTGGAAGGTATCTTAAAATTTTATAAATCAAATCTTGATTTTATATTTTCCTCCAAGTGAATGCAAGGTATCAATAATTTTCATGAACTGAGTATTCATAACAGAATTTCTTTTATTTGGTAACAAGTGAAATAATTCATATTCATGTCCTAAACCTATTTATATGGACATCTTTAACTTCATTTGTATATTCATAAGTAAGGATCAATTTATCCCAAATTTCTTTTGCAGTAGTAAGCATTGAAATTCTCATGTAATCATCAAGAAGTAAAGCACAATAAAGAATGTTACAAGCCTTTGCATTTAATTCATCTAATTTTCTTTCATAAGCAGACCATTCATTAAAAATTTTATCAACTTTTAAACCATTTGTATCAATAGTAGGAGTGTGATATCGATGTGTCACCATTTTCCACATTCAAGAATCTTGTCCATGAATAAAAATACTAATGGGGTTTTTCCAATAATCAAATGGAACATTATCAACTAAAGGCGGCATATGTGTAGACCCTGGGTAGTGTACCTTTAGAAAAAACTTATGCCATAACAATCAAATTTAGTGATATTAAGCCACAAATTGAACCTAGCTGGATACTAATTGTAAGCTACAACACCAATTGAATTGGGTTTTTTTTAAATATTTTCAGAAAACTTAAATTTTATATTTTATAAGAAGCTTAAGCCTTTAGTGAAATATAACAATAATCAATAACAGTATACAAAGTAAAGTTCAAAAAAAATAAAGAAAGAGAACACATAGATTTTTATGTGCCATAAACCCCAAAAACTAGCTTATGTCCACACGTAGCCACCTAGGCTAGGAATTCACTAAATCAAAGTTGAGATTGCAACAAATCTCTCATACTCTACTTCACAATCAAGTACAACCCAACATAGTACTTTCCTTAATGGCTAAGTATAACCCAACAACATACTTTTCTTAACGGACAAGTACATCTCAACAATAAAATAAGAAAGAAGAATATGAAAGTATCTAACTCTCAATTTAAAAGTATTTTTCCATCACAATCGAACTACAACAATATTAAGGCAAGTGAAATCACAACGAAGAGAGATCACTTATTTTATATTTGAAATTGAAAGTAATGATTAAACTTGGATGATGTATATGATGTAAATGAAACTTTAAACTAATTTAATTGAATATAAGAGCTTGAAATCAAAGTGATTTGGTTAAATATTTTCAAGAGTGGCACAATAATGATTTTAAAACTAAACCAATCAATTGTTAAAAAGAGACTTTCAGTTTTATAAGGATTAAATGAAAGTGAAATATTAAAGCTCATAAACTTAAATGAAATCTCTTCTAAAAGAAGTATCACTTATGTAAAGATGAGACAATTTAAAAGAAAAGAAAACTTGCAACTCACAAGTTTTCTTTATGAAACAATTAACACAAAATAAGTCTCACTTAAGGATATGTGAGAATAAAGAGAAGAGAAGAATTTGCAATCACATATATTTATCCAAACATAATCAATGTTTTAGCCAACTTGAAAAAGGATATGAAAAGATATTTTAACCACAAAGAAAATTGACCAAACACAAAGAAATCTTAAGCTAAGAAAGTGATCAAGGTCACACACATGAATAGCCATAAAAATAAATTAATGAACCATGTATAAGCTCTCAGCCAAAAGGGATTTCCACCAATCCTCCAATTTCCTTTGTGTAATCTTCAAAGCAATCACTTGTAGGATGGAATAGGAAGGATGATGAAGAGATTAGAACTTGGATCTCCAAAAATGTTTTCAAGAGTTTGAGCAGGTGAGGAGAAAAGAATAAGAGAAAAATTAACTGGTTTTAAGAACATTCTAAATAAAAGGAGTCAACAGGGTTGGCCAAGAAGAGAAGAATATGAGGGAAACACTTTTGGAATTAATTAAACTTAAGCCAATAAAAATAAAAATCATTTAGCATGAGGGAAAAATTGGCTAAAGCAAAATGAGAGAAAAATTCAATTTGAAAAGAAATTCAGTTTGAATCAACCAAGTTGAATTTCAAAATGCATGATAAGGAGTTATACCAAGGCAAGGAAGAGAGATAGTTCATATGGTAAGTGATTCAATTTGAATCAATCAAATTAAATTAATTTGCATCATGAAAAGATTGGCCAAGGAGATATGGAGGGAAAGTTGAATTGGAAAGAGGTTTAATTTGGTTCAATTCATCTCATTACAAGATCTCCAAAGAAATTAGGAAATTAATTAACCTGATGTTCGACCAAGAGAGAGAGAGAGAGAGAGAAGAGAAGGTGAATTTGAATTATTTACAAATATATCATAACACCATCAATTAGCTAAGTGAAAAGGCATTAATTCAAATTTTGATTAATTGAATAAAGCATGAGATAGGGGAGATCAAAAGATGTTTCCTTGATCATACTCGATTAGGATTAAATGCAATATCATGGAATATTCAATCAATTAGTCTTGATTGAATGAAAGAGGGAAAGTTATGATACACAAACTTATTTAATAAAATCCATGGGAAATTTAATATTTTGGGCCAAGCGAGTTTCCAAAAATAAATTATATCAATTTTAATGCACACGGATCAATTTAAATGATGATGAATCATATTTTAGAAGATTTCAAATTAATATTCATCACGTCAATAGTTTGAATTTAATTAATCATATGGCTGACCAAGGATAGTTTTGAAAATTAAATGTTTATAAAGGAAAGAGGAAAATTCCATGGCTTACTCTAATTTAATTTGAATTAACTCAAATACATTAAAATTAATTCAAATTAGCTCAATTAAAATAGCATATGGCGGGCCTAAATCATTCCATAATGGGCTAGGTTAAATTAGCACATGTAAGTATGAGAATATTCAAATTGAATTTAAAATAATTCAAATTAAATATTCAAATAAATGAATTTTTTTTAATTTAGAAAAAATAGAATAATTATGGAAATAATTTGAATTACTCTCACATAATTTATTTTGCAAATAAACATAAAAAAATTTGGCTACATTGATTTACGTTGATAGATAGGATAGGTGATGGAGGTGACGTTCTTTCTTTTAGTGAGATTGAGAGAACTTGAGTATTGTAGATAAGGAAAGAAGATATGTTGGATAACTAGTGCTCCCACCAAGGATTGCTAAGGTTTGGCCACCATGCTCTCAAACCACAAGAACAACTCAAATAATTTGTAATTTTCAAAAGATCCATTTCATTCCAACAAGGGTGGCTATTTATAGCCATTACAAACATATTTCAAAAGAAAAAAAATTCAAAACATGGAGGGAAAGGTGGGTGGCCACATTAATGTGAAGCATTAAGTTACCTTATTATTTTATGTCATCCACCCATTTCATGTGCTATTATTTTATGTGAATTCAACTATCTCACATGTGATACTTTGAATTTTTAAATTCAAAATTTCAAACCTAGAGTTTCTAGAAGAAAATTAAAAATTACATAAATAAAAAAAGATGAAATCATAAAATGGACCTTGGTAGGCTAATGGGATATGCCCTCTTCTTTCTTGAACTTTCTTGGGTTTTAGCTTGAGATCTTATAAATGGACCTTGAGCTCTAATTTTTTGATCCACATGATGTTCTACATCAACTCCCCTGGGCTCAATTAATTATGCTCCATAGAGTTGAAATCTAAGAAGTTTTCTACTAATTGTGAGGATAGAGTCTCTAAATCAATATGGTCAACCATGTGTCTTCAACTGACAGTTTATTCTTTCGATCGAACAAAAAAATGATGTTTAGAAGCTGGATTAATGGTTGCTTCCTTGTTGATAATATAGTCAACTTCAAAGAAAGAGTGCTTCTGTAAGTATAATGTAATATTTTTTGCTAAAGACTTAGACTGAACAAGAAGAGGTTTTGCTAATTCCTTTATATGATAGAATATCTTCAATATTAATAACTAGATGAATGAGCATAACAGCAAGAAAATCAAGGTGATAAGCATTAGTTTCAATTTTCTTAAGAATTTTAAATGGATCACAAGCTCGTGCATGTAATTTCTTAGATTTAGTGGTTTGATAATGCTCAAGGCGAAAGCGAACCAATACATAATCACCTTTTTTATATTTTTTTGTTGAATGATTATGATTCACCTTAGGAGCATAGTTTTCATTACTTATAGTAATTTTATTTCTTTAGAAAATAAGAATGTTGCATCAAAAAATACATCAGATGGTTGGTTAGCTACATCTATTGATCATCGTGGGTTTTGACCATAGGCTATCTTAAATGGTGATTTTTTTTAAGTTCTAGAAATAGTATTATTATAAGAAAATTCTGAGGTTGATAAATGTGAATCCCAATTTCCTAAACTTTTACCTACCAAGCATCTAAGCAAATTTTCCAAGGTATGATTGACTACTTCAGTTTGTCCATCAGTTTGTGGGTGAAAGGCAAAAGAAAATTTTAAGTTGATACTTAATAATTTCTATAATGTTTTCCAAAAATATGAGACAAACTTAATAACTCTGTCAAAAATAATGGTTAAAGGGAAACCATAAAGTCACACTATTTCCTTAAAATATAAGTTGGCTATATAAGAAGAGCATCATTTGTTTTTGAACAAGATAAAAAATGAGCCATTTTTAAGAACCTATCCACTACAACAAAAATACTACCATGTCCTTGAGATGTCCAAAATAATCCTAGAATAAAATCTATTGATAGGAATTCCCAAGACCTTTAAGGAACAAATAAGGTAGTGTATTGGTCATACCTTTATTTGATAGTTTTAATCTATTTTGCAAAATAAACATTGAGCCACTATAATTTTTTAACATCTCATTTTAATGAAGGCCAATAAAATCTATTTTCTAATAGACATATGGTCTTATCCTTTCCAAAATGGCCAGTTACACCACCAACATATAGCTCGGTGATAAGGAAGTCTCTAAGAGAAGATTGAAGAATGCATAGAAGTTTTCCTTTATATAAATATCCATTTATTATCGAGAATGTTCCTTATAAAGTTATTGGTTTATCTAGGTGTTCAAGATAAATTAGGCAAAATTCAGGGCACGCAATATAATCATCTTTAATTCCATCAAATCTTGGGATTCTCAATTCTAAAGAGGAAATCATTAGGTTTACTCAGGATAAAGCATCAGTAGATTTATTCTCAATTACAGGCTTATGCTTTAGAACAAAAGAGTAGTTTTGTAAAAGTTCAACCCATTTTGCATGCCTATGACTTAATTTTCGTTGAGTATTAATGAATTTTAGGGCATGATGATTAGAATTAAGTATTAATTCTATATAGAGATAGTGTCGCCAATGCCTTAAGGATTTAATTATAGCATAAAACTCCCTATCATTAGTGGTATATCATTGTTTGACTTCATTTAACTTTTCACTAAAGAATGCGATAAGATGATTCTCTTGACTTAAAATTCCACCTATCCCAATTCCTAAAGCATTGCATGTCACTTCAAAGGCTTTAGAAAAATCAAGAAGCCTAAGGATTGGTGTAGATGTGATAATAACTTAAATTTGCTCAAAGCCCTTCTGTACATTAGGAGTCCAACAAAATTTATCTACTTTTAGTATATCAGTTATCAGAGCAACAATGGTACTAAAATTCTTGATAAATCTTTGATAAAAAGTGGCTAAACCATGGAAGCTTCTAACTTCAGTAAAACTTTTAGGTGATGTCCAATCTAACATTACTTTTACTTTAGAAGGATCATATTTAAGTCCAGTAGTGGATATAATAAAACCTAAAAAGATTACCTCACTTGCAAATAGAAATCTTTTTTAAATTAATGCATAATTTCTCTTTTCTAAGTATTTCAAAGACTTTTTGTAGGTGTTGTAAATGCTCATTCTCACTTGGACTAAAAATTAGAATATCATCAAAATACACCACCAAAAATTTACTTATATATGGTTTAAGAACATTATTCATTAATCTCATAAATGTGCTAAGAGCATTTGAAAGTCCAAATGGCATGACAAGCCATTCATAAAGTCCATCAGGGGTCTTAAAAGCCATCTTTCACACATATCCTGATCTAATTCAAATTTGATGATATCCACTTTTTAGATCAATCGTTGAAAAATCAATTTGCTCCTGAAATTAAATCTAACATATCATCTAATTAAGGAATAGAAAACCTATACTTAATAATAATTTTATTTATTGTCTGACTATCAACACACATTCTCCATGTTCCATCTTTCTTTAGAGTTAATAAAGTTGGGACTACAAAAGGAGAAGACTCTCTTGAATAAAACCTTTTTTAATAATTTCTCAACTTGTCTTTTAATCTCAACATGCTTGGTAGGGTTCATTATATAATGTTGAAGATTAGGAAGTTGAGAACTAGGTAAGAACTCAATAGCATGTTGAATGTCTCTTAAAGGAGGTAGCTCATCAAAAAGCTCATTGGGTGCAATATCTTTAAAATCAGATAGAAGAGAAGAGACCGTAATAGGTATGTGAGTCTCATTAGAGTCTGGTATGACTTCTTTTACATGAAATAAGTGAAAGAGAAATGGATTAGAAAATTCTTTTTGAAATGCTCCAAAACCTATTATTCTATCTTTGGGGTCAAAGAAGGAAGAATAGAAGTTTTAAAGCAAGAATAAAAAATGGCAGTATTAACCCTAATAATAGGATTTTCTATGATAATTAATTAAAGTTTGGCATTTTTCTTCAATAGAGGCTTAGGTTGCAAGTCAGAAGTTATTTTGTGTGGTGCTATGGAGGGTTTTTTTTCTACTAGCTTTATTAGTAGGAGTTTAATAGTCTTATTATTATGTTTAAAAACATAACTATTTTCCTTACCATATTGAATAGCATTCATATCACACAGCCAAGGTCATCCTAAGAGAACATGAGCAATGTCCATAGGGAGAACATCACACCAAATTTGCACCTCATAGCTTCTTATTTTAATTGGAACTAAATATCGATTGGTTATGGGAAGAGATGTATGATTTACCTAAGCTAACATGAAATGGTTCAGGGTGATGTTCAAATTTTAGGCTGGCTCGAATTAATGTGTGTGTTGAAATGACATTCATAGCACTTCCTTCATCTATAACTAACCTACATCTCTTTTCATTACACAAAATATACATGCTAAAAATGTTCTTTCTCCTCCAATCTTCTGCCTCATTTTTAACTACAGTAAGACATCTCATCACATTAACCTGAGGGTTATCAATTAATTTGAATTATTCATCAAATAATGGGGTGTCATGATAAACTTTTCCTAGATTATCATCTATTGGGTTTTCAACTTCTTCTAAAAATAGCATTTGAGCTTTATATTGATTTTGCATATGACCCTTTTTATGACATTTAAAACATATTACTTTCCCAGTGCTCTTAGAGCTCCCTTCAATTAAAGTTTTTGGCAAAGGGGTCAAGCCATTTAGATGGGTAGGTCTAACAATAGATCTATGGGATGAAATGAAAGGCACTTGACTTTTAATTTTAGAGATGCAAATAGATTTCTTTTATTGTTCAACCAACAAGGCATAATGAAATGCTTTCTTTAAAGATTGTGGGTCAAATAATTCAACTTCATTTCTAATGTCAGTCCTAAGTACAATAATAAATTTATTGGCTAACTGTCAATCATTATCAGCACAATCAGTTCTAGAAACTAGATCTTCAAAAGTATTCAAGTAGTCCATTACAAGATGATTACCTTGTCTCAAAATTAATAATTGACTATGCAGTTTTTTATCTTGATTCCAAGGATAGTACTTTGCTTTTAACATTTCTATCCAAGTGAGGTTTGTCCTTCCTAATCTTTGTTCTTTAGCTAAAGTATTTGTCCAATAAATTTTAGCATATCCTATTAATTTTATTTTAGCAAATATAACCCTTTGGTAATCATCCATTTTATACTAATCAAAGAAGTCATCCATTTGAACTAACTAATCGAGAAATTTATTTTGGGTCATGTGTACAATCATAAGTTAGGCTTCTACTTTAACTCTTCGAGATGGATCATTAGAGTCTTCTATAGTTTTAAAATAGTTTTCTCCCATTCCACCATTTTTAACAATTGATGGTCTTCTAAGTGGTTGGTTTTCTCTATGGTTTGGATATGAATCTTCTTTACCCTATTGGCATAGTCTGAGAGGTATTGGAGGAGGAGTTGGTACTCTATTACTTTGTAGATGAGGTATAAGAGTTTGCATTTGTTGTTTAAGTTCTTGCATTTGATTCTTACTTTCATCTAATATTTATTGAGTTTTTAATTCATTTTCATGAATGCTAAGATCTAAGGCATCAACTAATCTACACAAATTTTTAACTTGGTCTGAGAGATAAATTTTGGTGCCACGAGATTTTTTTTAAATAAAAAAAGATATATGAAAAGGGATAAAAAATGAAATAAAATAAAGTATAATCTAATTGTGTAATCAAAGTGAAATTTTAGGCTAAGAGAACTTCCAAGCGAGAGGGGGGGGTACAAGACCACTTAAATCCCAAGTCTCCTTAGATAGTTTAGGTCTTTTTGACAAAGTTCTATTTAGCTTCCAAAATCACCAAGTTTAACACACTTATATTATTATGCATGCAATTTTTTTAATGCAATGAAAAAATGCTCAAATTTATCAAGCCTCTTTTTTTTAAGAAAATAAGTTATCATAAGTTAATTAGAGAAACTTCTAAAATTAACCATAAATAATAACAAAGATAATAAAGAAAGCAATTATATTTTAATTTGCATTAATGGGTAAGTTATTTTTAGGGTGAAGCAGTACCTCACTAAGGTGTTCACTTAATTTTATCTCTGTGTTTGTGTGTGTGTGTGTGTGTGTGTGTGGAGGTAGCAAGTTCACACAATCGAAAAATGACTAAATTATATGATGGAGGTTACTAATTGGAATTTTATGCTATCACCACAAAATTGAAGGCAATATATATCTTTCTGAGCCACTAATATGTATTTAAACTTTCATATAAATAAAAACTAATTAACCTCACAAGTCCAATAGAAACTCACAACTTGAAAACAAGTCCAACACTTGAGATGCTCCCTTTGTTGAAGCAAACTTTTGACCAAATTTGCTCCCTCCAAGCTTTTCTCTGAAATCAAATTTGATGGAGGTGGGCATTCTTTCTTTTGGTGATATTGAGAGAACTTGGGTATTGGTGAGGTAAGAAGATAGGTTGGATAACTAGCACTCCCACCAAGGATTTAAGGTTTGGCCACCAAGCTCTCAAACCACAAGAACAACTCAAATAATTTGTAATTTCCAAAAGATCCCTTTCATTCCAACAAGGGGGGCTATTTATAGCCATTACAAACATATTTCAAAAGAAAATAATTCAAAATACAGAGGGAAAGGTAGGTGGCCACACTAATGTGAAGCATTAAGTTGCCTTTCACATGCTATTATTTTTTTTGGATTCAATCATCTCACATATCATGCTTTGAATTTTTAATTTCAAACCTAAAGTTTTTAGAATAAAATTAAAAATTATATAAATAAAAAATGATGAAATCATAAAATGAGCCTTAGCAGGCTAATAGGCTAAGCCCTCTTTTTCCTTGAATTTTCTTGGGCTTTAGCTTGAGATCTTGTAAATGGACCTTGAGCTCTAATTTATGGATCTACATGATGTTCTACATCAATAGGAGAGAAGAAAAATAATACATTTAATATTTTTTAGATAATTTAGATTTATGCATTAAACAAATGGATAATGAACATGATTAAGCATGAAAATAATTTAATGAGATGTGAATTTAATTTGACTTGCATAGAAGCACAATAAATGAAACAAAGTTTATGCATTTAGTTTACATTATCCAAAATGGATAAATTGAAGAATAATTATAAATATGAAATGTAGAATTTATGGAATAATTCTAAATAAATTATTTTAAAATGAATGAATGATTTATTTTATTTTAGTAAGCTTTTCATATACCTTAATATAGTTATTTCTAGATAGATTCTCACCCAGTTCATGTTCAATATCTGTTGCATCTCAGTTGACTAAAGAATCTGGAGTTGAAGAATTTTTCTACACACTTAAATTTAACTTGATTAGTAGTATTTGAACATGTGTTTATTATCATTAAAACCAATCTCATATGAGGTGGTGCTCATGAAGTCAACAAATATGTGTTGTATACTCTAATTAGTCTATTACACATATTAGGGGTCCATTTGTTGACCTCATTTTAGGATGAGAATAACATCATCTTTAAACTAGCGATTAGAACACCTAATCTTATATTAGGAACCTCTTGATAATGCGCTTAGGACACTATACTAAGTGGCCTAGTGAATCCTTATGAAGTTTGTCCTAACCTGATAGGATTAGGTAGACCCAAACCCAAACTCAAATCTAAACAAAGAATTGAATAAAGGACATTTCAATTAAAAATTAAATTTAATTGAACTTAGGCTAAGGTAATTGGAATGGCTAGCCCAACTACCCTACTTAAGCTCAAAATCACTTGAACCGAAAGAAATTTCAATAAAATCAGACTAAATTCAAATCATATCGAATAAAAAGCATAAAATTCATTACATGAATATGAATGGAGTCAAATCTAAATGAAAGTCAAATGAAAGTCAACCATTGAACATAGGGTTTATCTGAGTCCTATGAAGTCAAAGGTCAACCTACAACAATTTGACCAAATTGAATCATTCCAAAAGCTTAAAATCATTAAATAAACATGTTCAATCTTGAATTAAATGAATATGAAAGATCATTTACTCTAAATAGGCCTAAATGGACCTTATTGGACTCAAACTTAAATTTAATTAGAATTAATTCAAATTAATTAGCCAAAATAATTTGGGAATCATCTAGAAACACAATGTGATAAATTATAGGGTTTAATTTGATCAATTTGATCATTTGACCCAATCAAACCATGTTGACCCATTAAATCCAGTATGGGTCAAAATGAGTTTTAATTCAAAATTCACTTCAAATGAAATGAAATTTATTAATCCAAATCATCTTAAAAATTTGAATAGACATAATCAAAACCCAAATTTAATCCAATCTATTAAATGGAACAAATCAAGTTAAACCTAAGGAGAATAAATGCTTAAGTCACCTAACCTAAGGCATTTATTCCTAAACCTAATTAAAATATGTTTGTTGAACTCATAAATCATCATAAATATGATTTGAATAATTAATATCAATTCAAACTAATGGATACTAAACATTCATCAAACTTAGTTCAATTCAAATAAAATGAAACCCAAATTGACCTAATGTGGGAATTTGAACTCAAACCCACACTAATCATATTGAAATGAATCCAAACTCATCCTAAGATGAGTTTAGAATAGTTAACAGCCAAATTTAAGATAATTTGAAGGGTCCAAGTCAATCTAAGAAGGGGAATATGCCATGGAGAAAGAGAGAGAAGCTTGGAGAAAAAATCTTCCCAATCCATTTGCTAACCTTCATTCTTCATCTTAGCTACCTTGGACTAACCCTAATCAATTGACCACCCCTTGGAGCTAGCCTCCAAGGGTGAAAATCACCATGTCTAACAAGGTTAACCACCCTCCTCCTTAAAGCTCTAAGTCATCTATGGAAAAGTGAGAGAGCGAGCTAATTTCAAGCCAAATTGAGCTTTCCATCACCTTTCTCATGCAAAATGAAGAAGAGCACACCCTTCCCCAGATCCCATGCTACTAGCAAGCCATAGTTTGACCAAACCCACCAAAAAATGAGTGAAGCTTGGTCCATAGACCAATCCATATGGAGGAAATACAACTCCTCCTTCCCTAGAGCTTTTCCAGGGGCCCATGAGCCTCTTCGAATCATCCCCACCACTGGAGATCACCGTAGATGAGGTGTGGAATCAAATTGACCCTTTAAGCATTCAGTTTGGGTCATTTTCAAAAATTGATCTCAAGTGAGATCAAACCAAATAGATTTATTCCAAATGAATTTTTCATGGATTTGCAAATGAAATCCAAGTGATTTTGTCACTAAAATCATCAAAAATCATTTGGAATTTATGGTTGTTGATAAGGAAAGCATAATCTCCACCATCCATTCTTACTATTAGGAGGAACAAATGGCTGAGATCTATCCAGATATTTGATTAAATCCCATATAGGATCCATAGGTGAAACCATGACCATCCAATCTCCATCATATGGTCTTAAATAATCCCAAGTGGCCACCACATTTTGAGCTGGATCCAAGTTGATCTAGTTTGTCCAATGGCACAGCATAACGTGGCAAAGAGAGAGTCTATAAATTGCTCTCATTTAACATTTTTCTTGCACAAATATTTTTTCCTCTTCATTCCAACATTCTTACTTTAGCTTTTTTGTGTACAAGGGTAGTTCAAATGGCCATAAGAAGACCATAAAACAACAAGCAAGAGTATCACTTTTGATCTATGTCTGAGGAAGCTTCTTATAGAAAATACAAAGAATGTGGGATAATTAACTCATAACTACATGTACAAGATAAATTGTTGTTTTCTTTTATTTCTGATCTTTTTGCAAGAACCTCTCTCAATTTCTTATCTCTCTAGCTTACCCATTCCATTCCAAACATCTTTTCAAGTTTTTTAATAATCTTATTAAAATTTTTGATTAGACTGCCATTTAATATTGAGTAAGTGGTAGTTAACTTTTCATCGCTGATGTTAATTTTCATGATTACCAGCACATCTCCAATTCTTTCCTATCTCCCCATAGTATAGCTAATGTCTCGACCAATAATTGGTCCACTATCAATATTGTCATTAGAATCTCACACCTTCATCAATTCCAACCCCTGGTTAGTGGCCTTGTGTTAAACATCTGTGTTATCCAACACATGCTAAGATATAATGTTATTCCTAAAGTAGGTGACCAAATCAACAATAGTTCTCTCTTTTCCATTATTACTTATTTCTATATGTCTCACACTCAATTTAATATTATGCATATTTTGATTGATTACATTGAAAATATCACCATCGACAAAAACCTAAAATTCAAAAGAAAGTATAATTTTGCATTAAGACATATATTTGCCTATTTATTTGAGGCCAAATACAACCTTTTTATCTCGAGGAGCTAGACCATATTCCTTCTCACTTCACAAATTTGCACCTTCTATTGTGAGAAGCGGTGGCCAGATTAGGCATAATAGAGGCTGAAGAGGAGGAAGAAGCATGATAGGGGGAGCCTTCAACTCATTGTCGCTACTATTAGGATGCATTGACAGGGTATTTTGCATGACTCAAGCTGAAGATTGATAAACACATTGAAGAGTAAAAACTCATTAGGAAATATACCATTAGTAGTGTGTAGAGGATCGAGCTTAGTTTTAAGCTCAATTTGATGCTCTCCATGGAATCCTCATTCCATAACCACCAAACAAAGGGCACTAAGAATTTTAGGTTTGTTTTTCTTTTGTATTGTAGTGTATATTACCTTATACTGAACATTTGATGTACTTTATACCTCTTTCAGCTATCTTTCATCATTTATTTCATGTTTGTTGTATCAACTAGCATCTAACATAACTTTCTTCGAGTGTACTTTTCATTAACATCGATTGTGTTCTACTAGTTTGTAGTTTGTGTATTTAAAGTTGTTGTGATATTCTCTTCAAAAAAGAAATTTCTAATTTTTTAATAATCAAGTATTTTTTTTTATAATTCAAACCTTTGTAATTGAAGTATGCATTATTAACTCAACAAACATCTTAAAAGTTATCCATGATGATGCGCATATTAGTTTCAAGTGTGAAGTTGCTTATTTACACATCTCTTTTCTTGTGTAAATCACATCCTAAAAATTAGAGTTTTACATGAAGTATTGTGCATAAATATTAATGTGGATATATATGATATTGCCAATTGTAGAATGAATCAAGTGATAACAACTGTGAAGCTAGCATGTTTAAATTTAGATAAAAGCCAAATTAAAAAAAAATCTCCAAAGTAGAAAAGTTTTCTAATAAATCCCCAAAGTAGGGAACTATCAAAATAAAAATAATATTCCCCAAAATAGAGAAGTAACAAAAAATAATAATTCATAGTTCCCTAATTTGACATTATGTGACATGTCATAACATTTGTTTGTCTGCTTGAATCATGTATTAGCATCTCTATCCATTCAACTAAAATTTAAGCAACACTTTATTTTTTAAATGTGTTTAGAAAATTCAATAAATTGAATGATGTCCTTTATATAAGTTATGAATTATAAATAAATGAAAGTATTCTATATAAGTAGAAAATTTTGAAAGAGTGATTAAGATATAATTAATAATGTGTATCATACTATCATTGATAACGTATTCTAAATTTACTTGTTTTATAAGAATATGTGCTATGAATTTTTTTTAGAAATATTTGCTTGATTTCAAATTCACAAATTACCACCATTGTTTGATGTACTCATGTTTTTCATCAACCCTTTTTGAAGTGTCTAAAGGGGAAAGGATTAGTTTTTATTTTCATCTTCCGAACTTTCTTTAGCATCTTTTTTAATCTTTTGCATATTTTTTATATGCTTGTACTTCTAGCATCTTTGCATATTTTTTTAATATTTTTGAGGTATAAACTGAGGGGGAGTTATCTTTTTTTTTACTATTTATGAAACTCCTAAAAATTAACCAAAATGTTTTGCATCATCTAAAATGGGAGATTGTTATCCCCATGAGCCTTTACATAAAACTCTAAATTTTGATGATCATAAACAATCTTGGTTTAAAAATTATTTCCATTGATCATTTGTGTGAGCAGGCTATGATGTTTTCCAAATGCATGAACTATAATTAAGTGAGTTAGAAGACCAAGTCAAGTTCAAATTTTTGTGCCATTGGTCCTAGTATTTATGTTGTATTTTGTCTTCAATGTATCTAGCATGTGAATGAAGAAAAGCTGCCAAGGACACACAAACACACACACAGACACTTAAGAGATCATAAAATTAAAATTTCAAAATTAAACTTTATTAGGAAATCATACTATGTTATCTAGATCATACTGTATGATGATATTTTTTATTTATTATTTTAGCCACCATAATCATAAATCCAAAATAAGTAAGTTGGCCAAATGATAAAGGCTCAACATAAGCATGGAGAGCAAAATGAAGGAGCATGGGCACCAGCCACATTGACGAAGACCCAGCCATAGAGGGTGAGCATCCTAGGAGGAATGATCGGCAAGGATCATTTTAAGTTCAGTAATTCCTTTTAAAGAAGAAAAAATAATCACACTAAAATAAGCCACTGGCCACTGGCCAATGAGCACAAGCCTCAAGTCATGGTGAGTCCCTATTTGTGCACAATAAGCTTTATTTACATGGGGCATTTTTAAGAGTTCACTCTTAAGTGTTCAGTTTTGATTTGAGAAAATTTTAGCCTAAGGCTCTCTCCTCTCAAACTTTATTCTTTCTTTCCCTCAAGAGCAAGGAAATTCTCTTATCATTTATTAAGATCATTTAAATGATAATAAAAGTGGGCCTTCTTAAATTCTCTCAATTACCTACTACCCCTCTGTTCACTAACCCTTTTTCTCAGGTGTCACCAAAGATTATGTTTCAACCTATGGATAGATTTGGATCCAACATCTTTTTAAGTATGGTGAGCGTGAGTGATGCTAAGAACTAAGAGTCAGATACAAAGCATAGGACATTCAACATGAAATAACCCTCCATAAATGGATCTATATAACTAATAATTTGCCACTCACTGGAACATGAAAGATAGAATGACTCACCTGGTGAAGGCTTCCATGGGGAAAACCAATCATAAACCAAGCGCGGTAGAGAATAAAGATCATCAGGATCCATGACATGCCAAACTCACCAAGCAAGAAGAGAATATCTCAAACTCTCAACTTGGATGATGAGTCTTATCTCTCAAGTGAAGAAAAAGATGCATCTAAAGAGCAGACGACTCCTACAAAATTTTCTTCGTTGAAGATAACTTAGGCTCACCCTTCAAAATCTCATATTTGAAATCATATGGAAGTTCAATAGACTCAACGGATCATACTATTTATTTTGAGTCTACAACGTCACTATTGAACATGAATAACATAACGAAATGCTTATTTTTCTTTACCACATTCAAGGAATTAGCATTTAGATGGTTCTCACACCTCCCACTAGCATAATCTTATTCTTTAACTTTAAGAAGATGTTTGCCAAAAATTTCTCTAGTACTCAGAAGTTGTTGAAGGGTTCCTAGCCTTTCTTTCAAATAAAGAAAGAGCATGGTGAGTCATTAAGTATGTTTATCACTAGCTTTTAGAATGAGATGCTTGATGTTAATGATTTGGAACCAGCGATGCCTTAAGCCGCATTCACTTAAGGTTTGAAAAAAGGACCATCCATGTATGCCCTAGGGCTCCAATAGACCATGACACTTACTAAATTACTTGAGATAGTGAACAATCATGTGAATGTTGAGAAATATAATAAAGTCACTCAGATGAATCCTTAATAATTTCCAAAGGCTTATTGAAGAGACCACATTTAGAATGATCACTCAGAGATAGAGTTTGAGCATGAAGACTAGAAAAGAGAAGGTAGACAAAAACACTCACACCTAGATAAGACTTTGAGAACTGCGTAACTCACTACTAAAGATATGAATACGCATAACCCGCTATAGGAACTCCACTATGGGTGTCAATAGCTGAGTTGGCAGAAGCCATTCAAAATAAAGATTTCTTCAAAAGAATGACACCAATGAAGATCAATGGTGCCCATAATCATTCCAGATATTACATCTACCACAAAAACTATGAGCATAACAAAAAGAAATGCAGCCATTTAATAAGCTTAGTTGAAGAATTAATAAAAGTAGGGATGCTCAAAGAGTTCACTAGAGGAAAGGATGATGAAGTCATTGAGACAAGGAATGGACTTGATCCAGCATGTGCCATCCACACCACAAGAGTGGTACCCACCATCTTCAAGGGAAATAGAGAGTCTTCATTAAGAGTGAATCTAAAATTACTACAATTTGGAGACATCAACTCAACGGCCATGGTGTGTGCCATTCACCTCCATAATTCTGCAACTTTCTCAAAAAATAAAAAAAAATACCCTCATGTATAACCCATGCAATGACACAATAATTATCATGGTGTTAATCACCAATTTTCAAATTATGATTATATTAATTAATAGAAGGAGCTCATTCAACATCATCTTCAAATCTAGTTTTAAAAAATTGGGTTTGGTGAGTTCCAATTTCACCCTTACGGGAAGACTACTATTTGTATTTTCAAGAGAAAGAAGAGAAACTAAAGGAATAATTAATCTCCTTGTAACTTAGGGGAAGAATGAGATATAATATATAGTGATGGCCAACCTCATCATAGTGGAAGCACCGACTACCTATAACATCATCATTGGCTAAAAATTACTCAACACATTCAGGGTAGTGGTGTCTATTTACAATGTAGCTATAAAGTTCACCATAGGGGCAAAGAAATCATTATCAAGGGAAATCTAAATTAATCTAAAACCTGCTACCTCAAAGAGGTGGGTGAGTCTAGTAAAGGGGATGAAGTCCTACAACTAGATATTACACACTTTAAAATCAAATTTCTTGAGGAGATAGAAGAAATACTGACCTCTCCCAATCATGTGTGAGTTCTTGCGAATAGCTTAACTTTCTACCCTGAGCATAGGAAACTCCTCATTCAAACCCTCCAAGTAGACATCAACACATTTTCCTGAACCATGTTTAAGATGATGGGTATTGATATCAATGTTGCTTATCACTGCTCAAATGTTTGTAAGGATGCTTGACCCATAAAGAAAAACATAAGGTAAATCACAATATTACTCATCAAACCCATCAAAGATAAAGTTACCAAGTTACTCAAAGCTAACTTCATTGATAAAGTCCAATACCCTTAATGGCCATGGTACAAAGTCAAACGGTTAGCATGTCTCAGAGATAGATATCTCCTTCCCTGAATAAACACATATGTTGAATTAGTAGTGGGCTACTCCATGATGAGTTTTCTAAACACATTCTCTAGGTATCACCATATACAAATGCATTTTATCAACTCATAGAAGATATCCTTTATCACACTAGAAGAACTTTATCGCTATATAGTAATGCCCTTTGAGCTCAATAATGAGGGATTAGAGGATGGTTGATCGAGTATTCAAAGATTCAAAAGGATAAAATGTGGAAGTTTATGTTAAAGACTTGCTGGCCAAAAGCAAGTCACCCACACAACATATTTCAAAGATTTTAAGGAGAGCTTCATCAATATAGAAAAGTATAGCTTGTAGCTAAATCCCTTGAAGCACACTTTCAGTGTTAGGTTTATTAAACTTTTAGGATTTTTCATTACATTTAAGGAATAAAAGTTTAATTTTAATAAAGTAAAAGCCATAATCGAGATGACCTTACTAAGAACTGGAAATATTGTACAATGACTCATAGGGCAAATCATCAAATTGAACTGATTCATCTTTAAAGCTAGAGAACATTGCTTGCTATTCTTCAAAGTTCTTAAGGGAGCCAAAAAGTTCAAATTGACCTTAGAGTGTGAGAAGGCTTCATGTGATTTGAAGAACCTAATCACCTCACCACCTTAATTACAAAGTCCAAAAGAATGAGAAACGCTATTATTATACCTTAAAGTTGGAGAAGACTTTGTCATTTGAATTCTCATTAGGGATGAAGGTGAAAAGCAATGGCCTATCTACTACATCAGTAAATCTTTGAGAGGAGCCAAGATAAACTAACAAATTATGGAAAAACCTGCACTTGCACTCATTATTTTAGTGTGATGGCTTCAACCATACTTCCTAGCACATTCGATCCAAGTTGTCATTGATAATCCTCTAAAATCTATACTCACCAAACCAGATCATTCATAAAGCTTGTTGAAATGATCAAAATAATTGAGTAAATTTGATATATCTTACTAACCTTGGATGATGGCCAAAGCTCAAGTGCTCGTTAACTTCCTCATCAACTTTTGCAACTCATAATAAATCCCAACCAATCAAGAGCCACTATGGCAACTATATGTGTATGGGTTATCTGTTGAACAAAACATGGGCATCGACATTGTGCTGAAAAGCCTAGTAGGAATCACCATAATAAAATTGATCAAATTTAGCTTTCAATCAAAAAAATAATTAATTAGAATATAAAGCTCTGCTCATCTAACTCAAGTTTTCTAGAGGACTCGAGGCATTACACATCATGGCTTTTTTAGACTCATAACTAGCGGTGAGACAAGTCAATCAAGACTATGAGGTTAGAGAAGAGAAATTAAGAAAATAATTTCCCAAAGTTAAAATAGAAATTAGATGGCTAGAGTACTTAAAAATTAAGAAGATACATAGAGAGAAAAACTAGCTCGCAAACCCAATGTCCAAAGTTCATGGGCTTGTGAGGCACACCTCTATTTGACTCACTTGACCAAGTACAAAAGAAGATGAATCTATGCAAATAAATAATGAGCACCTTTTGAGTTGGATTGATCCTATTAAAAAACCACAAAATAGGGAGATAGAAGACTACAAAATATGTGGAGAGATTCAAATTAAAGGTTACCCAATATGTGCTAATTAGCAACATGTTTTTTTTTTTTGAAGGTCTGCAACTTCACTCAACATGAGATGCATGTGAGAAATAGAGCAAATAAAAGTACAAGAAAAGATACACTCTAATGAATGTGATAACCATTCATGTAGCAGAACACTCATCCACAGAATGTTGAGGCAAAGGTACTTGTAGCCCACATTAAAGAAGGATGTAAAAACATACATAAGAAGGTGCAAGTAGTGCAAAAAATTTGCTCCACTTTAATAATAGCCATCATTTCCCCTATAACCTATTACAACCCTCTTAGCCCTTTCCCATTTAGAGGAATTGGACCCTTGTCGATGGCTAGTAGACAAAGAAGATTTATTCTAACCATGATGGACTATCTTAGAAAATGGATTGAAGTAAAGCCACTCATGAAAATAACCACTCAGGTAGTTAAATACTTTATCAAGACTGACATCATTTACAAGGATGGATTGCATGTGACTATTATCATAAACAATGTCATAATTTACCAACTAAGGGAATGACAAAGACCTCAAAAAATTTTACTCTTGAGGCAATCAATGTCTTGTTTATTATATTTATTATCTTCATGTTCATTAGAAATTCATCTAATGAGGTTAGGATTTCACAAGTACCTAGTTTGATGTTAAAAATGCTTTATGAGCAAAAACAAAATACTCGGGGAACTACGTGATGACTCAGGATACTTGGCACACCATTTTTGGTCTAAAGAAAAGGTCCCACTTAATAAGCTACAAAAAGCTCAAGTATGAGATCCAAAATCTTAATGCACTATTCCTGGCCTGAGAATACTAACATCAAGCAAAGCATTCTTTTAAGTGGGAAACACTTGGAGAGCTATGAGGTTACTTGGGACACTTTACGCACTATTTTTGGCCCAAGAAAATGATCTCACTCAGTCATCTAAAAAATGCTTGAGTAGGAGATCTAAATACTTGGTGCACCATTTTTTGCCTAAGGATTCTAAAGTCAAATAAGCAATTCTTAGGTTTAAATTGCTAAATACTCACTTAAACTAATTTTATAAGTTAAACTATAAGACCAACACCTCATGTGGTCAAAAACTTGATGAAAGACCAACTCTTCTAGTAGGTGACTAACGTTTAAGATTGATACTCGGTGAGGTCGATGACTAAGGTGTGAGACTGACACCTGTGAGGTCGAGAACTTGGTAAAAGATCAACTCTCCTAGTTAGTGATTGAAGTGTAAGACTAACATCCCATGAGGTCAGTGACTAGAAGTATAAGATTGATGCACTGTGAGGTTAACAACTTGATTCTTGATAAAAGACCAACTCTCCTAGTTAGTGAGTAAAGTGTCAGGCCAACACTTTGGGAGATTGACGATTAAAAAATAAGATAAATACCTTATGAAGTTGCTAACTTGGTAAAATCTAACTCCTTTAGTTGGCAAAATAAAAAGCTAACTCGCTATAATAGGTAGCCAATATGATGACTCCCCATAATCTTCAATCAGAGAATAATGAATACACCCTGTAATCAATAATCATATTTTTGTAAATACTAGACAAACTATCAATATGCAAGTGAGCATTGTACAACCATCAAAATAAAATATACTTGATAAGAATAAAAGATATTTTGTAGAAAAAAGAGGTACATCCTTTTCATTTATGAGAATAAAGTTATAAGTGGCTAGTATGGGACAACAAGAGTACTTCTCTTCTAACTGGCAACAAAGATAAGAGAGAAGAGAGAAGGAAGAAAGGAAAGAGGATCAGCTCGTGCTACTCTCATCATCAAAGGAGTTTGAAAGGGTGATTATGTTGGAGAAGTTTAAGAACTGGGAATTCAGCTGACCATGCTTTACAAACTTGATAATGATAAAGTTGAAACTAACATTGAACTCTTACTATAATAGTCCCTTATACTCATCAAATTTAAGAAGCCTATGAGCTCCACCTCCCTTTTTTGAAATTCCTTGATACAACAATAAAGATCTTCTTCCAACTCCCTCTTTACCTCAACAAGATGAGTGAGCTAAGTCACTGCCCATTCTTTCTCCTCCCTATTGACATCATTTTTGGATGAGGTTAACATCATTTCTAAAACAAGAAATTATGACACCTAATCCTTGATTAAGAGCATCCTGATCTAAGCACTGAGGTCACTATGCTTAGTGACCTAGTGAATTCTCTTAGGGTTTGACCTAACCTAATAGGATTAGGTGGATCTAAACCCAACCCAAATCTAAACATACTTAAATACACTCCAATTGAAAATTAAATCTAATTGAACTTAGGCTAAGGTAATTGGGATGGCTAACCCAACTACCCTATTTAAGCTCAAAATCACTTGAAAAAAACAATTCAAATAAAATTATAATAAATTTAAATTGCATTAAATAAAAAGTATAAAATCATTACATGAATATGAATGGAGTCAAATCCAAATGAAAGTTAGCCATTGAACATAGGGTTGACTTATGTGGGTCCCACCAAGTCAAAGGTCAACCCACCATAATTTAACCAAAATGAATCATTCCAAAGCCTTCATTAATAAAACATGCTTAAACATGATTCAAATGAATCCAAAACTAATAAGGCCTTAAATGGGATTATTAGATCATCTGATCTAAATGAACCTAAATGGACCTTGTTAGACTCAAACTCAAATTAAATCAAAAATAACTTAAATTAATTGCCTAAAATCATTTAAAAATCACCATTAAACATAATTTGACCAGTTATAGGGTTAAATTTGATAAATTTGGTCAATGGTCTGAATTAAACTAATGTTAACCCATTAAGATCTAAATTGGGTCAAAGTGTGTTATAAATTCAAAACAAATGAAATTCATTGAACCAAACTATTTCTAATACTTGGCTAAATACAATTAACAAGTGGTAAATACATTTTGATTGAGTCAAGATAGTCATTTGATTCAATTGGATTCAATCTAACTCATTTAAGCCATAATGGGTTAACTATTGAAATAAACAAATAATCAATTCTAAATCTCATGAAACTCATTAATTGGAAACTTTTTAAATGAATACATAAACATAATTAAGGTCTAAATCTAAGATCAATCCATTAAATAGAATAAACTAGACCAAGATAAAAGGGAAAATACCTAAGTGATATAAATCAAAGTGTTTGTACTCAAACCTAAACTAATCACATTAGAATGTATCTAAACTCATCCTAAGATGTGTTTAGGGTAATTAGCATCCAAGATTAAGGAAACTAAGAGGGTCCAAGTCCATCCAAAAAGGAGAATATTCCATGGAGAAAGAATAAAGCATGGAGACAAATCATTTTCCCAATCCATTTTCTCACCTCCATTCCTCATCCTAGCTAACTTAGACTAACCCCAATCAACTAACTACCCCTTAGAGCTAGCTTCCAAGGGTGGCAATCCCCTAGGTTGACCACGGTTGACTTTTCTCCCATTAAAGCTCTTGGCTATCCATGGAAAAATAGAAGAGAGATTTACTCAAGTCATTTTGAGCCTTCCAAAGCATTTCTCAAGTGAAACGAAGAAGGGCACACCTTTCCCCTGATCCCCTCACCACTGACAAGCCAAAGTTTGATCGGACCAGTCAGAAAATGAGCAAAGCTTAGTCTATAGACTAATCTAGAAAGAAATTCAATTCCTTTCACCCAGAGGCTCACCGCATTCCCACAAAACTTTACAAATCATTCCCACCTCCAAAAATTTCCACCAACATGGTATGGGTTCAAACCAACCACTATTGCATTCAATTTTGGTCCTTCTTGAAATGAACTTGATCTCAAGTGAAATGTGTGCTAAATGCTCTTTTGATGGATTTGAAAATTAAATCAAGTGATTCTACCACTTTAATCACTAGAAATCACTTGAATTTAATGGACGATGCTTATTTTTCATCGTTGATAAAGAAGATCCAATCTTCACCATTCCTTTTTTCTGTCAGAATGGACTGAGATTTAGTTAGACATCCAATTAAATCCTATGATCCACGGGTGAAATTGTGATCAACCGATCGAAGATCGGATGGTCATAAATCATCCCGTGTGGCCACCTCTTTTTGAGCTATATCCACGTAGATCCAACTGGTCCAATAGCACCGTGCCACATCACAAACAGCATCGCATCAATACCATGTGGTGTTGACCATTTAAAATAGAAATTCCTAATTTTTTGGAAGTTAAAAATTTCAAAAAATTCTAAAAACTTTAAAAATTCATAAAAATATAATTTTTTAACCAAAAAAAAAATGCAAATAAGGGCTCTATGGATTCATCTTAATGAGAAGAATCCATTAAACCTTAAATCCCCAGTTTTTATTGAGCATTTTTAGGTTAATTTAAGTTTAAATGAAAATAATCAAACTCAAATTAAGCTCAAACCATTAATCCAATTAATTTGAAACTTTGGGGAATTGAAATTAAGATTAAAACCTACCTTTATAAAAGTTTCATGATTTATTAAAAAGAAAATCAATGGATATGTAAATTTCAACCATAAACTATTAATTTAATGAAATAAATTAATAGTAAATTAAGGAAATCATGGAAAATTATAAATTTAATTTAAATCATCATAATAAACCTTAACAAACCTAAATAAATCATTAGAACACTTAAGGAAATTTCTCCAACCCTCTAAATCATGGAATTTGATTAATCGTACAATTAGGATTTAATGAAATAATTAAAAATATAAAATCTAATCAAACCTTAGGTTAATAATTTATTAAATTCACAATGAAATAATTAATCAATTTAAATGTAAAATTAATTAGTCTCTGAATTTCATACATAAATATGAAATTCCTTAAATCCTTTGAATCTATTTGGGTTAATAAACAATATAATCCTAAATATAAGTTAAAGAAATTAATTAAATTAATCAAATAACTTGAAAAGGCTTAGAATTAAGTTGGAAGCCCAAAGTAGTTCATTTCTTATGCTTCTTAGGTTATGATTAGTAAAGAAAACTCTATCTTAATAAATGAGGATACGTAATGAACTTTAACATATAAGGTTACATTAAGCTTAATTTGAATAAGAAATTAGAAAGCATATGATAATGAATTCCTTAAATGATAAAATCAAGACTTCCTAAAGATTGATTAAAACTAATTGAATTAATTTATCTAAATTCATATACAATAATATTAATGAAATGAATGAATAAAATCATCACTTGAAATTAATTAAGTTAACTTATCCAAATTCACCAACATACCATTATTGAAATGAATAAATGAAATTAATTAAAATCAAATAAATCTAAATGATAAATTAAGAATATATAAATGACTTTGGATAGTAAATCAGTGAGTTAGTTCTCTTCTCTGGGAATTTGTTTGATCTTGAAATATTATAACTACCAAATTTATACTTTTACTTTAAAACAAATATTTCATTAGAGACTCATCTCAAACTTTATTATCTCCATTCACTTATCTCACCATGAGTTATGAGTTTGAGTAGGCTGCCACATGAGTGGCTACAAGTCCTCTAGCAAATCTCAATCCAGTGAGTAAAGCTTCATACTCTTCTTGATTTTTTGCCACCTTAAAGATGAATTTAATTGATTGGGTTATGGTGACCCCTGTTGGGCTCTTCAATACTATTCTTGCTCCCATAGTTGGTTTGTTAGAAGAACCATCAACATATAATTGTTATAAGGGATCAATTTTGATAAGAATATCTTGAGAGATGTTGAAGTCAACAAGGAAATCTGCTAGTGCTTGAGTTTTGATCATGGTTCAGATAGAATAAGATATGTCAAATTCACTTTGTTCTACAAACCACCTAAGCAATCTTTTTAAATTATTAGGCTTAGAGAGCACATACAAGTGGATTATTAGTAATGACTTGTATGGAGTATGCTTGGAAATAAGGTCGTAGCTACATGGCTAAGGTAATTAGTGTGAGTGTATATTTTTCATGAGCAGGTATTTCAACTTGGTACCTCGCAGGGTCATTATTTCCCACCTTCTTCTCTAATTAGGACTAAGCTGATCGAGTATTCTCTTACTCTTAAGTATAGCAAAAGGCCTTCTCCAACTTTTGGGATCTATAATAAAGAAGGAGATGTGAGTAGAGTCTTCAACTCTTTGAAGGATTTTTCACATTCTATGGTCTACAAGAACTTATTCACTCCCTTGAGAACCTTGAAAAATGATGAGCATCGTTCTCCAACATTTGAGATGAACCTATTTAGTGTTGTTATTCACCTAGTAATTCACTACACTTCTTTCATATTTTGAGGTTGAGGGCATGTCAAGTATGGCCTTCACCTTATCTAAAATTGCCTTTATTCCTTTAAGAGTAATGAGGAACCCTAACAACTTTCATGCACTTACACCAAAACACACTTTAAAGTGTTAAGGCAGATATTATACCTTTTAAGTGTGGAGAATGTCTCTTCAAGGTCTTGAATATGTTGCACTGGCGACTTACTCTTGATGAGAAAGTCACCAACATAGACTTCCATATTTCTTCCATTTTATTCTTTGAACTCTCAGCTCATAAGCCTCTGGTAGGTCACCTTTGTGTTCTTGAGCCTGAAGGGCATGACTCTATAGCATTATAATTCTTTAGTGATAATGAAAGTTATTTTCTTAAAGTCTGTAGGGTGCATTTTAATTTGATGATATCTTGAAAAGTCATTTAGGAAACTCATAACCATTTTAGACTATTTATATGTGAAAAACTTGAGTGAAGACTCTTTGGTTATAGCTTAGTAACTAACCATTTGAGGGCTTCGATGATATCTCACTACCATTCTACTAGGGTGAGTAAGACTTTTTTACAACTCTTCTGCTTCAATGAGTGGAAGATTTGGAGCACACCTTTATCTTCCATCAATTATGACACTTGCTTATCGTGACGACATCAAAGTGGGTTGCTAAAGCTCCTCCATGGCAACACCTTCTCTTTGAAGTGAGACTCATTCTTCTCAGACTCACCAATCTTACGATGAATCAATAAAGAAAAACTCTCCATCATTTCTTAAATATATGTTAAAGAGAAGCTTGTCTCTTTAAGAAAGCTGGGGGTGCTAAATCTACCATCAAAGGAAGCTCCATCCCCAAAGAAAAAATCAAAATCGCCTAGTCACTACTTGATGGAGCTGCTAAAAGATCAGTGACAATGAAAACCTCTTCCACAAAAATCACCCCTACATGATGAGAAGCAATATCATCAACTATAAATAAAGGAATTCCTATAAAGAATCTGATTAGAGGCATCATCCTTAAAAAAAGAAACCACTATTGAAGTAAATTAACTTCCTCGTTACTTGGATGATGCCTAAATAACTCATTTAGTATATTATCAACACTCATCTCTAATCTACTTAAAGGTTCTAATGGATTAACTATGGTAGCAAGTGTCTAACCATCATCTCCCTCTATAGATTCATGAAAATCGACACACTCAGCTATAAGATTAAAAAGATCACATGAGATTGTATAAAAAACAATAAAGTCATAGAAGGTGAAATTCATACTACAGTAAGATAGTCTTCAACTACCCTTATTGATATTTCGCCAACCTACCCATAATAACTTTTGTCCTCTTGATAGGAACACACTCCCACTGGGAGCATCCATAAAAATAACACTTTCAATGGGAACACTTGCCTCTACTCATGTGTCCTTATTAACAGTCTTAGCTAGAGGTCTAATATCACTTGCAATTGGAGCCACCAAAGAACTCACCTTAATTGAAAGCACTACAATGAGTTAATCACATTGGTTTTCTTCCTTTTTCTTTGTAAATCAAACCAAAACTCAGTGGGATCTATATTATCATGTGGTCTTTTAGAGTCCATGATAGAGTTCACTCTATCAACAAAAGGAACTTTGTAGAAAAAGTTAAGATAAATTCTATAAAAATCATAGAAAAAAAAAATTAGCTTTGTCGATCTGATTTCTTTCATAACCTAAGGCGCAAAGAAAAGACTAAAGGGATGAGTCAATTCAAAGGTGATATGAAGTAAATATCAAAAATATTTTTGGTCAAAATTTTATGAATTAAAAGCTGAGAATTAATATATATATTTTCCTTTTTTCGATTCACCTCTAAGGAGCTGAAGAATTGAATTGCTAAATGTATACCCATAAAGTATGCATGAACCCAACGAGTGCTCATATGTGATAAACGATCAATATGAGAGCACCAAGGCAATATAAGTAGAATTTAAGCAAGTAATTCATTCTCCTAGGAGGACTCACTTTAAGTGGGTGAACAGGAGGAGAGATCGCCCTTGTAAAGTAGCCAATGACTCACCACCTCGCACATGAAGACTTATCTCACTCATGAAGACTCGCCTCACACACAAAGATTCACCCACATACTGGTGCCCACATAGCCAAGCATTCACATCAGCAACTTACCCCACCTACCCAAGTGACTATACATAGGAACTCACCACTTGACACACATCACTCACCTACTCTATAGATCAGTGGTGAGTTGCTTATGTAATTGTCATAACTAATGTGTACTTTTATTATGTATCCTCCCCTAAGTCCTATAAAAATGATATTTTTGAGGGGTGGGGACTTTATTCCCTTTAGCTTTTCTATGGTTTTAGGAGCGAGAGAGAGATTCTTTTACTTAAACCTCTGCTTGTACTTGTATTCCCAGAGATAGTGAAATTCCTTACATTCTTTTGCACTTTTCTATTCTATTTATATTTACTTTATTCCACTTGAACTAGCCATGTATTTTATATACCTAAAAAAGTATTTCATTAGTCTATGAACAAATTTCTATTCAACTATATGTGTCATGAAATTTTTAAAAATAAATAATACATGTGGTAATTTCATTATATAAGGCAAGAAAAATCATGTAAATTTTATGGCTATAAGTGTTCATGTTCCCAAGCTACCTCAAGAACATTAAAGAATGGCAAGAAACATTCTCCCCCCTTAAAGATGAACCTGTTTAATCTGTCGACTCACTTTTTGAGCCACTAAGCCACTTTCATTATTTTTGGTGAAGACATCTCAATTATTTCCTTTACTTTATTGGGATTCATCTTTATGCCTTTAGGAATGATTAGAAATCCCAAGAATTTGCCTAATCTAGCATAAAGTTCACACATGTTGTACTTCTTCAAAGTGGTGAATGTTTCCTTTAGATCTTGAATTATTGTATAGGAGACTTACTTGTAACTAAGAAGTCACAGATAAAAATCTCCACATTTATCCCTTTTTGCTCCTTGAACTCTTGATCTACTAACCTTTGATAGGCTGCCCTTGCTTTTTTGAGCCTAAAAGGTATTAATCTATAATAATAGAGTCTTTCTCTAGTAATAAAGGATATCTTTTTTGAGTCAATGGGATGCATCTGTATTTGATGGTTCATTGAAAATGCATAAAAAAATCATCATCAAATTACCCACTACTGAATCAACAAGTACATCTTTTTGAGGTAGAGAATACCGATCCTTCAGACTTGTTGAGTTTAAATTAGTGAAGTCAAAGAACATTCTACACTTTTGCACTTCACTTCTACACAATTACCACATTGGACACCCATTATGGGTATTAAATTTTTTTGATAAAGTTGGCTTTAAGTAACTTGGTGACTTCCTCTTTAATGGGCACATCAAATAGTATTGTAGTCTTCCTTATTATTTGCTTTATTGGTTGGACACCTTTGTTAACATTGAGCTGATGAAAGTTGTGTTGATATTAATACTTAACATTTTCACTTAGTCTAAGCGAATGCATCTAGATTGTACAAGAGAGTTTGGATAAGTGCTTCCTTATGCTTGGGGCAGGAAATTGAGCTAACTTTGAGGACTTGCAATGGTCATGTGTAGAAGGAATCTATTATATTTTCTCAAGAATGATGGCTCTAATTCATGTGACATCTAATTGTAAAATTTCATCTTCTCTTCCTAACCTGCTTATGGCACTCAAGTAGCAAGTTTTGGATTGATTCAAATTACTTTTGATAATTATTTTCTCATATCCTATTAGGAGTTTGACAACTACATGGTACTTTGAACCACTACCCTGAATGTGTTGAGTAGTGGTCTACTAAAGATGGTCTTATAGGTGGCTCTAGCCTCCACTATGACAAAGTTAGCCATTGCTATGAATTACTTCTTTTCTTCCCCCGAGGTCATGGGGAGAGTAATCTCCCCTTCCATTTCTCTATTTTTTTCTAAGAAACTGTATAGTGATCCTCTAATAGTAGTGAGTTTAGAACTTGTCAACCCTAGTTTATCAAAGATATACTTGAAAATGATATTAATTAAGTTCATTATATCGATTAATATACTCTCATTTTGATAATTAATGATTAATATTGTGATGATGATTGCATCCTTATAAGGATTACCAATGGAAAATTTATTTTTCTCAAAAATAATTATAAGAACTATGAATGTGTGTGGTGCATGCACCATGGTTGTCAAATTAACATCCCTAGGTGATAGTCATTTGAGGTTTTCTTTCCTTAAGGATTCTCCGCCACCTCCAAAAATAATGGGTACGACACCTGTGATATGGATTGCATGTGTTGGAGCATGTTCTTTACTTATTTTAGTGACTTTTTTATTCTTTTGCCTAGTGAATTCTTTGAGTTTTCCAACTTTTATTAAATGATCAACTAAGTTCCTTAGGCAATGACATTCCTCAATGTCTACCCATGGTTATGGTGATAAGCATAGTCTTGGAGTGATTGCAGACCCCTTCCATTTTCTTAGGCAGTGGTCATTTGAAGTATTTTTTTAATCTAGATGGCTTTTACTAACTCGACCATTGAAACCATTAAAGGAGCTGCCAAGGTGGGTTGTGAGTTTGAAGTCTAAGGGCATATCTGAAGGGTCCTTTTTATGCTCTATGAGAGCTCGATTGGGGTTACTATGAGCTATAAGTCTTTAATCTCTAGTATTTCTCATTGAAAGCAAATGATGAACTTTCTTAAGGATTCGCTATATTCTTGGATCATTTATAGAAAAGCTTAGGAACTCCTCAAAGGTTTTCGAGTGCTCATGAATTATGTGATGAACATTCTGTCAAAATCAACAAATGAGATTATGACCACTACTAGGAGACAATAGAGCCAGCTAAGGGTTGACTCTTTGAAAATGGTAAAAAAAAGGTGGCACTCTATCACATCATCCAAGTCCAACAGCAACATTGTTGACTCAAAGTATATTATATGATCAATCGTGTTTGTTTAACCTTTGTATGATTCCAACTGAGGGGTATTGAACCTGTGCATGGGGTGAACTTTCACGATCTTCATGGAGAAGTCATTGGTCAAATTCGCCTACTTCCTTTGTGTCTTCTTCTTCACTAGTGTTGTATGACACTTCTTAAGCCCAATGAGTCATCAATCTTTAGGATCCCTCATTCTCTTTAGGCTTTAGTTCCTTATAGTTAATTTTCTTCATAGTTGTCTACACTAGAGTGATTCTATATTCCATGTATGTTAAGTCCTATTACATGGCAATTTGTTGGGCATTTTGCTCAATGCCTGTTGAATGATTTTGTGTTGAGTGTCCCACTTTACTTTGTATCTGACTCTTGGTTCTCAACCTCATCTACACTCACTTCACCTAAAAGAATGTTGAATTTGAATCTATCCATGGAGTGAGATAGAACTCTCTAAGATACTTGAAAAATAAATTAATAGAAACTAAAAGAGCTGTAAAATTATACCTAATTTTATTATTCCATCAAGATTTAATACAAGCATATAAAGCTATGTCACTCCCCCCAAAAGAAGTAGAGAAAAAGAAAAAGGATCCCTCCCCCTTTGAAAGAATCCTTGGGGATATAGTTACATATATTAAGCACATGTAAGATAAGTTAAGCATAAGTGAAGAGTCATCTTAACACAAGGTGAGTGTTTTTTGGCAAATGATAAGCTCCATAGCCTGTTGGTGCAAAGAACCTGCTATTTTTTATGTGGAGAATTTGTATGTCTTGATACTGGTCACTAAACTTTAGCTGGTTGTGTTGTCCACTCTTTCTTGGTCACACGCTAGCTTTTGGCGATTTGCTTATGTGCCCGATTTCTATACTTTGTTCTTCAAGCTTCCTTCTTTGACTCGCCTTATGCATGGAGAGTCTTTTTTATCAAATAGCTCACTTCTATAGATCTAATCTTTTTCTGGTGATGATTTATTGTGAAGGCTATTCTGGTTTACATATATTTGGACATATAGCATCCTTTAAGGAATCCACAAAAGAATTATCACCATAGACACCCTCAGGTTTTGAATAAACCAACAAGATGGTTAAAGTTGATTCTCTAATTTATGATGGGGTCCATGAACCCAATATATTTTCAAATTAGCTTACTCAGATGGATGAGTTCTTTGATTGGTATTAGATGGATGACTATCAAAGGAGTATATTTACTAAAATAAAATTTTAAGACCATGCCAAAAAAATTTCTTTAGAAAGAGTTCCTAGTTAGAAACATATCCACATAGTTATGGGTGAAAGAGATGCTTAAGGCTACATAATATATTATAAATTATGAAAATAAATTACATGAGTATTTGATTACCCTTAAGTAAGAAAACATGCAAGTAGTAAAATACATTAACACATTCAAAGAATTTATGTCTAAAACTAGTTGAATTGACCAGGAGTGGAAATTATCCAATAAGTTTTTTATTGGTCTTAAGAGAGACATTAAGGATGAGGTAGAGTTATAAGATCCTAAGACTCTTGAGGGTGTTTTTTATTATTTGCTTCTGTAAAAGTATAAGAAAGCCTCTTCATCTAGATCCAAGGTCCAAAATCCTTCTATAAAGCATACTCATATCTTAATTGATGGTCTACTATTAGACCTAAAGACTTTCAACCTCTAGTTCCTTACCCAATAGGAATGCCATTAAGTCATCTTCAAAGAAAAGGGACATAGTGTACTTTAAGTGCCATGATAAGGTAACACATGTAGAATCAGTTTAAAGGAGAGAAAGTAAATAATAGAGTTAAGGAGATTCATGATAATACTTCTCTTTTATATGAGGAGATAGAGCATGTGGGACACTAAGAAAGTGTTATGATAAAGATTAGAGGAGAAGGATCATTCTCATCATGTATGCGATTTATGAGAAGAACAGATGTAAATAAGTGATAGATAGGCCAAAATCATAGCCTAAATCATTTCATGTAAGTTGGATGAATCACACCTCCTCACCCATCATATCTAGGTATTTTGTGTTTATAAAGATAGGTAACTATGAAGAGAATTTTGTGAGATGTTCTACTTATGGAGATAACACATATTTTATTAAGTAGATCTTAGCTTTAAGATCTTCATGTGATTTATTATGATTGAGAAAACAAAAAGATTATAAAATTATTTAATATAATGCTAATGGAAAAACATGCATCTACTCTTTCACACAAGCCTAGCTTTAAAATCTAACCAAAGCTTAGTTGAAAAAAAAGTTCTAAACTTCAATTGATTGTGATATCATCCCCTACTAAGGAGATTACTTCTGATTAATCCTTGATAATCCTACACATTCACCTTTACTTTTAGACAGAGAGTAGAAAAATGTAGAATTCAACATTGTGCTTAAAATTTTTTCTAACCCCACACATATAAGTTAAATAAGAATATTTGATGACATACTAGATGGATTGCCACATATGAGAAATATTTAGTTGTCCAATAATTTTATATTGAGTTATTAGCTACCCAATTTACATATGATCAAATTAACCTTGCATAACATGTCACACAAGCCTAGCTCTATGATCCAACCGAAGCTTAGTTAAAAAAAGTGTAAAACTTTAAATGATTATGATATCATTCCATACAATTAAAGAGATTACTTCTAATTAAGTCTTTTAATGTTCTGGCCATTCACCTTTACCTATAAATATGAAAGTAGAAAAACTATAATTTAGTTCTTAAGGAATTATCTTACCCCACTAATATAATAGAAGTTGCACAAAACCTCCTAAGTATCAAATACATTCTATAGCATATTCCCTGCTATATGAGTTTAATGACTTATACCGATGACCAACTAGATGGATTGCCACATATGAGAGATATTCAATAAGCCATTCATTTCATACCAAGTTCTTAGTTACCCAATTTACCAAAATATTGATTTAAGCTTATAGAACATGCCTGTGTTAAGAGATAAGTAGATGAATTGCTAATGAAATGCTTCATTTAAGAAAATTTAAGTTATTATGTAGTATTGGCACTGATAAATTTAAAGAAAGATGGTACTTGGATACTATGTATCTATAATAGAGCTACAAATTAGATCATTAAATATAGTTTCCAATCACAAAATCTAAAAATATGTTAAATCACATTACAAACTAAAGTTGGCATGGGCTAGGGTTGGATCACTTTGAGTGACCCAAATGGTAGATGGTGACTCTCTTAGGATGCCTTGGAGAGTAGGAAAGATCTTGGTAGAGTTTAATTTGGATATAAGTTTAAGTTATACAATTACTTAGGGTTGACAAACATAAGATAGGCAATAAACTCAAATCTAAACACCAAATTCATCTATAGAAATCAAAATAACATGAGATTTAAATCAATTTGTAGATAAAAAAGTTTGTTTATTATCTAGAAAGTTTCAAGTATGGGATGTAGGTATTTTTATATGAATTTCTTCTAAGACTGGTTACTAGATAAATTGTCTAGCTGATCACCTTAAATGTCACTTAGGGTAATGGTAAGATTAAATACCAATTGGGCATGGTAAGTGAAAGATAATAATATTAAATAAAATTTTGAAGAATTTAATCAATTTTCATGGAGTTTTGTTTCTAACCACCCACAACAATCAAACTAGGCCACCTTCATCCTAGACTAGATTAACCAATTCAAAGTCATATAAAATGGCTTTTTTGTAAATGAAAATTATAACAAAAAATTTTATAGAATAATGGAGAATATCAACAACACAATACATAAAAAATTTCACATGGATCAATAATACATAAAAATAGGCTAAGTAGTTTTGTAAGTAGGATCACTAAACCTTCTCTTATTTGTTGGTTGACCACCAAGTCCCAACCATAGAGATTTCTATTCTAATTTTAGTTCAAACAACAACTAAAACTTTATGCATAAAATAAGAGTTTTATTTAATTTACAAGTTCAAATTTTTTACATAGGAAAATGAGAGAGAAAGGGGCAAGGATAGGCCATAACTAATCCTTCAAAATCCATTTTAGCCCTCAACCCTTCTCTTTTAAATGAATTATGGTTAAATTAATTAACCATAGTTATAATTAAACATTTCCCACACTTGATATGACACTATTCATGATAGTTACATTACTTAAAATAAAGCAACACATACATAATATAAAATATAAATAAAAGCTCACACACAATCATTCTTCAATTGCCCTCATTACTTCAAGCTTAATTTTTTCCAATGATTTCTTACTTCTAGTAATAAGACCATCAAGTTTAGCCTTCAATTACATTGCCTTAGCTTTTTGTGATTGGACCGTTTTGTGCTTGTGCTCTTTGTGCTATATCATCAAGTAATTCTCTAAAATACCCTTAAAAAGTGGGTACCATCAAGTTAGGATTAGACTAAGGGGATGAATCAAAGACTACTTTCTAAACATCTAATATAATGTATGAATGGTTTGTCATATCATTTGGTTTATCTAATGCCTCCAATACATTCATGAGATTGGTAAATATAGTCCCAAAATATTTTTTTACCAAATTTTTAATTATTTATTTTGATGATATTCTCATTTTTAGCCCTAGTGAGAAGATACACTAAGACAAGTTGAGGTAAGTCCTGATTAAACTTAATGAAGCTAAGATTTAAATTAATATCAATAAATACTTCATTTATAAGTCAAAGGTTACTTCTTTTTGGATATATTGTGACTGCAAATCTCTTGAAGGTTGTTCCTGTAAAAATCAAAGCAATGTTATATTGACCAACTCCTATAAATTTTATAAAAGGTTAATTAGAAATTTTAGCTTAAATATAGCTCATATTATAGGAATATTAAAGAAAGATAAATTTATTTGGACTGCATCAACAAAAAAAATTATGTAATAAATAAAAGCCCTTATAATCATATTTCATATTGTTAAACTTTCAAAATTTAACAAAACATTTAAAATCACTTATAATACTTCTAGTATCGTTATAAAGAGTGTACTTTATTAAGATGATCATCTAGTAGACTTATATAGTAAAAAGCTAAATGATATAAAGTAAAAGTACGCTACATATTATAGAGAATTTTATGCCATAATTCAAATATTGAAACAATGGAGGAATTATTTACTACCTAAAAAAGTTCATCTTTAATATTGATTATCATGGTCTTAATTCATCAGCACTTAAAACAAAAGTTGAACAATAGACATTCCAAATAGATATAATACCTATAAGATTTTAAATTTATTCTTAAACATAAAACTAAAGTAGAAAATATATCAACATATGTCCTTTCTAAAGTTATTTTATCAATCATATTTTTAGAATTTCAAATTCTAGGTTTTGAGAGACTAAAAAATGACTATCAAGTCTATCCAAACTTCAATTTGATATATATCAAACATGCCCAGAAGGATTTATCTTTCAATAGTCGATATGATGATTATATAGTAATTGATGAGTGATGTAGTATGTCAAGTAGATCAAGCAAATGAAGCGATAGGTCCAATTACAAGATCCCAAGCAAGAGTCCAAAATAGTGCCTAATCAAGAACTCAATTAAAGGATCAATTAAAAATAAAATAAGTAAAATTTATATTTGATTATTTAATTTTAAAATTTAGTTTCTAAAAGCTTTAACTTGTAAAATTTGGAAGCATGTATTGGCTGGCCATTTAAATTAAAAAAGTAGAAATTAAGATTATGAAGGTGGTTGATACTTTCCTCCATTTAATGGCCACCCACCTTCCCCTCCAAAATTTTCCTCTTTTTCAATTTTTTTAATGTAATCCTTATAAATATGGATGTTATGTAATAAACTTTTTTAGTTATTGAATAAAATATTTTGAGTGAAGTATTGCACGTCTTTCTAGCTTGGTACTTGGTGGCTCAAGTTTGTCTTTTCTTTGGTGACATTAGGTGGCTATCATTTGTCCCATTTTATCCATGCTTTTACTTGTTTAGTGTATATATTTTTAATTTACTTAAGTCTTTCTTCACATCTTTATCTTTCTCTAAGATCAACCATCACCCATTTCAATCTCCAAATCCACTCCAAAACCCCCACTTAAATCTCTTGGCTAAACAAGGCGAGACCACGACTTAGTCTTGTTCCCTACCCCTTGACACTGTTATAAACTCCAGATCATTATTACACATATTAAAATACTCATACATATTTATTAGTCATTTACCTCGACTAAAATCTTATTGTTTAAGAGATCTTTCAAATCAGTCAAAATTAGCTCAATTTGAGCTAGTCTTAAAACTTTCATTAGAAGACCATACTAAACACCTCAATATCTCACCAAAAATTCTAGATCTCATCTTTAGACATTAAACTAAAGATCCATAGCATTTTATACCACTTAATCACACAAAAAAGTTACCCACCACTATCAATGGTTATCTATACAAAGAAAAAGGAATATGCATCCCTAGGACTTTATGAGGATATTACTTATCATGAAATTATATTCAAGAGGAGTAGCAAGACATTTTAGATTGTAAAAAAAATAATATACTTGCTAGAATGTAGATTCTTTTTGCCATGCTTAGAGAGAAATGTTGGAAGAATAGTAACCCAATACTACACCTATGGGGAGAGCCAAAAGTACTAAACAAAAAGAGAAAAAAATTGTGCTTTATCCATTCCATTTACATCTTGGGACAATATTTCCATGGACTTTATACATGGGCCACCTAAAACACTAAGAGGTCATGATAGTATTTTTTCTAAAATGACTCACTTCCTATCTTGGTCAAAATCCAACCAAGGTTAACAAAAAATTATACTTCATAGACTCATTTTCATAATTATCCAGTATAAGGATGTAAAGTTTATATCATATTTTTGAAAAATATTATGAAGTTAATTTGCACAAATTTTAATTTTCTTCAACTTTTCACACCAAAATTGATGGACAAATCATTGTAATGAATATGACATTAGAAAATTATTTAAGGTGTTTGGTAGGTAGACATTTATAAAATTGGGATCTTCACATTCCTACAATCGAGTTTGCTTATAATGGCATTATTTCTAGATATATAAAACACCATCTGAAATAGTATATTGCTATAATCGAAAAAAAAATCTAGTTGACTGACATCCCTTTCACATGTATTCTCAGAATCAACGTTTACATCTACAAAAGATTTTTATAGCCTTCATGAAAATGTTGAACAATAATTGACAATAATAAATGAAAAATATGTTGAAGCTAAGAATAAAAATTAAATTTTTTTTAAAAAATTCAATGTGAGGGATCATGTGTTAATAATAATTCTCCATGAATTGTACCCTTCCACTCAATTTTTTTCTTAAAAAAATCTCAAGTTAGGGCATATATGACATTTAAGATTATTACAAAACATAGCATGCATGTATATTTCTTCAATGGTCAAAAAATAAATATTTATTAGCCCCATTTTTAATATAGAAGATTTAATATCATTTAAGGAACTTAACAAACCTCCAAATGCATATAATGAACAAAATCACCATTTATAGGTGCTAACTCAACATTCATTCTCTATGGTGGTTCACATCATTATAGATGAACAAATCAACTTGGAGATCATAAATCCTTGTGAGATGGAAAGACAAACTACCCATAGAGGATACTTGGCTGGCTAGGGATAACTTGAAAAAATTAACACCAACCTTACATAAGACTATTTAAACTATAACTATTTAAAGAAGAATTATTTGGGGACTAAGAGAAATTGTGTAACACAAAGAGGTCTACTTATAAGACCCTAAGTATGAAGACTTGAAGCCAACCTTGGGGATCTAATTACTAGGAGAATAATGAAAATGAAAAAAAAATGAAGCTTAAATAATTTTATTTGTTGTAGTTTTGCACATTGTATTGCGTGTATTATAACTTATGTATTATTGTGTTATATGGATAATGTTATGTGATTTGAGAAGAAAAAATTCGTAGATATTATATTTAATTAATTTAAATTAATTAATTATTATTAATTAAACATGGAGTGGATAGTAGCTTATAAAGGGAGGAGTCATAGAAGTTGAGTGGGTTGGTCCCCCCTCCAATCACTCTCTCTCTCTCTTTAAATTTGAAATATTGTATGGATATTTAAAAAATATTTGGTGCTAATAAATGAAGTTTTAAGAACTTTTTTCACAAGAAAATTGAAAGAGAAAATAAATTGTTGGGACTTAGTGGCCAACCAGCTTGAGAGAGGCGAATTGGTGATCTTTTAAGTAAGATCACTTTGGTGAGTGATCTGAAATAATTATGTGATTTATATTTTCATTTTCTAAAGTGTTTTATTCATCATCTTCTAAATCATAGTAAACTGATTCTCACTCAAATTCTCAGCATCTAAGTATCAAAATCTTGGTTTGGAATGCTTGACTAAACTTAAGTTAAACAATACCTAGTCAAGTTTAAAGTAGAGTTTGGTGGTTTTAAACTTCCCTAATACTCTTAGAAATCTCTAGAATCATACTAGACACACTAAGTTTTTATATACACGTATTTTCTTGAATCTCCCCACACTTTAAACCCATTTTCCAACAATCCACTAAATACCTTGTAATTTAAAGTGGGATTCATAGGACTATTCTTGGGAGAAAATCTAGAAAAATTACTTATATATCATAAAAATTTATGAAATTTTTCAGAATGAAACTAGACATCATTCCCTATAATTGGCATTTTATGTCAAGTCGTTCGGAATTTCATAGAAGGAGGTATTAAAATTGAAAAATTGGTGCATCATATTATATATTATGATATGTCTTGAACTGATCGACCACATTTGAGTCTCAAATTTGTACTCCACCTCGAAATCAACTTACACACACAAATCATCATTTTCTTAAGCATATCAAGAAAGCTTTATTCTGCCAATTGAATTACCTCAAGTGACATTATTAAATACTCTATTTAATGTAGCTTTATAACCTTTGAATAACATGGCTGAAAAAGAGATATTTCAAAAATATTTATGTTCAAATATTTGCCTAAATATGAAAATATACCTCATAATTTAATAGACAAGTAATTTCATCTATAAAAAATTTTAAATAAAAAATATAAGGAATATTTATATTCATGAGTAGTATAAAATTTAAAAAGATTTTCATACATGTCACATAATTCTTTTGTATTTATATATCTAATATTTAAAATTTGATATTTATATTTATCATTTTTTTAAATATGAAAAAAATAATTATTTTAAAAAAATAATTGTGATATTTTTATATGATACTAAGAATTTAAATGCATTATATATAAATATTTATTATAAATTTTAAGAGCATTTAGGTAGAAATCCTATATATAGAGAGAGAAATTATAGGATTTCTACCTAAATGCTCTTAAAATTTATAATAATATCTGTGCTTCGCTGAAGTGCGGCTTTGATTTCAACATATGTGGCCCATTCGTCCAAAGAAGATGGTTTACCGATCGCCAGCGCCAGCGCCAGAAAGCTAGGGCTTCTTTCCGCGGCAGCCAAGTCTCTTTCTTTTCCTGCTCCTCTAAATTCTGTGTTTCCTTTCTCCTACTAACCGAATTAAAGAGCAGGTCATCAGTCTTTCACAAGCCAGAATCCTTTCAGGTTACCACAAAGACAAATTTTGTTAAATCGAGCAACATCAAGTAATGCTGGGGGGTTTGTATGGAGATCTTCCTCCCCCGTCATCGAAGAATTCAGCAGAGGAGGAGAAAAGTAGCAACTCAGTATGGTCAAGCAGCGCCAAGATGGCTCCGCCAACACTCAGGAAAACCCCTTCCGTTCTCCCCTCGCCTCACTCCGTGCTGAAGAACCAACAATCACAGAACAAACCCAAAACCCCTCTACCTCCCCAGTCAAAAAGCTCCACTTCTACCACCCCTTCGCCACTGCCTGATAGTGGCATCAAAATCTCATCCTTTCAACCTGCTCTAGTTGGGGTGGCATCAACTGTGGTTGATGAGTATGATCCTGCAAGGCCCAATGATTACGAGGAGTATCGTAGAGAAAAGAAGAGGCGGGCAGCAGAGGCTGAGAGGAAGAAGGAGATTGAGAGGAGAAGAAGGGAGGAGGAAGAGAGGGAGAGGGAAAGGGAGCAGCGAGAACGTGAGGCTGCAGAGCGGGAAGAAAAGGATTATCAGTCTAGGTTGAGCATATCAGGCGAGGAAGCATGGAAAAGGCGAGCAGCATTGAGTGGCGGTGCAGTGCCAAGATCGCCTTCACCGCCACCAAGTGGAGAAGGCTTTAGTATTGGGAAGTCAGGGTCCGCTGGGCTGGGTGTTGGTGCAGGGGGTCAGATGACAGCTGCACAGAGGATGATGGCAAAGATGGGATGGAAGGAAGGGCAGGGCCTAGGCAAGCTGGAACAAGGGATTACTACACCTCTTATGGCAAAGAAAACAGATAGACGAGCTGGAGTGATTGTGAATGCTAGCGAGACCAAGGCTGAGAAAAAGATGAAGAGCGTGAACCTTAATGGTCCACCAACACGCGTCATGCTTCTCCGGAACATGGTATACAAACTTTCGTTTGTTGTTCCTGCCTTCTTTTCTTATTGATCAAGCTTGGGCAATTTTTCATGTTGATTATACTATATCTTAAGAACTACTGAAGGAATGGAACATTTATTATATGCACGGGCTAACATGTCAAGTGCTGAAATGATTATGTACAGAGTCTTATTAATGTAACGCGTATTCTGTTAGTAAAAAAATGGAGGTAAAATCCTTTTGCAATTTTTATGCTTAAATATGTTGGAAGGCGTGATGGATCAATGCAAACTGGCACTTAGTTGGAAAGAAGATGATTCTATTAGGTGACTAGTTTATGCTGTATAATTATGGCTACATCTTAACTTTGATGTATTTTTCATCTAATAAATTACACATTGCATTTTGTCCTTCCTATCAGGAAGTACATTGAGGTACATTCTTGCTTTAAAGAGTTGATGTGCTATTATTTTAACTAATACCACATAAAGTATCTCTTGGAATGGCATCTTTTCTCAATTTCTTCTACGTGTCATCTCTTTCCAATTATTTTTATTAGTTAGTGAACATTTCAACTTTTGCTATGATTTCATATAGTCTCCTTGTGTGCCATTTAAATATGTTTTATCATTTTACTATATTTCTATCCTTAACCTTTCTTTTGTAATATTCTGCTCTGTAATGATCAACAGCCATAATCACCCACCTACTATAGAATTTTTGTGTTTTTGTGCTTTCAATGCATTTTTCTTGCTCCTCCATAATTTTAAACCTTAGTTTTGAAAGGATCTTCATTGGTTCATGTTTATGAATTATCTGCATATGATATACATCACATGAGTGGTCTAAAGTACTTTAAAAAAGGCATAATGAAACTCTTATAGTACATTTGACCAAATAAAATATATAACTTATGCATCTTTTAAATCACCTTTCATTGAATTCTTAGAACTCATACAATTTACCTAAATGTAGTCTAACAAAATCATGGTATTAAAATTTTCTACCAAATAATATTTAGTAGCATGGAATTGACATTCAACAACTTGACCAGTACTTGACTCCTGCTTCCAATGGTTTCAAGTTTGATTTAGGTCAATGTAGTGTCGGCAGACATGACCTGAAAATATAGGTTGCTTTCTTTCATTATTTTTAGTATCATGTAAACTGTCTAAATTTTTGCGACCTCTGCCCCTATTCTTTCTTTTAGTTGTTTTAATGTTGGACTGAGGTAAATTTTTTTCATCTCTTATTCTAGCATCAATTTCATGCAACTTGCTTCTTTGTTACAAATTTCTTTATCTTGCATTTTCTTTCAAGTTTTATTGTAATTATTTTTTGAATTGTTGGAGAATCCTGAATGCTTATGTTTGCATTCTGGTTTTGAATTTCAGATATTATAGTTCATTTTCATCCCTTGATATACAATTTTTGGAAGCAAAACATTCCCATGGTTTTGGGTTTAACGTTTTTTAATTATTATTAATAGGTAACATAAGACCTTTCTATATACAGATTGACTTATTATTCGTATTCTCCTATATCAGATATGAATTATTTTTTTACCACTCTTTTTTAATTCATCTCTTTGCTTTGTCTACAAGATATTAAAATGCCTTCTGTTGTTACTGATGAAATGGATAAATCTATTTGATACTCATGCCCCTTGGTGAGAGGTTACATGGTTTAAATTGAGATATAAGGAACCTGAAAAAGGAAAATAGTAAATTAGGAAATTGATATAATAATACCAATATCTTGTTATTTTAGGAAAGAAATAAAGAAAAAATAATTAAGGTATGTAATCTTTTAAATTTGAATTTTCACACTCCTCAAACTAAGTTGTATATGTTGAACAAACCTGGCTTGGAATTAAGTGTTTCAAATATCTTCTTAGGTATTGCCTTAGTTAGGATGTTTGTAATCTGGTGGTTTGTTGAAATATATTGAAGAGAAATTACACGAGCTTCTATTTTTTATTTGATAAAATTTCTATCGATCTGGATGTGCTTTGTTTTATTATGATGCACCTATATTAATAGTAGATTGATTATCACAAAACATCTTTATAGAACTTGACATTAGGATCTGCAGCTAATAAAGTACTCGTATTAGTCATATTCCTACACAAATACCTTGTATAAGAGCTTTGAATTCTGCTTTTGCACTACTTCATAACACAATTGATTGCTTCTTCCTTCTCTACGTGACTAGGTTTCTCCAAATATACGTGCAATATCTTGCAGTAGATCGTCTGTCTGTTACAGACCTTGCTCAATCTATATCAGTAAAAATTTCGATCTCTTTATTTTTTGTTTTTTCTTTTAAATAATTCTTTACCTGTCTTCTTTAAGTATCATAGGAATCTATAGACAGGCTTCAGTGTTTTCTTCTGAAGGTTTGTTTATGAATTGACTCACCACACTAACAACAAAGTTGATCTCGGGTCTAGCATATAATAGATAAGTTTTGACAGTCTTTGATATATTCCTTTGTCAATAGGTGCTCTATTGTTGTTATTTCGAAGTTTTGAGCTGAAATTCATTGGAGTGTTTGCTGGCTTGCATCCTAGTATCCCTATCTCTTTAAAGAGATCCAACACATACTTTCCCTAAGAAACTGAAATCCCATTTTTAGACCGTGCTAGCTCCATGCCAAGGAAGTACTTGAGATTTCCCAATTCTTTTATCTCAAACTACTTGACCAGACAAGACCAGCTTGTCTCCTGTTAGAATGATGTCATTAATGCACACAATCAGAATTGCCTTCTTTTCTAAATGAGAATACTTGACAAATATTGTATGATATGCTTTTTCATTGCTTTAGTAAATTTGTCAAATCACACTCTTGATGACTACTTGAGTCATTTAATGATTTTTTAAGTTTGCAAACTTTGTAGTTGGAGGATGGAGTATTTAAATCAGGAGGAATCTTCATGTGGACTTCTTCTAGATCTCCGTTGAGAAAATATTTTTTCACATGTAGCTAATATAGAGGCCAATCTAAGTTGGAGGTAAGTGAAGGTAACACTCAAACTGCGTGAAGTTTTGCTAATGGGAAAATGTTTTTTTGTAGTCTATTTAGTAAGATTGTGTAATCCTTTAGCCACAAGTCTTGACTCACACTTATTGATACTACCATCTGCATTATGCTTAACTGTTAAGATCCATCTGCATCCAATAGGACATTTTCTTGGAGGTAGTTCAGATATCACCCAAATTCCATTGTTCTCTATAGCATTTATTTCTTCCATGATTGTTGCCTTCCATATTGGTATACTAAGAGCTTAATATATGGAACTTGGAATCTACACTTCATCAAGATTACTAATAGAAGTACAATAACTGGGAGATATTCTCTTATATGAAACCAAATTACAGATAGGATAATTTGTGCATGACCTTATGTCTTTCCCTCTAGCAATGGGTCTATCATCAATGGGTGTATTGATGATAGCAGGATCGGTGTCAGAATTGTAAATAATGTTACCGGTGAATTCTGAGGATCTAGATTTAGATTGGATTCATGGCTGTGTTTCTTTTTCTACTTGAGTTTTGATCCTTCTTGTATAAACACAATTTATTGGATGTAGTTGGTTGAATTTGACTAGGATGTTGAGATGTTTGAGTTTGAAGTACAGTTTGAGATTCAAGACTAGGTTGGATGATTAGTTGGTGTGACACGGGTTGGATAGTAAGACTTGGGTTTTGAATTGATTTTGGGGCTGTTTGGTTAGATGTTTGAATAAATCAAATACAAAGATTTTTACTTTTGGAGTGTTTGGTATGGTACAGATTAAAATTATAAAGTATTTATAGTGTATTTGAAATACACTGGAAAGGGTATTTGTGGTGTATTTGGAATTCGTTCAATCTGGAAAATTCCAAATGCATCTATTAATGTAAAGTGAGAATGATTGCTTTAACCAAAGATAGTTTTTCTTTCCCTACTTTCAAAATCTTACTAGTTTATTATTGTGGGATTTATAGCTTGATCATTATAGAGAAAATTGTTGGTTTTGGGGAAGATGAAATAATTAAGAATATTCCTTGCATTTACTTTTACGTAGATTCATCCTTTTTATCAATCACATGTGCATATTATTAATTATTGCTCCTATATGAAGGGAACCTTTTTTGAAGTTAGTAGATGCAATGTTAGCTATAAATAGCTTGGCTTATGAGATTTGGTTTAGGGTTAGAGGAGAAATATTGTTTGGATTTTATGGTTTCTTTGTTGAGGGTTTAGTCAGACTAAATTGCTTTTATTTTTGTTAGGGAGCATGGATTTGATCTAAAGAATATTCTGATTTGTGCCTTAAATTTTCTAATCAAAGAAGAGTTAGAACTTAATGTGGGTGACAATAGTTTTGAAGCAAGCCTTACCTATCAGCTGTTGACATAGCTACTTGATGGTCTGCATGCAGCAACAACACGAGGATTCTATTGATGACCACCAAGCATGGTATATTACAGGCTCTAATGGTGGTCTTAAGGTATAGCATTTACAATGACAGTATTTCTAGACATGCAGTGATGATTTTGAGGTCATTTTTTTAGTGACAACTTAGTAGAAATTAGAGACGGAGTACGCGACATCTCTCATGTTCTACCTTTATTTATTTTTCCACACCATTACTGCACGAACACTACAATTGTTTTGCTCGTTTTATACTCAGATGGTAAAGTTGAGTTGACAATTGCAATCTAGAGGGATATAATATTGTTTCAGAATATCAGTTGAGGAACTTTACATTCTTATGCGTCCTCTCTGGCTTGCCATCTGGTCTCATTATTTTTTCACTAGTCAATTTTTTATTTTTGTATGAGCATGGTTAATATCATAAGCTTGCTTGAGTACTGTAGAGAAATATTTTGGTTCTCCTAAGCTTTAGTTGGTGTGCAAGTAACCTTAATGTGGACAATTGCAATGCTTGATTTAGTGGGTGCAATATAGGGGCTTGCGCTGGAAATGGGGGTCAATACCACTTAAAAAGAAGTCATCTAAGATAAAATGGTTGTAAAGGGATGAATCATATATTGGATAGACCTCATGATAAATTATATGAAAATTAGGATATCTTAGATTTTAGAGAATATGGACTCTCCTAAGATCATCGTCTACTTTGTTTTGTACTTTGGCATGGTGCTTTAGAATAAGTGCTAACTATTAGAGATGTGCAATCCACTTTGTATGGTGTTGGTCCAAATTTGTTTGTGGAGTGATACTAGGTCTTATTGGTGAGTCTAACCATGTGGAGAGTGGGCCTAGTAGGGCGGTAGGTAGGTTGAGAGTATATGAAAAGTACAATGATGAATTGAATACAAAAGTTAGTATTTAAGAAGTCCACAGAATGAGTACACAAAGAGAGTCGGGAGTCTTCCCAAAATGATCCAAAAATTACCTCTTGACTTTATATTTCTAAGGTCAAAGGGCTACATAGATGGCTGCAGGAAGCTAAGAAAAAAAGTAAAAAAGGTACCTAATATAAGATTAATTAAATGTGGACAACATGTACATCATATAGCTAGGTGTGAGTGACCACTGGATGACGTGGCCCTCCATCTAAAACTACTTCCCCATATTTTGAGGATGTGGCGAGTATACTGTGAGGAGTCCCTAACGAGTTGTCCTAGGTCGCCTGCTTGTTTCATTGGGTAAGTCCAAGTTGCTTGAGGTGATCGTCCGGGCGGGCAGTGAGCTTCCTGCTTAGAGACTTTGGCAAGTGGTTGCAGAGTTCTTCATTTAGATTAGTGAGTCGTCGGATGGCTGACATCATCATGACTGAGTAAAGAGTTCCGGGTCCATCTCCCTAGGGCAAGTTTGCATGCTCATGACCTGGCTTTTTTTTGGTGAGTTCACTCCGTTAAGAGGTGTACCCTTATTATACATTTAGTTTTTTGATTTTCTCGTTCCTTGTAGAGATGACTTGCAAAGATGATGAGAGAATTATACATAAGCACATGGTCAAGTCAACTACAATGAATGCACTTATTGAGAGACTTTGACCATTTGATTAGAATTTTTGGGTAATTGTGTTAGACTACTAGCCTGACGGTTTGATGCCCTTTGCCTATAAATAGGTCCAACTAGTGCTGTTGTTGAATTTCACTTCACCTCTCCTGATTCTTGCTGAGCTTCTTTATAAAGGGAGGACATCTAAGGGGTTGATAGACGATGTTGATAGTGCCATGGTGTGGTTTTGCAAGCTAAAAAGCGAAGGGTGGCTATTGAAAGGGAGTAGCAGGCCATCAATCTCCTTGAGCAGGCAACCGCTATTCTTGCAGAGGCGATCGTTGTCTCTATGGAGGCTACTGTGTATTCTTAGGGGCGACTCTTGCGGTGGCACACGTCGAACCTCTTGTTGTCACTACTGAGCTTTGGTTGCTCCTACTCTTGTCGAACTAAGTGGCCCCTAAGAAGAGGAGGAAGAAGCGCCGCTAGTGTGTGGTGTTGATAAATGATGTTTATGCAGAGGAGGGCATTATCTCCCTCACATTGTGAGTTGGTGGAGGCTTGCTTCACTGAGATAGCAATCTTCTTATTTAGTAGTGTTATTTTTGAAGGAAACTTATTAATTTATTTTTAACTTACGGGTTGGGATTATGATCTTTTTGTACTCATCTGAGATGAGTGGCAGGTTGCCGAGTGCCTCATAAGGTGAGTTGATACTTGAATTATTCATAAATGGTAGACTGACAGATTATTTCCTTTGCGAGTCTAGCTTCCACCTTACTATTGGTGAGTTGCTAGGTTGAGCTCCAAGCAAGCAGGAAGCGTGCTTGATTGTTTGTTGGCTTCATAGTTCAGGGGTGTCACCTTTGGTGAGTCGCTTTGTTGCTGTGCTAGTTAGAGCGATTTTTGAGTTGGCTAACTTTATTGCATCATACATCTCATCATGCAAGGTTGACTTGGCTTGAAGTGATTACTGGTGGATCTCAAGTTATTTCTCCTCGCGATGCAGCTATAGCTTCCTGAGCACCTAGTGTCTGCCTCAGTGTGGAGCCAACGCTTTTAGACAAAGAGGCGCAGATTGCCCATCTTTTCCTATTGAGGTGACGAGCTCTCCATCTTTGGTGGAATTGGGAGAGTTGGGGTTTGCTCGTCCTTCTATGGCTTGTGGTTCTAGTGGCGAGCTGGAGAATTGTGGGTAAGAGCAAGGGCCGCATGCTAGAGAAGGCCTAGCTGGCCAAGCTTTAGGTTGAGCTTGCCTTCTTGTTGAGGAGGGTAGAACTCCTAGGGCAAGCTGTGGTTCGATGGTTGCATTGGTTTTTGGGTTCACCTCCTTGTAGGTGGAGATGTGGGGGCTGCGTGTCGAGTTGCTTGCTACCTTCCGTCACAATGAGTTTGTTATTTTGTCCATTTCATTGTGGCGGCCATTTTTTTTTTATTGGGGGGGGGTAAGGGAGAGATCTTTTTCGAGTGGTTACTAGTTCTTGTACTTAGTACTTAGATAATTTAGGAAATACATTTTTTTGTGATGAATAATAGGATGACGTATGCACAATCTTGGTTGTATTTCTTTATTTGTAATGAATAATATAATGTCAATTGTGCCTTGTCTTAGGACAAACTTTCTTTATAATGGGGAGCGATGTCGAGTATGTTTGTAAATGTTGTATACTAATAAAAAAATGAATTTTTTTCCAATTTACTTTGAAATGTGTACCTTATTTTTGTATTTTGTTGGTGGTAGCATCATATTTTTCTTTTCCCGACTCAATTATTTTTTTTGTCGAGTCAATTTATTTTATCTTTATGCTGAGTATGTGGTCTGTTGTCTTATCATGGATTTTAGCGCTTCGATTTAGCAAGATTTTGTGATGATGGTGGGGGATTTTACTATTAAATGTTGATGTGGTTTTACCTCATAAAACAAGGAGTTACCTCATCTATAAATACCCTATGGTGGTAGGTAATTGTTGTGATTTCCTTCTTGGGTGAGTGTGTGCTAGGATTTTAGCCATTAAATATTGACTTGATGTCGCCATAAATCTAGTTCGGGTCATTGATTGTTGTGATTTCCTCCTTGGGCGAATGTTCTGGCTACAGGTGTGAGTTCCCTTTTGCTTTGTGAGTAGGGTGGCAATGATGGCAATAAGGAATTGTGCTCTCAATTTTCTTGAGATCAACTTCTGCGAGTCCTCTTTCTTGGCTTCTGAGATGGTTAATGTGACATTTCTTGGCTACTACAATAGGAATGCCAATTTTTTTTTTGTTTAAGCGACACATTATGATGAGGATTAATATCATCTACATTGACGAGCTTTGCATCTCTTAGGATCATTTTTGTTTTTGGGGGGGGTAAATAAGGGAGAGATCTTTTTTGAGTGGTTACTAGTTCTTGTACTTTGTACTTAGATAATTTAGGAAATACATTTTTTTGTGATGAATAATAGGATGACGTAAGCACAATCTTGGTAGTATTTCTTTATTTGTAATGAATAATATAATGTCAATTGTGCCTTGTCTTAGGACATAAACTTTCTTTATAATGGGGAGCGATGGCGAGTATGTTTGTAAATGTTGTATCGATAAAAAATGAATTTTTTCCAATTTACTTTGAAATGTGTACCTTATTTTGTATTTTGTTGGTGGTAGCATCATATTTTTCTTTTCCACTCAATTATTTTTTTTGTCGAGTCAATTTATTTTATCTTTATCTTTGAGTATGTGGTCATTGTCTTATCATGGATTTTAGCGATTTAGCAAGATTTTGTGATGATGGTGGGGGATTTTACTATTAAATGTTGATGTGGTTTTACCTCATAAAACAAGGAGTTACCTCATCTATAAATACCCTTTGGTGGTAGGTAATTGTTGTGATTTCCTTCTTGGGTGAGTGTGTGCTAGGATTTCCATTAAATATTGACTTGATGTCGCTTCATAAATCTAGTTCTCGGGTCATTGATTGTTGTGATTTCCTCCTTGGGCGAATGTGTTCTGGCTACAGGTGTGAGTTCCCTTTTGCTTTGTGAGTAGGGTGGCAATGATGGCAATAAGGAATTGTGCTCTCAATTTTCTTGAGATCAACCATGAGTCCTCTTTCTTGGCTTCTGAGATGGTTAATGTGACATTTCTTGGCTACTACAATAGGAATGTCAATTTTTTTTTGTTTAAGCGACACATTATGATGAGGATTAATATCATCTACATTGACGAGCTTTGCATCTCTTAGGATCATTTTTGTTTTGGCCTCACTCCATACTATTTGTCGAGTTGATGGATGTCCTTAATTTCTATATGGTTTTATTGGCTCGAGTCTTATCGAACTCTATAGTGAGTGTGATGATCTTAATTCTGTTGTTGAGGTAGGGAAAAATCTTGTAGAGTTTGAATATGTTCCACCATGCCTTTGTCACTAGGGGTCTCTAGGATGGGCATGCATAGTTCTCAGCCATTCAATTGAGAATATTTGGCTTGACCAGCAATGTTAGAATTGATAGTCCAAGTTCTTATTTGTTTAGTGGTCGATTGGTTGGATGGTGTTGATCAAGCCAAGCCCTTTCAATAAAGAGAAAGTGATGGCTACAGAGGCGACTGTATCAGAGGAGGCATCCCTTAAGAAGAAGCTAAGATGGAGAATCATGAATATTTATCATAAGTATTTGCATTGGCTTCTTGTATAAAGGTTTATTAGCTGGCACCTTGGTTTTTCATGCAGGAAATGACATCCTCCTTATTTATCCTATTGATAGTATTTGCTTTCTTGGGTGTGTCACACACCGGTCGTTGCAGAGGGAGGTGCCTTTGGAATTCATGCCTATCCCAAAACGCTTGCGTAGTCAACTGCTGAGGTAATGAGTGCTAGGATTTGGACTCATAAGGCTAGGATGTCTTTGGTGGTGAAGAAGAGGCCAACGAGCATTATGAAAACAAGAGTTCCTTGATTTTTGTTGAAGAAGAGGATGCAGGATAAAGGGAGAGTGAAGGTTTAGAAGCCAATCATTCTACAAGAATTCTCGAGGATGAGTAGGGAAATTTATAACCCTCGTATTGAGGAGACTTCTAGTGATGTTTTGATCTTGGCAATATCATTTTATCTAGAGATCAGTGAGTGTCTCGATTCCATCCATCGCAGGTGACTGCATTATGCACGTGATCATTCAAGCTCTGAGTTGACAATCTACCTTCGTTTTTGTGAAGAGTATGTTAGGATGTTGAAGGAATTGGTGATCTTGAGACAAGTGTGCCACTTGGCATGGTCGATGCTTTACGAAGAGGTTGGTCTTATTAAAGTGGCGGATTGTACCTTGTCAGCGTTTGGTAGAGAAGGTGGCCAAGCTCTCTGTTGAGCTTGTCACTTATGGTGAAGAACTTGCTATTGAGCTTGTACATTGTGATGAAGAACTTCATCAGAATATTGCAAAGTTGAAAGAGAAGGAGATGCTGTGGACCAATTACTTGGAGACTGGAGAGTACTAGAGGCTCTTGAGGTCCAAGTTCTTGAATGTCATGAAGTTCATGGTTCAAAAGTTGGTTGAACACAATTAATTTGACAGCAAATTTCTGAACTTTGACAATATTCTTTATTTGTCGAAGTCGGAAGATAGCGATGGGGTGAGTGTAGCAAGCTGACCTTTCGATTTTTTTGTCACCTGTGAGAGAGGAGAGTTAAATGTATGTATTTTGTTGTTATATATATATATCTTTTTAAACTCTAGTAGAAGTTGAATGCCTTAGTAATGGTAAGCCCAATGATAAGTTTACCACAAATGGTGATGGCTAACTTAATGGTTGTCGCCCCATGAACTTGTCACTGTAGCATATTGATTAATACATTCTACTAGTTTGTAGAATTTATTTGTTCACTCAACTCGTTGAATGCCAGATATTTGCTAGGCATATGAGATGTGGGTAACTGCCTTAGATGCATCTTACGCCTCGTGATACCTGGATCCACATGGGGGGAACTCATCTAGACTCGTCGTGTGCTACTCATTGCGGAGCTTGTCGAAGTGGGAGTCAGCTCACTATGGCTATAGTTGCCTTAGGTACACTATCTTTGGACTTGTGGGTCCTTATGGAGACACACATCAAAACATGCTAACTAGGACGGACTCATATGCTTCCAAATGTGGAGCTTGTCGCAAAGGAGGGGAGTCAACTCGCTCTATTCTTTACCTTAACTCGTGGGTTTCGTGAGGTTTCTTTTAGCAGATAGGGTATTCTTTTGAGTAGTTGAGCTGATGCTCACGTTTTTATTTGTGATGATGATTAATACACATTCAACATGCTAGAGCGAATAGAGCCATAAGTAAGGGCGATCTTTGTTAGGGTCGAACTTTCCTTTGCTTGGGGGCTTTGGCTCTTTTGTAGGTTTTGTGCTTGGTAGCCTCTGCTCCTTGAGGAGTAATCTTGTCTCCTGAGCACTCTTCGTTAGAATGTGGTCAGCCTTCGAGTTAATCACTTCACAACTTTAGTCAAACAACAATAACAACAACAACAAGCCTTTATCCCACTAAGTGGGGTCGGCAACATGAATCCTTCATCTCCATTGTGTCCTATTGTGTGTCAAATTTATACAATGGTCATTTTTTATACATCTTAACCAAGTCTTTTAGGTCTACACCTTAACATAAAGGCAAATCTGCATATTCTCCCAACGGTCATGGTGACGCTTTTATGTGTGCCAAACCATCTAGGTGACTCTCTCAATCTTATCGGCATAAGAGATACTACAACTTTTCGAACATACTGTCGCATTTTATCTCTAAGAGTAAAGCTACTAATCCACTTTGAGCATCCTCATCTCTACAACACACTTAGTCTTATGCTTCTCTTTTATTGGCCAATATTTTGCACCATAAATTATTGCAGGTCTTACCACCATCTTATAAAATTTTTCCTTAAGTTTAAGCGGTACTTTTCAATCACACAACAGGCCAGATACATTCCTCCACTTCAACCATCCTACTTGAATTCTACTAATAACATTTCCATCTATTTCACCATCATTTTGAACAATAGATCTTAAATATCTTAATCGCTCACTCTTTTTAATGACTTGTTCACCTAATGTCACAACACTACCACTAGAACTTCTATAACTAAAATTACATTCCATATATTCAATTTTAGATCTATTTAAAGGAAAACCTTAAGACTCTAAGGTTGACCTCCATAATTCAAGTTTCTCTTGAACTCCCTCTAGTCTTATCAACAAGAAGAATGTCATCAGCAAAAAGCATACAAGGTACATCTTCTTGTAAATGCCTAAGAACATCCATAACTAAAGCAAAAAAGATAAGGCTTAAAGCTATTCCTAGAAGTAATCCAACTAAAATAGAAAAATATTTTGTTAATCCTCCTTGTGTTTGGACATAAGTAATAGCTCTAGTATACATATCCTTAATGACTTGAATATAACCAATATTAACTCCTTTCTTTTCTAGATATCTCTCCAAAGAATCTCTCTTGAAACTTTATCATAAGCTTTCTCTAAATCAATAAATATCATATGTAGATCTTTCTTATTTTCTCTATACTTCTCCTTCAAATCTTTTAACAAATGTATAGCATCCATAGTAGATCTACCTAGCATAAAACCAAACTGAGAGAAACTTTATATCACATCGTAACCTATGCTCACTATTTCTCCCATAATTTTAATGTATGACACATTAACTTAATTCCTCTATAATTTGCACACTCTTGTGCATCACCTTTATTCTTAAATATGGGAACCAACAAACTCTTTCTCCATTCATTTGACATCTTTTTAGTCTTTAAAATAGCATTAAAAAGATTTGTAAGCCAAGAAATTTCTTGATCTCCTAAACATTTCTACACTTCTATTGGAATATCATTAGGTCCTATTATTTTTTCACATTTCATTTTCTTTAAAGCTTCTCTAATTTCAGACTTACTAATACGACGATAAAAGCAAAATTCTTTATTTTTAGTTAGGGTATTAAGGTTGTTAAAATCAATCGTATTTTCAAATCTTTCATTTAAAAGTTTATCAAAATATCTCATCCACCTATTTTCAAAATCCTTTTCTAAGAAAAACACTTTATTATTTTCATCCTTAATACCATTAACTTGAAAAAGTTAAATTTTTTCAGATCATATATTTTCTTAGAATTTCTACAAGTCACTTCATATCTTTTCAATTCTCAGTTTTACATCTAAATAAATTTATAACAACGCTTTTATTTCTTATCTTTTCGACATTTCTTATCAACTATTTTATTAAAAGTTTTTTTCCTTCGATTCTCCAAGTATATTTTTAGGAACTGCTTAATTTCACTTACTACTTTTTTTCACATAATATTAATTTTATGAACATCCCAAATTGCTCTTGTAGCTTTCTTAAAATATTTTTAAGTATTTTAAGTCCCTATCTAATCTTAGAATAATTTGATTTATTTTTCATCTTCCAATCTTTCATCTTAAAATCTAAAACTAACAATTGATGTTGAGTACTTAAACTTTCACTTGGAATGACCTTATAATCCTTACAATATAAACGATCTATTTTTTTATCAGAAAATAATCAATCTAATATGCTCATCTCTTTTCTTAAATAAAATATTAACAACTATGAAATCATAGAAAGAAAATCTAATATAGTCCTATCTTCTCTTCTTCATTACCACTCCATATCCATAACCATGAATATTTTAAAATTTTCTACCACTCTATTAACACGTCCATTTAAATCTCTTCTAATAAATAATTTTCAAGAGATCTTTGTATTAATCTCTAATTCATTCTAAAATTTTTCTTTTGAGTACATCCAAACCTACTTGAGGAGATAAACACTTATAATATTGATAATCTTAGTATCAATAATATTTAAAGTATAATTCATCTCTCTACATCTATTAATATTTATAATATTATCCTTAAACTTTTATTTATAATCACACCTACACCATTTCTAATTCGACTTCTACTAATACCAAAATTTAAAACCTAAACTATCAATCTCCTACTTTCCCAACCCATTTAGTTTGAACACATAAAATATTTATCTTCCTAAACCATAATAATATCTATTAATTCATTAATTTACTTGTAAGAGTACCTATATTCCAAGTTCTAACCTAATTCTAGTTTCATGGACTAACTTCTTTGTTGATCCGTATAATGGGAACCCTTGCTTATTTAACACTCCACGCGCCGATGCGGCACTCTTTCATCAGATTCTACCATAGCCGCCTGGACGCCTAACATTAATACAATGTTTTAAAGGATTCATGCCATGATTATTTCGATAAGTTTTACGCTGGCTGTCGACTGTCTATCACAACCCTCCACTTTTCACATCCGGACTTGGGACCGATAAAGGTAGTGTTGGCAAATTCTTAGTTGGCAAACGCTCTAGCTAAGTTGGCAAATTCTTAGTTACCCGGTTACGCACCCTACTTGTAAAGTTGGCTAACTTTAGGGGTAGTTACCCTTGATTTCTCTCTTGGTTGTTGAGTTTCCTAGTGCAATGGGGGAACGAGTTAGTGCATTCGTGACTTGGTATGCCTACACAGGTCTCCCCGACCCTTTGTGGTAAGTTGCTCATAGACTCAATGAGTTTCTCCTTTTTTGAATAGAGTTAAATGAGCCTATGAACTCATGGAGCCACTTCAACCTGCCCATTTGTTAGTGGGTGATGTACAGAGATGAACTTATGGTGAATCCTTTGAGAACTTGCAAAACTCCTTAGGGGTTTTGTCAGTGAACTAAGGACCATTGCTAGTGATGGTAGACATTGGTAGACTGTACTTGAAAATGATGTTAGTCTATATAAAATTTTTTATTATCTAGGTGGTGGTCTTAAGGAGTGCCATGGCTTTGATTCATTTAGTGAAATAATTGATCATGATTAGAATAAACTTTTGTTGACCGTTGGTGAGTGGTAATAGACTAATGAGATCCATTCTTCACATGGAGAATGATTGGGGGCTAGTGATTGTTTTTTGTTGAGAGAGTTGTAGTTGCATTGGTACAAATTTTTGACACTGCTCGCATCTCTTTGTGTAGTCCTCTATGTCCCAAAAATAACCTTATTAGAGAATTTGATGAGTAAGTGTTCTTCTTTCAATATGGCTCCCACACTCACCAGAATGTACTTTTAACATCTTTCTTTACTTGTTTTCTCTAATGCATCTCAAGTTTAGTGAAGTGGCTAACCTTTTGAACAATTTTTCTTTTATTACGATGTGTTGTGCTTCCTTGATCCTAAATTGCTTAGGATCTTTGATGCTTGGCTCAATCTTCCTTATCTTCAAACACTATAGAAGGATTTATTGAACCTGGTGAGTGGTGCCCTTCAATCTACAATGACTTGCTTTCTTCGATACTTGGTAAGGTGAGTTCAAGGGATGGTTAATTTCCAAATCCATTGGCTTTGAAAAGTAGATCGAGGACTTTAATTATAGAAAAGAAGCTTCACATTTTGGTGTCCACTTGAGTCTCTTAGAACTCCTAAGAACCTTAAAGAATGGCGAGCAACCACTCCCTTACTTGGGAGAGGAAGTGATTCAATCCAATGATTCACCCAATGAGTTGTTGCATTTATTTTAGTGGTCCTCAGTGAGGGCATGCCGAGTATGGTGTTGATCTTGTTGGGGTTCATTTTGATTCCTTTTGGAGTGATAAGGTACCCTAAAAATTTATTTGAACCTACACTGAAAGTGCATTTTAAAGGATTGAGATGCATATTGTATTTTTTTTTTAAGGTAGAGAAAGTCTTTTTAAGTCTAATACATACAGCTTTGAGGATTTGTTTTTCACTAATTAGTCATTTACATACACTTCCACATTTCGTCAATTTTTTCTTCTTAAAGACTTGATCCATCATTTTTTGATATGTTGCACCTGCATTCTTTAATTTGAAAGATATGACTTTGTAGTAATACAACCCTTCTCCAATGATTAAAGTTTTCTTAGAGTTGATCGACTATATTTTGATTTGATGGTGGCTGAGAAGGTCGTAGGAAGCTCATCAATAGGTACCCCACTGCCTAGTTGATGAGTATGTCAATTTGACTCTACAAATATCCATTCTTTGGGGATGCTGAGTTTAAGTTGGTGAAATCTATGAACATTCGCTATTTCTCATTGATTGTTTGCACCATTACCATATTGGAAATTCATTCTAAGTATTAGACTTCTTGAATAAAATTAGGTTCGAGTACTTTGCTTCTTTAATTTGCTTAGGTTGCTATCTTCCACATCTTTTATTTAATGTGGTGAGCATCTTTTATTTAATGTGGTAAGCATCCTTTCTAACATTTAGCTGGTGGCAAGTAATATTGATATATATTCCCAATATTTCTATTATTCATTCAAATACGTCCAAGTTTCTTATAATGCTTGTATCGATGTGTCCTTGTGGTTGCCATTATAAGTGTTACTAATCCTTAGAAATTGCTTTAGGTTGTCTTTGGTTACGAGTCCCATTCAGGTGACTTCGAGTTGCAACATTTCCATCTTCTTTTGGGCGCTTATTACTCTCAAGTAGTAGGTTCCTTGATTGATTGAGGTTGCTTTAGACTGTGATTTCCTGGCCACTTATAGGAAACTTCACTGCCACATGATAGGTGAAAACTATTACTCTAAAGGTATTTAGTAGTTGTGGGCCAAAGATGGCATTGTTGTAGCTAGCATTTCTTTGATGATAAATCCGCATAACGATGAACTCCTTTTCTTCTTTCTAAGTTATTGAGGAAGTAATCATTTTTTTTATCTTTTTTCTCTGTAAAAGCAATAAAGTGTTTTGACAATATGGGAGAGTTTTGAGCTCACTACATTTATTTTATCAAAAATTGATTTGAAAACAATATTGACTAAATTTCTAATGTCTATCAGTATGCTTCCTATTTGATAATTGGTGTTTAACGTTGTAACAACTATTATGTTGTTGTAGGGCTTATTGAACGTAGGTTTATCATTTTCTACAAAACTCATGGGTATTATCTTTGTGGAGGGTGCTTGAGCCATGGCCTTGAAGTTCACCTCTCTTAAACTTAGCCACTCAAGGCTTGCTTCTCTTATGGACTCATCATCCCCTCTAAGGATTATTTGCATGACTCTTGGGATTTGAATTACCTTGGCTAATGCATGCTCATATCCCTAATCTTCTATTGGTTTCTTTCTGGTCATTTCATGGATTCCCTTAACTTTCCTACTTTAATGATCTTCTCCACTAGACTCCTTAAATGTCAATACTCCTCTATCTTGTGTCTTGTCCATGGTCTTTGTGGTATGTGTGAAATCTTGTCATGCCACGTGGTGGCCTATTAGTCCTTGTTGGCATTGGGTGATTAAAATATTCCTTATTATGTATGGCCTCTACTAATTCGGCTATTGATACTTGTAATGGGGTGGTGATGAAAGGATGGGTGACGAATATTCAGTTTGATATGGACGAGTTGGTTGCGGTGCTTTTGGTGGGCTTGTGGAGCCATCATATGCAATGGCTTTTACATGGGACTTCTAGGGGTGTGATAGGTGCGCTATGTGCCTAGTCTTCTATTCATCTTTCTTATCCGCAACCTCTCGTTATATTGGTTGGCAAGAGGCGATCTCTTCGTAGGATTCTCCTTACAAGTTACTTGAGAGGATTAGGTGACCTCATTGTACTCCTCAGCATTCACATGGCTATTTCTGAGCTCTAATAACTTATTAGTGTCCTTAGTTTTTGTAATCTGAGGATGTATTTGAATGGCTCTTTGTTGAGGCCTTGAGTGAGAATAGCTTTTGCGATTCCGAGTTTCAGATCATTTACTTCTAGCATCTCTTTCTTGAAGCGAATGATGTATTTTTTCAAGGACTCTCTTAGTTCTTGTCTCATGTGCAATAAGGCTTGAGAGCTCTTTGGGGTCTTTGTGCATTGGTGAGTTGGGTGATGAATATTATTTTAAACTTAGTGAAGGATGTGATAACACCAACAAGCAGGCATAAGAACCATCTTAAAGTAGATTCTTTAGAAGTTGTAAAAATAGATGACACTTGAGATCATAGTCGAGATCAAGTAGTGACATGGTGGACTTAAAGTAAGTGATGTGGGCATCAGAATCTGTTTTTCTTCTATTAGCTTCCAAATGTGGTATTTTGAATCTAGTTGGTGGGCGAGCTTATGTGATTTCTCTAGATAAAGCATTAATTGACACTCCACTTCGTCTCTTTGGCTTGGTATCCTCATTCCTTGTGTGGTAGGTCTCATTGTCAATTCTCAGAGTTGAAGTTAATGCTCGTCTATAGTACTTAATACTCAAAACTATTGAATTAGAAGAGTCCCTCTAATACGCATATCCTAGGAGCCTCTTGTATCCTTTTCATGATACTTTAATTAGGTGAGATGTGATATTCCATGTCCTTCAAGTTTTATTATGTGGCAAAATGTTGTGTGGGTAGCTCTAGTAATTGAGTTGTCTCAGGCAAGTTGTCTTACTTTGGGAACCACTCGGTTTCTTATTTGTGGCATCAATCCAAGCTCATTGCATCAAAGAGGATGTTGAATCCAAATATTTCTATGGAGTGACACCACACCTTACTAGCAAATCTAATGGTGAGTAGGAGAGTGGGCCTAGAAGGGTGGTAGATAGATTAAGAGTAAATGAAAAATGCAATGATTAATAAAGAAAAGGTTAGTATTTAAGATGTTGACAGAATGAGTACACAGAGAGAGTCGGGAGTTTAGAATTCATAGAAATATCAAATTTTTCTCAAAATGATCCTCAAAAAAAAAAGAAAAACCTTTGACTTCATATGTATATGGTCAGATGGCTATATAGATAGCTACAAAAAGCTAGAAAAAGTAAAGAAAAGTATAGGCTATAGGGGCTAATGACATGCGAACATGTGTGCACCATATAATTAGGGTGTGACTATTGAATGTGTGGCTCTTTGTTTGGAGGATAAGGCGATTGCAGGGTCAGTCCATAGCGAGGTGGTCACCTGGTTGTCTTATTGGGCAAGTTCATGTTGCTCGGGGTGATTGTTCGGGCGGGTGGCGAGCTTCCTCATTGGAGATTTTTGCGAGTGGCTATCGAAGTTCTTCATTCAGGCAGGTGAGTCGAATGGCCTGCATCCTCATAGGTTGAGTAGAGAGTTTTGGGTCTATCTCCCTAAGGTGAGTTCAAATGCTCTTGACCTAGCTTTCTTGGCCGAGTTCTCTCAATTGAGGGATGTACCTTGTATGCATATGGTATGCGTTTAACTTTCATTTTTTTATTGTAGATATCTTGCTACTTGATGATCCGAGGTGCTTTGCTACTTGATGATTAGTCTAATACAAATCCTTATCAAAATAGGCACTATAATAACTAAGAGGTTGCATAATATTTTAAGACACTAACATAAAATAAACTTTCAAGCCTCATGTTAACCTTGTTTAAGTCGATTGTCTCGTTGAGTGCTTTTATATGTTAAGAGTGTAGTGATGAAACTAACCTTAAAAATTGGTTAGTTTATGAAGATTATATACATAAAAAGTAGAGGCTGAGATCAATTAATAATAGCCTTGACATTTATAGGGTGAGCTTTTAATCCTTAGGAAGAGACTTCAAATCCTCTAAAGTGACCTGGGTTAGAGGAAAATGCATCTATTTGTAGGTCTACTTTCAATTTCTTAGATTGTAACAACTCCAACAATAGTTAGTCTCATAGATGAGCAGGGCATTCAATATTAAAAGCATTATAAATAAGGATATTGTAAAGATGTCAACAAGAAACGTGCCAATGAAATGCCTTGTTACTTGATTCATGTTCCTCCAAAAAGTGTTAGGTCATTTGACAAATTAAATGCTAATATACTAATCACCTGTAGTGGTCATTAGAAATGTTCAAGAAATTCTTCAATTCATATTGAAAATCTTCAAATTTTATGGTAAAATACAATCTTAGAGAGCTATAAATATTCTGTTACTAATAATCTATCTTCTATATTAGATATATGACATTTGTATTTGATAGTACTTGTAGAATGGCTCTATTATTGGCAGACGTATTACAATCCATTTATCTTGGGGTCTAATTGTTGGTACAATTTATTGGTTAAGGTTTTTACAAATTAAGTTGCTTGTAAAGAAGTCTATCAACTTGCATTTTTAGTTAACATATTCTTGGGTTTCAACCTTGTTAATACAATGCTAAATGTCTCTCAGCAGGACATATTAATGGTTCATTCAAAATCAAATCACATATTAAGTCATTCCTATGAAATCAAATATTTTAAGTTATACAATTTAGTTGCTTCAACACATTGAATGTCCCATTGACTGCATGGCTCTATCGGCTCTTATTTAATTAAGGCCCTACACTGAAATCATGAATCTCTCTTATAAATTCCTTAAGTAATACAAACTTTGAATATTCATATGATGATTTTTTAGATTTTCAACGGAATTTGATAATTGATTTTTGAAAACATTAAAGGCTTTTTCATTGGAGCAATTTAAGGGTAGTACTTTGAAATAAAATAGTGTTATTCTTTTTTTTTTTTTTTGAAATAAAAGTGTTATTTTTTTTTTATTTTAGACATGATCTTATGAAAACATTTAGAGTAGGTAATGTTATTATTTCAAGGCAGAAGAGTTTATCTGAGATTTTGCTAGGGGAGCTCTAAATGGTGCAATACAGGTTTTTGCTATGGGGCGATGATCAAATGATCCACCAAATATAGATGGACTTATCTTGGAGATAGCAAACAATGCCACATTGCTCCTATTGGAAAAGTGAATATGATACCTCTATATCTCCATGACTCTATCGTTACCCTTGTCCAGTTATTCTGAATCATAAATGGCCGCTTGCTTGATATCAAGCTCGTATATTCTTAGACATGACAACCAAGTGTTGGATCTTGGATTGTTTTTGGCTGACACTAAAACTTGTAAGACTAGCTTGGTGAGGCTGAGAAAATGATAGTGTAGGGCTGGAAAGTACTTGGGCTAGTATATTAGAGGGAGTGAAAGAGGATCTGAAGAGTATTGCATTATTATCTTAAGAAGAGTACAAAATTTGAGCTCAAAGAGTATAACAAAAGTCTATCTCTTGTTTAAAAGATCTCAAATGAGTCTCTTGACCTCTTATTTATGTGTTAAAGGGCTGCAGGAATGACAATACCATAGATACAAATAGTAATTAATGACAGGTATGGTGGACTACTCTGACATAGGTAGGTGCACAATAATTTGGCATGAAGGTGGTGGCCTTCGATGTGAAGTGACTCGTTGGGTCCTGGGTTGGAGGTGAGTGTGGATGAACTCTTTTTTGAGTTTTATGTTGGGCGACAACTCAATGAGTTTCCTAGTTGGGTACTTTTGGCAGATAGTTTGGGCGAGTTTGACTGGCTATTGAATATTTCATCACTAGAGTTAGGTTGATTGGGGACACATTAAAATTTATGAGAAGATTAAGCAAAGTGGCTTGGTTTTGCATTGAAGATGGGGGTGTGTATGGCCATCACAATATAATTGATTAGGACCATGATCTAGTCAGTGAGAGGATACATCTCATGATCACAATATTGTGGATAAGATTGCACATGCTATTCATGATGTGATCAATAATAATCATGATATGAATTATATAATTTATCATCATGATCTTTTGAAGAATAGAGATCATAATTACCTTGATAAAGCCTATTTGTTTCATTTTATCATTATGATATTATTTAGAATATCATGGTATGAAGCATGTGATGCATGTTTAGAATGCATGAGCTTCAAAGTGAGTGCAAAATTAGGAAGGAAGAAGATAAAAGGATGAACAAATATAAGAATGATGTGCATGCTACAATTCAGGTTTGACTAGCTGCTAGAGATCAGAAAAGATGTGCGTTTAGGGCTACCAGTGGAGCAGGGATAATTAGTTGATGCAATATGAGAGTAAATGCAATGTATGATATCCATGTGCAATGACCAGTGGAAAATTTCATACAGATGGCAGTGTGTGATAATGGTGCACGTGATGGGATTGTAAACTAAAGACTTCCATGTGTATTAAGCGGATTGAGTGAGATTTTATATTTACGACCAAAAGATCAACGAGGATTGGGTTGTGGTTGAAGTAAAGGAAGAGCTGTGGGTGCAGGCGGTTAGCATGAAAATGAGTGGATTGAGTAGTTCTAAGGCATGCGTGGAAGAGCAAATGTGAGAGTAGTTAGCAGTTGGCCATTGAGCTTATACGGAGTTGGCACATGTCAATAAGAATAAATATAGGAGGGGATTTGCATCATTGTTAGGCGGTGATCAATGAGAATGTTAGTAAACAGAACTGAATTTATTTAAGGAGCTGGTGAGCACACATGAGGATTACTGGAAACTTGTACGGGGTCAAGCGAAATCGAGGATGTCAATTACATGAAGGGTTAACATCACAATTTACTTGAGCATGAGAGAAGATGGGTTTTGCAGTTGAAGCAGAGAAGTGTAATGAATGGGTTAAAAAATTGTGTTTAACATACCTTGATGTCACTTGTATTTTTTGGTAATGAAATTAGAGATATTTGGGGAGAGAGAGGCTTTAAGAACTTGATTTTATTTAATAAATCATAATCAATCAATAGTATTTAATATAAATATTAGACCCCTTTATATAGACTAAGCTCATAATACATTCCTAAATACATTAAACTTTAAATAGAAATAAACTATTTAAAACATGTTAAAATTAAATTAATACTTTCTTAATGTAAAAATAATTTGATGACCTTCTCCATAACTTCTGATATTTCTCATTATCTCAACTTTATTTATTTTAATTGAATGGAATGCTATATGTTGGATCTTGATCTATTAGTGGGTAACATTAGACCTATTCATGAGACTGGCTTTGTGAGGTAGAGATGGAGAGAGAAAGATGGTTGAGAGTGTTGGATGCTTGGAGAGTTGGGGGACAAAATCTGGAGAAAGTAGGCTACATCATAAATAAATAAATAGTAAAAGCACAAACTCGATGGATTATTATGATACATGCATGTGCACACAATCTTTTCTTGATGATGAAGGTAGCTATTTGCTAATGTGGCCTTCTATATAAGATGACTCATTGAACTCCGGTGAGGGGCAAATCATTGAAATAGTTCTTGTCAAGTTGTACTTGGGGTGAGTAATTGATGAGTTTCTTTGTTGAGTACCTGAGTGCATCACATGGCGAGTTGTGTTGAGCTCTCCTTGGTGAGGTGATGGGGACTGCACTTGGTCTAACTTTTCTTCTAGGTTATCAAGCAAGTGGCGACTTGGACTAAGCTCCATGGGGAGTTACCTGATCTAGGGAAATACTTTGAGTATACACTATACATATTATTGGTATATATCACAAGTGATGTTGGTTATACTTTTAATTTCTCACATATGCATTTAGTGAGGAGGAAAAGTATCTTTTTATTATTATAATTATTCTTCACACCTATATAGGTTTGTCATTATCAAATAGAGAGAGTTAGTTGAGTATAAATTTTGTGTATCTCACCATTTAATTTAATGATAACAAATCTTATGTAATGAAGATTAATAGTTTCTTTGTAGAATCATTTTCCACATAAATTTTTAGGACTATCATTATAAATTTGAGATTTTGTTTGCTTAAGATTATTAATGTTTTATTTCTAGTGTTTCAGGAAATTAATTAGACCCAATTTGATTTGTCAGCTTAAGATGGTCAATCAAGCTTGGATGGAAAATTTATTTATGAATTGCATAAATGACATATAAAGCTTACAAAAATAATAAAATTATTAAATTAATGTTATTTCGTTTATGTTAATTTTTGAAATATTTTTGTCAAATTTATTTTGCATTATTTTTCAACTTTCTTGAAATTATTATTTTTTGGATAATTTGATCACTTATGTTATTTAAAACCTTATCCATCACATCTTAAAATTAGTTCAGTTCATTTAAAATCCCATTAATTAAACTATACGTTTTATTTATTAATTTATCCATTTATTTTAATCATGTGATATGGAATATTCTCTGAATTATTTCAATTATCAATTTTCTCCTAATTATTCTTTTTCTCTCTCATATTAAAATTTGCATTTAATCGTGTCATATCATGTCTTGGCCAAATTTTTAAGTGTTTTATGTCATGGTATTTTTTATTTAATTTTTTTGATTTAATTGCATTAATAATTTTATATTTGAGAATTTTTTAAATTCAAATTATTTCAAAAATTGATTTTCAAATTTGAAATTAGCCTTAAATTCTTTCTAAAAATATTTCCTTCATTCATGACATGTCTTGGCCAGTCCCACATTGATTTAATTTGATTTACTTTGAATTGATTTGAATTAATTCAAAAATCAAAATCAAAATTAGCTTGGAATTATCTAGTTTCCATTTCTATAATTCTATTTTTGGAAACATATATGGCTGGCCCTTATTGCTTTTAAAATTTAAATTTAAATTTCAAATTACTTCATAATTTGATCCTTCATTAATTCATCAAGAGATTTGCATTAATTAATGATTGATCCTCTTTTGAAAGTCTTGGTCAAATTTAGACAATTCAAATGGCTTTCTTAATTACTTCATTGATTAATTAATTTTTTCAAATTTAATTATCTTGCATTAACCCATGATTGATTCATTCTTCGAAGGTTTTGGTCCGCCCCTCATCATGAATATTTAATTTATTGAATTAACTTTTTTTTGAAATTAACTTCTTATGTGTTCTCTTTATTATTCAGTAATTATAGAGAAGTTTTTTTTGCTATCTACGGGCACTTTCCTTTGCTTTCTCATGTAATTCAAATTTAAATTTAGTCATTTGAATTTTAAAGTCTAATTTGAATTCTTTCTTTGATTTTTTTTTTTGCTTGGCCGATCCTAGCTTTGTTTATTCTTTATTTAATGACTTGCATTTGTTCATGGCAATCTCTTGATCACATTTGCTTGGACGACCCTCATAGTGCAAATTATTCAAGGAGTTCTCTCATTCAAGAGGCCATACTTTCACTCCTTACTTTTGATTTTAAACTTTCTCAAGAGGCGACTTCAACATCTTCTTGAAGCCCTCTCCTTCCTTTGGAAGACAACAATTCCAAGGCTAATCTTATATCTCCATACTTCTAGAGGCTTGAGTAAAATTATGTGTGCTTAATGGTTTTGATCTTTCATGTTGAATGATAAGGATTTAATTTGATTTTTTGGAGTGCTTTCAATTCTTACTCATTCTTTTGTGTTTTAAATCTTACAAATCATCATGGCCTTTTATATAACTTAATTGCTTTGAATTTCTAAGGTTACATCTTAAAGTTTAATCACTTTGATTTCAAGATTTCATTTCAAAGGATGTGTTTCATATTTTTTTTGCAAATGTTTGCAGATTGAATTTTAAGTTATTTTCATCAAGTTCCTTTTAAAGTTCATATCATTGCATTTAAAATTTCAAGAAGACATACTTTTTTAGCATTATTTAATTTGTCATTTATTGTTTAGTTGGGTTTGAGAGCAAAAATCTTTAAAAATTTGAGAGTTAGATTTATTATATTGCACTTTCCTTTTCTCTTGTACTTTGAAATAATTTAGGTTTATATTTGCTCGGTGTTGGAGAGTATGTGATTTAAAGTTATTTTTGTATATAGGAGAGCATGTGATTTGGGATTGTACTTGCCTGGTGTAGGAGAATATATGATTTGGAATTGTGTTTGCCTGGCGTAAGAGAGTACAAAAGATATTGAGAAGTTTGAGATATTTAGTGAATTTTTAGTGTGACTTGCTAGGTGTGGATATAAATAGTTTTTGGGTTTTACTAAATCACATAAAAATTTCTGTCTTTTTTCATTTGCTTTTGATTTGTTATTGTGTTTTCTTATAAGACTTAAATTATTATGCATCTAAGTTTATTACAAACATTAAAATTAAGTTTTCACTTCAGAATTTTTAAATATTCAATTCAACTCCTCTTTTGAGTGTCACAGCCTCTTAACACATACATGAACTACACCATCTATATTCTTACTTTCATTAATCTTATCCATATGCTTAACAATAAGTTTATATTGTCTTACTAAATTTTTTTTCTAGAATTTGATTCTATTGTGGATGCTAATAATTTACTGTTTAACCTTACCTTTGCTTGTATCAAACATAAATTAAATGAAAATCAACAAACATAATATGTTTTTTTTCCCTTCTTTTCTCATAACGTTTGTTGTGATGGGTTATTGTTCTCAATTTGAAACGTTCATCGTTGGAAGCATGTGCAACCTTGATAAGAACTCACAATTTTTTATTTTATTTTATTTTTGTTACCACTAGTTTCTGTTTGGTGAATATTTTTTTCCAGTCATGGAAAATTTAGCTTTGTTTGAATTGAAGGAAGGTGAAGGAAAAGAAATGAAATCCCAATAGTTTAATGGCCAATTACGAAGCTGCAGGCATTATAGTTTAAGCTTTCCGATCCGTTTTATTCTCTCCTTTCACTCAAAATTCTAGCATCCAGCATATCCTTAAGTTAATAGTATTTCTCTTTTGAAGCATTGCATATTTTCGTTATCGTCTGATATACAAAATTACCCTAAGGAATAGAACACGGCATTGAAACATGAAGTTAATATAGCTTCTTACCTTGCATTTGTTCAATTTTTCAGGTTGGACCTGGTGAAGTAGACGATGAGCTGGAAGAGGAGGTTGCTTCTGAGTGTACGAAATATGGCACGGTAACTCGCGTGCTCATCTTCGAGATAACCGAGCCCAACTTTCCAGCTGATGAAGCTGTGAGGATTTTTGTTCAGTTTGAGAGATCAGAGGAAACAACGAAAGCACTGATTGATCTCGATGGCCGATACTTTGGTGGAAGGGTGGTTCGAGCTGCATTTTATGATGAGGAAAGATTTGGGAAAAATGAACTGGCTCCTTTACCTGGAGAAATACCTGGTTTCTATTGAATCAGCAGTTGAGGGAGGTCAATGAATCAGTTGATTTTAACGAGAGTATTTGCTTCCTGTGCGTTTAAAATGTAGTGTTATATTTTGGATTGTTGGCACGGCCGAAGAGCTCAAGAATTCCAACCAAGGGGTATCTCTTTTGTATTGACTTATTAAAATAAGCTGTTTTAATTTTACTTACTAATGAAATGGCAATTAAGGTAGGTTGGATGTCATAATGATAAAACTTGTGTGAATTTACATGTGGGTTATTAATTAACTTATTATAGTTATGAAATTAATATTGCTATACCCTATTAAGGTTTGAATCAATCAAATTTTTTGTTAACATAATAATTATTTTAGCTAGACATGCAAAAAAATAAAAAATAAAAAATAAATACAAATTTATGCAAGGTTGCGAATCAGATTGGATAAAGAATTGGAAGTGTATATCTAAATTAACAGGTAGGCTCAAGCGATCTGTCGAGCTTATATGAAGGTAAACATATTTGTCATAAAAGGTATTCGTCAATAAAGGCTACTAAAATAAGTATACATTAGACAGAAGGGAAGATCATCTTAAATCAGCGAGTTGAAGATTTAGAAAATAAGATATGAATCAACTTGATGGTAGCATAACATTTGCTCTTCTTAGCCCAATCTTTACCCGCTTGCTTGCATAACAATGAGCTACTCACTCATACTATTTGTCAGATCATACTTGCTCACATGTATACTTGCTATTAGCTTAGACAACCCCTTTGTCTTTATACTTCAATTTAGTGAAATACAAATTATTATTATTCTTGCACTTCTTTATCTTTTTGTTTTCTAGTTTATAATATTTTTGCCTAACTCTATTTCTCAAGTATCTCAGAAGGTTTCTCTTTTATCCATAAGCAAATTTGGATTCAATATTTTTTAAGTGAGGTGAGCGTGGATGAGATTAAGAATCAAAAGTTAGATACAAAGTGAAGTAGAACTCTCGAAGGTCATGGAGCATAATGTCTAACAGTTCTCAACATAGTAAGATTTATGAAACATGAAAGACATAATTACTTTCCTTGTGCAGGCAGTCATAGGGAAACAATGCTGTGAAGAATCTAGAGCTAAAGAGAATGAATGATCCACAAGATCGGCTACTCGCCAAGCTCTCTAAAAAAAGAAGAAACTCATCTAAGGTTCCTAGCTCTTATCCATCTAAGATTCTCAACTCTGATGATAAATCGTATGACACAAATGAAGATGTGTAAAGGAAGCAACTGCAGCTACCTAATGTGTCTCTGTGAAGATCGCTGAAGCTTGCCCTCCTCAAAGGTTAAAAATCCCTTATCTTGAATCATACAATGGTCGAAAGCATATTTTGAGTCAATCACATCGTTACTGGACTTGGATGATGCGATGATGTGCTTACTTTTCTCCAGTACTTTCAAAGAGTCGTTCTTTTGAGGTTTTCACATCTTCCCCTAGGAGTTATAACATCATTTGCTAATTTCAAAAGGATGTTTGCAATACAATTTGCTAGCGTTCAAAAGCCTATAGATGAGGCAAGAACTTGGCATGTCCTTAAGCAAGTTTATTACTCACTTCTAGCAAAAAATATTGTAAGTAAAAGACCTAGAACCCATAGTCGCTTAAGCAGCACTCACTCAAGGCTTGAAGGAGTGGCCCTTCAGATACACCTCAGGTCTCCAACAACCCAAGACACTTTCTGAATTATTGGAACTGGCGAATAACCATGTAAATGCAGAAGTGTACAATGAAGTTATCCTACCAGTATTGCTGGCTAAAATTAAAGACTCACTGAAAAGGTCTTCAAAGTGATTGTCTAGAGATGGATATCAAAAGCAAAGAATGGATAAGAAGAGGTGATCAGAAATATCAGGGAGAGGCTTTAAAAACCCTACAAGTCGCTACTTAGGAGCTGACTATACATAACTTGCTTTAGCAACCCATATTAGAGTGTCAATGGTTGAGCTGGTAGAGGCAATTCAGAAAAAAGAGTATTTCAAACGCCACCACATATGAAGACTAATGGAGTGCATGACTGATTAATATATTAAACTTACCATTGCAATTATGGCCTCGATATTGAGGAGTGTCATCATTTGAAGAGCTTAGTGGATGAGTTGATAAAGGCACAAATACTTAAGGAGTTCATCGGGAAAGATGAAATCGTCGAAGCTAGCAATGGACTTGTACCCACACACACTATTCATATCGCTAGAGCATACTTGCCATCTTTTGGGGTGATGGAGAGTCCTCCAAAAATGTGAGTATGAAAAGGTTATGGTCCAAAGAAGTAAACTTAGCTGGTATGATGCGAGCACCATTTACAACCATAGTCCCAGTGAGTTTTTCAAAAGGGGATAAACTCGGTATTGGGAATCCCTATAACGATGCAATAATGGTAACAACCTTGATTGCTAATTACTAGGTGATAAATATTTTTATTGACAAGCTCAGTTAATATTATTTTTAAATCGATCTTCAACAAGTTGAGACTGGCGAATTATCAGGACTATTATATGATTTCTTAGGAGAGAGGAGAGAAATGGAAGGAGTGATTAATCTTCCCATTACCTGAGGAGAGGGCAAGAAATAATTATAGCCATGGACAACTTCATTATAGTAGAAACCCAAACTATTTACATGCTATCTTTGATTGACCTCTACTCAACACATTCAGAGCAGTGGTGTCGACATATTATGTAGTTGTCAAAATCCCTATTGGAGAAGAAAAGATTACTATTAGAGGAAACCTCAATCAATCCCACGTGTGATACTTGAAAGTCGTTGGTAGGTTGAGTAAAGAAGATAAATTATTACAACTAAATATTGCACGAACAACAATTGAAATCCTTGAAGAGATATAAAAAATTTCGGCCACGCCAGGCAATGGGTGAATATTAAAGGTTAGCTCAGCTTTCTATACCGAACATATAGAAACCCTCATCCAAACTCTCTTGAAAAATATAGATGTATCAACTTGGATGATAGTAGGGATGTCAGGCATAGATATCAACAATGCTTCTCATCACTTAAACACTCACAAGGATGCGTAACCTATTAAGTAGAAGATGAGGAAAATCATTGCCATACTCATCGAGCCTATTAAGGAGGAGGTTGCTAAGTTGTGAGGCTAACTTCATTAGAGAGATTTAGTACCCAGAGTGGGTGTCTAACTTAGTAATGGTGCAGAAGTCAGGAGACAAATAGAAAATGTGTGTTGACTTCACTAATCTAAACTTAGCATGTGCAAATAATGGGTATCCTCTTCCTCAAATAGATGAGCTTGTTGACTGACAATTGGCTACTTAGTGATGAGTTTCTTGGATGCATTCTTGGGATACCATCAAATTCACATGCATCATATAGATTTAAAAAAAATTACTTTTATTATTGTAGAAGGATTATATGCTACTGAGTTATGCCCTTCAGATTAAAGAACATAGGGGGACCTATCAATGGTTAATGGATTGAGTATTCAAGGAGTAGAAAGGAGAAATGTAAAAGTCTATATGGATGACCTACTAGTCAAAACATATTACCAATACAACACATCCAAGACCTTGAAGAGACATTCACTACATTGAAAATGTACAATATGCATCTTAACCCTCTAAAATGCAATTTTGGTGTAGGAGCAGGGAAGTTTTTTTGGGATTTTTCATTACCTTTGAAGTCATAAAGAAAATCTAGATAAAGTTAAGGTCATACTCGACATGACCTCACCTAGAAACATGAAAAGATACCACAACTTACTTGGTGAGTAACGAAATTAATTAGATTCATCTCAAATGCAGGGGAGCGATGTTTGTCATTTTTCAAGGTTTTTAGAGGAGTAATGAAATTTGAGTGGACCTTAGAATGTGAGAGAACCTTTAATGACTTAAATACTCTACTGACATCACCTCCTTTGTTGTAGAGCTCAAAGGAGGGAGAAGTCCTATTGTTGTACTTTAGAGTGGGAGAAGACTCAATTAGTTTAGTCCTTATCAGAAAAAATGAGAAACAATGGCCCATTTATTATGTTAACAAATCTCTATGAGGTGTCGAGCTGAACTACCCACTTATGGAGAAACTCACACTCACACTAATTACCTCGGCTAGACGAATGCGACCTTACTTCCTAGAACATTCCATTCAAGTTGTCACTGATAACCCCTTGAAGTCTGTACTCGCTAAGTCTGATCATTTAGAAATATTATTAAAATGGGCTGTAGAGTGAGCAAGTTATTTTGAAATTAGAGCAGCCTAATACATGTTAATATGAGGAGAGTTATTTCAAAGGTCGGTGACCTTGCTTAATCTTAGATGTGTGAGAGAGTCTGAACAAGGGTTCTTTGAGAAAATGCATTCTAGCTAGTGCGGTGGCCATTTACGAGGGGGGACACTTGCTCACAAAATCCTGAGATAATGATATTTCTGGCATATGCTTAGAAATGATGCTGAAGAGTTTGCGATGAGGTGTATATAATGCCAAAAGTATGCAACACTCTAGTAATAATCATCACAACTTTTGTAACTCATCATTAGTCCTTGGCCATTCACTATTTCGGGGATGGACTTGATAGGTCCCTTGCCAATTGCTAGCAGACAGAGAAAATTCATCTTAGTTATGATTAACTATTTCAACAAGTGGATAGAGGTAGAGCCACCCACAAAGATAACTTATTTGGATTGGCATTATTTGCATGTATGGGTTACCAATGGTGATTCTCACTGATAATGGGCCTCAATTCGTTGAGAGTTCTATGAGTTTCAAGGGGTTAAGCTAAAATTCGTCAATACAACACCCACGGAGTAAAATATTGGTGGAGGTCACTAATAATAAGATCCTCAATTTTCTCAAGAAGAAAGTCGAAGGTGCCAAGCCAAATGAGTAGACACCTTACCCGCAGTACTCTAGGCACTCAGAACCATCCTCACCATTGCGACAAGACATTCTCCATTCACATTGTTTCATGAAAAGGAAGTCCTCCAAGTAAAGTATGAAGTTCAGAGCTAAAGGGTCCTAATAATGGAAATGATGGGATGTGAAGACGTCAAGTGGAGTAAAATGAACTTGGAGGCTATGGAAGACACGCTTGACATGCTTGGAGAACTAAGAATTATGGCGTCACTAAGACAAGAAGAAATAAAAATGTGAATGACTAAATACTATAATAGTTATGTGAGAAGCATTTCAAGAGTGGTAAGCATAGTGAAGAAAGTAAATGTTGCTCGATAGAATGTCTTGGGTAAACTCACCTACAATTGGGATGAGCCTTTCATAATCAAGGACATACAATCTTATTTGGGAAAGGACATACCAAGAACATAAAATTTTAGAGACTTGAAGAAGTTTTATCTTTAAGAGAAAGTTCCTCTAGTTTGTACTTACTTTTTTATTTTGAGTATCATGTATCTTCTTATTTTCAATAATAAACTTTTATATTTTTCTCCTTAAATGAGTTAACTCGTAAGGCATCAGTAGCTAACAAAAGAGCATACTTAGATGCTAAATAGTAAAAATTTTCACTAAAGGAGTTGCGTGATGACTCAAAATACTTGGTATGATATTTTTAGCTTAAGGAAAGGTCCCATTCAATGAGCAGCGAAAGCTTGAGTAGGAGATTTAAATACTTAGTGTGTCACTTTTAAAAAAAAATGTCCATGTCCAATACTGGAAGTTGCATATTGACTCAAGCTACTCATTATGTAATTTTTGGCCTAAGGAAAGTTACCTCTCGGCGAGTGATGAAAGCTCTAGTTGGAGATTCAAATACTTGGTTTGCCATTTTTGGCTTGAGAATACTAAAGTCAGGCAAACAACTCACGAGTCAAACTTACTCTACAAAATCTATAGTGTAAGGCTGATACCTCTTAAGGTTGGCAACTAAGCTAAACAAAGAATTACTTTGATAATTGATTGCTTAAAGACCAACACTCTATGCGGTTGGTGCCTATAGTGTAAGGCTGACATACCGTGAGGTCAAAAACTAAACTCAAAAAATATCCACTATCCTACTTGGCTTATGTCAGCATTTCATGTGTTGACTATAGTGGCCCGGCACTAAGGTTGGCCAACTTACTTTTGCTGATGATTTACTAACACCCCAAACCGATAAACTCTCTTAATTTCTCCCTACGGTTGGTGACTATATTATATAACTGATACCACATGATGTTGGCAACTGAACTTAAAAAGTCCATCTCTCTTAACTGGCGATTATAGTGTAAGATTGACACCCCGTGAGGTCAGAGACGAAACTCTGAAAAGACCAACTATCTTAGTTAGTGATAAATGAACAATTGACAAGTCAATTTTAAGTCTTTTAGCTGGCGACTAAAGGCGTAATGCGACATATTATGAAACTGCACAACTAATAAAGGGGTATACTTAACTCACTATGCTGCATGCAACCATCCAAATAAGGTTCTCTCAATTAATCAGTGACTAAAATATTCTAGGTCCTGAATAAAGTTATTCATACATCAACAAGCAAGCATCACTCCAATGAGTATAAGTGGACTCACCATACTAAATGGACCACCCAGGGATGGTTCCCTCAATTAATTAATGATTTAAAATTTTCTAAGTCATGGGCTGAGTTATTCAAACATTAATAAGAGTATCACTCTAGCGAGTATACACAAACTTGCTATACTTAGTGTGACCACCCAAGGAAGGTTATCTCAATTAAGCAGTGAATTTAAATATTCTAAGTCATGAGCATAGTTATTCATACATTGACATGCGACTATCAAGTAAAATGAGCAAATATGTTATATTCAATTATGATTATCATTTCATATTATAAAATCTTTACAATAAAGTGAAGGTACATACATTCTACTTGCCAAAAAAAAAAGAAACATTTGGAGAGAATGAAGAAAGGAATGATGTATTAACTCATGCTACTCTTATCATCATCATCACTGAGTCTGAGAGTATGAGCACATTAGAAATCCAAAAACATAGCCTCCAAATGGCCATGTTTCACCAGTTTGGCGATAATAAAGTTGACGCCATCTTTGAATTTCTTTTACAAAGCTCATGGTACTCATCAAAATCAAGAAACCTAGCAAACTCAACTTCTATCTCTAAAAGTCCTCAGTGTGATGAAAGAAGTCTTGCGCCAACTCTCTTTTTGCCCTGACAAGGCAAGTAAGCTCCAAAGTTGGCTTCTCTTTCTCCTTCGCTTGGCGAGTCTCTTCGGCTTGAAGGTCCTTATGCTTAACTTCAAGGACCGTCAGTTTTTTCTTCATACTTGCTAGCTTAAACTTATTGGTGTATGCCTCCTTTCTCTTCTCAAAGATAAGATGATAGAAATTCCATTGCTTGGGGTCATAATAGCATATGACAAGCAAGCATTGGGAACATCATCCAAAAGGTTGTCAAAATCCTTGGAGAAGATGGAGGGGTTGAGTTTAGAGGCTTCACGAGTAGGATCATGGAAAATTGGAGTGAAGTTGCTCTTGAGCCTTCACCCTACTCTTCCTCCTCCCTAGACTCATTGCATTACTGGTAACTGCGTGGAGTTAAGGTTGTGGCCATCTTTCTGGGCTTTATTGGAGTTGTACTTGGCCTTGCTTCATTGACGACCACAGTGGGAGCCGCACCTAGCTCCTGTTGTTCTTTTTCCTCCTCACTGAATTTAAGAGAGGTTGAGTCCTCACTATCGACCCCTCCCTTGCCTATTTCTCGCTTGCCTTCCTCGAGGAATTGAAGCACGTTAAGCTTGGGTGAGGTCTCACCTTAACAAGGCACTCCTCTACAACCACTTTTGTGGTAGCTGGTCCAACCATTGGCTCACTAGTACCTTCTTATGTTGGATCAAGGGTTCATCCTCTCATCCCTCTTCCTCCCCATGGGCACTCATAGGTTGCATCGGATGAGGACTCATCTAATATCTCTTTAGCAGGGTGAGTACTTGATCCTTCTCATGGATTCATGGAGGTAGGTGGAGCTAAAGTTGCTACAATAGGAGGATGGTGAGGGGGTAAAGTCACTACTGTAGGAGCTTGCCTCAATTATAGGAATGATAGCAACCTCTTCTGACTTCTTGGATTTTTTGGCCTTCCTTCGAAGACTTGCCCATATAAATTTAGGATCATTATCATTGCAAGACCTCTTGGCATCTATAACAGTTATGCTTTCTTAGTTTTGCAAACTCGATCCCTAAAAGTTGGAAAATCTGTCTTAGCAATAGTTGAAAAAATTTTTTGAACGTGCTGAAGAAGGATAAAGGATCCATTTATAGCCTTCAATGCATTGGAAAAGGATTTGGTCAAAAGGTGATGCGACCTCTCATAATATCATAAATTTTATCATATCATTAAATATTTATAGCTAATCATTCTATTTATTCTACTGTCTTTCTTGTGAGGTACCTCTATAAGAAGTAGAAGAATCGGTGAGCTAAATGCATACCAAAAAGTAGTGGGCAGCCGGCCTTGCAGGCCCAAGTGACCTATTGAGCCTATTTACCAAGACACACTCACTATAAAGCGTCTTCAACAACAAAGTTTACTAGAATAAGTAAACACACTAGATGGTGTATTAGGCAAGGGAAGGTCAACTTGAACCAACGAGTTGAGGATCTAGAGGATAATAATTCAGAGAACAAGACACGAGTCAACTCATCGGCAGTGGGCCACTACTCAAAAGAATAAGGCCACTACTCTTCTTAGCCCAATCTTTTCGCGATACTTGCCCGCGATAGTCTGGGCTACATCCACTTTTGATTTACCTTTTAATTTGGTGGAATCAGATTATTTCTCTTATACTCTTTTTATTTTTCATGTTTTCCTACTTACAATATTTTTTGCCTAACCTATTTCTCAAGTATCTCAGAAAGTTCCTCCTCCATTCACTAATAGATTTGGATTCAATAGGAAGAAGAGACTCGAGGGTTAAATTTGGGGTTGAATTAGATGATGTAATAAATATTAAAATTATTAAAAATAATTTAAATGATGTATTAATATAAATATGTAATAAAATAAATAATATATAAGTAATATTTTTAACAAATATAAATTTAAAAATTAAAATAAAGTTCATTAAGATATACACACACGCCACACACACACACATATAAACACACACACACACACACAATATATTTAAAAATTAAGAACAAATTTTGTAATGTTGATTTATAAAATTAAATATAATTTATAATAAGAATATAAAGTTTATAATAATATAAAAAGTTTATTTTATAAAATATAATTAATAATAAAATATATAATATTTATAACATATTATTATGAATTTTATATTCTTAAAATAACTTGCTTAATAAAATTTAAAATAACAGTTTAAAGTTAAAAATTAATTGTTGTATTTGGATTTTTTTTATTCAAAGGCCATTATATATATAAGTGAGTTGAGTAGCTTTTTTTCTCCATCATTCTAGTTAACTTGCAATTAAATCATTGAGTAGGCATAAAATTACTCATAAAAAAATATTATATAGAGTATGCATATTCCTTTTTTTTATGTTAGATGAATATTAATGATGTGAAAATACATATGCTTACTGCTTTGGATGACTTAGAACCATTGTTTTTCTTTGTGTAAAGCGAGTCATGTTGTAGCAGTTGCTCATATGAAGCGAGTCTTCATGGTTTTTTAGCGAGTTCAACTTATTCAATGGCGGTCAAGTAACAACTTCTTCTAGATAGTGGGTGAGCGGGAATAAATTTGGTCACTCATTATTTTAACTCTATAGCTTGCTACTAGTAGGTCTCTCATGCTGGCCCTTTATATTATGGCAAGTTCCCATTGATCATGGATATATATTTAGTTTCTCGACTCTCCTACTTTTGTAGTTGCAAAAAAGACAAAAAAGTAAAAGTTAAAATTGTAGCCATGTCAATTATATTATATTACTATTATTGAAAATGTGATGAAATTTTAACCAAAATATTTTTGAGAAATATGATACATCACCTTTTAATTTATCACACTCTAAATGCCCTAGGGTCAAAGCTATATAAAGGGGTTGAGAAGTGGTGAAGCCATCTCTCACTAATTCAGTTCGTATGCCTAGTGTCTTTGTTTCTCTTAATGAGTGTCTTTTTTTACTTATCAGATTGTCCTTATCGCATCAAAAAGGCATTGGGGGATATTGGTAATGATGATCTCGGGTCTAACTTTCATAAAGATAAAAGGAAAATGAAGAAGAAAGTGGTACTTTAGAAAGAGTATGGCACTGCATTTGTGACTATTGCGAGTGATTCTACTAATGTTGTTGTGGTAATATGAAAATCTAGTCTTAAATGGAATTTGTGACTCTTTTCCTTATTATTGCTATTGTACTCACCATGCAACTGGTCATTCCTCTTAATGAAGTAGAGTAAGATGAGGAAGAGGAAATGCCTTCTCTTGCTTAGAGTTAGTAAAAATGGTGGTGAACACAATAGTGAGTTCTAGCATAAATTAGTGGAGGAATGTCTTACTAAGGTAATTGATGTATATTATTATCTTGTGATTGCATTAGTTCTTAAAAATAGAATTACAAGTTTTTTTTTATTTTCATAGATCAACGTGATAAGTGTTCAAGAGTCCTTCAAGAAGAGCAGTGGGTACAAGTCGACTCAAGAAGGTGGGCCATTTGAAAATTTTTTTAGAGGGATTGTGATGAGTTTGTTTTATAGACTCAAAATTTATCTTACTATTAGTGAGTTGCAAAATCATACTTCAAGTAAAGGGGAGGTGCATTTCTTCTCACATTGGCTTCCTTTTCTAAGGATTACTCTTGAGAATAATCGCCTTATTGAAATCCTTTCATCCATAATCATTAACTTGATTTCTTGTCATGTGGGCCCGCTTCCTAAGAGGCGACTATTCTCATGCCTGATCCTCAAGTCACACCTTATATGACTAAGAGTTTAGTCACTGTTGATGCCCCATTGGGTGCGGGGCCTTCTCTATTAGGTAAAGACTCAATAGCAATTGTTCTAAATCCTATATAGGTGTTAAGATCACCTTGATGGAGTTGGAGTTTTGACCTGGTCTTTCATGTCTAGTTCTTCTAAGTAGAGGGTCAGAATGAGCCTTTTCTTTTTAGGGCAGGTGAAGGTCACATTATAGGGAAGGCCTTTTTATCTAGTCTCTTTACTGGGCTTGCCTTGATAAGAGCATACCTCTGATTTAGGAGGGTGTGAGTTTGGCAAATACATTGATCTTTGGGTTCTACTTTTCTACGAAGGGAAGTGAGGGATTAGCATGCCAAGATAGTCATTCTCCACTGTTGTGATGAGTTAATTAGGTCTTCTCAGTTTCTCATAGGCAATAGTTTTTTCTTAGGGTATTTGGCAAATAATGAGGTACTTTCTACCGAGTGGTTCCTAGATCATGCACTTAAGCAATTTAAGAAATAAATATTTATTTATAATAAAGAGGCACTTGTGAGGCAAGCTTATCATTGTATTATAATGACAGATTTCTTTGTGAATATTATGAGTAAATGTTTAATCATAAAACCCACTAGTTCTTTCTTTGTCTTTGTGTTATGCTTTTTGGCTGAGTTTAAACAACACACCTTTTGCTAAATTAAATAATGTTAATATTATGGTGAGAGATAATTTTATCTTTATGGCTAGTAAATTAATTTTATTTCTAGGTGGGTACATATAATGAAGTCTTTTCATTTTATGTGGTGTTTGGATTTGGAAAATTTTTTGTTAAATGCTTAACATGACATGCTTATGGTTATTAATGGGTTTCCTTGTTTATAAATACCCCCTTATGGGTTAGGTGTGCATTTAATATAGTTATTTTTTTAGCTTAGGTGAGTGACTTTTGTTAAATACAAATGTTTTTTGTGGAGAAAGCAAAATATTTTGGCACATGAGGGAAGAAGCTAAGTTGAGTAGAATAGTTGCAAAATAATAATGTTACTTTAAAACAATCCTCTATATCAATGATTTTTATTATAAGGATCTCTCCCTCTCCTACTAAGAGAAAGTACAAAGAGCTAAAGTCCCAAAAATGCTAAAAGATCCCCCCTCTTCGAAATTCCTACCTTCCATAAAGTTGAGCAACGATTACATATGGAAAGTACACATTAGCTGAGTTGGTTACATGAAGAGTGAATCACCCTTGGGTGGCAAGTTTGACATGTCAAGTAATGAGTACTATGAGTATTGTCACCAATGCTGAGATGTACCGAGTTGTGTATGATAGAGGTTGCCCATATGCAGGTGAGTCTTTAGTGAGATGTAGATATAGGATATGGATTGATTCTCCTGGTCATTCATCCCTCACCTTTGCTTTGTTGGAGGTGAGTCTTCTTATGTGAGGCAAGTGGTTGAGCCTTCCCTATCTGATTGGCACCTTCTCTTGTATTCTCTCTACCAAAGACGAGTCTTCATAGGCAAGCATTCACTTGTATGGATTTAGTTTCATATGTGGATTCCCTTATGTGAGATCTTTGTCTGCTATGTGCACTCGTTGAATATACTTGCACATCTTGGTATACATTTAACTCCCTGATTATTCTACTCCTTCAAGAGGCAACTTGCAAAAAGAAATTTCAAACACATCACTTGTGATTTGAACTCTTATTTTATCATTTTTCTTACATCTTACGCTATAAAAAGGGGAATGTATCATTGGTTTCCATTTCAGTTATTATTTGTTGTCACCAATCATCCTCGTGTTTTTTTACTAAGCCCTTCCTTTCATTAAGATGAGTGTTTGCCATGGATTCTAAGATACTCCATGATGAAATTGATCCTGCCAAGCATTTGTTAGGCCATTTGAAAGAGAGGAAGAAGACTAAGAGATTAGTGAAATTTGATACTCCTTTAATTGAGGTGAGTCTTTTAGTGACTCTATTTAGAGTGACATTGTTGCTCCTACCAAGGGTGGTGATGGAAACACGTGGGTGGAGACAAGTGTTTCCATATTTGTTGAGGACAGAGGGATAGTCAATGGTAGGGCCACATTCTTCCCAAGTATGAAGAATATGCTTAGTGCTCGGGAAGAGAGGGAGAGGAGGAAGAAGAGGTTCCTCTTTACAGAAAAGGTCTTAGTTAGCAAGCTGGAGATAAGCACATTCATGAAAAAGGCTATGGAAGACTGTCTCAATGAGGTTAGATTTTTCAACCTTTTGTGACTATATTGATCCATTATTTTAGTTATCATAATATTTCTCACTACTACAACTTAGTGTGACAAGTGTTCAAGAGTCAATAGATGGGGCAATGGGGCATATTAACACCCAAGAGATTACTTGAAATTTGGTAGCTCCAAATTGGTTGTTATCTTATAGTAGGTGAATTTTTTGTGTGTCAACTGATTAAGGATGAAGTCAATTTGATTCAACCATGGCTTTCTTTCCTACTAATAACACCATTGACTTGTGACCTCATTAGAATTCTTGTGTCGATACTCACCCAAGTTAATTCTCATCATGCAGAGGCCACTATGGGCTTACCTATTATTGACTTGGCATCCCGAAGTTTACCTTTGGAGGCAGATCTTCCTTTTGAGTTGTAGCCCCAAATCTTTTAATCACTAGAGCGACTAGCTTCCTTTTGATGGATACACAAGAGGTGATGGCAATCTTTCCTCCCTTTAATTTATCATGATGGCAATGAGTCTAAGAAAGATGAGTCCTCCGATCTAGTGGGAGGAGTTGAAGAAGGTCCTCAACCATCTTCTAACTCTACTGAGCTCATCACCTTATTGGGAAGAGTCGCTCATGTTGAAGAAATTGCTAACTCAATGAGGCAGATGATAGTCGAGTTGTGGATGATGTTGGATGCTGAGTCGCAACGGTGGTCAGCAATTTAGGAGGAGTCTCAACAGAAATGGGTGATCATGGAATTTGAGTTATCTTTTCATCATCATTTCATCGAGTCAAAAAGATTCTCTCTCTTCATCACAGGAGCCATATTTCTATTTTATTACTTGTGAGACAAAGGTGCATTTATCGATCAGTAATACTCGGACCCCATTTTGAAATAATTCTATTGAATTCATGAGCCCCATTACATAATTAATTGATTTCGATGATACTAATAGTTTATTTTAAGTGTTTTAGGAAATTCACTAGACTTAGCTTGCCCAGTCAAATTTAAAATGTCAAATCAACCTAGACTAGAGTTGTTTGGGATTTTTGTAGGATTTGTAAAATAAGATAAATAAGAGCTCATAAATATTAAAATAATTGTTAAAATATATTCATCATATTTATTTTGAATTTTTTACATATTTTTCAATTTTATTTGCATCAATTTTTCAATATTCTTGAAATTATTACTTTTGGATAATCTAACCATTTACATGACTTTAAGCCTTATCTATTACATTTTAAGTGATTTAAGCTTATTTCCACTTCATTTATTAGTTTTCATGCTTAGAATGATTTTAATATATTTATTTAAGTATGAGAGTTAAATTATTCACTTAATTATCCAAGTAATTCTTTTCTCTCTCTCTCTCTCTCTCATTATTTTTTTCTTATCCTATCAATAATTACATTTGAATTTTGTTTTTCCACATGCATGGCCGAATATTTGATGTTTCTATCATGAGAAATTTTTGTGAAATTTATTTAATTTAATTCCATATTAATTTTCCTCATTTTATGAATTTTTAGAATTCAAATTCATTTGAATTTAAGTATTTTGAATTTCAAATTGCAAATGGCCTTTATTTTTCTCTAAAAATACTCTATTTTATTTTTCCAATGCTTGACCAACCCTACCATGCATTAATTATTTTAATTTGAGTTTGTTTGAATTAATTTAAGTTGATTTAAATTTAAATTCAAATGTACCATGACTTAATACACTTTCTTATTTTAATTTTCTTATTTTTGGAAAGACTATGGTCGACCCCTTTTAATTTGATTTTAATTTATTCAAATAATGATTATTATTTAAAATACTTCTTAATTAGTTTTTGGTTTAAATTTATTAACTGCATTGATTGAAGATTGATTTATTTATGGAAACCCTTGGGCGGAATCCCCATGAAATTTTATTTGATTTAATTTAATTGGATTTAGTCACATGACTTTCTTTATTAATTCCTCTCTACTTAATTAATTAATCCTTCATATATATTGCATTGAATCATGATTGAACCCCATATGGATAGTTTTACCATCCCATGCATGCAAGTTAATGGATTTATTTTATTTTAATTAAATTCAAACTCTTCACTTGATTAAATCCCTCCTCAATTAACAAGTATTTAATTTAGTCAATGGAATTTAAGTTGCTTCCCTTTCTTGTATGGCTAGCCACATTCAATTTGAATTCAAATATATTAGCATGTGATCAATTTTTCAAAATCAAAAGTCTTCCTTATTTAATTTCCTTCATATTTTCTTCCCTCTTTTTTCTTTGCCTTGGCCGAACCTTGGAATGGTTTAATCCCATTCTTAATTTGTGCATTCTAATTTATGCTAAGTGATTTGAACCTTCTCTCCAATGATTTAATCTACCACATATGTCTTGGGTTTGAATTTATTTAAATTTAATTCAAATTCATTGAATTTGAAAATCAAATTCCTTCCTTCCTTGATTTCTCTCTCATTATTTTCCTCTTCTTTCCTCTTGCTTTGGTCAACCACCTCTTGGATTAATCTTTATTTAAAGAGGTGCTTTCATGGTTTCATTCTCTCTTGGAAAAATTCTCTTTGGTAGAACCCTTGAAAATTGCTTTCTTGAAGTGAACTTGTGGACTCAAGTGCTAAAGCTCCTCTCTCTTGCTCATCTTTTCAATCACATGCAAAGGGGAGATCTTCTTCATCTTATTCAAGCTTCTTTCAAGTCTTAGAAGAGTCTCAGGTCCTTCTCTCATTATTTTACACATCAAGGACTTGAGTAAGGTTGTTTAAATTTACTTTAACTATTTGATGTTTTGATTTTGATGCTTTGATTGAATTGATTATAGCTTTTCTCAAGTTGTTTTCTCATTTAATTCAAGTGGTTTGAATATTTTATTGTGTTTTGTTTTATGAAATTATTCTCTTAAGGTCTTTGGAATTATTATTTTTTTATAAGCACTCATTTCTAAACTATCTTATTTTACTTTGTACAAGTATATTGAATATTGAATTTTGCATTCTTATTTCAATATTGACATAAGTTAAGATCATCCTTTAAGTCTTCCAATATTTTTTGATTGATTTAAACCTTTTAGTTCTTAGATTTTTGATTTTTACTCTATACAAGTAGATTTTAAAGTCAAATTATTTTATGTACTTTGTAATAACTTATCTTCTAGTTTATATAGTCAAATCATCATTTCACTTTGTGAGAATATTTTTTAAAGATAAATTTGTTTCATGCTCTTTACATTAAGTTTAGGTGAACCATTATTACTTTTAAAGAATGCTTTGAAGTAGGTGAGCCATTATTACTTTTCTTTCTTGCCATTATTCTACCACATCTTCTTTATCAGGGTCACAAAGATTGCACCAACTATCTTTTAACAATTTGTTGAAATTATCACCTTGCCGAATAAAGTTAAGAATTGGTACAACTGAACCTATTTCATTAAGTGCTTGATAGGATGGGCACTGATTGAGGCAAGTGTTCTGAAGAAAGAGATTCTAATGAAGTTGAGTGGGAAGATACTAGATATCAAACTTTTTCATCAATCTGGAAAGATCAATGAGTATATCTACAATAAGTACTTACTAATGAGGATATAGGTTGATTACTTTATGTCTTACATATAATGATTAATAATACTCATTCCATTATAGAGGAGTCATCTCTGCAACTTTCTCTTTCGATCTCAAGGTCAATAAATAATTGAAGCCAAGTTTGAGAAGTCAGCTCATGTTGCTAGGCTGAGTTCAACTCCCACAAAATATAGAAAGAGATCAGCGAGTGCTATATCTCACCCTTCACTAAGGAAGAAAAGTATGAAGTAAAAAGAGCCAGCAGATGATCTTGGCTATGTTGATGTTAAGGGTAATTATACCCCCGACTTAGTTGATCTAATGAGTGAAGCCTTTAGGTTGGGGGAGAGGATTTTTTTCTCTATGTTATATGTTCAATGTAAATGTTCTTGTAGTAGTGAATGCCAAGCTATAATGACCACCGAAGTGATGGCGTAACAGTCGATTTGGGAACTTCTTAGGAGCTATATGTTCAATGTAAATGTTTTTTAGAGAACACTAAGTCAAAGTTGTCTATCTTGTGAGATGAAATAAAATGACTAGAGAAAGAGAAAGCATGTGTGGCCCTGGAGAAGACTCACTTTTTAGAGGTGGTCAATGTGCTGAATATTGAACTTTTCTCATCACACTAAAGAGCATCAAAAGAAAGAAGTTGACTTTTCTTGCTTCTTGGATTTTAATGAGTACAAGAGCTAATTTAGCAAAAGTTTAGGGAAGATGCCAAGTTCATTATCACCAAATTGGTTAAATATGGCTAACTTGATGCCAAATTCTTGAACTTTGATAGCATGCTTGCCTTGCCAGAATTAGACTTTGAGGCAAATGATAAGGAAGTGAGCACCAGATAGTTTTTCTATTTTTTACTTGTAAAATTCTCTTTTTCCTCTTTTTCAATTTGTACATGCAAGCCAGAAGAGTGATTACATATAAAAGTTTTGCATACTCACTACTTGCTTTTGTATTTTAATTTTTTTAAAGGATAAGAATATTTTCTTTAGTCTCTATTATGAATTTATTCACCTGATTGAGTTTTTATATTGAATGTATACTTACAAAATGCTTAGACATGTGTCACAATGTATGAATCCAAATAGTATATCTATGGTTGGCGACTGAAGTCGTACTCTCCTAGAGATTATCAATGTGCCACAATGTATTTATCCAAATTGTATATTTGTCGAATGTTCATACTCGCTTAGATTATTGAGTAATCTCTTTTAGTTGCTTCATGACTGTGGGGGAATATGTTGTCTCTAACAACACAGAGTGTTGGTCTTAGTTTCCAACCATATAGTGTTGGTCTTACTCACTAACCACTGATTGTTGAAATTAGTTGCCAACCATGGAGTATTGGTCTTAATCACCAATGATAGAGTGTTGGTATTAGTCATAAACTATAGGGAGTTAGCCTTTTGTTCCCAACCTTGAAGAGTTGGTATTAAGTTGCTAACCAATGAGAGTTAGTCTATAGTTTCCACCCATGGAGAGTTGGTCTTTTGTCACCAACCATGGAGAGTTGGTATTTATTCACCAAACTTGGAGAGTTGGTTTATAGTGAACGACCATAGAGAGTTGGTCTTTAATTGCCGACCATGGAGAGTTTGTCTTTAGTTGCCAACCATAGATAGTTGGTCCTTAGATGTAATCATGGGGAGTTGGTATTTAGTCCCCAACAATGACGAGTTAGTCTTTAGCTACTAAGCATAAAGAGTTGGTCATTAGTATGCATTCCCTTATCATTTTTGTAAAGTGCTTAAAGCGATTGAGTGTCCATTATTTGATTTAACTTGACCTATCAAATTAACCTTGGTATTTCAAGGCCAAGAAATGGCTAAGAATGACACTAAGTTTTCAGGTTCTCTATTTGGGCTATCTATGGCTTGCCAAATGGAACTTTTTACTTGAGCCTGAATTGGCCCACCGACCTGATTTAACACACAGCTCCTCAAGTGTTTAACTTTGGTTAATATTATTCACCAAGTACCTTGAGTATTTATGGCACGTTAATCCTTGAGGTAAGTTGATAAAAATGTAGGTTTGCATTTCATAACAATTCATTGGACGATTAAGAAAGTGGCAAGGATTAATAAACTTGAAAATAATTATACAAAAGTTTATTGTATAAATGAAATTTTTTCAAGTATCTCGCATTTGAAGCATGGTACATCCTCTCCTGAATGCATTTGTTTGTAATTGATAAGCACTCGAGATAACTTGTGCCTTGATATTACAAAAAGTTTATTATATAGATAAATTTTTTTCAAGTATCTCGCATTCCATGTATGGGGTACATCCTCTCCTAAATGTATTTGTAATTGATAAGCTCCTGAGACAACTTGTCCCTTGATAATATAATGTCCATCCCAAGTGTAGGCTAGTTTGCTTAGTGCATTCTAGCGAACCGTTACATCCAGTTTTTTTAACACCAAGTTGCTAGCCCTGAAGTATTTTTCTTTAACATGGCTGTTGTTGCCTTTTATTTATTTTTGTTTTAGTGACACCTCAATTTATAACTATTCTAACAAGTTGTGTGTGGTCTCTATGGCTTTGGTATTTGATCTGCCCCATTCATCAATCTCTTAGCTTGGCTTAATAATTGCTATTACCCTTTGACTGTGGAGTTTGTACTCGACTGGTAACACAACTTTTATTCCATGTTATGGGGTGAATGCCATTTGCCTAATCACTAATGTTTGAGTCATCCTGAGTGCCTATAGTATGGTGGTTAAAGCATCCACCCACTTGCACCTTTTTCTTTAGAAGTTAAGGATCTTCTTATTCGCTAGCTCTACTTGACCATTGCTTTGGAGATGATGTACTAAAGCATACTTGAGTTGAATTCATTGTGATCTGTAGAATTCTCTCAATCGCTTGTTGGGAAATTGTGGACAATTATACATGATGATTGCTAGTGATAGCCCATACCTATCAATTAAGTCACTTTAAAAAAAAATTTTGAACTACCTTGGCGGTTATCTTGGCAAGTGGATTAGCCTTGATCCATTTACTAAAGTAGTCAATCATGATGAGTATGAATCATTTCTATTAGGTGGAGATTAATAAGGGGCTTATGAAGTCCATTCCTTAGATGTGAAGGGCCAAGGACTTGTGATAGGTTGCAAGGTTTTGATAGTTGCTATTGTAAAGAAGCAAACATCTGGCCCTTCTCACACCACTCGGTGAACTCTTCAACATCTTTACTTAATGTAAGATAAAAATACCCTTATCGTAAAATCTGATGTATGAGTATTCTTCTCCTTGAGTTGCTCCCACACTCATTAGATTATACTTCAATGTCTACTTACTTGGTACAGTTTCTCTTACATATCTCATATTCAATGAGGTCATTGATCTTCAAAATAACTCGCTGTCGATCATGAGATGTTGGAAGACCTAGATTTGGAATCTTCTCACATCATTGATCCCTTCTTCTAATTCTTTGGTCTACAAGTACTTTCTTATGGGGTTGACACAACTGGGTGAGCCTTCATGATCTAATTGCATATAATCTTCTTCTTTTATATTCAATTAAAGTGTAGGTTGTTCACTGAGTCCACTCAGTCTGGATAGCAGTTGGCGAGTTGGTCCTAATCTCTCAAGAGTTGTTCAATTTAAAATACTCCAACTTATCTATCTCCACCTTCACTTTGATTATATATCTTTATATTGACTCATTCCACACTTCGTAGTCCTTGTTGACCTAATTGACAATTAACTATGAGTCTTAATGAGTTGTGATGTGCCGAGAAATGAGCCTTTAGGAAAATCTTAGCCTAATGAGTAAAGCCTCATATTTAGATTGATTGTTGATCACTTTGAAATTAAAATTTACTAATTGAAATTTAATTTAACATAGTGATAAATCAAAAAAGTACAATACAAGAAAATAATAAAGTGCAGAAAAGAAAAGAGGGATAACATATATAATATTTTTACGTGGTTCGACCAAACTGCCAATTGGCCTACATCTACACCTAACTGCCTTAGCTAGAAAACCACTATTCTAACAAAAACATTACAGCCGTACTCTCCTACAATGGGGTGAGTACGACCCCAATAAAATCTTATACTCTCCTATAATTGGATGAGTACAATCCCAATAAGAAATAATTTTAAAGCACAAAGAAAAGTTACAACAACTACATATTTTGACATATTAAAATCTAAAATATCTAGCAATTTATCTCAAATGAAATGATGAATTTACAACACAAAATGACGACCTTACAAAATATCAACTTGCAATAAACTTTACAATGTAAATGACTCACTTATTTTTAATGAGAAATGATAATTTTATTTTCCAAAAAAAATCCTTAAATACTATTTAGGTTAATGTAAATAATAGACTAAAAATGATTTTGAAATGAATAAGTAAGTGTTTATTATGCAACAAAATAAATTTCAACATATATCAATTTTTTTAAGAGAGATTATAACTAGTTTTAATGTATCATTGTAGGAATGATTTTCACTAAAATGATTTTTCTTTAAGTATAAGACAATAAATTAGCAAGATAAAATAAGATTTAGCAAGCTATAACTTAAATTTAAGCAATGATTATAGTCAAGAATTCAATGATTGACAAATATACGATCAAATACAATTTAAATGACTTGAATTTTCACAATCCAATAATTTTTGTAATAACTTCAATAAATTTAGCAAATAAAAAATAATTTTTCCAAAAATATACTTTTGTCCAAACCAAAATTATGCTCCAATGTGATTCCAATCATGATGGGGGTTATAAAATAATACTATTGTTAAATAATTTTAATCAAATCAAATATTTTTGCAATGAAATAAAAATTTCAGCAAATGAAAAATCATTCCAGCAAAAATAATATTTGTTCCACTAAACTCCAAAATTGTTCTAATGATAAATGACTTTTCAAATAAACCATAGTTTAAATAATTTTGAGCACACAATTACTTTTTGTAGGAAAAAGAAAATTTCAGCAAATTATAATATTTACTACAAACAATCACAAAAGATTTTTCACCAATATGAATTTATTTAAAATGAAAAGATTCCAATGATTTTTCAATTAAGATAGGCCCTTTAGAAAATATAAAAGTTTTTGCATAAAATATTTAACCAAATAATAATAATGAGTATACAAAAAGAAATTTAATTAAAAATTTAATAATTTTAACACACATCACATGGGATTTTAGTAAGCTTGAAGAAGAATAATTTTTCAACTAAGCAAAGATGTTTAGTGAATCAAATAAATATGTGTTTAATCAATGATTAAAAAAATAATAATCAACTTTAAATAAAAAAGATAACTAGTAAACAAAAGATCTTACTCTAGGCTTTAATTGATCTAATCAAGAAAACTTCAATCTTTGAAAAGACTTTTCGTTTTGCTTGCAAATTTCTCCATATGAAAGAACTTCATGCATCAAAAGGAATCTTGTAAGAGAGCTTCACAATATCTCCAAATTCTTTTTTGAATGCTTGCTATGAAGTCATGATTTTGGGAGAGGAAGACGAGATGTTCTGTCCTTGCCTGAAAAATTAAGGTTTTGGATTAATCAAAATGTTTAAGAGATACAACATTAGGGTCCACAGTTTTGATGCTGATTAGGATGGTGTTTAAATAAAAAACAAAAATAATTATGCATGTTTAAGTGGCTAGAAATAATTATAGAAAGATTTAATGCTAGAATAATTTCAAATGGCTAGGAAATAATATGGCAATGATACAAATTGATTGGAAGAAATTTTAATTGAATTTATATGAATAAAACCTGAAATAATTGTGGGAATTTCGGCCACAACAAGGAGGAAAGAAGAAAAAATTTATATTGGGAAAGTATGGGATTTAATTTATGCATTTAATAAAATAACTAAATCATGCGAAATTAAATGGATAAAAAATTGTAATAAAAGTAAAATAAAATAAAAAATCAATACAAATAATTATCCATGAATATATATCAATTTACATTTAATTTAAATGACATTTGGTAAGGTAAATTTCATTAATTTAAATTAAAAAAGAAGAAAATAACAAATATTAGATAGTCAAGCCAAAATAAATTTAATAAAATTACTAAAAATAAAATAAATTAAGTACAAAATGAAATAATTAAGCTTATGATTTTACAAAAATTATTATCGACAAAAAATTTTAAATGTTATATCATAAAAAAAGAGAATTATGCTTATTTCTATTATATGGACAACTATTTATTAAAATTCAAGTCATTCATTTTCATAAGAATCAACTATGATAATATGCAAAAAAGAAATTTAACTTTTAAAAAATATTAGTTAATAATAAAAATTTGGGCTATTATAGTTTGGAATGGTGAAATGAAAGAATAAATATTAAAATGTAGCTTCTATTTTTTCATTAGAAAGTCTTATTTAATTATTTTTGACTTTCAAAAATTCTATATTATCAACTAACTCAAAGTGGCATATGGGAAAATGTATCAAATTATTTGAGGACAAGTAATAGCTTGTGCTTAGGGGTATTTGATAAGTGTTAAAATTGTAAAAATTTCATGTGATTTTAATGCCATTATCATATACTTTTATGTTAAAATGTATTTATTTTAAATATATTTTATGTTGTAACGTCTAGAAGAAGAAATTTATTTTAAATATATTTTATGTTAAAAGTAGCATCGCGATGCTATAAATGGCTTAAATTAGGGCAATTTTATAGCATGAGAGTGCCTAAGTGATATATCAGTAGCGCCATAGCTCCGGATTTGGCTCATGCTTGCTATAAAACTATCCCAATTTGAGTCTGATTAGACTGATTTTGGGATAATTTCATAACAAGCTCAGCACCTAAGCACTGCATAAACAGCACCGTGGCACTATGCCATAGAAAAAATATAAGACAGAAGCAACAAGCAGAGCATCATAGCGCCAGATCAATAGCACTGCATCAAAGACCCAGCTTACATTAATTACGTGCATTCTACCCAATATATAATAGTGAAGGTTCAATGATAGTTTCAAGTAGTTTTTGAGGTAGTTATGATAGGAGCGTCAGGGAAACTGACCAGGGCTATATTTATGGTATATAAAAGGGACATTTCCAAGGGAAAATAATATTTTTTTAGATTATTTATTTATTTTTCTTACCAAGAGGGTGAGGGTGTATGTGAGTTTTTTTGTAATGAAATTGAAGAGTGACACTCCAAGTATTGTTAGAGTGTTGTATGAATACTATGAAAGAGTGTTTTCTTAAGTAAGAGGTGGAGAAGGAGATCAACAATCTAGGATTTTCAACGAGGGGATGCTGAATATTCCATGAGAAAGTAGTATAGGATCGCAAAGAGTGGACTTAGAAGATCTACTTGGTGTGCTCCTTCCTTTCTTCTCTAGTTATCTTATATTTTATTTTACTATGTTTAATATGATTTCCTTCTTTCTCATTATTAAAGAGCACTAATCTATAAAGTGCTCTGAATTTATGTGAGATTTGGATGTTTGTGTTGTATTTGACTTTATTTATGGATTAATATAAGAAAATTATTTACATTTTTAATGAATATTATGTTTGGCTTTTCTCTATGCTTCATTTACTTGTGATTTGACCAATTATAAAGTTAAAATCAAGTGTGATCTAGAGATATTGATGAAGTCTTAGTGAACAAGTAGAAAAAGGCAAACAAATGTAATATATAATCATTAATGTGCTAGATAGCCTAGAAGCGCTAAATAGCCATTAAACATATGATTATTTTTATGATTTGTTAAAGAGAAATATGGGTAATGCAATCAATCAAAATTTACTTGACATTAGGAAAAAAATTGGGTAAAGGGATTGATTTGATTATACTTGTTTAGACATAGAGGGTATAACATTTTTGCTCTTGGTAGACACTGCATGCTTAAAATTAATCCACTACTTAGTTTAATATAATAAATAATCTAAAAACTCTATAAATTCAGAGTACTCCTTTTAAAATTAAGAAAATTCTAATAAATTTATGGAAATCTAAAAATATAAAAATTTATCTTTTTAATCTCTTACAAACTAGTAGATTTTCATTTTAATTAAAACTTGAGTTTAGTTGGAAAAAAACTAGGTTATAAAAGATTAGTACTTAACTTATATATAAATTAATGTCTCATTTTGCTCTAATCCTGATGAGAATGATACTCTGCTCATTTTATATTACTTTATTCGATACATACACTTGCATATAGGGTAAAAGTAACAATCAGACTTGTTCATTGATAAAAATATCCTTATATTATAATCATTTAACTTAGTAGTAGGCTAGATGAGCACTTGTGGGGAAAGTAATAATTCACTAATATGCACCTAGGTATATTGAAAGCTTAATTAGTAGTTGCTTAACACACACTTGGGTGCATTGAAGACATTATTTGTAGTCACCTAATACCCACTTGGGTTCATTGAAAGCATAATCTGTAGTCGCCTAACATACAATCGGGTAGGCATAATTTATAATTTCCTAGCACACACTTTGGTGCATTTATGGAATGTATCTCACTCACCTCATAGACACTTGGGTCCATGTTAGACATTGCATTTACTCCCCTAATGCACTCTTGGGTGCATGGAAGACACTAACTTGCATGGAAATTAAAAAAAATCTTAATGATTTAAGATGAATGAGTTTAATCAATTATAATTAGTGTAGGTTTTCTTTTGCCTGGGGATCATAGCTTTCCCATAGTGAGTAGTCTCATCACTTTATACTCAAGCTAAACTTGGTTAGATCTTCAAGTTAATGGCTTTTTTCACTTAAAACATCATTTCTTTATTTTCACTAATAATCTCATTAACTACCTCAGCCATTTATCCAACTTGATGAGTCGATGAGTTCCTTGTAAATGATTTATTTATGGTGAGAGCACATTTATTATAGGTGAGTGATTATACTTATCATGAACTTTTAGGGTGAGTGCTTATGGAAACATTTGGAAGTAAATGTTTTTAATAATAAAGAATATGAGAAAAGCAATAATTCCTTATATGAAAAGATAATAAAATAAAGAATTCCCTTTAGGGATAAAACCTTTTTTTGTCCATTGCATTCTAGGTTCTAAGTGTATCTCTTCTTGAGTAAGTATACAGTTGGTAGGCCTCAAGTTCAACTTATTTCTTAAAGATGTAAGGGCCATCCCAATTAGCATCACATTTACTGAGTGTGGTTTAGCATGATGCAATATCTACCTTTATTAATACTATGTCATTTAGTTTGAAGTGCTTCTCCTTGATGTGGTTATTATAATATTTTTCCATTTCACTTTTAGTTTCTTCATATCTCAAGGATGTTTCTATGTCTAATTCTTTGAGTAGGTATTATGTGGTGTTCTTTCATAGAGCTTTTAAGATGGTTACATATATGAAAATTGTAAAATGATTACAACAAATATGAGAACTTTGCAGGTGACCTTTAGTGTCACTACTATAGGGAATGTACTGACTTAACTCTAACGATTAGGAGAGTATGTCTCGCTATGTGGAAAATAAGTTGTGCTGAGTGATGATTCTTTTAGAGATAATTACTTCTTTCAGTTAATTCATATTATATATACTGACTACATATGGTGAATCTTCAAGTTGTGGTTGTTCAAACATTCTCATGTGAGCTTGAGCTAGTCAATGGTGGTCATGTAATGAGTCCTTTTAGGTACCAAGAAAGTAGGAATAAATTTGGTCACTCCTTGTCCAAACTATATGGCTTACTGCAAGTGGATCCCTCATGCTAGATAAGTTCCCACTTTATCCATGAGTATATAATAGCTTTTCTTCAAATGATGAACAAAAGTAAGAATGTTCATCTACTACACAATGAGTAAAGGACCTTAGTGACAAAAATACTTCAAATGATAAAGCCTAGTACTCTAATGTTTACCAGAAAATGTCTTCCACAAGAGAGACTAGAGCAACAATTGTAAAAGAGCTAACTATCATGGGACAATTCCAATGGTGGAGGATAATACCCACGTAAAACTAACTATGCTATCCCATGGCTATAAAGATGGATATCCGTGGTGTTTATTTTTGTAATGGTGGGACACCACACAAATATTAGGGGATACTTATTAAAGTGATCATGTACGACATTAATGAATGATGCATTATCTCGAATGTTAGAAATCATCACCCTATAATGGACCTAATCACCTAATAAGGACTCCTAAGGCATGATGGGTTTTTGAATGTACTAGAGATTTTTTCCTTACTTTACATGGAAAAGTAAAGAAGGGTTTATTTTAAATTAGGTCTGTTAAGTTCTTTATGGAGGCAAGCCCCCATAGTTAATTACATCTTAAGGAATGGGATCCCCTAGGAATACTCTTGATTAAAGTAGACAATTAAGGTCTTCAAAGATTTCAAGGCTAGACTATCAATAAATTGGTTATGTTTGAAAAATCAAATGGTATTGTTTAAGGAGAAGACTTATTTTAGAAGCCAAAGGGAATAAGTAGGAAATGTTCATGATACTAGAAAGCGTAGTGAGCATTCCAATATATCCTATGGTTAGGCTTTATATGTTTGAAGTTGAAGAGATTCATTTTATTCAAGTTGACATTTTATTAGAAAGCTATGACTTATAATCCCACAACATAAAATTATGGAAATGCTGAAGAGGAGAGGATTTATGCTTGTACCCTAAAGGAAATAGCTACCTCGGATCCTAGATCTAGGGAGCTTTGGCATAAGCCAAAGCATGACCTAAGTCTAAGTGAAGATGGGTATATAATTTACATCGATAAGAGAGGATAAACCACCCGATTGTTGGGTTTATAACTGTTTGGAGTAGCAGCTAACTACCTCCTCCTACACTTTAAAACTATTTAGGCAAGTCATATGATTTTGCAAGATAGTTAGGTTGTTATTTAGAAAGAGACTAAAGTCCTTAAACCCACTCCCTAAAGAGACTAGAGCATGAGTGGTATGAGTAATGACTTAGTCTAATGCAAATATTTTCAAATTTTATTTATATTTGACACTTCATTTTGACAAAGGCTTTAGGATTTCCATATACTTAAATGCATGTTGAAATGAGTTATGGGCCAAATGAAGAGAGAAGAGGGTGAAGTTCTATCAGTAAGAGTTGCTCTCATAGGTCAAGCGGTTCCCATGCGTGCAAGAATGGAGGCCCTCATTTTACAAGAGTGATTCAAGATGATATGTATGGTGTTAAATATATAACATTCAATTAAGGAGTTGCTAAATCTTTTAATTATCTTGATTTAACACCTAAGCTTTATGTGAGGTTATGAGTTATTTAGAAATTTAATTATGAGTTATAGTTGAGTAGAAGATTTATTTTTCTCTAAGAGCCTAATCGCATCCAGGTCACACATTCAAATAATAGTCATAAATAAACTATAAAAAGACATTCCATTTCTATTGTACAATTTAAACAAAATATCAATCAACTTTGTAAAACTAACCCAAAAGAATAAAAGGTAGCGGTCAGTGACAACCCAAAGAGAAATGGAAATGGAGCTCTTATACAACCTAAAATGAAAGAATAATTTATAATTTACAAATGATAAATACTATAAGGGGTCTTCAAGTATTCATTCTTCATGTCTCCTTCATTTCATCATGTCTTTGCTCTCTTTGATTTGGTAGGCTTCAAGGCATCACATGGCACCCCAGGACTAAGCCTTCTAGCCAATGCTCATCCTAATTCCCCCATAGCACTAATCCTAATTCCTAATTGCAAAATTACATTAAGAATAGAAAAAGTAAATCTAACTACACCTGCAAAATAAGTATTAGCTAAACATACATACAACCCAAGCAGTTATATTTATAATTTAGACTTAGCACCCTATAAATGGGTAACCAAGCCCACCTGTCCTAACTTAGATTATGCTTAGGGGCTTAAGCAACCTGCAAAGAGAGCATTTAGATTTATTTTTAAGTGACCACTTAAGCATAATCCCCTATAGAAAATATGATTAGGTTAATCACGGCCTACCATACAACCTACAAAACATACACCCTAACATCTAGTCTAAAATATTACATCACAAAATAAAATATACATCAAATCAAGCACTGTCCTAACATGAAGCTAGATGTAGTGACTTAATTCTAATGTGTGTGTTAAGGCTTGTGTGATGTGTCCTAACTAGGCTTTAGAGTTAATATTTTCTAAGTGTAGAAAGATTCAATTTAAAGGGTGGTTTCACTTCAAGTGCTTTAATTGATTGACAAGTTTTAATTTGTGTTTTCTTTGGTTTTATGTGACCTACACTTAACAACTAAGTGTTATAAAGAGAAGAAAGAGGATTGCCCTCTTTCATCCCTACCTTAAGCCACTTTCTAAAGCATGTTAATTTAATTTAGTTCTCTTTAGTGAATGGCTTGTTACACAATTTTAAATTAATCCTACATTTAGGTTCACCTTAAATGATTGCATTCAACATGAAAGGCTTCTTAAGATTAATTTGAGTGAACTACTAACACATGAATTAGATCAATTTAGTCCTTTCCATCACATGTAGCATGCATATGAATTAACTCTAAGTATGATTATACATACAACATGTTTTAGCACACTCAAATGATGAATGTAGATGTGCATATTTGATGTTTATATTTCTTATTTGATTAGATTATTTAATCATATTAATTTAGAGCTTTATCCAAATTCTTATACAAAAATACATAAGAATGAAATTAAATAAGTACGTGTCATTGTTAAACCAGAGAAGTGAGGTAATAAAATGACCTCCTTGGGGCTAGCTAAAGCCTCGTATTCCCGGGATGTCCAAACTATATACCCATTTGCATTCAAACACATATAAATTTGTATATAGGAACATAAGGAAAGAGACCCCAAATCATTTGGATAATTAATTCAATCATTTAGTCTATTATGAATGCACGTATTCTTAGTAGAAAAGAGGGATTTTCATGCTTTAGCCACACATACATACACATGTAAAGAGAAATAAATGAGTATGTGCCTTTGTTAAACTAGAGAAGTGAGGTAATCAAATGACCACTTTGGGGCTAATTAAAGCCTCGTATTCCTGGGATGTCCAGACTATATACTTTTCTATCTCACTACACATGAATGCATATATAAGTAAGAGAAAGAAAATCATTCAAAAATTACATTTTTATTTGATTAGAATATTTATGTATGTGAAATAGAATTTCATCCTAATTATAATGTAGGAACACATGTAAATGAAATAAAATAAGTATGTGTTTTTGTTAAACCAAGGAAGTGAGGTAATCAAATGATCTTTTTGGGGCTAACTAAAGCCTCGTATTCCTAGGATGTCTAGACTATAAACTTATTAATATTCAAATTCATGTGAAACTATATATAGATTAAAGAAAAGAAAGCTCTATTTCACATACTTAAGCTATAAGCGCAGGCAAACCTATATGTAATCATAAGTACTATCACTTCATATGTTATTACTCATTTATAAGCTTTTCAAAAATAAATTTAGATTTAATAGTGATAATAGCCACACATATATTAAATTAAATCAACACATGCAAGCTTGACATAAAGGAAATTCATTTAAGTTTAAACATTTTAAAAACATGAATGCATGGAACCACATGACACACATCATTCAATATATTGGAAAGGAATAATAAGACATAAAATACATGTTTCATTCAATCAAACTAATTCCTAAGGACAGTCATATCAAATACAATCATTTAAAGTAAACTAAAGCTTCTTATTAAGTTATTTTTGGATGTTTGATTTGATTTAGAGAAAAGAGGAGATTCAATCATTTGGTTTGAGATTTTGATTTTGGATTTGGCATTTGGATTAGAGTTTAAATTGAATTTGAGGTTATGCTTGAAATTTGGAATTAGATTAAATTTAAGAAGGTGTACATGGATTGGGTTTAAACTATAGGGTAGGGGATTTCCTTAATCCCTTAGGCATGGCCTAATCCTGTGGTTGAACCCTTCTAAGTCTCTAGGCTTAGGTTAGGTGTTCACCTAATTACTAGATGTGTCTTATGACTAAGGAAATCTTAGTGTCTAAAGATTCCTATGTCTAAGATAAGGAGATTGAGAACTCTCTCCAAAAGTGAGGTCAACAATATATAAGAAGGAAGTTGAAAGTGTGAAATAAATGACTTCTTATAAATAGAAGTGCTCACTACTTCAAAAATTATCATAATCCATAGAACCAATGAAATATAACTAAAAAAAATAGAATATTGAAATGCATATTACCTTTTGGTGCAAAGGCTAAAAAATAAATAAATAATGTAATCAATCAATGATTCTGAGGTTGCTCCAGCTTTCCAATATGTAAGCCATGTCAAGGGACCACAAAGTTTACATGGAAAACTAGTCTGAGTGTTTCGGAGCATTTATGAAATAAATAAAACCAAAGTAAAAGCAATCACATAGAAGACAATAGATTTAATATGGAAAAACCTGAGAAAAAGAAAAAAACCATGGATCCACACCATCAAGAAATCCACTATGAAAGAAAATTTGAGGAGAATAATACATATTACACTTATCTAGATCATCTTCATGCTTCAATCACTTTAAGGAACTCACTTCACTCTCACACACAATAAAATAAAAAAACAATATAGAAAAACTATAGAAAAATTGCATAAATTTGAAGTCTTGACTTATAGTGCTGCGACACCGCGAGGCACTAGCATCACTATCTTCTAGGCTTTATTGCATGGATTCAAGCACTACAACATCAAGGTGTTGGTCTCTCTATTATTTTGCTTTGGTGCCCTGATCCTAGTATAGTAATGCTACCTCTTGTAGCACCGAGGCATTATCCTCTCTATCTCCTTGGTGCAAATTTAGTGCCTTGGCATAGTCTTTTTGACATTGAACTCCACCTCTTCTATTTTTGAAGTTAATATATTCTATTCAAGCATTGTGGAATTACTTCTGGCATTAAGTTGCTACACTTATAAAATTCTTTTCGAGGGTGCTACCCTAGAACCCCTAAGTAAGGGGTGTGTTGCCCCCCTATAACCCCTAGTGAGCTTATCACCGAGCTCGATTAATGTGAAGGATGGTGGGGGGTTGATATGTTGATAGTACATCTTAGGTTAATTGATAAGATTAGGCTTCATAAAATAATAATTTTCCAATTGGAGACTAGTAATAATCAATCATGTTTCTCCTCCAAATCTGTAACATCCATTATGGTCCAAGTTGTTGTGTGGCTCATCCCTAACCTTCATGAACACCAACTAAAGCTAAACATAGCTTCAGTTTCTTAATGTTACCACCTTCATCAACATGTCCACAAAATTTTAGACATACATATCATCTCTAAAGATAACTGACCACCTTTCAAAAATGTACAAATGGAATGGTACTCACCTCTATGTACTTTATCGTGGCATGAAAAGTGACATTACTGGCTAGATGAATGACACACATACTATAACTGTGAAGCCTGCCATTTCCTTGCCCCTTTCTTAACTTTGTCAAAAAGCTTTGTAGGCAAATCATATCTTTGTTTGCCTCAATCATAGAAACATAGTCAGCTTTTGTGGTTGAGAATACAATTATCTTCTATAACCTGGAAACCCAACTCAATTCTATGTTATAATGTGAAGATTGTTAGCCCTATGAGCCTCACTTATTATTCTAAGTTTTGATGATCACAAACATTTCTTATTGAACAAATTATATTTTTGTTGATCAGTTGTGTATGCAGGTTGTGCTAAAACTATAATCAGAAAATAAAATCAAGTAGTAATATCAAAATTCATTGTAAGATCATGAGCAATATTTGATTATGAAAATGCTTGATCAAGGATTCATGAAGATAAAAAATAATGAACAATTACTACTAGAAGATCTAAGTCGAGTTCAACATTTGTATTATCATGTATGGTACTTGTATTTTATTTTTTCGCATATGAATGATGAATGACAACCAAGTGTACACACACTTGAGAGAACATAAAATAATAATAAATAAAATTTTCAAAAATTAATTTTTATTAGGAAATCATACTATATGATCTGTATCATACTATACAATGATCCTATTTTGCTAAGTCAGTTAAGTAAAAAATTTGCCAAAATTATACTATTTGTACAAGACACTTTGAATTGTACTATACAATTATTCATTTTTGTTAAAGTTTTATCCGACTCAATCAAATCAGTTATGATCAAAATTTTCTCATTTAAGCTATTTGTATAAGATGATTTGGTTCATACTATACATTTCATTTAACATGATAGAAGCCAGGATTAATATGGCTAATCATAAATCATGCCTAAATTGACTAATTGCATAGTGTGATCTTAATGTATAGTAGGATCCTCATTTGTTAATTACCTAATTGTAATCCTAAATTGAGGGATTTGCTTTTTAAGTGTTTTTCTTAAATTGATTTATACTTTATGATTGGATCATACAAGACAAACAAATAGAGAGCTAATTTTTTTTTATTTGTACTATTTGTTTAGTACGATCTAAGATCATTGTATTAATAGTTGCAACTATTTGGGATGACCTAATCATACAGCTCTAACCCTAGCAAATTGAACTTATCATATCATATGATTGGAACCACTTTTTCAAGAATAAATTTAATAATTTTTAATTTAGCCTTCTCCTTATAAATACCTCCTTTTGGGGGATTTAACTCAATAATTTTTAGCATATAAAATTCAAAGAGGATTAGGGAAGAGTGTTTAAGAGAAGGATGGGAGATCTCTCTTTTCTTTTCTTCTAAGGAATTATTATCAGTAGGTTGCACTTGATTATTTACTTTTTATTTCCTTGCCTTGAGTCTTGGAATTTTAAGTTGAGATTGTATTCTTTAGTGTGAGAACTTGTGTGAGCTTTAGTTTTTTTTTTTTGAGAGATTTTACTTTGTACCTCTTATGAGGGAGTGGTATCCTTCTTTCCTTGAAAGAGAATGCTAATGGGTGTATGGTTTCTTCATTACTTGTGAAAAGGAGAGGCTTCTTTGCATTAACAAGTTGTGCTGAAGGAGAGATAATGGATTTTGGAGGAAGATCCGAAGAGTGAACATAGGTCAGTTGTCCAAAACACTCCAAATCTTGTGTCCCACTTTTTTTTTATTTTTTTTATTGGTCTTTTATGTTGATTAGAATGAAGTGTTTTTCTTTTATGTTTAACTTTTAATCTTCCTTTATTTTAAGAATTTTTAAAAAGCACACCAATTCGCTCCCCTCTTGGATGTGCCAATACTTACAAGTGGTATTAGAGTGGGTTGCTTATTTTATGGTCTAACAATTGCAAGTAGATCCTCAATGAAACATCTAAAAAATAGAAACACTTTTAAAAGGGTGCTCTATTATCTAACCATCTCTTTTTGATGATATTCTTTTTGACTTTTGGAAAATTTGCATGTCTACTTTTATTCAATCAATTGATTTTTGTATCTAGAATATGATTGAAGTGGGTATTCACCTCCTCATCAAATTGTCAATGGAAAACAAATTAAAACTCTTTTCAAGTCATAGTCATTAAAAGAGAGGGAATCAACTCAATTAAATTTTAGATGTTTAATTATTTTTTCTATGCCTTAAAATTTGAAGATTATATGGGTATTTCTACTTGCAAAATTGGTTAGAAAATTTGAGAAAAGTTGTGTCACTTATGAAGGAACAAATGAGATTAAACAATCTCTTATTAATATACTTTTACATGATTATGAGTTGTTTTGTATATTATCTCATGAGTCAATTTTTGATATGTATACACGTTTTACCAAAATAATTACTTCATTACATGCTTTGGAAAAAAATTTACTAATGCTAAAAAAGTTAACAAAATCATACATTGTTTGCCTGAATCTTAGGATACCAGGTTACTACTATCTATGAATCCAAAGATTAATCTGTTTACTGATTGATCAATTGCTTAGTGTTGACCTCACTTTTGTAGTGAGGATTCAATCTTCCCATCTTAGATTTAGGAGTCTTCTAGACACTAAGACTTCCTTAGCCATAAGACACTTCTAGCAATTAGATAAATACTTAACCTAAGCTTAGAGACTTAGAAAGGTTAACCATAAGATGAGGTTATGCCTTAGGGATTAGGATAATTCACCTACCCTGAAACACAAATCCAATCCATGTTCACCTTCTCAAACCAAACCTCAAGTTCAATTCAAACATCAAATTCAAATCCAAACCCAAATTCCAAAACCAAATGATTGAAGCCCATGATCAAATCCAAACTTGAAATCTTTTCTAAGTCCTTTGAATAAATTTCATGAACTTAGCCAAAACCCCTTTCAAATCAATCCAAAATCAATTGATTTTCTCATAATCAATTATATCTTCAATCATCTTCTTAAATATAAATCAAATCTACATTTAAATGATCAAAACTAAATCAAACTAAATCAAATTAAATCAAGATCCATTCTAATCCCTATGAATCAATCCCATGGGCTTAGCCAAATCTTAACCCAAATCAATTGATTTTCTCATAATCAATTCATATGTTCAATCATCTTTCTAAATATAAATGAAATATACATTTAAATCAACAAAACTAAATCAAAATTTAGACCTAAGCCACATGACCCAACTCCATGGACTTAGCCAAATTCCTTCATTCCAAAACCCAAATTCAATTGATTTTCTCATGAATCAATCATTCCTTCAATCATCTCTCCAAATACAAATTAAATCTACAATCATCAAGCCAAACCAAAACCAACCCATGTCAAACCCAATTTAGCCCTTTCGACTTGAAAAATCCAAATGAACCAAAACTCATCCAAATCCAAATCAATTGCAATTGAATTTATATATAAATCTAGAATCCATATATAAACTCAACTAAATCAAACTCAACCCAAAATCAAGCCAACTAAACCCAATTGGTCCACTTGACCCAAAGTAGCCAATTTGACCTATTTGGGCCAAGTTCCAATCTTACCCAAATTGGATTGAACCAAGCCTATCAAAACCTCCTATCATGATTGTTAATCACCCTAGGTTGATAAATTATCATAAATTAGGTCAAACCAAGTCAACATGGTCCTTTGACCAAGTCAACCTTCATAACCCATATGAACCCAAACTAGCCAAATTGCAACCCAAGCCAAATCCCTTGAAACCAATGATTCAAACCAACTCAAAATCAATGTTTGAACATGACTTGACCTTCAAGTGAGCCAAACCAAACCCAATTGGCCCTCTTGACCCAAGTTGACCCAAATTGACCTAAAAGACCAAATTGGGCCAAACCAAAATATAAACCAAATTGATTGCAACCAATGGCTCAAGTTCATTCCAAATTGATTGTTGAACTTGACCAAAGCCATGATTGGACCCAATTGACCAAATTAACCCAATTGAACCCAATTGACCCAATTGAACCCAATTGACCTACTTAGCCCAAATTGAGCTAAAGGGTCAAGTTGTCCTAAATCAAAACCAAATCCAAATCCAAATTAATTGAAACCAAAGCTACAATCATCTTCAATTGGTTGACTAAATCCAAACCAACACCTAACCCATGCCAATTTGGCCAATTTGGTTAAATTTATCAACTTAACCCATTTGACCCAAATGAACTCAAATAAGTAAAAATCAAATCTAAGCCAAACTAAACTAAACCAATTGAACAAAAACATCCTAAATGATCATATGAACTTGACCCAACCCTTAGTTTGACCCAATTTGACCAATTGGTTAGCTTAAACCAATCTAACCCAATTTGACCAATTTGAGCCAAATTGAGAAAAATTGAACCAAACATAACCAAATAAACTCCAATTGACTTGAAATTTGGGCTAACCCACTTTTGGCTCATTTAAAATCTACCCAAATCAAATCCAATGCCAAGTGACCATTCTACCCTTGGGTCAAGGGTATCTCTTGAGACAAATCACCCATGTAAGTGGTCATTTCCATTCCTTGGCCACTTGACACTCTTTCAATGGTCCACCTAGTCACCTAGGACACTTCCCAACCTGACCCAATGGGTGGTTGGGTCGGCCATGACTCATGGGAGGTGAAATTACCTCGCCTCCCCATTGGAGCATTTGAAACCCATAGGACACCCACTATCCCTCCTTGGCAGCCACCGCCACACCTTCACCCATTCAAACCGAGCCACCTCATCCACTCCCTACCACCCACAACCCTCTGAGGTGGTTGACAACCACTAGGAGCTAGATCTGATCGGACCATACGATCAAAGGATGGAGGGGTTATACCGCCCTCCAATTCGTTCTAAACTGAGCACTAGACCTTAGTGAGAACCCTAGCACCCCAAGGAGACCTTCCTAGAGCCATTCCCAAGCATCCCGAGCTCCCACATTGTTGGTTTCACCTAAGCTAAAATAAGGCATCCCTCCTTCGATCTTAACTTGCTCAGACCTCTATAGAAATTGAATTAGCTTTGCACGCACCATCCCTAGAGCCCGTTGAGAAAGAATGAATCTTCTTCCGAGTTCCCCCACTACTAGAAGTAGGACTTTGATCGACGTCAGCCTCCCAAGCTATGTTGGTATTCCAAGCAAACTACACCAAATCAAGGCTCATTTTGATTAGTAGGGCTTTGTCATCACTAGACGAAGCTTCCTCAATCAGATTTGCCACTGATCTTGAGCTCCAGTGAGGTATGCCATTAAAATCAATCCTTAGGAAAAAATGAGTTGAGCTTTTTGAAGAAAACTTGTGCCATGTGATCTTAGTCGTTAGATCACTTTGGATTGTTCACGCAAAGGTGTGGAATCCGTTTGGAGTCGATCCAAGCTTGGGTGAGCTCATATCAAGCGAGCAATGGCATACATACTCTATTCTCCCTCGCTCATGTGACGATAGATCATGCATCGTCCATTCTACATGATCGAAATGGATGGCCATGATTAGATCCGCTAGATCAATCAAATTTAAGCTTATAAAGTCATGTGATTAATCATAGCTATCCGATCTTAGATCGGATGATGAACGAGAAAGCACGTTCGCCACTGCCACGTAGGCACTGAGTTGGATAAGTTTCAAATAGCCAATCCCGTGGTGCCATATGGAAATCACACCGCATCAGTGTGCCATGTGGCACTGGCTGGATTAGGCTTTAATTAGGCTTAATTAATCATTTTTAATGTCTAAAACTTCTAAAAATCATAGGAAATCATAGAAAATAAAAAATACAAATAAATGCCCATTTTAAATGCATTTGAGAGGAGAGTTAATTAAAAATGATCTTAATTAATTTTGAATAATAATTAAGGCTTAATTAAGGTTTAATTACAAAATTAATTAGCTTAATTACTCCTTAATTACATGAGCAATTAATCCCAAATTTTGTGGGTTAATTTAATGGGATGATCTTTGCCTCCCATGATTTTCTTGGGATTTATTGCTCACTCAATTAAAAAAATTGACTAATTAAATCTTAATTACTTTTTAAAGTTATTTAATGATTAATTAATCTCATGAATAGTAACAAATTGGTTAATTAAATTTATTAATCATTGTTTGATAGTAAATGCACTAAGAAATAGGGTTGGGACCTCTTTCTTAACCTATTCCCCTAAGTTCATTCCACTTTTTCAAAATGAAATTAATTAAGGTTTAACTAATTAATTAAATGAGTTAATTAATTAAATTGAAATAAAATTCATATTAAACCTTAATTAATCAATTCTTGGGTAGACCTTTAGTTGTTCAATAATCGAAAGCTACTTAAGGAAAATTATGGTTAACCCACATGTGTGGGGAAACCATGAAAGTACCTAATTAAGTTCCTTAATTTAAGTAACCATTAATCTTGAGCCAATTGCATTAGACCCCTTTTATTTCTTATGATCATTGCTAATTTTATTTTTAACTCATGTGCATATCATTTTAGCTCATAATTATTTGGATAATTGTATTAAGGTAACATCAGAAAGGGTTAATTAATATATTTAATGCATATTACAACTTAATTAACTCATAAAATCAACTTAATTACGTTTCATTAAACCAAATTAATTAACAAACATGGGAATGGGTTAGGATCGTCAAACCTTTTCTTGTATCCTTAAATCAAATCAAAACATGAAATTAAAGATGATATTAAGAAAGCTTTGTTTACTTTAAATGGCTTTATTTAATATGATTGTCCATGAAATTAATTTGAGTGAAAGAAATCATGTGTTTATGTTTATTTATTCCTTCCTTATCATGTTAAATATTATATGTCATTTGAAATCACACATTCATCTTTTCAAAATTAAACAAATCAAGTGATTTTCTTTTATGTAAGCTTGCATGTGTTGGACCAATTTATAATATGTGTGGCTATTATCACTAATAAATTCAAATTATTTTTCTAAAGTTTGTAAATTAATTATATTGATTAGAGTGATACTAGTTATGAATACATATAGGCTTTGCATGTGCTTATAGCTTAGGTATGTGATGTAAAGCTTTCTTTTCCTTAATTCATATACAATTTTACATGTATTTGAATGTTAACGGGTATATAGTCTTGACATCCCGGGAATACAAGGCTTTAGTTAGCCCCAAGGAGGCCATTTGATTACCTCACTTCCCTAGTTAACAATGACACATGCTTAATTTGATTTTATTTACATGTAATTCTACATTAGAATTTGAATAGAACTTTATTTCACATGCATAAATGTTTTAATCAAATAGAAATGTAATTTTTGCATGATTTTCTTCCTCTTATTCACATATACATTCATGTGTAATGAGATAGCAAAGTATATAGTATGGACATCCTAGGAATATGAGGTTTTAGCTAGCCTCAAGGAGGTCATTTGATTACCCCACTTCCCTGCTTAACAAAGGCACGTACTTGCTTATTTCTCTTTACATTTGTATGTATGTGTGGCTAAAGGATGAAAATACCTCTTTTCTACTAAAAATGCATGCATTCATAATTGATTAAGTGTTTGGATTAATTAGTCTTGTGATTCAAAGCTTTCTTTCCTATATTCATGCATACAAATTTATATATATTTGAATGCAAATGGGTATATAGGCTAGACATGCTAGGAATACGAGACTTTAGCTAGCCCCAAGAAGATCATTTGATTACCTGACTTCCTTGGTTAACAATGACATGTACCTATTTAATTTCATCCCTATATATTTTTGTATAAGAATTTGGATAGATCTTTAAATTAATATGATTAAATAATTCAATGGAATAAAAAGTATAAAATCCAAACATGCACATACATTCATCATATAAGTGTGCTAAAACATATTGCATGTATAAATACACTTAGGATTGAATCATATGTGTGTTATATGTGATGGAAATGAATGATTTGATATATGTCATGTGATAGTAATTTAGTCAAATTAATCTTAAGATGCCTTTCATATTGAATGAAGTTATTTAAAGTGAACCTAAACTTAGGATTAATTTAAAATGTGTAAGCCATTCACCAAAACAAAAAAAATATTGAAAATAGTGAGGGATGAAAGGGAAAAGATCCCCTTTCTTCTCCTTATAACACTTAGTTGCTAAGTGCAGGTCATATGAAATAAAAGAGAATACAAATTAAAAATCTCAAATCAATTAAACAACTTGAAGTGAAACCAACTTCTCATGTTAAATTAAATTTTCTTACACTTAGAAAAATATAATAGTAATGCTTAGTTGAGACATACCACACAAGCCTTAACACACATATTATAATTAATTCATCACTTCTAGTCCTAAGTTAGGATGGTGGATGATGTGATGTATGTTTTATTTTGTGATGTATTATTTTAGATTGGATGTTAGGGTTTATGTTTCGTAGACTGAATGGTAGGTTGATATTAGCCTAATCATATTTTTTGCAAGGGATTATGCTTAAAGGATGCTAAAAAATAAATATAAATGCTCTCTTTGCAGGTTGCTTAAACCCCTAAGCATAATCCAAGTTAGGATAGGTGGGCTTGGTTACCCATGTGCAGGGTACTAAGACCAAATCATACATATAATTGCTTGAGATTGTATGTGTGTTTAGCTAACCTCTATTTTGCAAGCATAGTTAGATCTACTTTTTCTATTTTCAATGTAATTTTGTAATAGGAATTATGATTAATTCTATGGGGGATTAGGATGAGTAGTGGCCAGAAGGCTTTGTCTGGGGTGCCCTATGATGCCTTTGAAGCAAGCACATCCAAATCAAGAGAAGAAAGAAAGAAGATATGAAGAAATGAAGGAAAGAAGACCCCATGGAATTTAATATAATTATAATTATTCTTTCATATACTAGGTTGTATAAGGGTAGAACTCGGCTACTCATCTTTTTCTCTTGTTGGGTTGTATGGCGGTACCCAACCGCGCCGGCCTATTATTCTTTTGCGTTAGCTTATAAAATTGTTTGATGATTTGTTTAATTTGCATATTAGAAATGGTATGCTTTTCATAATTTCTTATGATTGATGCTTTAATTTGTGGCTTGGATGCGTTAGGCTCTTAGGATAAAATTAATTTTTCTAACCCAATTAATCACTCATAATTAAAATTTTCTACAACTCATAACCTCACTATAAAACCTAGGTCTTAAATAAAATAATTAAAAGATTTAACAACCCCTTAGCTAAATGGTTGAATATTTCACATCATTCATGCATCTTAAATCACTCTTGCAAAATGAGGGCCTCGATCCATACACGCATAGGGACTGCTTGACCTGTGAGAGCAATCCCTACTGACGGAGCTTCACCCTCTTTCTCTTTTGATTTGGCCAATAATCTGCTTCATCATGCATTTAGGCATATAAAAAAATCCCAAAGCCTTTGTCAAAATGACGTGTCAAAATTAAATAAAATTTGAAAAGAATTTTGTATTAGATTAAGTCATTACTCAAACCACTCATGATCTAGTCCCTTAGGGAGTAGATTTAAGGACTTTAGTCTCCTTTTAAGATAAATAATAGCCCAACAATCTTGAAATTTTATATGATAGGACCACATGGCTTTAAAATCATAGGAGGAGTTAGCTGGCAGCCACTCCAAGCGGTTGTAAGCCCAGCAGTCAGGCAATTTATCCTCTCTTGTGGAGGTAAACCTTATGCCCATCTTCAGTTAGATTTAGGTCATGCTTTAGCTTGTTCTAAAGCTCCCTAGATTAAGATTTGAGGTAGCTATTTCCTTCGGGCTACAAGCATAAATCCTCATCTCTTAGGCATTTTCACAATCTTGTATTGTTGGATTATAAGCCCTAGCAATCCAATAAAATTTCAACCTGAACATATAATTCTCTTCAAATTCAAATATATAAAGCCCAATTATAGGATAGATTGGAATGCTGACTAGGTTTCCAAGTATCATGAGTATTCCCTACTTATTTCCTTTGGATTCCAAAAATAAGTCTTCTCCTTGAACTTTCCTAGTTGATTTTCCAAACATAACCAATCCTTTGATAGTCTTAACTTTGAAATATTTGGAGATGATAATTGTCTACTTTAATCAAGAGTATTCTTAGGGAATTACATTGCCTAAGATGTAATTAACTATGAAGGCTTGCCTCCATAGGGCACATTAACTTAATTCCTCTATAATTTGCACACTCTTGTACATCACCTTTATTCTTAAATATAGGAACCAACAAACTCCTTCTCCACTCATCTGGCATCTTTCTAGTCTTTAAAATGACATTAAAAAGATTTGTAAGCCAAGAAATTCCTTGATCTCCTAATCATTTCCACACTTCTATTGGAAAATTATCCGGTCCTACCGCTTTTCCACATTTCATTTTCTTTAAAGCTTCACTAACTTCATATTTACTAATACGATGATAAAAATGAAATTCTCTATTTTTGTTTAGGGTATTAAGGTTGCTAAAATCAATCATACTTTCAGATCCTTCATTGAAAAGTTTATCAAAATAGCTCATCCACTGCTTTTCAATATCCTTTTCTAAAAAAAGCATTTTATTATTTTCATCCTTAATACACCTCACTTGAACTATGTCTTTACTTCTCCTCTCTTTAGATAACTTATACATACATCTTTCACCTTGGTATCTAATCTATTGTATAAATCACTAAAAGTTAAATTTTTTGCATCATATATTGCTTTCGTAGAATCTCTACAGGCCACTTTATATCTTTCCCAATTCTATGAGTTTTTACATCTAAACCAAGTTTTATAACAATCCTTCTTATTTTTTTATGTTTTCTTGTACACTTTGACTCCACCACCAACTATTCTTATTAAAAGAAGCTTTTCCTTTTAATTCTCCAAGCACATCTTTAGCAACTTGCTTAATTTCACTTGCTATTTTTCCCACATAATGTTAGCTTCCTCATGAACATCCCAAATTTTAATCTCTTGTAGCTTGCTCTTAAAAATATTTTTATTTGTGTTCTTTAAGTGTCCCCATCTAATTCTAGGATAATAATTTAGTTTATTTTTCTCTTACAACCTTTCATCTTAAAATCTAAAACTAACAATCGATGTTGGGTACTTAGATTTTCACTTGGAATGACCTTACAATCTTTACAATCTAAACGATCTATTTTTCTTATCAAAAATAATCAATCTGTGTTTTACTAGATCCATTTTTATAAGTAATAATATGCACATCTCTTTTTTTAAATAAAGTGTTAGCAACTACAAAATCATAAACTAAAGCAAAATCTAAGATAGTCCTACCTTCTTCATTAGTCACTCCAAATCCATAACCACCATGAATACTTTTAAAATCTTCTACCACTCTACCAACATGTCCATTTAAATCTCCTCCAATAAATACTTTTTTTTAAGAGGTATCTTTTGTATTAATCCCTCTAATTCATTCCAAAAATTTCTTTTACGCTTACCTCCAAACCTACTTGAGGAGCATAGAAACTTATAACATTGATAATCTTAGTATCAATAATAATCTTTAAAGCTATAATTTTATCTCCACATCTATTAATGTTTATAACATTATCCTTCTAACTTTTATCTATAATCACACCTACACCATTTCTAGTTCAACGTTTACCTGAATACTAAAGTTTAAAACCTAAACTATCAATCTCCTTGGCTTTCTCCCCAACCCATTTAGTTTCTTGAACACATAAAATATTTATCTTTCTATGAACCATAATATCTATTAATTCCATTAATTTAATTGTAAGAGTACAAAGAAGACTAAAATAGGCAAAATTTATCTGAAAAATAAATCTTCTTACATGTGTTAATGAAACTTTAATAAAGGAACTTGAGGTTTGTAAGAAAACACATCTAGTCAAAAAATAAAAATAAAATCAAAGCTAATAGATTCATGCATTTTTTCCTTAACATTCATTATTTCTCATGTGGTAGTTTTGGACATGTTGCTAAACAATGCATGCATCAATCACATTTAAATTCAATATTTGCATGAATTTATAAAACTAGTTTTAAATATTAGGACCCATGAAAATTTGGGCTCCTAAAATTCTAACTTATGTCTATTTTTGTACATATGCTTTTATTTAGGGGTTGGTCGAGGTATGCGATACTTAGACAGTTGGCTTGAGACATATGATTGGAGACAAAAGCAAATCCATTTCCATAGAACCCAAAAGTGGAGGAAATGTTACACTTGGAGACAACATAACATGCACAGTGCTTGGGTTAGGTACCATTGGTATTAAATTTTTTTATTCATTAAAAAGATCCTTCTTGTTGATGGCTTAAAACATAATCTACTTAGCATTATTCAATTATGTGACAAGGGCTTTAATGTCGAATGTTTAAAAAACAAATGCATAATTGACATAGATGGAAAAGTTATTTTAAAAGGTGTTAGGATTAACAACATTTAGATGATTGATCTTGATAATCTAGGATACCTTTTAATTATTTGTTTAAAATTCACATTAAATGAATCATGGATTTAGCATAAGATGCCAACATGCACACTTTTAAAAAGATTACTTATTCTAACTTGGTTAGGGGTGTACTTAAACTATACTTTTTTTGATGATCATTTATTTTATACTTGTCACTTTAGTAAGCAAACTAAATCCCCTTTTAAATCCACAATAAGCATTATCACTTTGTGGTCCTTGGAACTCTTCACATGGACTTATTTGGACCTATTAGCACCATTAATGTTTTTTTGGGTGGGGGATTCATATGGATTGGTTATTGTTAATGATTTTACTAGATTTACCTAAGTGAGTGATTGCTAAAAAAAACACATTTGAGGATGCTTTCTGCCATCTTTATTGAGATGAGTAGGATTGGAATATATGTTCAACTAGATTTCCCCTAATATTATGTTAGGGTTTATTTAGATCTGAGTTCTACTTCCTATGAACACAAGGCTTCATAGTTAATTACCTCTCTTATCACAATAAAAGAGCACTCTTGATTATAACTAGAAAAGTAAACTATCTTATCAGATATGAATTGACGTCTAGTAGTGCATACTATGACATAAATAACTATCATCTAACTTAAAGAGTATATTGGGGGGAATGATGACATGCTCGATCAAGATCTCATGGCTCCATCATCTCGAGCTATCATTGTCCCTAGTCTACTTAGCCAGGTGAACTAGTTCCTGACCGAATAATCCTTATTAGCAGCCATGGGTTACATTGTCTAAGGTGTTCTTGTAGACCTGGGATAATATTTGTTTAAGGCGATAAATTTAAATCAACCTTAGTTAACAGAAGGCTTTTTTTTTCTATTAAATATATTATATAATTCATGGTTCAAGGAGTAAAGCTATTATGGAACATACGAGCTATTATCATGACTAAAATATAATGGAGCTATATGGATGCCAAGCCACCCGATCGAGGGTTCTGGTTGTATCCGCATTTAATGTGGTGAAGTTTGATGACAAAACTATGCAGGCAAAGGACACATGCTACATCCTTATTAGCATGAGATTATTAGAAGATGAACATAGTTATATATTTAATTTGACATTTGGCTCTATTGTGAACAAGATTTTTCTGAGCTTATCATCTTTGACAAATAATGATGTATGGGTGGACGATTATTTACTTTAAGTTATAATGAATTTCATTCAATTTAAATATATAATACCATGGAATAAATTTTTTTTAATCAACAAGACCATCATTGGAGAATTAATAGGTTTTATTAACCCGAACCTAGTCGTAAGACCCAATAGAGAATTAACCCATGAGCATCCTCAAGTATTAGACTTTGGCAATTGTTACTATGTTAGGGCCCATCCAAATAATTCAAATTTATTTTATTTTATTTTAGTATAACACCACAACATCGATGTAACATCGTAATGCTATCAAGGGTAGCATTATGGCTATCATTATGTAGGTATTTGTGCCTTAAGGGCAAAGGAACAATGCCTCGATGCTATACATACAATGCCACAACATTTATGAGTTGTTTTTTTGTTTATCTTTAATTTATTTAGGTTGAGTTGCTAACTAGTGCCTTAACACTAATAATTTGGCACCGTGACACCAATCAAAAAGTTAGTTCAGAAAAGCTGACAGATGGACAAGCACTTTTAATAGATAAGATAAGCTTTTTGACCAGCACAACAACGCTGCATCAGAAGACCGCAATACCGAATCAATGCCTGATGCATTTCTTAGTTTTGAATTAATGGTAATAAATTGCTCTTTTGTTTGATATAGTAACCGACATTACCAATTGATCAGTGCCATGGAGCTTGGCTATTGTTCTAGAACCTGAGAGGTTAGCACCTCGATTGTGGTATTAAAACACTGTGGTGCTAGGCCGAATTTATAAATTGACCCCTTGAGCTATTCATTTTCTATTCTACATTCTTAGAGCTCTCTCTCACTCTTTCTCTCTCTCTCCCAACTTGCATTTTTTGTCTAAAAAACCATCATTCTAGTAAAGTTTCTCAATAAGGGTAAGAAGAGGGTAGTTGTCAGCGATGCTAATAGATTTGTTAGTTTAGAAGTCGAGGAGAGGTACCACCACGCCATCATTCACAAACATCTCATCCCTAAGAGAAGTTTTTTGATCTGGGTGGGCACTTGGAGAGTATCATTACCAAGTGAGGCTACAGAAGCTAGCCTACAATAATAAATCTGGTGTCATCTCCATGGTACTAGAGTTCTTTACCAATGCGAAGGAGCTCTAGAATAATCAAGTTTTCATTTGGAGAAAACTAGTAAGTTTTGATAATATTACTATTAACACATATTATGGTTGAATGTAGAATATGATCAATATTTCTTCTATTATAATAATCATCCCAACTTTAATGAAATGCTTAATTTCCTTAATGTTAGAAGTTCTAATGTTTAGTGAAAAGGAAGGAGGAGAAAATTATCAATTGTTTTGCTGCTGGCCTCACTATTGAGGCCAAAGCTTGACATTATTTTAATTCTTCCAAGCTAATGCCCACTAGAAATATCAATGAGGTAACTAGGATAGAGCCATTTTGAATTTTTAATTCAAAAGGGATTTACAATGGATGTGGGAAAGATTATTTATAATTTTATATGTAGTATGCTTAAGGGTAGTACTATAGTAGGGTTTAGTCATCCTTCTCTTATTTATGCTTTATGTGTTGTAGTGGGAACATCAGGGGATTCTGATCAAGAATTCTTTATACAAACAGATCCCTCGACTAAAAGAGTCAATGACGGATTTAACTTTAGGACTGAGGTGGCCCCCTAGTCTAGGCCCAAATCTTCAAGACCATAAACAAGCACTTTAACAAATTAGAAAACAAGTCTCAAATTAAAGAAAAAAGGTTGGCAAAACTAGTCAATTCTAGTAGAAACTGGAGAGAAAAATTGACCATCATATGGGTTAGCAACAACAATAGTTTTCATACACGACTGAGTTTAATGCCTCACTTGTTCACATGTTTGAAACGGGACTAGGTTAGGCATCTTTTCCTATGATATCTTATTATTTTCCTTATGTGAGCACCCTTCCAGAGCCGAAGGAAGAAGAAGAGGATGAGGAGAATGATGACCGCTATGATTATTAGTTTTTCCCTAAATTTGTTTTATTTTCTATTTTCTTTTTCTTATTTTTTAAAATTTTTATAATGGATTTTTCAAGTTAAAAAATATTTTCTTCTATCTTTATGTCTTTGTGTTTATCTTTGTGAAGTACTCAAGTATTAAAATAATAAAACTTTCCAACTTAACTTAAGAAAAATGGCATCAGAGGTAGTGTGTTGACATCATGAATGTAGCACTTAGGCGTTCCTAGCCTACATATCATAAGCTTAAAATTTGAGAGTCCAATGCCTCAATGCTTAGTATGCAGTGTTATTATAATAGTTATTTCATCCCTTTTACTGAGAGGTTGGCACCTCGACACTTAATATCAACACTATAGCTCTCTTAAGATCATTATTTCTGTGATCCTACCCGAGAGTCAAGTGCCTTGGCACTTAAAATGTTGCGGAGTGGCATGGTTATGGATAAGACCCAAACCTATGATCTTGAAGTTTAGTGTTTTAGGCATGAAGTAACTTCCATGCTGTAGTGCTTCCATTACCCCTCTGAGGCACTACCAGATTAGTTTCTTTAATCAACCCGAGAGCATGCCTCAATGATATGACCATGACACTTAGACACTATTTTATTGGTGCCTAAAAATTTAAAATTTTGGTAGCATAACGCCTTAATAATGCTAGAGTTTTCAACTACGTTAGTGGAAAGCACTCTTCTACATTATTCTGGATCTAAGATCGATGGGGGAGGGAGTTTAGTTTAACACTAGAATTAAGTTCAACAATGGCAGGTATGGCTCCATGGCATTGAACATAGAGCATATGGCTCAGAAGATGAGAACAAACCTATAAGTTAGCATATGGTGCATGCACACAAGATATTATGTTTACCCAAGAGCTTGCCACCACGAGGCCATATTTTTGGTGGCTTGGTGCCCTAGATGAAGATTTCAAGATTTTTTTTTGAGAGCTTGGTTCCAAGCCTTAGAGCCCGAACTTGGCGCCACATGATGGAAATGCTTATTTTGAGCCAAATTCTTGAAGAATTTAATTGATTTTTATTAAAATTTGATAGCATAATGCCACAGTAATGGTAGATTTTTTATATATTTTAGTGCTAAGCACTCTTCTTGGAGAGAGGATATTTTTTCTGATGCCAAAACTAAGTTCAATGGTGGAGGAGTTCAACATTCAAGATTCTAACATTTTTAAGCCTTAGAGAGCATTCTTTTTTTACTTTGGATCTAAGATCGATGGATGGGGGAGGGTGGGGAAGGGGGTTTAGTTTAACACTAGAACTAAGTTCAATAGTGGAAGGTATGTCTCCATGGAATTGAACATATAGTGTGTGGCTTTGTATGAGAATAGACATATAAGCATAGCGTTGTGGTGTCAGATGTCGGGCACTTTGGCACTAAGATATTATGTTTACCCAAGAGCTTGCCACCGTGAGGCCATATTTTTGGTGGCTTGGTGCTCTAGATAAAGATTTCAAGATTTTTTTTCTAAGAGCTTGGCACCAGGCTTCAAAGCCTAGACTTGGCGCCACATGATAAAAATGCTTGTTTTGAGCCAAATTATTGAAGAGTTTAATGGATTTTTATTAAAATTTGATAGAATAATTCCATAGCAATGGTAGATTTTTTGATATATTTTAATGCTAAGCACTCTTCTCTTGTTTTGGATCTAAGATTGCCAGAGAGAGAATATTTTTTCTCATGCCAAAACTAAGTTCAATGGTGGAGGGGTTCAACATTCAATATCTAACATTTTTAAGCCTTTAGAGGGCATTCTTTTCTACTTTAGATCTAAGATCGATGGAGTAATGCTCTTCCATTTCTCATCGAATCCAAGATTGATGGTAGAAATTTAATTAAATATTTTTTTAAGTAGAAATCATGTAAAGAATGCATTTCTAGAGGTTTTTTTTTTAACTTGGAATTGATGGGAGTAACTCTTGATTTCCTTTCTTGCATGAGGGGATCACTCTAGTTGTTAAGGAAGCATGTTGTTGAGAGTGCATATGACCAAAAGTAGAAACTATAAAGAGGGTTAGAGTGAGAGTGAGCGAGGGAGGAAGGAAGGAGAAAAGGGGGAGCAAGTTTCCCCTCTTTATAGAGGTTTCTCCATCAATGGGGAAGTTTTCTACCCCATAATCATTCCTCCCCGCTCCATTTGAATGGTTAGTGCTCATTAGATGAGAATGATGATTTTCTTGCTTTTAAAATTGAAAAGACATCTTTATAGCACTGTAGCACTTGTGGGGAAAAATTTAAGACACCACATAGAGTTTTAGGAATTTCTTATTTGGATGATCAAATGCATCATTAAAGAGTAAATATATAATCTTGAAAGATAAACAAGTTTTCTTATAATGGATTCGATCATTTAATAAAAGTCAAGGCTAATGGGGTCTTTCATGTATTAGAAATTTTTCCTCTGAACTACGTGGAGAGGTAGAATGAGATTTAATTTAAACTGGATTCATAGTTCCCTATAGAGGCAAGCCCCTATATTTAATTACATCTTAAAAAAGGTCTCTATCTAAGAATACTCTCGATTAAAGAAATAAGTTATTATTCCTAAAGATTTCTAATGTGTTTTTCAAAGAATTGATTTTTGGATTTTCAATTGGGAATGGTTCAAATTGAAGAGAGTTATTTTGGAGGACAAATGGGATGAAATATGAAGTCCCTATTGATACTGGGATGCTCAGTAGACATTTTAGCTATCCTATAATTGGGTTTTAACTTCAAAGATTTAATTTAAATTTTGAATTGACATTTTTTTAGAAATCTAGGACTTAGATTCTAGCAGCACAAGACTGCAAAAATACCTAGGATTGAAGACTTACTTTGAGAAGGATGCTTTATAACCTAGTCTATAGGTGCTTTTGACACATGCCAGATGCTCGACCTTATTTTATTTTTTGGAATTATCAACAATTCCTCTCACTAGAGGAACTAACCTATCCTTAACTCTTCTAAACTTACAACCCACTTAGAGAGGGCTGCCACCTAACACCACCTAAGCGCATCTTAAATTCATGACACTAAGTCTCATGAATGCAAGATGCCTGGGCTGTTGCATTTTTAGGAAAGGAATCTATGAACCTAGACTCACTCCTTAATCCATAGAATCATGTAGGGTATGAAATGCACCTCTATAAGGCAAATTTTTTAGATTTTTAAATGTTTTGATTTAAGATTTATTTGAGGTCTTGGGTATACATTTTATGCCAAATTCCATGTAATTAGAAATGGTTATGGGCCTAATCAATAATAGAAAGTAGGATTCCCGAAGAAGGTGGTCATCCTCATAGGTCATATGCTGGTTATGTGCAATGGGAGAAGTTGCACAGTTCAAAGATTGGAGCAATATGATTTCATGATTCCAAAACCTAATTGTTACTAATTGATTTTATGTTTAGCCTAAGGATTTAGTTTAAATAAGGTTTCAAGTTTTAATTTATTTTCATTTCAGTTGTTTGATTTATATTGGGTATAAAATTTAGTTTTTCCTATGAGCATAATCATCTATGCATTCAATCACAAGAAAGAACAACACAAAAAAGAAACCTAGAAAAGTGGGATGATTCTATTGCGCACCAAAAATAAATCAAGCCAATTTAATTTAATAAAAAGGCCAATTTAGTACCTACCTAGAAAAGGAAAGTGGCATGAGCTCGCCTCTAGCCTAGAACTACAAGTCTAAATCTATGGGTCTTATTTCCAGGATAGTCTCCTTCCTCAGGGACATCCATTGGGTTTCATAGGGGACCACTACACTTATCTTCAGGTAGGGTCAACTCCTGCTAATCGTAGAACCCATAGATCCTAACTTAATTCTAAACTTAACTTTACATTTTGATTTCAAAATTAATCCTAAGCCTTGCAAAACAAATGTTAGCAAAATTTAAACATCACATAGAAATTATATTTTACAAATATACGGGCATAACATTAACTACTTGCCAAGCCCACCTATCCTATGGACTATGCTTAAGGATTTAAGCATACCTGGAAGAAACAATATTTTACTTTTATTTATGATAGCAATCCTTTCTAGCATAGTCCCCTATAGAAGACACTGTTAGATCTAGAAAGAATGTCCAACCATCCAATCAAACGGGAAAATAATTTTAGACATGTAGTCTAAAATAGTACACCACAAAGGCATGTGAAGCACATCATATCATAACACATCACAAGGAATCATAAAAGAATCACATAATGGCCTAACTAAAGTCTAGGGTCTGTGACCTAATGATCTAGTGTGTGAAAAAGATAAGGTTGTGTGGTAAGGCTTTGCTAGGCTTCTTCAATTCAAGTTTCAATTTAGAGTTTGTGTTTATTTGAATTTTATCTTTGGATAGTTTCAATTCAAATGATTTAGTGATTTGTTTTCACTTTCATTTTTGTTTTATTTGGTTAAAATGATGTTTAGATTTTTCAAGAATGAAGAGTAGAATGAATCCCATTTTTGAATGAAATTTATTCTGTTCAACATCTTAACTCCTAATAGAATGAAATCCTCATCCATTGATGATGATCCATCCTAAAGGTGTAACTAAGATCCTTAAGCATCTTAGTTAATCCTTTTGATTTCATTTAGTTTGTTTGAATTATGATTGATATTTCATTGATTCTTTTCTTTGGAAATTTGTCTTTTTCATTTCATTTCTTTTGATTTTATTTGATTGAATTATTTCATTTGATTTTATTTGATTTGGATTCATTGTTAGATTAATTTGATTGTAGATTTAAGAGTTCATTAAGTTTTTGATTATGAATTTATTAACTTAAGGTTAAATTACTCTTAATATGACTTATCAATTTCATTAACCCTTAAGTATGAAAATGATTAAGTACTTTAACTTAGGATATCGGAAAACCATCCTAAGAGTTTATGATATTTGATTGAGACTAGTTCAAGTTGTTTCTTGATTTAATGGATTTATGAGGTTTCTTATTCATTATTTGATTCATAATGACTCAAGAATTTGGCAAATCAACAATTCCCAAACCAAAGGTCAATTGGGATTGAAATGTTTATGGCAAGTGGGGTTACATGCTAATTTCATGCTTCCAAAGTTTTATCTTGATTAGATTCATAATTAGGGTGTAATTGAGGCTTTAATTATTTTATTAAAACCTAAATTAAGCCTAATTTGATGAAGATTACTTGGGTATTACATTTTTCCATTGCTTCCTCTCTGAAAGATGTTTCCAAAGAGGGTTCATTCATAATGTTTGGATATTTGGTTGATTTATTTTGATTTAATTAATTTTCAGTTAATTATTTAAATTATTTAACTTAATTAATCCCTTGATTAAGTAATTTTGTAATTTATTAAGTTCCAATTAATTTCATTAGTGTTTTAATGTTCATTAAGGTTCTTTGAGTTGATTTAAGGTTATTTAATTCATTTTGATGAGTTAATTCATTTGATATTAATTTATTTAATTAAAATGGAGGTTTAGAATTTGAAATTTCATTTCTCATGAATTTCATTGCAATAATTCATGAAAATTTTTCCTAAGGTGAATTTTAACATCAATTTTAGTTCCTTAAAGTTTCATTTGAATTTAATTAATGGGTTATGATTAATTAAGGTTTAATCAATTTTAATTAAACTCAAATTAAGGCTAAAATACCCAAAATTATTTTGGTATTTTAATTTTTATGGATTCCTCTCATCAAGGTGAATCCATAGAGCCCAAGTTTGCATTTTGTGAATTTATATTTATTTTACTATGAAATTTTGAATTTTCCATGATTTTTAATTAATTTTTATTCAATTTTAAAGTGGGAATTACCATTTTTGTAGGATGATGTGTGGCACCTTTCACCCATGCATTGCGATCCTAGTGGATCCCACATGCTATCGAGTCAAAAGAAATGCCATGCAGGAGGTCCCTGATTGTTCGATCAAAGATTGGACAGTCACGACTCATTCCACGGTTCCTTAAGGGGTTGAAATCAATTCGTCTGACTAAATCAATGTCGTCTATTTCTAATAGAAGGATTGGACGGTCTTGATTCAATCCTGCATTTCACCGGTGAGAGACGGATGTCATCCACCTTTTTCACCTAATCTCTGGTGATTTCTGATGATTTTCATCACAATTTTGATTGCAAATCAATGAGTGATTGATTTAGGACTCATCTATATAGTTTTATCCACTTGGGGATCGAATTCCTTTCGAAAAGGATTAAAACTGACGACCTAGAGGCTTAGTGAGGGACCGCACCTTGATTTCGGTGATCACCAGCTATGGGATTCACTCCATTAGCTTTGTTTTGACTCGATGAAGGTGTGGGTGAAGTTTGATGACTTGCCTCCTTGTGGATTGATCCCTAGATCAACAACAAGTTGGTTTTTCGATGACGTTGGTCAATTTCTGACTTGCTAGCGATGAAGGGTCGGGGGTGGTGATTCGTTTGAGGTCTCCTTGACCTTTAGATCATGTGGGAACCTTCAATTCAATGAGAAAACCAATTCCTTGGATTTCACCATGATTGAGGCTCGGTTTCCATCTGTTCGTCGACGTGCCACCGGTGAGAGGCTAGAGGAAGGGTCCCCTCCTTCATCTCTTGCCTTGGTGAACATTTTGGAATGAAAAAAGGTGGTTTGAAGGAATAGGCTCTCCCTCCCCTCTTTCCATATTTAACTAAAAGCCTCTTTCTTTGGTTTCTTGGTTGGCTGAAATATGGTCATCGGTGGTGGCAAGGCTGGCCAAGGGGTGGATTCAGGCCTTGTGAGCAAGATTGGATGTAGATTGAGAGGAGAGGATGGCCTTAGGCTTGCTGTCCTCCCTTGGCCGAGCCCTCCTCTCTTTTTCTTTCTTCTTCTTTCTTCTCCTTCTCCTTGGCTTCTTCCCTTAGAGAAAGAAAAGTCTCTTATTGATTTTAGCCTTGGTGGCCTTCAATCGATGCCGCCATCTCTTTTTTCTTTAAGCCAAGAGAGGAGATTTAAATAGATAAAGGATCAAGAAAACCAAAGTGGACTTTGCTTCACATAATTTCCCTTTGCCATTAGATAAATTTATTATTTTGGCTTGATTTAGATTTGATTAGTTTAATTAGGATTACTTAGCAACCTCTCTTAATCCATGCAAGGATGAATTTAAATATGTTCCATAAATTTCATTTCAATTTGAATTCATTAAGCTTATCATTAGATTTAATTTTAAATTCAAAACGCTTTAGCCACCATTAATTTGTTTTAACTTTTGATTTTAGTCATTTTTGATTGATGATTGGATGATTAGCAATTGACTTAGCCCATGCCACATGAAGGTTTAGCCCAACTCCAAGTTAAGTTGACTCATTTTGCCTTAAATGGATTAAGTTGGATTTGGTTGAGTCAAATGATTAAATTTGACTCAATTAAATTGTATTCACACCCCAATTATGTTTAATCACATGTTTGAAATGATTGGAGTAATTGATTTCATTTAATTTTAATTAAATTTCAATTTGAACTCATTTGACCCAATGTGAGCTTAATGGGTTAAGCTTGGGTTTCATTTATTTTAATTTGGTTCAATTTGATTTTAATTTGGAGTTATTTCGATGTAATCTAAATTGGTAGATTGAATTGAATTCACTTAAACCAATTAGATTAGATCAAACCTAAGGATGATGCCCTAGGTTACTAGGTATAATGTCCTAAGCATTGAATTAGGAGATTCCTATTTGAGATTAGGACATCCTAATTATTCATTTAAGAATTATATTAATCTCATTTTAAAAGGAGGTCAGCAAATGGACCCCCAATATGTGTAGTGGATCGACTAGAGTACACTACACATATTATTATTGATTGAATTGATCAACACTACAGCATAAGCTTAGAAGGGTTCAAATGCAAAATTTTGATTCCTGATTTTGATTTTGATTGCAATTTAAGTTTTGGATTTGATTGTAAAAGATAGGTATATGCATGCCTATACTTGTTTCAATTTAACTCACTCTTAGGAACTTAAATTTACTAAGTTGTAAGATGAATATGGATGTTATTAGGAGTGGACACAAAGGATGGCCTAGTCCTATTGTAATCATTGTGCTCAAAGAAGATGCCTTCAAGGGGCTTACTCTTGTTTAAGAATAGTAGTTGGAAAAGATGCCAATGAAGACACTTACACCTATTCCTTACTACATGATTTTTTAACCAAGGAAAGATACCACTAAGAAATTTACTCTTATCTGGTTAGCTATTAAGAAGGGGTCTTTGGAGACTTGATTCTAACCTAAATAACTAAGCTAGGGATAAGGGGATTGAATAGCTTAATCCTAATCCTCAACATTTTGATTGCTAAGCAGGGGTCACATGGATTTAATTTCTGATTTGAGTAGTCTATAAGAATGGGGCCTTCAATAGCTTATTTCCATTCCTTAATTTCTTTTTTAATTTAATTAGAAAAGGAGTCACAAGGTCTTGATCCTATTCTAATGAACTAAGCTAATAGGAAGGGGCCTTCAATGGCTTAATTCCAACCTTGGTAGCTTTAGAAAGGAAAGGGGTCATAATGACTTTATCCTATCCTTATAAGGATGCCTATTGAGGGACTTATTCATTTATGATTGGCTAATAAGAAGGGGTCTTTATGACTTCATTCCTTCTTGAATAACCATAATTAGGAAGATGGGTCTTAATGACTTATTCCTAGACCTCATATTTTGGCTAGTAGGAAAGGGGACTTCATGACTTATTTCTAACCTTAGTAGCCTCTTTCATAAGAAAGGAGTCTTCATGACTTATTCTTATTCTTATCTTTCAGAAAGAATGCCTAGGAAGACTTATTTATTTCTAGCTAGCTATTAGGAAGGGATCTTCAATGGCTTAATCCAACCTAAATAGCTTGCGTGGAGGAAATGGGTCTTTGATGACTTGATCCTAAACCACACATTTTTGTTTTGACTTAAAAATTAGAGTCTTAATGACTTTATCCTAACCTCACATTTTTGTTTTGACTTAAGGATAGGGGTCTTAACAACTTTATCCTAACCTTAGTAATTTTAATAGAATTCAATAGGATTTACTCCTTTATGATTAGCTATTAAGATGGGGCCTTTAATGGCTTAATCCATCCTAAATAGCTAAGGAGAGGAAAGGGTCTTCATGACTTAATCCAATCCTCAAAAGTTTGGCTAATAGGAAAGGGGTCTTAATGACTTATTCATCCAAATTAGCCTATGTAACATGAAAGAGGTCTTAGTGACTTAATCCTATCATGTAAATAATAGGAATGGTGCCATGAAAGTCTTGCTCCATACCTATGGAAAGTTATAAAAAGGTTCTACAAATGGGCTTACTCCCAACTTAAGGAAAGAAAAAGTTATGCCATAAAAGGTGTACTCTGGATTTATAAGAATGGTGCACAAAAGCTTACTCCAAACTCAGAAGAAAAACATGAGAAAAGTGCTATAAAAGGCTTACTCCCAACTCAAGGTATGTATAAGAAAGGTGCCACAAAGGGCTTGCTCCTAACCTATAGATGATATGGGTGAAAGGGGTCAAAGTGACTTAATTCCTAATCCTCAAATCTTTTGACTAATAAGCAAAAGTCAAATGAATTTAATCTTTACTTGATTACTTTGTCTTGATGAAAGGTAGTGAAAGGTTTGTTTTATTTCTTGATTACACTAATACTTCTTACACATGAAGAAGTTTAGTGAAGAAGGTTTAAAGATTTGATGTGTATTTTTGAAGGAGGATTTGTGTATATTTCAGACCCAATGCTTTACTATTCCATAAGCATAGAAGTTCATCATTTATTTATTTTAAAGTTATATAACCATGCTAGATTTTAATTCACTTTAGGTAAGACATCATAGGGTACTAACTTGAGAATTTTACCTTTTTGAGCTTGCATGTGACTCTCTAGTTCTTTAGGCAGTAAGAACCAAAGTCAACCAGTGCTTCTCAAATGATTTTTTAATTTATTTTTGTTTGGATATGTATTTCATTTTTGTTTTGTTGACATGACTCAAAAACTTATAAGGCCTTCTCTAAGATTGAATAAAGATTAAGAGATTCTTTTAACACTTTCACAAGTGACTGAGAATCATGATAAACAAATTCTTAGATTCTCATGCAAACATTTTTTTTTCTTGTTCCTAATCAATAAGAGAATGGAAAGAATTAACTTATTAGAGAAATTAAGATTCTCTTGATAAGTTTGAAATTGAATTTCTTAAATTAATTTATTATTCTTTCAAAGGTTTTATGAAATGATATTTCATAAATTGCTTTGATTAATTTATTATTTTTTTGTATTTTTGATCTTTCTAAATTTTACTACAAAGTCCTTGAAATTACCTCAAAATTTTTTTAAAGACTTTATATGTACTGATATGATTATTTTTTCAAATTACAATGAAGTTTCTTTTATTATTTTTTCTTCTTTTCATTTATTCTTTTTTTGGCCAAATTATCAATATAACTTTTCACTTAATTGAAAGTGAGGTTATAAGGAATCTTGATCATGACCTTTTAATAAATTATCATGATATTTTTGGGACTAAATGATACGACTATGTAAGGATTCTAAATGTTATATCATATGCTTTCAATTCTTCTTTTTCTAGAATTGTTTTGATTTGATAATTTTCAGATAAGTTATCCTTAAGGAGGATAATCTTATGCATGAAAGACTTTTCAATTTTGGAATGAAGTATGGGTAATATGAACCCATTTTGAAGGTAAAGATTCTATCTTAGTCCCAAGATGTGGGTTACATAGATTTGATCTTTTTTTATGATGATGTTAGCCAACCAAGAAGAATATTTTCTTATTATGTAAACCCATCATTAACTAGGTTTTAATTTAGCAAAATTTGCTTTTCTTTTGGAGTTTTACCACAGTCGTCAAAGACTTAGTTTATTAAAATGACATCAAGCTTAAGTTTATATATCGCTATATCTGGAGATCATTTCATTTTATTTCCAGATAAAGTAGTCTTTAAACTCAAATGATAGCTTGATCAAGTCATCAATATCCAGCTTGTTAAAGAGTTAGACTATTGATATCAATTGTAGATCAATTTCTCTTATTGTTATTAGTTTTATTTATTTCTTTCAGCATGTTAACTGTGGATTTAGATTCTATTAAAATTCTAAAGGTTCATCTTGAACCTGAAGATTATATAGATCTCTAGACACATTTACATAGCATTCATTCAAGATGTTAGAGTGCCATTGAAGAGAAAGTCAGGACCCTGACTACTTAGCAATTTTCAACTTATAATGGCTCTATGGTTCCATAACTTTTCTTGTTTATGGTTGTAGGCCACTTACAATGGAATCAGAGTATACTCAATTGAATCTTTGACATACAAAGGATATGAACCGCTGGAAAAGAAGATCCATTATTTCTTTAACTTGCATATGAGCTCACCAAACATGGCAAAGGTCATGAAGATAAAGTATGAGATATCGATTATTTTTGTTTAACTAGGGACAATTCTTGACTTCTAGCCCTACCACTTTAATTTGATGTGGAGGAGTTTAATGTTTAAAATGTCCACATGCTTAGAAATTTTAGACTTCATCCTTTTTCTCTTGGATATAGTCCTTTCATCCCTTTAATTTACTTACTTTCTTTTTTCTTTTATTCTTTCTTTCTTTTTATTAACATTTTGATAACATTTCAATTCTTTGTAAAATTTACATTTAATATTTCTCCTAAATACAAGATTTACTAGGAGATTAGATGCATTCAACTGTTTGTCTGAATGCAACATTTGATAAGGTTCAATTCTTTATTTTGAGTGATTGATCATATTGCATAATCCAACCTTTAATTTCTTTTCTATCATTTAATGGAACAAAAGCCTTAGTAAGGTCATTTAGGATTGACAAAATGACATTCCTAAAGACTCTACACTTTTGAATTCAGGATGAATATGAACATCCTTTTATAATTATTATTTTCTTCTTTTTATTTCATTTCATATTATTTATTTCTTTATTTGGATTGGATAGGACCATCCAAGAGTATTAAAGATGTTCTTGAATTCCTAAATTTCTTTTTCCAATGTTTTAATTTTTATCTTCAATCAACTAAGTGATTGAGATTAAGTTTTTCTTTTAAGTTGAATTTTCAAGATTAAATTTTCATTGAATTGAAAATTTATTTCTTTACTTGATTGAATTTTTATGGCACCATCTTATCAAAGCTTGATTAGAATTGGGCTTATTTAAAATTCACTTTTATGTTTATAATTGATGTTGACCGATGCACCTGGATCAACAAGTATTTTGGAGATTTTTTTCTTTTGAATTTTCCACATCAACCAAGATGTTAATAAGTTCTTAGTAGTCTATCTTCATCATAGAAGATAGACCTAGAACTTTTTTATAGTGGAATGCCACATCTAGAGGTTGCTTATAGTTAAAGAAGGAAAAATACATGATTATGTAATGCTTTGCTTAATGGTAATTTATTTTTCATTTCTTTTCATTTTTTATTTATTTTATTTTATTTCATTTTCTTTTTTTTACAGAGCATTACGATGCTTGATTTTGCAAGCAACTTCTATAAGATGGGCAGGACATCACATTTTGAAGATGACTTATTTGCCATTTTTTTAATGTCATTTGAGGTGGTATGACTCTACCATTTTGAATTTGATTTCAAGAATTTTCCTTTTAATATGGAGAGAAGGTAGGTCTATCTCTAACCTCAATAGATTAATAAACTTATGATCTATTCATTTGGAAGATCATTATTTAAAAGTGGACCCTCATGTGCTACTAGAAAGTTAATCATGACTCATATTTTTTTATAGCACAAACAAGATTAAAGAAAATCTCAGCTTGCAATGGAATCTTTGATCCCCATATTAGACATTAAGGCAATGTTGGGTCATAAGACATTGCAAAGGATTTACTTTGGATTAACTTTGTATTGAAAACATATAATGCCTCAATTTTTGAGTGAAGAAAACTAAAGCTTTCTTCATTAATTTAGACTGACAAAGTCCTAAGTGATTTATCTATCAACTTACAAGAGATAGAAGTTTCATACCTTCACTCTGAGAGATAGAAATATCACCCTTAGGACCCAATACTAAGGTCATGAATTCTTTAGAAGGATTAGAATATTCATTTATTTTCACTTTTCAAGATCTATCCTTAAAATTAATTAAGGCCATTTATGAAATATCAATGACTTAATGAGAGAAGGTTCCCATTAAGAAAGTTTAAAATTTTTTAGTTTTAAGTTTCATTCATTTCAACTTTGTTAGGAGAATCATAATTCTCTTTAGCTACCTTCTTTTTTCTTCTATTGATTGGGAGAAAAAGTGAATCATGTCACTTTATCTTTGTTTATGTCATGTCATCTTCCTCTTTTGACTCTCTCCTAAACTCTTAAGAATTTAATGTTTTGGAAGGTCTAAAAGAGGGTTACCTCCACGTTACACCCTAGAATTGGCCAATCAGCTTGAGTAGATTTTCCAAAATTCTAGTGGATGTATGGAGATGGATTTTGAATAAAGTTATTTTGCATCTATATAAATTTTCTTCTATAAAGATAGAGGATTTACATTTAGTTCCTTAATCAACCTCTGCCTAAGGTCAATAAGGTATTCTTTTTTTGGGATGATATTATTTTTATATCTATCCTTCTTTCTTAAATTTTTTTATAAGTTGATTCTTTCTAAAATGTAATTCAAGCTTCAATCATGGTGGTAAGGGCAATTGGTACAACTATGCCTCCTTCCTTTAATTTGGATTTTCTCAAGATTTGAAGGTATTCCTTCATTTCAATATACATCTTTAGGTATTTTCCACCTTTGAATGTCTTAGAACAAAGGATATCAATTTAGAACTCTGTCCTCATTTTCTTTAGCTTTGGCACAAAGCTGAAGTAGAATCAAGGACAAGTTTAACTTTGAGATTTTATTTTTGAGATTTACTTTTCAAATTTTGAAGTAATTTTTAAACTTTTTGAATTTAATAAATTTTTTCAAATCTGTCTTGACCAGATTTAGGTCTTAATAGAAATGACTTGATTTTTATTTATTTCTCTCCCCTTTTTTATTTTGGGGTTTGGTTCTATGACCCAGTCATTTAATTATGGAAAATGAAGAGTTCTAAAACTTAGTCTAGGATATTGGATAGGCTTAACCAAGAATGATATGGAGAGGTATCTAACTGTAAGAAAGGTAGTCTTGACCTGTGAGTGGCACTAGTGTACTGCTGATATATAGAAATAACAACTTATTTCTAAAGATGGAGAGATGAACCATTCCCCAGTGGAGTCACCAGAAAATATCTCTGTGGGAAAAAATTGTGATACCACATAGAGTTTTAGGAATTTTTTATTTGGATGATCAAATGCAACATCAAGGAATAAATATATTATCTCAAAAGATAAACATGTTTTCCTATAATGGATTCGATCATTTAATAAAAGACTGCCAAGGCTAATGGGCCTTTCGTGTACTAGAGGTTTTTCCCTTGAACTATATGGAGAGGTAGAACATAGTTTAATTTAAATTAGGTTCACGGTTCCCTATAAAGGCAAGCCCCTATAATTAATTACATCTTAACAAGGGTCTATTCCTAAGATTACTCTTGATTAAAGAAACAAGTTATTATTCCTAAAGATTTCTAAGATGTTTTTTCAAAGAATTGATTTTGGGATTTTCAATTGGGAATGGTTCAAACTAGAGAGAGTTATTTTGGAGGCCAAACAGGATGAAGTAGGAAATGCTTATAGATAGTGAGATGCCTAGTAGACATTTCAACTATCATATAATTAGGTTTTAACTTTGGGAATTTATTTTTAATTTTGATTTGACATTTTCTTGGAAAGCTAGGACTTAGATTCTGGAAGCACAAGACTACAGAAATGCCTCGGGTTGAAGACTTTCTCTAGGAAGGATGCTTCAAAACATAGTCTACATGTGATTCTAACACATGTTACATGATTGACCTAATTTCATTTTTGGGAATTATCAGCTATTCCTCTCACTTGAGGGAACTAACCTATCCCTGACTCTTCTAGACTTACAACCCGCCTTGGGAGGGCTGCCAGCTAACACCACCTAGCACATTTTAAATTCATGATGCTAAGTCTCATGAATGCAAGATGGCTAGGCTGTTGCATTTTTAAGAAAGGAATCTATAGACTTAGACTCACTCTCTAATCCCTAGAATCATGTAGGGTATGAAATGCATTTAACTAATCCACATTTTAAAGATTTTTAAATGTTTTGATTCAAGATTTATTTGAGGTCTTGGGTATGCATTTTATGCCTAATGCCATGTAATTAGAAATGGTTATGGGCCTAACCAATAATAGAAGGTAGGCTTTCCAGAAGGTGGTCATCCTCATAGATCAGATGCCTCTTATGTGCAATGGGAGAACTTTCCCAATTCAAGGATTGGAGCAATATGATTTCATGATTTCAAAACCTAATTATTTCTAATTAATTTTATATTTTTCTTAAGGCTTTAGTTTAAATAAGGTTTCAAGTTTTATTTTATTTTTATTTTAATTGTTTAGATTTAGATTGGGTATAAAATTTAGTTTTTCTATGAGCATAATCATCTAGGTATTCAATCATAGGAATGCACAACATAGAAAGAAACTTAGAAAAGTGGTTAGATTTTATTGCTCACCCAAAATAAATCAAGCCAATTCAATTTAATAAAAAGGCCAATGTGGATGGGTACTGCTTGTACCTCCCTAGAAGAAAAGAAAATGGGCAGTTGAGCTGCCCGCCCTACAACCCTAGAGCTACAATCTATGAGTCTTCTTTCCAGGATAGTCTCCTTCTTCAGGGACATCCATTGGGTTTCACATGGGACCACTACACTTATCTTTTGGTAGGGTCAGCTCCTACTAATCCTACACCCCATAGATCCTAACTTAATTCTAAACATAACTTTACATTTTGATTTCAAAATTAATCCTAAGCCTCGCAAAACAAATGTTAGCAAAATACAAACAACACACATCAATTATATTTTACAAACATACGAGCATAACATTAATTGCTTGCCAAGCCCACCTGTTCTATGGGCTATGCCTAAGGATTTAAGCATACCTGCAAGAAATAACATTTTTACTTTTATTTATGATAGAAATCCTTTCTAGCATAGCCCCTTATAGAAGACAATGTTAGATCTAGAAAGAATGTCCTATCATCCAGTCTAACAGGAAAATAATCCTAGACATGCAGTCTAAAATAGTACACCACAAAGACATGTGAAGCACATCATATCACAACACATCACAAGAAATCATAAATGAATCACATTATGGCCTAACCAAAGTCTTGGGCCTGAGACCTAATGATCTAGTGCATGGAGATGATAGGCTTGTGTGGTAAGGCTTTGCAAGGCTTCTTCAATTCAAGTTTCCATTTTGAGTTTGAGTTTGTTTGAATTTTACCTTTGGATGGTTTTAATTCAAATGATTTAGTGATTTGTTTTCACTTTCATTTCAGTTTTATTTGGTTAAAATGATGTTTAGGTTTTCAAGATTGAAGAGTAGAATGAATCCTATTTTTGAATGAAATTTATTCTATTCAACATCCTAACTCCTAATAGAATGAAATCCTCATCCATATATGATGATCCAACCTAAAGGTCTAACTAAGATCCTTATTTATTTTAGTTAATCCTTTTGATTTTATTTAGTTTATTTGAATTATGATTGATAGTTCATTGATTCTTTTCTTTGGAAATTTGACTTTTTTTACTTCATATCTTTTGATTTTATTTGATTGTTTTATTTCATTTGATTTTATTTGAATTGGCTCATTTCATTTAATTTATTTCACTTGTTTCATTTGATTTAGTTTGACTTGGTGTTTTGAGTTATTTGATTTGGTTTATATTAACCTAAGGCATTTAGATTAAGATTTGGATTCATTCTTAGATTAATTTGATTATAGATTTAAGGGTTCATTAAGTTTTTGATTATGATTTGATAACTTAAGGTTAAATTACTCTTAATATGACTTATCAATTTCATTAACCCTTAAGTATGGAAATGGTTAAGTTCTTTAACTTAGGATATTGGAAAAATATCTTAAGAGTTTTGATGTTTGATTGAGATTAGTTCAAGTTGTTTCTTGATTTAATGGATTTATGAATTTTCTTATACATTATTTGATTCATAATGACTTAAGAATTTGGAAAATCAACAATTCCCAATCTAAAGATTAATTAGGTTTGAATTGTTTATGACAAGTGGGGTTACATGCCATTACATGTTTCCAAAGTTTCATCTTGATTAGATTCATAATTATGGTGTAATTAATGTTTTAATTATTTCATTAAAACCCAAATTAAGCTTAATTTGATAAAGGATTACTTGGGAATTTTATTTTTCATGATTCCTCTCTGAAAGATGTTTCCAAAGAGGTTCATTCTTAATTTTTGGACATTTTGTTGATTTATTATGATTTAATTAATTTATGCTAAATTATTTGAATCATTTAATTTAATTAATCACTTAATTAAGTAATTTTGTGATTTATTAAGTTCTAATGAATTTCATTAGTGGTTTAATGTTCATTAAGGTTCATTGAGTTGATTTAAGGTTATTTAAGTCATTTTATATTAATTTATTTAATTAAATGGAGGTTTGGAATTTGAAATTTCATTTCTCATGAATTACATTGCAATAATTCATGAAAGTTTTTCCAAAGGTTTGTTTTATCATCAATTTTAGTTTTCCAAACTTTCATTTAAATTTAATTAATGGTTTGTGATTAATTAATGTTTAATTTATTTTAATTAAAGGAAAATTAAGGTTAAAATACCCAAAAAATTTTTGGGCATTTTAATTTTTATGGATTCCTCTCATCAAGATGAATCCATAGAGCCCAAGTTTGCATTTTTTGAATTTATATTTATTTTTCTATGAAATTTTAAATTTTCTATGATTTTTAATTAATTTGTAATCAATTTTAAAGGGGGAATTATCAGTTTGGTAAGAGCGAGATGATGTGGCATCTACGGTGCCACCAAATAATAATGCTATTTGACCGGATTCATTATTGCGTAAAGTGGTGCCAAGCAGGATAATCCCTGACTGTTCGATTGAAGATCGGATGGTCGTGATTCATTTCATAGTTTCTTATGGGGTTTAAATCAATCTGTCTAACCAAATTAAGGCTGTCCGTTTATAATAGACGGATCAGACGGTCCCGATTCCATCCTACATTTTACTGGTGAGAGACTGACACTGTCTATCTTTTTCTACTAATCTCTTATGATCGCTGATGATTTTCATCATAATTTTGATTGTAAATCAATCTGTGATCGAGTCGACTCATCTATATGGTTTGATCCACTTGGGGATCGAATTCCTTTCAAAAAGGATCAAAACTGATGACCTAGAGGCTTAGTGAGGGACCATACCATGATTTCGGTGATCACAGGAGATGGGATTGACTCCATTATATTTGTTTCAAGTCAACGAAGGTGTGGGTGAAGTTTGATGGCTTGCCTCCCCATGAATTGATCCCTAGACCAACACTGAGTTGGTTTTCCAGTGACGTTGTTCAATTTCTGGCTTGTTGGCGGTGAAGGGTTAGGGTGGCAATTCGTTTGAGGTCACCTTGAATTTTAGAATGTGTGGGAACCTTCAATTTGAAGAGAAAACTATTTCCTTGGATTTCACCATGATTGAGGCTTGGTTTTCATCAGTTCACCGGCATGCTGGTGGTGAGAGGCCCGGGGAAGGGTCCCCTCCTTCATCTCTTGCCTTGGTGAACATTTTGGAATAAAAGGGGGAGGGAATAGGCTCTCCCTCCTTTGTTTCCATATTTGGCTGAGAGCCTCTTTCTTTAGTTTCTTGGTGGCCAGAATCTAACCATCGATGGTAGCAAGGCTGGTCAAGGGGTGGATTCAATCCCCCTTGACCTTGTGAGCAAGATTGGATGAGAATTGAAGGAGAGGATGGCCTTAGGCTTGCTTTCCTCTTTAGGCCGAGCCCTCTTCTCTTTTTCTTTCTTCTTCTTTCTTCTCCTTCTCCTTGGCTTCTTACCTTGGAGAAAGTAAAGTAATTTTTTTACTTTTAGCCTTAGCAACCTTCAATTAATGGCAGCCATCCCTTTTTTCTTTAAGCCAAGAGAGAAGATTTAAATAAGATAAAGGATCAAAGAAACCAAAGTGGATTTTGCTTCACATGATCCCTCTTTGCCATTAGATAAAATTATTATTTTGGCTTGATTTAGATTTGATTAGTTTAATTAAGATTACATAGCAACCTCTCTTAATCCAAGCAAGGATGAATTTAAATAGGTTCCATAGATTTCATTTCAATTTGAATTCATTAACATTAGCATTATATTTAATTTTAAGTTGAATGCTTTATCCACCATAAATTTATTTTAACTTTTGATTTGAATCATTTTTTATTGATGATTGGATGATTAGAAATTGACTTAACCCATGCCACATGAAGGTATATCCCAACTCCAAGTCAACTTGACCCATTTTTCCTTAAATGGATTTAGTTGGATTTGGTTGAGTTAAATGACCAAATTTATCTCAATTAAATTGTATTCATGCTCTAATTATGTTTAATCACCTATTTGAAATGATTTGGAGTGATTGATTTTATTTAATTTCAATTAAATTATAAATTGAACCCATTTGGCCCAAAGTACTTAATGGGTTAAGCTTGGGTTTCATTTGTTTTAATTTGGTTTCAATTTGATTTTAATTTGGACTTATTTTGATTTAATCCAAATTGGAAGATTGGGTTGAATCCTCTTAAGCCAATTAGGTTAGATGAAACCCAAGGATGATGCCCTAGGTTACTGGGTATATTGTCCTAAGCATTGAATTAGGAGATTCCTATTTGAGATTAGGACATCCTAATTATTGGTTTCAGAATGATATTAACCTCATGTAAAAATGAGGTCAACAACACAATCATGACAGCACTGTGGCACTGCCTTATTTGATCAGGCAATTATCAAGAGCAGTTTAGGCTTCTTGATGTCATGAGATGGTTGGCAACACCTAGGCACTATGATTTTAGTGTCGTGGTGCTATAAGCTAGGATGTTTAACTTTCTTTTTTTAGTTGCAAATAAAATTTCCCCTTAATTAGTGGTTCATCTCAATTGGGCATGATGCAATTGTTGCATATTTATTTATTTATTTATTCCTATTTTCATACAATAATATGATAAATAGAGAAAATATGAGCTATAGTCTTTTTCATTTATCATGTAAGATAATGACGTAACAAAGGTTACAACTACAAATGATTAGTTAAATTTCTCTAATAGATAGAGGTTGTATGAGCTCTATGAGCCATAGTAGACTGCGTCTCTCTTCATGGAGATGCTTGACAGTAGCTTCCTAGTCATAGACCAATGAGAAAAGGACCTGCTTAAGTTTAGTTACTTGGGCATCTACCTGCAAACAATCCTCTTCTATAGTTGTGATAGCTTGATCATAGCTCTTCTTTCTAATAGATATTATCTCCTTAATTGTAACTCTCTTAATTCAGCTGATATATCAAGGAGCTCGATCTATGCTCTAGAAAGCTTCCTCTGAAAGGATCTCAAGGCTTTGAGGCTATGAGATCTGGATGAACCAGAGAGACTTGATGTGAAGTTGCTAAGTGAGGCCTCCACAGTTGTAATAGTATATGACAAGACCTCTTGATAGGTAGTGCATAATGAGATTATTTTAAATTTAACATATCTGCATTGGGATTCTAAAGTTGTAGTTCTCTTGCTTCAAGATCAAGGCATCCGCACAATTTAATAAAGAGTTCACCTCCAAAAAGAAGCTAGGAATTTAGGCAAGACCTTTGTGTCAACACTCAATAGTAGGTGATGTAGTGCTGTCACTGTATGATATAAGATTTTTGAAGAGTCAACATGTAGTGACTTTGAGTGCCTAGGATGTATTCTGGAGATAAAGCATGAGATCTCCATACCAGGTAATTGCCTATCAATGGACTGACTGTATACACAAAAGTTGAGCTTTATTGAAGAATCATCCTGGGTGACACTCACTATTAGTCATGTCAAATTTGATAAAAGTGGCTCATGACTAGTCACTTGAGTCATGATTCCTCTATTTGTGGGTATTCTTGTTCAATATGCATATGGTTGCCATTGATTGGTTGAGTGAACCCTAAAGAAGTAGCACTACCATTTGTTAACACTACCAGAGTGACTTCACTCTCTATCTATTATGCTATTGGTGGTTCAACTATTGCTGGTTGGATAGGGATATAAGTAGAATCATCCATCTAATATTACTATATCATGACCTGCTAGCAAAGGACTATGAATATTTCCATCTTCCCTCTCCTGAGCATATGAAGTATTCTATCACCGCTTTTATCGCCTGCTCATCTGATGATCTTTTAGGAGCATGACTTGTATGTTGGGAGGAATGTAAATCTCAAGTTGGTTTAGCTCTTCCCAGTCTATGACTGTATATGTGGAAGCCTAGCTCCAAGAAGTAATAAGAGGTATAATAGATCCATAATAACCATAGCTGATTAATTCCTATGTAAGCTTCGTGTGGGGCTTCATAGAAGCCCAAAAGGTCCCCTAGGAGAAGTGAGTAAAAACCATGTTGTAGTAGCCACTGCTAACCAAATATATAGTAGCAACATCCCAAGAGAATGAGTATCTATATCCAAAATTTGTGGTAGATCATATATGGGTATAGCCTGAGTAAAGTCATACTGCCTAGCCACTTTATTGGAATTATATCTCTCTAATATGATAACTCATGACATCCATAAGAAAGTTAAACATGTGAGCCCAATAAGATATTCTATTATGAATCTATATCCTAGCTTTGATAACAATAAAGGTGCTTCTCAATCGGCAAGAGAGTTTATGAATCTATGTCTCAAGCTATGAGTAGGTATACTATGAAAAGCTAATTTGTAGCTGATCTAAAATGATCTTTCATGCATGATAGAGCAAACATAAATGTCTAGATCTTATTCTTGTCTAAAGCAACTGTAGTCCTACTCAATAGAGGGAAGTGCTATTTTCTAAAATATGATGGTGTCTCAGGATAGCTAAATGCTCCCAAAATATGCTCATGAATCCATCCATGTAAATAATGCCAAGGATCATCCACATTGTAGCATCGTGAGTTAGTCATGATGCTTACAGCCTAATCCATCGTATAAGTAACTTAGCGGTGTAGGTGCTAGCACTATCCTCTCACCATGAGTGAGCAAGCTGGCTATCAAAAGAATGGAAGGATGAAAAATTTTGTTATGGATAGGAAATATAAAGTATACAACCAGCTAATAGAGACAACTCCTCATCAATGTCTCATGCTAAAATATGTTAGGAGTTTGTTCTACCCTCAAGTTCAAATCTAGCACTACTGGACATCTTAGAAGAATTAAATCCTATATCAAATGTATCATCAAGCCGTGTAAAATGAGAGAAGCATACTATTGGATATAGAAAACTCTCAAACCACATGTCTAAAGTGATCATGCATGTTCACGAAATTATATATAAAATAATAATAATAATTTTATTCTAGCTACAACACTGCAACATTGTGTTCATGGTGCAGAGGCATTGCTCTAGCCTTCTAGAAGGATAACTGCTCAAGGTTGCTGCAATGTTGTGATCTTGGCACCGAGGTGCTACATTGGCTATTAATAGGGAATAGTTACAAGCAACACTATAAGTAAGATTGTCCAGTCCACCTTGGCTTCTTTGTCTTCTCTCTCTCTCCAACCACTCCTACTCTCACTGCATTCCTAGACTACACTTGTGCTCCTAGTGATCTTCTTTGTTTTAGATCCTCTGTTCACTTTAGGTAAAAGATTTATGTCATTTTTTTCTTTAAAATAATATGTTTTAATTATAATCCCATCGTTGATCTTAGATCTGTTGAGGAAAAAAAAGAAGAAAATCAAAATTTTGGAGATTTAAAGACCTCTATCATTGAACTTCATTCCAGAACAAGATGGAAACCGTTCCCCTCTTTCAATCTTAGATCTAGAATAAGAGAAAAGAGAGCTTCACACTATGATTTAAAAATCTAGCACTGCTAAGGCAAAATGCTGCAGAAATTTTTAAATTTTTTTTTAAAATCTCACAAAATAAAACTCAATTTCTAACTCATAGCACCTTAACGTTGAATATCAGCAGTAGCACTGTCTGGTATTCTTATTATAAAGTGATGTACCATGGTGCCCAAGAACTAGCACTTTGGTGCCTTATAGAAATCACCAAAGCACTATAGCACCATAACATCAGCGCGTGGCACCATGCTTACTTGGCACTACAAATATGACATAGAATATTTTATGATAAAAATGTATAATATCACCCAACATTGGAGTGCCATAGGGCCAGCGCCTCGATGCTATATCTCTCAAACACAGGTAGAAAAGACTTGGAAATTTTTTTTGCTAGGAGGCATAAGATAACCCTAGTGCCACAGTGCCATAGGGTTAGTAGCGTGGTGCATTAGGGTCTCAGCACTACAGTGCCAAGCTCTCGGATATTTCATTCTTTTCACAGTTCTGGGGTGTTGTCACTCAGATTTCATTTTTTATAAATGTGTTACTTAGAAAAGTTTTTTTTTCCTAAGGGGATATAATATGACCCTAGCACCATGGCGCCATAGGGTAAGCACCAAGCTCCAGGTTTTTCATTCTATTTATAGTGCGTCGGCCGTATCACTTAGATTTCATTTTTTATAAATGTGTTCAAATATTTCTCATTTAAATCCTGGAGTGATAGATCAACAAAAATAATCACAGACAACCATATAACACCAAATAATATAAATAAAATTTTATTTCTAAATTAAAAAAATTACAAATTATAAATAGGGAAAAGTATAAAAATGGGGAAAACTAATAGTCATACTAGTCACCCTCTTCTTCCTCCTTCGTGCCTGATACCTACGGGGTAGTTACATAAGGACAATACTAAGGTGTTGTAGGGAAGGAGACCTGGTTTAGATTTATGAGATTGCAACTCTAGAACATGTTGACCAGTGTAGTGTTGAACTAGACCATGTAAGAGAATTGCATCTGCCATTGTTCCATATGATGATCAAACTTACACTCCAAAGTCTTGTCCACTTTTTTTCTTAGGTTTGTGACCTGACTGTGAATTTCTTAGACTTGCTCGGCTAGGGACTTGGGAGATTGGGGTCAACGCTGTGGGGCACATGAACTCTCACCAACTTTGAATCTCAACCCAAATCCCCCAATTACCCTCTTTATCAGAGGAGCCTTCTAAATGAGTATTTCTTCATCAGGTCCCCTTACAGCTCTCATCGCGATGCATAAGCTGTAAATTAAAGAAGGGTGACTGCACCTGATCGTAGTACTCCCTTTCAGCATATTACAAATAGAATTATAAATAACCTTCTCGATATCGATCATAAATTCCCCTTTGGGAGAAAAAATAAAAACAACCCTATCTTTAATAACCTCACTAATGTTACCAGTGGGCATAAGCTTGACAGAAATTAAATTATGCAAGCTCTAGATGCGACTGTCAGGTTGGTGATAGGAAAGTTGATAATTCTTTCCTCTCTCCTTTTTCATTGCACATTTGCATTTCCGCTAGAAAGAAAATGGAGGATCTCATCCAAATGAAGATGATTGTTATAATAAGTAAGATTTTGATCATACTCAATATCTTGGAGATTGTAATATGCATTTATAGCACTACTATCAAAACTTATTAGTTTCCTCCAAACATATGATTTGTTGTTCTGGCTCTCTTGTGCATTTGCAAAAACTCACGCACCACTAGGATGATGCATGAACTATTATCATATGCTAGCTTGGCCTAGCCTCACCTTATGATCACCCTTTCAACACTACCACATGGATTCTAGAAGCTCCTCTTTGGCATCAAGTATTTGTGGACAAAGGCCTGTTGATATTGCTCCTCTGCATTAGTGTTGATGAATATGTTAGCATTGCTAGATGCCCTCTTCCTACTCACTATCCTTTTGAGGGGCATGATGAAAATATAAACTTGAGAGAAAAATAGAGAGAGAGAGAAATGAAATCATTAAGTGAGAGACTATTAAATAAAATCCTTAACAACCCTAGGTTCTATTTATAAATTAGACCTAGCACCATAGCACCAAAACATGGCATCCAAGGTGATGGACAACCCATCCCATCAGTTACTGTGCAATCAAAAAAATAAATATATTTAATTATAATAAATCTCATAATGATACGAACAAAAAGCATTGTAGTGCTGCAACACTATGACTCAGCGCCATGGCACCAATTAAATTAAAGTTGTCATTTCCCTTTTAATCTCTGTGCCACCTGTTAGGAATATTGATGGGAACCGCAATGCTATAATGCGATGCTATGACACTGTTAAAATTATCAAAAGACCAATAATGCCAACACCATGGTGCTACCCATACAACGTCAAGGAGGTGGGCCTCACAAATATAAGTATAAGTATAATAAGTATAATAATAAAATATAAGTATAATAATAATAAGAATTAAACCTACGAAACAGTGCCTTTAAATAAAATATAAGTATAATAATAATAAGAATTAAACCTTAATTTTGGATCTTAAAAGATATGTAAGTTCAATTTTCTATCTGTTCGCCATGTGAACACCCCATAATTTGTTAGCCATGCGAATAAATTCATAGTTGTCCACCAAGTGGACATCCCTAATTATGCCATTCCAAAAGGTATGTAAATCTAGTATTCTATATTTTCCATTCGAACACCGCATAATTCATTCAACATGCAAATAAATTCATATCTATCCACCATGTGGACAACCCTAATTTGGTATTCCAAAGGGATGTAAGCTCAGCCTCTTATTCATTTACCATGTGAACATCAACCCATTCACCATGCAAATACCTTATAATCTGTTCACCACATGAACACTCTTACACCACTTATGCTAAAATTCTAAGTCTACTCACGATACCAAAAATGAGGTAACCCATGGGTGCAAATTATATTCTTTGGACATTATGGCTATGTCCCTTTGATGTTGGTAGACTAGAATAACGTAATCCTATAATGACATAACCATGGGACTTTGATCGAGATTACACTTCTATTTCCTTTTAGATGGTCATTTGAATCACACTATACCTCTAAGACACTAATGCATATCAGATATGTCTATTTCCAACCTTAATCGAGAGTGCTCTCTTGTTGAGATAAGAGGGGTAATTAACTATGGAGTCTTATGTCCATAGGAAGTAGAACCAAGATCTAAATTAACCCTAACATAATGTTAAGAGAAATTTGGTTGAATATATGACAATCTGCCTTATAAAAAAAATATACTCCCACCCATCTCATCCAAAGATGGTGGAGCACATCTTCGAAGGTGTTTTTTTAGTGACCAGATTTTTGGTGACTCTACAAGGGATTGCTTCTCTCAGATTGTATTCAAAGGTGTCTTTTTTAGAAAATTTAAAATAAATGGTGTCTTAAGAATATCTGAGCTTGCATTCTTTAGATTTATTTGATTCTAGTAGAGCTTGACTTTAAATTTACACTAAGGTTTGAAATCATCCATGGTGAGCTCAACAAACATGATGCCAATCAAATTAGGGCGGGGAGGGGCGGCGGGGTAGATGCACTATCAAATTCTTCCATGCTATAATTAACACTAGTTTTATTGGAGCCACTATCCAGTTCAAAACAATCTCTGAGGTTGTCCAGTTTCTATCGACTGGACCCATAAATGAATTTATACCTAAGGTATCTAACAAAGGAAATAAATCAAATCTAATCACCCTAATGAGGCCGGACTGAAATAACCTCAAAGTGAATATCTATCTTTGATAGGTTATTAAAGATAGCCTTGATAACGTATACTAAAGATAAAATGATTGCCAAGCCTAAATTGAAATCTATCATCATCAACCCACTTAGTAGCGTGTCTGAGGAGCAGAGCTCAACATGAAACTCAATCCTAGCTCCGAGTGGAAAAAATGACCACAAAGTATCTGCTTTGGGCACTAAGATGTCAAGAAGAGCTAGAAGGAAATACAATACCTACCATAGAGCTGCTAGACTACCAATTCATATCAAGCAATAACTTGACCCATAAGTAGAGGCCAATATATCTATTGGTAACAGCTTAACCTACTGAGATGGGTCTAAAGAAATAACTCTAAATGAGTTATAAGAAAATTTTTGGGACAAACCTACAAGTCCCATGTTAAAAAATCAATCATGATAAAAAAAACTAAGGATAGAATTAGTGCCAAGCCTAAATTGAAATCTATCATTATCAACCCACTTAACATGTGAGGAGCAGAGACTAACATGAAACACTATCCTAGCTCTAAGTGGAAAAGATGACCACAAAGTATTTTCTTCGAGAACTAAGATGTCAAGAAGAGCTAGAAGGAAATACAATACCTCTCGTACAGTTGCAAGACAACTTATTCATATTGAGCAACAACTTGACCCATAAGTAGAGGCCAATATATTTATTGGTACCAACTTTGAACTATTAAGATAGGTCAAAAGAAATAATTTTGAATGAGTTAAAAAAATCTTTATGGGATAAACCTACAAGTCCCATGTTAAAAAATTAGTCATGACAAATAAAAACTATTTCTTCTTGAATTTACAAGGTCCTAAAACTTTCAAAATAGAGGTCTTAAAAGAAAGATCAAGAAATTGTGAACCTGGTCACCAAACCAATATATTCCTACTTTAAGAGAAGTAAGAATATCATGAAGTGTCATCTTGCTCATCTTGAGCATGGATAATAAGCCATCCAATTTAAAATAAATAAATGGCTAGTTATTAAATAGTACCGACAATAATATCAAAGAAATCCATGCCACCCAAGTCGTTCCAACCTAGTCGGTGATCACTAGGGTGTGACATTTAAGACTCATTCTTAGAGATCCATCACTGGGAGGTCCCAACTAATATGGAGGGCCCAAGGATCAAAAGATGTCAAAGATGAGAGAGCTTAATTTGAATTAGCTCCCCTAGATAATGAAGAAGTTGACTCTCTTATCATCAATTGAAAGCATCAGTTTAAAAAAAACTGGCCAATGGATGATGACATGGATGATCAACTTTTTTGGGAAGATGAAGATCTCCCAACCAATGAAGAACTTCAAAGTTTAGACTTCTAAAATAATGAAGATGTTGAGCATAGAGGTCGAGATTGTTCATGAGGTTGACACTTGCCTTTGAATTAAAGGTGTGGCATCTGAACAATAAAGTGAGGTGAATCAGAGAAACTCAAGTCACTGAGAGCCTAGAGGAGAGGCTCAAATAGAATTTGGAAGTGACTGAAGAACTCTTGGATATTATAGCAAGGCTACAACAATAGATGGGTTCTTAACTCCAAATGAGGGACCAAGAAATCAATTAACTCAACAACCACCTTAATGAAATGAATGAGTTCATGAAGGAATTATTTGGTCACTTAACCTCATAGCAATGGCAAGACAATGGATACCTTAAGGAATCTACTAGAGATAAATAATCCAGCTGTGGAGAATGAGGTGTACAAAATGCTCCACCTAATTTATCTATAGCTACAGAATAGAGAAAAGAACTTCCATGGGAAGCCATACCAAACCCTCATCAAGAAGTTGATGTTATCACCAAAATTCTAAGTGGAAGACTCATTAACCAAAGGTTAAAGTAGTGATAGCCTTAGAAATTGCTGAGAAACTGGTAGAAGAAGGATGACCATATCTAGCCAAGTATGATCAAGGTTAGTACCCTAAAAGATACATTATGATGAAGTTTAATACCTTCTTGAGCATAATAAATTCACAACACTTGGCTCAATTTGAAACATCATGCAAAAATATCGATGGAAATGAAGCTTTGCTGCTATGCCAATTCATCAGTAGTCTTACCCATAGCCTTGGAATGGTATGCTAAGTTACTTAATGACTCAATAAAAATATTTGTAGAGCTAGAGGCACTCTTCATCAAGAGATTTTCAGATGCAACAAAGAAAGCAACAATTTCTGATCTCACTTTAGAAAAAGGAGAAATATGCAATGGAACTCCGCATGGGAAATATTGATGATCAAATGGCCCTGTACCTTGCCATGGCTACAATTAGTACATTCCAAGAATTATTAGATCGTGTAGCCATGTTTGAAAGGTTTCCTAGGCAAAAGGGCTTTTACACTTACTACTGTAGAAACATTAGCTAATACTATTTCACATCAAGTCTCCTTAATTTTCCAAGATTTAGAGCATAGTCTCAAAGACTTCAGGTGTCCAAACTTGAGCAAACTCTTTCTTCATTGGAGTGTGATCAAGAGGCTACCCTTCAACATCTCTATGAAGCACGAGAGAGATAGGCTACTATTGCATATAGAGCTCATACAGTTTCTATTTGCATTCGAGAAATCAAGGCCAACTATTGAAGCTAAAATTTTCTCATGTATACTGTCTCTCTATTATTTTGTAATACATAAAAATTATTGGAGTAAAACATTAGAGGTTTCAATTCTTTTCTTAATTATATCTATATACATGTGCTATAACTAATAGATAAGTAAGACAATGAATGCATCATGTTCTAATGACATGACACATTTATTGGGGGTAATTTTGTTCACCTATATATATATATATATATATATATATATATATATATATATATATATATATATATATATATATATATATATATATATATATAATAATTTCATCTAGCTACAACTGAATTGCCCTTCTAGAAGGATATCTACTCAAGGCCGTTGAAACTACACATTATGATCTTTGTGTCAAGGTGTTGCATTGACTATTGAGAGAATAGCAAGAAACACTGCTATAAATAAGAGTGTCCAACCCACATTGGCTTCTTCTTCTTCTTTCTCTCTTTGACCACTCCTACTCTCACTGGATTCTTAGACTACACTCGCGCTTCCAATGATCTTCTTTTATTCTGAGATCTTCTGTTCACTTTAGGTAAAATATTTATGCTATTTTATTTATTAAAAATCAATTTAAAATTATAATCCCACAATTGATCTTGGATTAGGTGAACGAAAAGAAGAGATAAATCAAAATTTTGGAGATTTGAAGACCTCCGACGTTGAACTTCATTCTTATGCAAGATGAAAACCCCTCTTCTCCATCTATCTTAGATCTAACAAAGGAGAAGAGTGCTTCACACTATGATTTTGAAATCTAGCACTGCTAAGGAGAAATGCTATCAAAATTTCTAAAAAGTTTCCAAAAATCTCACTAAAACATTATTGACTCATAGTGCCTCGATGATGAATATCAGCATCGTAATGTTGTACTCATGGGTATTATTATCATAAATGGTATTGCCATGGTGTCAAAGAACTAAAACTTCGGTGCCTTACTAAAATTACCCCAGCATCACAACACCATAGCAATAGTGCCATGGTGCCATGCTTACTTGGCAGTGAAAATGTGACATAGAATATTTTCTTATAAAATGCATAATATACCCCAGCAGTGCAGTATCATAAGATTAGCACCTTGATGCTATATCTCCCTAACACAAGTAAAAAGGACTTAGAAAAGTTTTTTGCTAAGGGGATATAATATGACCCTAGCACCGCGGTGCCATAAGGTCGACTCCCAGGTTTTTCATTCTATTCATAGTGCGTCGGCCCTATCACTCAGATTTTATTTTTATTTATTGTGTTTGAATATTTTTTATTTAAATTCTAGAGTGATAGATCAACAAAACTAATCACGTACAAGCATATAACATAAAATAAGAAAAAAAATGAAATTTTATTTCTAAATTTAAAGAAAATTACAAATTACAAAAGGGAAAAAGTACAAAAATGAGGGAAACTATTAATCATTCTCATTACCCTCTTCTTCTTCTATGCCTAATACCTATGGGGTAGTTATATAAGGCTAATACTGAGGTGTGTAGGGAAGGAGATCTAGTTCAGATTTATGAGATTGTAACTCTAGAATATATTGACTACGCAGTGTTGAATTAGGCCATGTAAGAGAATTGCATCTATTGTTGTTCCATATGATGATCAAACTTATTCTCCATAATCTTTTACCTGTGACCACTCTTGCCAACCCTTTTCCTCAAGTTTATGATTTGAGTACCAATTTCTTGGACTTGCTCGGCCAGGGACATGGAAGATTGGGGTCGAGGCTGTGGGGCACGTAAACTCTCACCCACTTTGAATCTCAACCCAAATCCCTCAATTGCCCTCTTTGTTAGAGAAGCCTTTTGAATGAGTATTTCTTCATTAGGCCCCTATCACTCCCATCATGACACATAAGCTATAAATCAAAGAAGGGTGATCATACATGATAGTAGTACTCTCCTTCAATATATTACAAATAGAATTATAAATAAACTTCCTGATATCGATCGTAAATCCACTCTAGATAGCAAAATTTAAAACAACCTTATTTTTGTTAACCTCGCTAATGTTACTAGTGGGCATAAGATTGGTAGAAATGAAATAGTGCCAAGCCTTAGATGCGACTGTCAGGCCAGTGAGAAGAAAGTTGATAATTCTTTCCTCCTGCCATTTCCATTACATATTTGCATTTTCACTAGAAAGAAAATGGGGATATCATCAAAATTAGGATGATTATTATAATAAACAGATGTTGATCGCACTCAATATCTTGGAGAATGTAATATGCATTTATAACACTACTATCATAACTTATTATTTTCCTCAAAACATTTGTTTTATTGTCCTAGCTCTTCCATGCATTTGTGAAGAACTTTGGCACCACTAGGATGATGCATGAGCTATTATTATATGCTAGCTTGGCCCAGCCTCATCCTACGATCACCCTCCAATACTACCATCGGGATCTTGGAAGCATCTCTTAAGAATAAATTTTTTGTGGAAAAAGGTGTGTTGATACCACTCCTTGGCATTAGTGCTGATGAACTTGTTGGCATCACTGGATGCCCCTTCGTTCACTACTCTTCTAAGAGGCATGATAAAAATATGAACTTGAGAGAAAAATAGAGCTGGGACAAAGAAAGAAAATCCTTAAGGAGAGAGACCGTTGAATGAAAATTTTTAATTGCTCTGGATGATCATCTGAACCACACTATACCTCTAAGATACTAATGCATATCAGTTAGATTTGTCTATTTCCAAACTTAATTGAGAGTGCTCTCTTGCTGCAGTAAGTGGGTAATTAACTATGGAGGCTTGCATCCATAAGAAGTTGAACCTAGACTAAATAAACCATAACATGATGTTAGGGGAAATTTGGTTGAATATCCATCAATCCTCGAAACATATGCATCCACCCATCTCATCCAAAGATGGTGGAGCACATCATCAAAGGTGTTTTTTCTGAGCGATCAGTGCCTTGTCATCTGTGGCCTGATCTCTGCTCCCACTATAGCCTCTTAAATAAGCTATAGCATGATAAATGCTTGAAGAGTATATGTAATTACCTCTTCTACATTGATCAACTGGTTGATAGTAAAAGAGCTCATGATCTAGAGGAATGCATTCCTCGTAGGGAGTGCCTATAATAGGGAGGCCTACTATATCTTACAAATTAGTCATTGTGGCTTTTATCTCATGTGGACCATTCCAACAAGTATTGGTGGCCCTATCTCAGTGTTCTGTGATTCTCTGGATCTAGATAAAGGGCAAGTGGATATAATCAAAGAGTGAAGCATAGATTACATGATATATGCCAGCTTTTCTAAAGATATCACTATGCATCTAAAAGTAACGATGTGCTCAATATAGATAGCCACTGACTGCTATTAAAGGTGCATCAAAAACTAATTTTGGGTCCCTTTTTTACTTCATGGAATAATTAGACTATGCCTATAGAGAGAGCTGTATTATTAGCTAGTTGAAGTATATCCCGATCTCCAAAATAAATAAGGTTTGTGACCCACTCTAGAGGAACATTATGACTATACCTCAATTTTAGATTGATCACCCAATCAGTTGAATCATGATAACATGACAACTTTGAATCAGCTGATGGAATGCATGGTGATTAGGTGAACAAATCCTTAAAAATATCCTAGCCCATTAACATATCTTGATGCCATAAAAGTCACTCTTGTAACCTGATTGTCCCACATGGGCCTTGGGCATCGATAGTGGCCCCTATTTGCTCCCTAGTGGGCTCAATAAAAGGTATATCATCTAGTCATCTCCAAGTAAACATTGTAGTCAATTTGTAGTTAATCTGGACAAGTGAAGCATGTAAATTTCATAGGAATTATGAAAAATAGTAATATCTGAATTTGTAAGTAAGCTATGCTTGTGAGCTATGATTTAATCTTCTCCTCAAATTTCAAAGAGTTTAAATTTATATTCAACTTTTATCTTTCTTTGAAAATATGAAATCCAAATTTATATTTAGCCTAGCCATTTTAGACATGATGGAATCTAATGTTTGGATTTAGATCCAACCAAATTTTTTTGTCTTGATGGATCTTTAATTTAGATCTGACCTTTTTTGGGAATGATAGATCTTATTTTTTTAAATTTAGATTCAACTCATTTGGACATGACAGATTTGATTTAAACTTAGACCTGGTCCCTTTAAATATGATGGATCTTGGTTTAAATTTAGATTTAGTCCCTTTGGACATGATGGATATGATCCAACCCCTTTGGGCATGATGGATCTTAATTTAAAATTTGATCTAGTCCCTTTATACATGATGGATCTGATCCAGCCCCTTTAGGCACCATGGATCTTGATTTAAACTTACTGGATCTGGCAGCATTTTTTTTTGATGGGGGATCATGCTTTACAAGATATATAAAATTATCCCCTATTAATAGGGGAATTTCTAATTGAGATGAGAATATTTCCTTTGTAGTTTTGCATAATATCTTTTGAGATATTTTCCATTTATAAGGGGCATAGGCTTGATGCCTTCTGTATCAATAAGTTGATAAGCTCCACCTCATATACTTTTTTGTAATATAAGGTCCCTCCTAATTTGGATCAAATTTTCATTCAACTCATTGATGTGGAATGTTGGGCCATCTTGTACTAGTACTAGTTCAACTGTTTTGAAGCTTCTTGGGCAAACCATACAATCATGAGCTCAGGTAATTCTTACTCTATATGTTTCTAGAATTTTGTTGGGCTTGAAGTCGCACTTCATTTAGAGTTTAAGCTCTTTGAGTTAGAATTAGACATTTTCCTTTGTTGTAAGTTTATTTTGGATTGTTATATGGAGTGAAGGTAGCTTTACTTTAGGAGGTAATATTGCTTCTACTCAAAAGACTAAAGAGTATGGCATTGCTTGTGTAGTAGTTTTGTATGTGGTATGGTATACCCATAATGCTTCCATCAATTTATGGTGCCACTCTTTCTTATTTTTAGAAATAATTTTTGTGAGAAGTTTAACCAACATTTTATTGAATGCTTTTGCAAGACCATTGGCTCTTAGATTGTATATTGAGGAATATCACCTATCAATCTTATATTTTTAATGCAATGATAAATTTTGGTATTCTTGAAAGCTATGCCATTATCTTATATAGTTCATCGAGGTACTCTGAATCGATAAATAATATGTTCTTGGAAGAATTTTACTACATTGTTCGCTTTTACTTCTCTTAATGGGATTACTTCTACCCATTTTGAGAAGTAATCAAGAGTCGAATGAAGCGATGTCCTTTATGCGATGGAGGATCTATCGAGCCTATTATATCAGTTCTCCAACTTTCAAATGGCTAAGATGCTACTATTGGCTGTAAAACATTAGGTGGCCAGTGCAATGTGTCTGCATGTATTTGACACTGATGATACTTTTTAGCATGCTCCATGCAATCTTGAACCATGCTGGGCCAATAATATCCTATTTATTTAATTTTAATTTTTTATTTTAGGCCCATATTAGTGTGTAATTCATAATCTTGTATGGACCTTAGTCATTACTATATTGGCTTCGTCTGGTCCTAAGTAACACAACCACCATTGGTCAAATGAGTGTCAATATAATATATCATTCATAAGAACATATCACAATGCTCTTTGTGAAATTTGATGAGCTTTTGATTACTCCTTTGGCAATCCACCTCATTTAAGATAAGTGATGAATGGTTCTCGCCACTTCTTCTTTTGTTATTGAAAGGTTTCTTGGCTTTCTTTAGCTTCAAAAGCTTGCAAGAGGGTGTTGTGCTATCCTACTTTGGACTATTATTATAATCGACACTCCCTGAGGGTCTGTCATTTCTTTAGCTAATTTAACTAATGCGCTAGCTTTGCTATTATCTCAACATGATTCCCTTATAATTATCACTTGGGGATTTATTTTAGAAGATCGAGGTCATACTTATGATAAAGTGCCCGTTATATGTTGAATTGAGTGAACAAAAGATCCAAGCTAAAAAAACTCACGCACCAAACACATAGATGTTCATCATCATTTCTAGGTTATTCTATAGAAGACTTAGTCCTAAAAGGTACAATTCTTATTTTGTGTGATAATACTAGTGTTATTTGCATGACTAAGAATCCCATTCAACACTCACGCACCAAACACATAGATGTTTGTCTTCATTTCATTAGAGATCACATACTGAAGGGTGATGTTAATCTTTGATTCATTGACATAGAAAATCAATTAGTATATATCTTTATAAAAGCCCTAAATTTTGATAGATTTAGCTCTCTTAGATCACAGTTAGGCTAATAAAATTGTGTGATTAGGTTCCTTTTTTCTACATTTCTTTTTATTTCATCTATTTTTTTATTTATTATTTCATGTTTCTTCTATTTTTGAATTATGTTTCTTTAATCTCATTCTTTTTTATTTAAAAAAGAAAAAGAGAGGGGAAGGAAAAATTTTCAATTGTACTGTATGATACTCATCATACTATACGATTAATCTAATCCGATCATCAAAATAGGCTTGAACAATTTACTTGATGATCCATCATCAAACATATCATATTAGGATGATTTATGAGTATACTGTATTATATATTTGTAATGTGATGATTGACCCAATCGAACTAGAAATTGATTTGAATGTTGGGATAATTAATGTTGCTTTATCGCATTGTACAATTTGCTAAATTGTACGGGATGATTGACTCAGTCGTTCAGATAACTGTTGGGATGATACAAACAAACTAGATGATTATGTAATCATACTTGTTGGCCTCATTTTTGGATGAGGTTAATAACACTCTCAAAGACAATTAGAACTCCTATTTTTAAATTATAAGTCATCTAGCACCCAGGGCACTATACTTAGTGACCTAGTGCATCCTCCTTGGATTGATTTAACGTAATGGGTTTAGTTAGATTTAACCCAAATCTCCAACCTAAACATACAACACTCCAAATTAAAATTAATTAAGCTTAGATTAAGGTTTAATTAGAGAACTAAGTGTATTATCCAAGACTAAACCTAATTACCTTAATTAAGCTAAGAATCATATCAATCTAAAGAAATTCAAATTAAATCCAAACAAACCCAAATGAAATGAAATTAAAAGTATGAAACCATGACATGAAATTGAATAAATTGAAATCCAAATTGAAGGTAAAAAATTGGTCAACCTTTCAAATATGGGTTTGAATTATGTGGGATCCATAAAGTCAAAGGTCAACCCACCAAAATATGACCAAATAAAATCATCCTAAATGGTCCAAATGATAATATATTCATGTTTAAACATGAATCTAAAAAAATGAACCCAATAATACCTTAAATAGGATAAATAGGTCACTTGACCTAAATAAGCCAAACTAAACTATATTGGGTTAAAATAAAGTAAACTAAAATTAATTCAAATTAATTGCATGAAATCACTTAGGGATGATTAGTAAACATAGATCAACCAAATCATACAATATGATTTCTTTATGAAATTTGAATTTTTAAAAGATTTATTATTATGTACTCTCAATTGTGTGCATTCTTGGTTGCCATTCAACATTTGCATGCTAGATATATGGCACAAAAATACAAATATCAAACATGATAATATAAATTTTGAAACTTGACTTAGATCTTCTCACAATAATTGTTTGCTTTGTCATCTTCATGAGTCCTTGATAAACTATTTTGACAATTAGCCATAGTTAGTGCAAATCTTGATTTTGCTGGTTAATTTTAGTTCTTGAATTTAAGATTTAACTCAACCTTCATACACAACTGATCAGTGAAAAGCAAATGTTCAACTAGAAATCCTTGAGATCATTAAAACTTAGGTGAAGGCTCATAGGACGATGACATTTCATTGCACTTTAGCATTAACATGGTTATTGCTAGCTCCAATAATTCAATGTCTTAGGTTGTTAGAGCCTCAAGGCATATTTGATGGGCCCCTCCTTCAAGAATTGAGTGAGTGTTACTTGGGCAACTATAGGTTGTAGATCTTTAACTTCTAGCATTTCTTGCTAGAAATAAGTAATGAACTTCCTTAATGACTCACCAAGTTCTTGCCTCATTTGTAGAGAGCTTGTAAAATCTTCAACAACTTATGTGCATGAGCAAATTGTGTATAAAATATCTTTTTGAAGTTAGAAAATGATGTTATAACTCCCAAAGGAAAGCTGAAAACCACATAATGGATGACTCTTTGAAATTGGTGAAGAAAAGTCGGCACATCATCATGCCATCCAAATCAAATAATGATGTGGTCGACTCTAAAATATCTTATATGATTGATTGGATCTATTCAACCTATGTATGATTTAAGATGTGAGATCTTGAACCTGTGAGGAGGGAAAGCTTCAATGATCTTCACATAGAAAGCATTATTTTAATGCAGTTGGTTTCTTGGTCCATCTTCTTCTTCACTTGTGTCATAGGATTCTTCATCAGAGTTGGAAATCTTAGAAGGATAAGTGCTAGGGACCTTGGATGGGTTTCTTCCATCTTAGTGAGCTAGGCAAGTAGCTGATCTCATGGATCCCTCATTCTCTTTCTCTCTAGGTTATTCATAGTTTGGTTTTTTTATGGCCACCTATATAAGGTGAGTAATTCTATCTTCCATATCTCACAAATCTTGTTGTGTTATGAGTTATTGGACATTCTACTCCATATCTAGTCAGTGAACTTATGCTTAAGGTCCTACTTCACTTTGGATCTGGCTTCTAGTTTTTAACCTTATCAATGCTCACTGCACCTAAAAGGATGTTGAATCAAAATCTATTCATGGATGGAGGAGAAACCTTTTGAGATACTTGGAAAATAAGGTTAGACAAAAATGTTACATACTAGAAGATAGGAAAAGTAAAAAAGTATAAGAGAAATAATAGCCTTTATTCCTCAAATTCAAAGAGTACAAAGAATAGGTGACCCAAAGTAAGAGAGAGAAAAAGTCCCTCACAAGATTGGAGTTCCCCTTTTATAACACCAAGGGGTGACTATACATAGAAAGTACATATAAGATAAATTTAGACAACTAATTTCCCTTTAGGCTAGCAACAAGTATACATGTGATTGGGTATAGGTCTAGTACGGACAATAGAGGTGAGTAGCCCATCATCATGAGAGTACGTGAGCATGGATTGGGATGAGAAGAGTAGCTACTTTATTTTTTTTGTATATTCACCCATTGCTGATGAGTTGATCCATGCTTTGTTCTCTAGGCCATGATTCTTTAAGTCCTTAACCTATTGGTTCAAGTATCATCCTTTATCAAAAACACCTTCTAGTAAGTACACTTATTATGGCAGCCTTTGTTGTCGAGTACCATTTACGGCGAGTGTGTTTGTCTTAGTAAATAGATTTGTTAGGTCGCTTGGGTCTACCCGTTACTTTGGGTATAAATTTTTAGCTCTATGCGAGCCATCAACTGCTTGCAAGTAGGTTCTGAACTCTTTTAAGTTGTGACATAAAGTAGTTTTTTCTCCCTTAATTACGAACTACACTACTATATGGTATGTAGATGTCATTATTCTGATGTATTCAATAGTGGTTGGCCAAGTATTGCATTGAGGCTACTGATGCTCAATGATGACAAAATTAGCCATAATGCATAAGTTGATTCTCTCCTACTCAAGTGATAGAAAGAGTAATCATTCCTTCTATTTCTTTCTTTTTGTAGAAAGCTCCAAAGTGGGTACTATCTAGTGAGAGGTTCCAACTTGTTGAATTTATTTTGTCAAATTCAAACTTAAAATTGATGTTTACTGAACTTCTTATCTCAATCAATATATTGATAATTTGGTAGTTGACAATCAATGTCATGATGTCTATCATATCATTATAAGGGTTATCAATTGGGGTTATTCTTGTTTTTTAAGATAATAAGGACAATCTCTATGTTTGGTGCTCAAGAAATTGCTTCCAAATTCAATATTTTTATTCTAAAATGCTTCAAACATGCTCACCATGATGGCTCCTCGTTGTTAAGAACTATGGCATCCTAGAAAGGGGAGGGCGGTGGGGTGAATTGGTTATTCAAATAAGAAATCTTCATGTTAAAATTTAATTATTTTACTTTTATAGAAAACTTAGTTACAAAAATAAATATATAACTTATGAAAGAGAAAATTAATAAATCAAACTAAGTGAGAAAAAGTAAATGCAGAAAAGATAAGAGATAAGAGGCACATAGATTTTTACATGGTTCAGCCAAAACCCCAAAATTGGCCTAAATCTACCCCAAGTCACTCTGACTAAGAATTCATTAATCAAGTCAAGATTACAATTAATCTCCCATACTATCCTACACTATGCAAGTACAATCCCAAAAATATACTTTCTTGCACCGGGCAAGTACAACCCTAACATCGTACTTTCTTACATCGAGAAAGTATAACCCTAATAATTTACTTTCCTATATTGGCCAAATACAATCCCAACAGGATTGAGTAAACAAGAAAAAGAAATTTTCAAATAGATAATCTATCTCTCTAATTTAAAATAAATTATGCACTCAATAACAAAATAAATTTAAGAAAGCTCATTAAATAATTATTTTTTATAATTTAGAACATAGAATGCTATTAGCTTAATGCAAAATGATTGAAATAGATTTAACTTTGAAAAAGATACATGGACAAAATAAAATGATGATTACTTGCACAAATAAAAAGTATGAAAACCCCGAATCAATAAAATTATGAAAGACTTAGGAAAAGAATTCAACAATGATAATATGAGATATGTAAATATTTTAAAGATTAATTGAGAAGAGCTCAAAAAAAAGTTGAACAATGTAAAGAAAAATCTTTTCAATCACCAAAACCTCTAATTCAAAAATCATAAGATTGAAATCAAATTACAACAATCTTACTCAAGTCAAAAGAATGAATGAAGATGTAAGCTCAAGACTTGAATGATCAATCTCCAACACTTGAAGCTTGATTAATGAAGAAAGTGAAGAGGATCTCCCTTTGAATTGTTGTTGAAGATGTAAGCACAAAGGAAGGGATGAACTCAAGCAATTTGAAACCAAAGTGAGCACTCAAAAACCTTTTGCAAGGGCTCAACCATGCCTGATTTTTTTGCAATAGAGGTTAAGTTATGAAATCCACTTTTAAAATAGATTTTAAGCTAAGAGAATATTGGCCAAGGCAAGAGAGAAAGAGAAGGAAAAATGAGAGCGAAATTTCCTTGAAGAAAAAAAATTTAATTTTCAAAATTAAAGTTCATGATATAAAATTTGAAATAAAGTCAATCTAAATAGAATGTGGCCAACCCAAGCATGATAGGGAATGAGTTTAAATACCATTTATCTAAATAAAGAGCTTCTAATTAATCAAGATATCAAATTTGAAAATAATTCAAACTAAAAATAAATTAATTTAGCTTTAACACAATGGTCCGACAAAGCTTTCCATGCATGAAATTCATTTTAATAAATCTAGATTAATTAATTAATATTGAAAGGAGATTAATAATAATAGATTTGAATTTTATAATAAAAATAAATTGATTAAATAACATAATGAAGGGGGCGACCAAAGAATTTCCAAAAGTAAGGATTTAATTTTTGGAAAATCCAATAATACATGGCTCCTTAGATTTAAATTTAATCTAAGCTTAATTAATTCAAATCAATTTTAAATAACTTAAATTAAACACATTGGGACTATCCATAATCATTCTATAAAGAGAAGATTGAAAAAAAAAAAACAAGTGCAATATTCAAATTTAAAAATCAAATAAAACAAATCCTAGAAAAATTCGGCCAAGACTTTTCATGTATGGAATAAATCAAAATAAATGCAAACAAATTTAAATTAAATCAAGAGAGATTAAATGGAAAAGGTTTTGACATTTAAACACCATTAAAATTAATTAAAATAAAGGGAATAGGGGTTGGCTAAGGTATTTCCTAAACTAAATATATAAATTATGAAAGTGCTTTAAATACAAATCTATTTGATTTTAAATTTAAACTAATTCAAATTTGATCACATTAAATCAAATCAAATCAAATCATAAAAAAATAAATGAAAATGCTTTATGCATATGCCATAACATTCCCAAAGTGATTAAACTAGATTTGGAAATGATTCAAGATAATATTCAATTTACATATAAAAAAATTGACATATAATTAAATAGAATAATTTACATAGAATTGATCATGAAAAAAATAATAAAAATTCAGCCATGCATGATGAAAACCAAATTTCTAATAAAATTATTGGTTGGAGAGGGTAAAAAGATAATAGGAGAGAGGAAAATAATAATTTGACTAATTAAGTGAATAAATTAATTCTCATGCTAAAATAAATGGACAAAATTTATTATATGCTTGGAAATTGATTCATGAAGAAATAAATAAACTAAACTCAACTTTAGATGCAACGAATAAGGCTAAATTATGTCTAAGTAGTCAAATTATCCAAAACTGATAATTTCATAAAAAATAAAAAATAATGCAAATTAGATATGAATTTTTTTAAAAAAATCAAAACAAATGAGATGAAAATGATTTAACAATAATATTCATTTTTTGAGAGCTATAATTTATCTTATTTTGCATGTCCTTTGAAAATTCTGAAACTATCCAAGTCCATGCTGCTATGACTTTCCCAATCTAACTGAGCAAGCTAAGTTTGGTGAATTTTTGAAATACCTAAAATAAATAATTAACAGCTTCAAGAATATAAATTTATTATCAATAAAAATATAAATTAATAATTATAGTCATAATGATTAATAAGGATACTTTATCCCAAAAAGAAATTATTAATCTTTATTACACAAGGTTTATTATCATCAAATTAAATGGTGAGATACACAAGGTGTATATTCTAAAATCTCCTCCTATTTGATGATGCTAAACTAAAGTTGGTGTGTAGGATAAAAATAACATTAGAAAAATTTTTATTCCCCTTGCTAAATGCATATATATGTGAGAAATTAAAAGTCTAACTAACATCACTTATCATATACACCAACATTAATATTTCTCCCCTATTTGACATCATCAAAAGATTCATAATAAACTAGAAGTTGGATACATGAATGAAATTCTTCCCCTTAATTAAGAATAAAAGGAAATTAAGCATGAGATGATAACAACATAAATGATTAAAGGTTAAAATGTTGATAGTCTCCCATTATCTTAAGTAATCCAATATATATATATATATATATGATATTGACTTTGAATAAACATGTAAATGAAGGAAACTATCATATGTGATGAAAATATACAATTTAGCATAAGAAAGATACAAACATGTATCTAAAATTAAATTTTAATAATATTTGAAGTAATTTAATATTCCACAACTTAACCATTCAAAAAAAAATATTTTTGAAGTTAATGACAACATAAAATATCAATAAAAATATCTTATCATCAAATCAAATTTAATTGTATCAAATGTTAATTGAAGAATATAAGATAAAAATCATAAGTTGTCATGAACATTAAAGATAGATATTATAAGAAAATTTCTAATCTCGCAAAATGAATCAGAGAACCTAATTACATATTCATTCCATTTAAATACATACAAGCTAATTAAAAAAAATAATATTCCTATTTTAACATAAGCTAAAGTAGATTAATGATCATGCACTAAATAAAGTAATGATGTGTTCAAATAATGCATACTAAGATACTTATCACATAACATGTGCTAAATAAGCATGATTGTAATCATTACACTGATAAAAAATCATAATTTGTTAAATGGGGGCATATGAGATCAAATCAATTATAAAGCAATGCTAAAGTCAATTATGTAAAATATTTGATCTCCAAAATAGAAAACTAAATAAGTTTATGATTATTAAATATATATATATATAAGGTGTATATTGAATTTACTTATCATGAATTTTAAAGAATTTAAAATATGAATCCAAATCATCATAAAAAAAATTCAAATTATAAAACACAAAGTCTATAAAAAATGTTAAAGTCATAATAATCCAAACAATATGTCAAATTCATAAAATTTATAAAAATATTTTCAAATTATGTTTTGGAACTATTCATTCATTTAATATAATAGAACATGAAGCTTATATAGATTAGTTAAGAATAAATGAAACATAACTAATATAAGGACTGTAAAACATATACGGAAAGTATAAATTAAAAATATAAAATGTTTTACCTCATAGCATTCCTTTTGTATATTAATTTGAATGTATACCTTTGGTCATTTTAATAAAGACAGGTCTGCAATATAATTTCATTTCCTAGATTTTGGTATCCAAGCAAGCTTGGTGTTCGCCTATATATATATTGTTGACCTCATTTTTTAGAATGAGCTCTCAACCCCTCCATCTTAGATATAGGACTCCTCTTAGACACTAAGAGTTCCTTAGTCTTAAGACACTTCTAGTGATTAAGTGAACACTTAACCTAACCCTAGAGACTTAGAAGAGTTAGCCATAAGAATAGGTTATGCCTTAGGGGTGTTAGAAAAATTTGCCTACCCTATAGCTTGAACCAATTCCTTGCTTCCTTCTTTCAAGTCCAACTTCAAATTCAAACCAACCACAAATTATAATCAACCTCAACTCCAAACCAATTTCAAACTCAAACCAATTCCAAATTTAATCACAAAACAATTCCAACTTAATTGATTTTCTCAAACCTTAAATCAATTCTAATGGATTTTCTCAAATCATGAATCAATTGCAAATAATTGAAACCCATGATTGAATTCCAAATCTAAAATCTTTCCTAAGCCTTTTGATTCCATCTTATGGACTTAGCTCAAATCAAATTCAAACCACTTCAAACTCAAGATTTTTTCTCATAACCCATTTATATTCTCATTTATATTCAAATATAAATGAAATATAAATTCAATTAACCAAAACTAAATCAAAACTCAATTCCAAATTCAATTTCAAACCCTTTGATTCCATCTTATGGACTTAGCTTCAAATCAATTCCAAATCAATTCAAATTGAAACTTTCTCTTCATTTATATTCTCAGTTATATTCACAAATATAAATGAAATATAAATTCAAATAGTCAAATTCAAATTCAAAACTAAACCCAAATTCAACCTAAATCCAACCTATGCTTCTTCAAGTCATCATTTGAGCCTAACCTAGCCCAATTGGCCATTTAAGTTGAACTTGACCTAAAGTCAAAAAATGTGTCAAACTTGATCTAAGCCAAATTGATTGCAACCAATGGGTCAATTCATTCTAAACCACTTGTTGAACTTGACCAAAGCCTCAATTGACCAACTAGACCCAACTAGCCCAATTATGAACAACTTGATAAAAGGTCAAATTGAGCCAAATCAAATCAAACCAAAATTGATTTAAAACTTGCAACATATTTTAAACCAACCAAACCTAAATACTCATGACAATTGGGTCAATGGTCAACTTGACCCATTTGACCTAAATAATCAAATGAACCAAAACCAAATATAAACCAAATTGAACCAAACCAATGATGCCAAAACATTTCAAATGGTTCTATGAACTTGACCCAACCCTTGGTTTGACCCAATTTGACCAATTGGTCAACTTGACCCATTTTGACCTAAATGGGTCAACATGAACCAAATGACATCAAATCAACTCCAAATTATTTGAAATTTGGGACCTAATTTTAAACTATTCTAAATCCAAGTGAAATCAAAGTCAAATGACCATTTTACCCCTAGGTCAAGGGTAACCATGGCCAATTCCACTTGGAATTTGGTCATATCCTTTCATGGCACTTGGCACCCTCTTAGTGGACCAAGTGGACACTAATGGTGTGGTGCACAACCCAATGGGTTTGGTTAGCCAAATCAAACCCAAACCCAAAACTAATATTCTCATATGGGATCACTCCTCCACTCATTTACATGGGAAACTTCCTCCACTCAAACAATTATATGGCATCAAAAATGACCTAACAATCAAGATCAATTTGATCAAAATGGCATGACAGCATCCGATCCTTGTGGGGGGATATATACTCCCCCTCATGTCACTTGAATTCAGATCATTCACACTTGATTGAGCATAGGGAACTCAGAGCAAGCTTCTCCAAGTTCCTCCAAGCTTCCTTAAGCATTTCCTATTTCTCCATTCTTAGTTTCTTCAAGATAAAAATAGGGGAGGTAGGAAGGAATTCCACTTTGTTCAATTCACCACCATTGCTCAATTCCTCCTCAAGCACCTTGGAGGACTCATGAGCTTACCCAAAACTTCTTCCAAGCTTCCAAGGCATGGGAGGAGGGAGGTAGACCAAAGCACTTGAGGAGGATTTGGCCAATTAGATCTACTCAACCTCAGCCTCAAACCAACATTTTGTCTCCACTGTGAAGCTACCTCGATGGTTTGGAACACCGGTGATAGTCTCCAGCGAGGTACTATTCAAAATCGAGCTTGCATTGAATTTTTCTTGGTCCTTTGTGAAAAAAGTTTCATCCCATTGCATTTCAACCATTGGATGTCTTTGTTCTTGTTCTTATATGGTGTGTGATCAATAGCTCAAGCTCATCGAGCTTAGATTAAGCCTGGGATGGTGCCCATCTCCCACAAGCATAGGGATGAATCATGGACCATCCATCCATGTTTTGGATGATGGTCGATTAAAATCCAGATCCCTTAATTTATCCTATTAGAACGTGGGTTTAATCCGACCATCGATCTTTGATCGAATGGTCCGGGAAAGTAGTACCCCGATTGGCGTGGCATAGGATGTGACAACTTAAATAATCTCATCATGCCATGGAAAATACCATGCGTTGGTCCTCATGGCGCGTGATTAGTTAATTAGGCCTTTAATTAATTTTAATAGAATCTTCAAAAATACATAACTAAATGTAGAAAAATCAAAAAAATACAAACTCAAATGCATTTTGAAGATATTTCAAAGGGAATAATATAAAATTAAGTTTAATTGATTTTGAATAGTAAATTTCATGTAATTTGGGTTTTATTAGGAATGTAATTATGTTAATTACTCCCTAATTACTTCATTGATTAATTCCAAACTTCTCATGTTTTTTTACCTAATTTTCTTGGAATTTATTAATATTTAATTAGGGTTTGATTCACTCTAATCTCTTAATTAATTAAATGATTAATTAACCTATTAAATAATGATAAATTCATTAATTAAGTTTGCTAATCACCTTAGAACAATGAATGGACTTAGGGAATGAGATTAGGAGTCCTCTCCCAAATCTTTTCCCCTAAGTTTATTTCATTTGGATAAAAATCTAATTAAGGTGCAAATTAATTAAATAGTTTAATCACTTTAATTAAATAAAAAATTAATCAATCAATTTAATTATCCTTCTTGGGTAGATACTTAGGTGTTCAATAACTAAGTAGCTTAAATATCTAACCCATATGTGTGGGAAGGGTTATGAAAGTACTTAAATTAAACCCTTTAGCTTAATTAATCATTAATTATGAGCCAAATGCATTAGCCTTTCTTTCTTGGGTGCATTGTTGATTTAAATTCCTTTGATTTTGTCATACATTGGCTCATAATTATTTGGTTAAATATGTTAAAGTGGTATAGGTAAGGGGTAATTAATGGACTTAATGTACACCTTAACCTAAATAAAATATAAAAACTTCTCACATTTTCTAAATTCAAATCAAACTCAAAACAAAAATTAAAATTTTCTTAAACCAACTTTGATTCACTTTAAATAATCTTATTCCATAAGATTGTCTTTAGGAATTAATTAGGATGAGCGAAGTTACATGCTTACATCACTTTATTTCTTTCCTAGCATGCTAAATGTGTATGTCATATGAAAATCATGCATTCATGTCTTTTGAAAAATCAAATAAATGAAAATGTCAAATTGCATGTTTTTTTAAAGTAAGAATATGAATGGCTATTATCACTATTAAATCCAAAATTATTTTTAAAACTTATAAATCAAACATTACAAATAAAGGTATGCTACTTATAATTACTTTATAGCTTGCATGTGAGTATAAATAAGATGTGATTATGTGACTTTCCTTTCTTCTCTTTTAACATAGTTTTGAATAGGATTTGCAAAGTGTATAGTCATTTGAAAAGAACACAACACTTGCTTAAATCCATTTCTATTCATTCCTATGTTGTCATTTAAGAAGGATCTTCACATTTGCACATGTAAATTAAACAACGAAATCAAACAAATAAATACAATCCTTCTGCATGATTCTTTTTCCCTTCATTTCTCTTTTGTTCATGCACATGTATTTAAGAAAAGTGGCATATTAGTATGGACATGTTGGGATTGTGAGGCTTTAAGTAGCCCCAAGTAGGTCTTGTACCTTACACCCCTGATGTAGAATAATGGCGCCGTACTCACTTATGTCTTTCGTACATGTAAATGTGCATATGAATAATGGGTAAAAGAATCTCTCTCTTTCCACTTAATAAAATCATGCATCATGAACCAAATTTTCTTAAGTAACATAGCATTCATCATCATTAAGGTGTGCTAAAATTTCCATTTGCATGTATAGATATGCTTAGGATTCATCCATATGCATGTTACACATGTTGGAAAGAAATAAAGTGTGTTTTGTGATAGTAATTCACTTACTTAATCTTAAAATGTTTTTTTTTAATCTTAAAATGCCTTCTTTGAATAGGTTTGTTTAGGGAAAAATCTAAACTTAGGATTAATTAAAACACATAATAAAACATTCACTAAACAAAAATCATTAATGAATCTACCTTAGAAATTACTTAAGGTAGGGAGGAAAGAAGTTCTCTCTTTTTTTTCTTTACAACACTTAGTAATTAAGTGTAGGTTCATTCAAACAAATCAAATCATCAAATAAAATCAACCAAATCCTAAATCACTTAAATGAAACCAATAGTTGAAACTTTTCACTTAGAAAATCACCTTAAAACTAGCTAAACATACCACCATGACACATTTTGTCACCTTCTATGTTAGGGTGGTGCATGGTTTGATATTTTCTTTTTTTTGTGATGTAATGTTTTAGTCTAGATGTTAGGGGTATGTGTGAATGGTAGATCTTAAGTCATTATCTTGAGGGATTGTGCTTAAGGTCTGTAATAAAAATGCTTTGTTATGGTTGCTTATACCTATATAATCCAAAATAGGCCAGATAGACTTGGTTACCCATGTGTGGGGTGCTAAGTCTAATTTATTCATATACATGCTTGGGATTGTGTGGTTTGTTTAGCTAATCTCTATTTTGCAAGTTTTAGTTAGATTTACTTTCCCATTTTCATGTAATTTTTGCAATTAGGATTTGGAATGAATGTTATTGGGGATTAGGATGAATATTGATCATAAGATCATGTCTTATGTATCATGTGAAGCCTTGGAAATCCACATTCCGTCAAAGGAAGAAAGAAAAAGAAGAAAGGAAAATGAAGAAAGAAGAAGAGAATGAAGAATTCATAACATGAATTCATTTGTAATCAGTTGTATAAGGGTAGAAAGCTACCCAATTTTTTTGGGTTTTGCGTGGAGACCACAAAGGCCTCTTATTATCTTTTGCTAGCTTTATAAATTATTTGATGTTTTTAGCTTGTGCATTAAGATGGTATATTTTCCTAGTTTCTTCTTGCTTTGATGAATGGCCGGATGTGATTAGGCTCTTAGGAAAATAAATTTTCTATCCAACTAATCAACTCAAAACTAAAAACAATTCATCTCACTTAAAAACCTATAATCAAGATAAAAGAATTTAACCCTTAGGATGTTATTTTTTCACATCATGCATAAATTATAACATCCATAGCATTTCAATTCAAACAAATAATTACCTAAAATTTAAAGCCCATAGGATAGTTTGGGATGCTCAGCTAGGTTTCTAACATGGTGAACATCTCCTACTTGTCTTATGGCTTCAATAATCTCCTCCTTTTATCAATCCCATTTTGATCTTTAAAAATTTCAATGATAGTCCTATCTTTGAAATCTTTGGAATGATCATTTTACCTTAATTAAGTATTCCCAAAATCTCATTCCTTAGATATGTTAACTTTAGGGCTTCCTTAACAATGAACTCAGTTTAAACCCTACTTTTATGTAAGTAGGGAAGAATCTAGTACATTGAAGACATAGTTTGGTGTCCATATTCTTGATTAGGTCCATTGTGGGGTGATAACTTCCATCTTTTGATAGTACCTTTTCTCATAAATCCATCCCCTAATAGAACATCATGGATCTGTATTGTTAACAAATAATTTTCTTTTCATCATTCTTTTCAAAAGATAAGATGAAAGATAAAAATTTTCTGCAATTTTTCTTTAGATGGTTCCTCTCCATCTTTGGTAAATTCATTTCTAAAATAATTGGTTTGTATTTTATATAAATCAAGACTATCTTCATTTTAGATTTTTTATTTCATCTTAAATAAGTAACAACATCCTTTGGTTTTGGAAGATCACTTAATTAAGTCTTAAAACCTTTAGGTTTGGGTGAAATAATAAATAAAATGAAATAACTAAGACTTCCTTCTTACCATTTTATATAGTAAGGAAACGTTCATTCCAAAATAAAGAGAAATAAATCCTTTAAAACATCAATTTCAAAAACACTTTTTTCAAAAATACCCATAATAAAATTTTTTAAAAAATTTTCATAAACCAACCTCATCTACCAATCATCATGATTGCTATATGTAAGATCTTTTCAAAAATAAAAATCAACAATCACATTTTTTTCAAAAGCATAAATGAGATTTCATTTTCTAAAATAAAATCCAATATCATATTTTCAAAAGCACAAATGAACATCTTCACTCAATTCATCTTAATGAAGATTTCATTTTAATAAATCAACAATCACATTTTTTAAAAGCTTTGAACATCTTCATCAATTCATTTAGAAGATTTCATTTCAAAAATATTCAAAATCATTTAAAGCACAAATGAACATCTTCCCAATTTGATGAATTTCATTTTCAAAAAAAAATCAACAATCATCTTTTTTTAAAATTTCAATTATCTTTTCAAATTCAAAATTTATTCTTCAATTTAAATATAAATTTCCTCATGAATATCTTTTAAAAATCAAAAAATCAAAAATCAAAATTTGGATTCTTCATTTAGCATACTCAAATTTGCTAAATGAAATCTCTTTCAAAAATCAAAACATCAAAATCATAACATTGGATCTCATTTCAGCATACCTAAATTTACTGAAGATCTCTTTTCAAAATCAAAATCAATCAAAATAAAACAACATTTGGATCTTTCATTTATTTTCAAATTTGAATGAAGATCATTTTCAAAAAAAACAAAATCAAAACACATTTGGATTTCATACTTTCAATACTCTTTTCAAAATCAAAACATCATTTGGATTTCCTTAGCATACCTAAATTTGCTAAGAATCCTCTTTCAAAATCATCAAATATCATTTGGATTTCTTAGCATACCAAATTTGCTAAGAATCCTCTTTTCAAAATCATCAAAACATGAAACATTTGGATCTTTCAAATACCAAATTTGCTAAGAATCCTCTTTTCAAAATCAAAAAAAAAAACATTTGGATCTTTCATTTATACTCAAATTTGCTAAGTGAAGATCCAAAATCAAAATCAAAATCAAACACATTTGGATCCATCTTTAGCATACCCAAATTTGCTAAATGAGATCCCCTTTTCAAAATTAAAATAACATATATGGATCTTTCATTTAGCATACTCAAATTTTTCTAAGTGAAATCCTCTTTTCAAAATTAAAATCAAAATCAAAATCAAAAAAATATATTTGGATCTTTCATTTAGCATACTAAATTTGCTAAGTGAAGATCCACTTTTCAAAATCAAAATCACAAAAACATGAAACACATTTGGATTTCCTTAGCACACACAAATTTGCTAAAAATCCTCTTTTCAAAATCATCAAAAACATGAAACACATTTGGATTTCTTTAGCATACCTAAATTTGCTAAGAATCCTCTTTTCAAAAAAAAGAAAAAAGAAAAACATCAAAAATAAAATACACATGGATATGCCTAAATTTGCTAAGTAAAGATCCTCTCTTCAAAAATAATAAAATGTTTGGATTCTTCATTTAGCATAAAATTTCTAAAGATTCCATTCTCAAATTCACATCATTCACACTAAACAAAGAAGAAATTGTTTTCAAACACCTCATACTTAAATTTTGAGTAAATTCCAAAATCACAAATCAAAAATCAATTGACCTTTACTTTAACATACTCAAATTTGTTAAATGAAGGGTCCTCAAAATAAAAATCAAAATTCAAATATGAACCTATGGAAGCATCAATCTATTCAAAAATATTTGAACCCATTTCCAACATACACAAATTTATTGAAAATGGAGTCTACATTCGAAAATCGTATTTCCAATTAATTAAAAAATTTCTCTTCTAAATTCATTTGAGCCCCACTTAAGGCTTTTAAGTTGTTGAGTGTGGGTTCAAATTCTAAATAAAAATTAAAAAAATAAAAAAGTAGAAATTTTCTTAGTTTGTTTTCAACATTGCTTTTAATCGGTTTTGAGTTGATCATTAGTTTCAATGGCATAAATGTATGTCTTTTTCCTTTTGGATGGACTTGGCCTTGGATCAGCGACCTCCCATGATCGACTTTGCCACCTCATCCACTTTGGGAGGCTTTGAGGGGCTAGGATCACATGTGAGGACCACCTCATCAAGCATGAGCATGGTGGTGGGTAGCGGTCATCGGTTGAGTTACCATCGATTTGAGATTTCTCAAAAGGAAGGCTATGGTAGTTCCACATAAGTATGCGGCGCCAGTCTTTGTTTTGCGCCCCTGAGCTAGCACCCACTCATTGGCACCCAGGGAAGGCTCCTCGATTAGGGGTGTCTCCTCCTTTTGAGGTGGGTCTAGTTCCCTCTTGCTGACCTACGAGGAATCAAATAAGAATTATGATCAAGTGGTATCACTGCATACCAGGAGTTGGAGGCCCAGGATAGTGGAGGAGTCACTAGGGTTTCTCTTACTGAGAGTTCCACCCTCTCTTGATAGAGAGAGAGAGGATGTTAGGAGACTTCACCGGCTTCATTTCTCTGTCGTGAGAGGAGGTTCGTATCTTAGATAGTTCTTCACTAAGTTGATGGACGATGATGAGTCAGGCTCAATTTGATTTGAGATGTTATCTCCCAGGTGTGGTAGATAGGAGAGAGAGAGGCCATACATTGTTACTAGCCGGAGAGATGTAGGTATAGTAGCGGTCCTCCTGGACTTTTCGATGCTACCACGATCAATCATAATGATAGCATCTTCTTGTGGGACTACTCATAGGAGAGGAGCTCTGAGAGAGAGTCGGTGGTGCCTCCACCACACTACCCCGTCCACCATCTCATGTTCCATCATCTACTTTAAGGCCATGAAGGGCATTTGGGAGAAGAGAACCTGGTGATCGACTATGGCCAAGAGATCCCATTCCATCTACACCACTCTTGTGGAGAGAGGTGAGCTCTCGCTCTTGTGGTGAGGAGGAATGGCAATCAGTATCATAGTCATCCATCACCACCACCACCCTTAGAATGGAGGTTAGCAGAGGAGGAGGAGGAATTCATTTATCCCATGGCCATAGATCCTCCCCAGGAGTACTACTCCATCAGATCCGTGATAGGGGCATCTTTCTTCTAGCGGCGTAGCTCATAGGTTGGCTCCAACAAGTAGAGGTTAGGTGTCTATCTGTTCATGATAGTGATCCCTACTACGGTCTGATCTTTATGCATTTCAATTAGACCCCCAGATGACATTGTAGCTCAGTATCTAGTGGAGAAGAAGGAAATCTTAGGATATGCCTGGTCTGATTTAAAGGATGAAAAGGTCAGTTTTGATCATAATGAGGATGATATGCTAGAGGATTCAACGAAAGTAAACATGGTAGACACTAGGGGTTCTCTCCTTCTTGATCAGTAGCATATGGAAGGTGATGTGGCCAAGCAGGATGACACAGCCTACTCGACCCAACACCTCATTCAGCAAATAAAACATAAGGATGAATAAATAGATAGGATGGGGTAGAGGCTTGAAGACTTGCTAGAAATAGTTTTGTCACTTCAAAACTAAGCCCTGACAGTGCATCCAACTATAGCAGAAACTCGTCAGCCAGAGTTATTGCATGTCTTGGATCCAGCCAAGACTTTACCTCCAGTAGAGAAGGGTAGCACTAATTTGTATAGGAAGGTAGTGGATAGTACCTCCGTACAGGAAAAGAACATCAAATCCATGGTCGAGCAATAAGTGAGAGAAGCATTAGCTCAAGCCCAAGGAGAATCATTGGTTCTAAAGGGTAGAATCTACCTAAAAGAATTCGATGCCATCTAGTATCCTAAGGGTTTCATGCCACCTTCTTTCAAGAGCTTCGATGGTAGTGGGAACTCAAGGCAGAAGATAGCGCATTTCAGAGCTAGTTATGGCAACGTTGGTGGTAGTGATGCTCTTTGTTCCATCTTGAAGAGATTAGCATTATAGCCTGATTGGTAACTCCCAATAGAAAGACTTTTATTGTGGAGCAACTCTTCATTAAGAGATTTGTTGGAGCTCAGAAAGGGTGATAGTAGTGATCATGGGTCAACAACATCATGGTGAGTCCCTCGTTGATTATATTCTTAGATGGTGTAATTTGTGTATGAAATACAAACTATAGTTGTCTGAATAACATGCCATTGAAATTCTGCTTAAGAATATTCATGGCCCGATTTCCTTCATGCTCAAAGGTTTAACCATCAAAATATTTGAGAACCTGATCAACAAGGCGGCTAGCTTATAAGGAGAAGCAAAACAGTTACCTTTTTCAGACCATTCAATAAAGTCAAAGCCACATAAAGCTTATGAGAAGAAACCAGGGGTAGTGATAGAGTGGGGAAGTAGCCGTGAGAGAGATGAGAGACCTTATACCCACACCATCACTTCCACCTCCTCTACCACCACCAAGGCCATCCTACCACTACCATAGTATCCTCCACGACCTTCACCGCCTCCTCCTCAGCCATATCCATAGCAGCAATGGTACACATACCTGCCATCAGGTTGTTACAGTCCACCTACTCTTATGGATAAACTAAATAAACCATATTTATTTAAGAGGGAGGTAATCAAGAAAATATTTAAGAATCTCTTAAAGAAGCTTTATTTTTAGCTACCCAAACCTAGGCGAGGAAGTGGGCAAGCAATGATCCTAACTTTTTCCCCTACCACTGCATGCTAGGTCATGTTTTGGAAGATTGCTTTACATTCAAGGACTGCTTGAGACATAGCTTCAAGATATATAGTTATCCCAAAGGAATACTTATGGAACAACCATCAGTTCCATTAGGTAATCCTTGGGGATACATCCTTATAAAACCAAAGAAGGTTGGGATATCTCCTTATCTTAAACCTAAGATTGTGTCCAAAATCAAGAAACTTTCCTGTGGAGGCCTCAAACCTCCAACATCAAGGAAGGTTTGCAAGTTATCCATGACAACATAGGGAAGGTAGGAGCTCAGCAATAGTAGCAGCCATCCTGGGATAGCCAAGTAGCAACCACGAGAGCCACCATCCATATTTACTACTACATTAGTGAACACCCTACTTGCCTAGCTCTCTTCTAGTAGACATCTTTGGTGGATGAGGGCATCAAATCCCTCACTTACTTTACTTAGATATTATGTACCTCCTTCAAAATCCAAGAAATGAAGGAATAAAGCTAGTTTGAATTATATCTGTCATTTCGATGGGTTATCTCTACTTTTAGAAACTCTTCAAGTCTAAACAATTATAACAACTATCTTCTAATTTAGAGTTATATTTTTCTTCTATATATAATACGGGTACCCCTCTTGAGATAGACTTGGAATCATTTGATTTTTGAGAGTCCCATAGAGAAGTTGTAGCGATGAGCGTGAATCTTCCACTAACCACAAGAGATCACCGAAGTCAACCATAGTGCAAGGTTCTACCTCCTAGGAAGCACCTCAAGATAGAGGAAATAAGTCATTGGTTGATGATTGAGAAGCCCTCCACGGATGCTCCACCCTTGGATATGCTTATGGAGGATTACAAGGTGGATTATAATGTCCTCTCTCACCTAAGAAAGTTTCCATCTAAGTTAAGCATATATGATGCCCTTATCTTATCCAAAGAGATGAGAATCATTAATCAAGGCTCTTCTTGATCTAAAATATGCTTAGCTTAGTTGACCAGGGAGAGGCACATTATTCGAGAAGCCCAAGGATCACTTTCCCATGAAGACCTTCTTTTGGGGACATGGAGCACAACCGCCCCTCTACATTATAGTGGACATGGGCGATTCAAACTTTCCGGTTCTTTGATCCGTGCATCGAAAATTATGAGTCTAAAGACCCTTGCCTATTTGAGGATCGACATCTCCACACTCTGAGGAGATCGAATGATGTTGAGAGGATTCAATGAACAAGGCAAGAGTGCTTTATGTTCCATAGTGTTACCTTTGGAGATAGGTGAATAGAAGACTGAAGCAAAATTCAACAAAATTAATTTGAATACTTCATTCACTACTTTGCTCAGTAAGCCATGGATACATCAGAACAAGATGATTCCATCCTCCCTTCATCAATGCATCAAGTTCTGGAAGGATCGAATTAAATACTGTGTCAAAGGTGATGAAAAACCATTTTTAATCAGAGAGGTTGAGATCTATGAGGATGCGACTTATTATCTTCCTCAAAATACCTTTCCTCATGAACTTGATCAAAATTTGAATGAAAAATAAAAAGAAAAAGATAAAGAAAGAGAAAAGAAAAATGAAAGTTCAAGTGAATGAGAAAAGGACATTGAGGAAGAAGTGGAGCTGCATATCACATTCCACCCACAGTTTATTCCATCATATGGACACATGGGTAGATGACTCGACCTCCACTAGGAAGAGAGAGAGGCAGAAATAAAGGCGCCTGAGGTGGAAGACCCGGTTGGTACCAACTGGGGTTATGTTCCAGTTCAGAGTACCCTACTATTCACATAGACTTGGAATCCATGAGGATGAGTCTCATGTGATTAGAATACCAGCCAACCCCTCTCAATGAGTTTCATTGGAGGTGACACTCGAGCTGGACAACGATGAAGATCAGGCCTCCAAGCAAAGCATAAATATATTTGAATCAAATTTATGTGAAACTATTAGATAGTAGTTGGGAACCTTAGCTCTAACCTCACTTTCATCTCAAAAAGCTGAAAGTTTAGTAGTTCAGGAAGCTCTTAAGTCTTCCATTGATGCAAAGTTGAAGAGATTCTTATTGGGATCATCATCCTCAAGTCCTAAAGTTGATGTAGAACTTGAGGATAATTTATATAAAGAATTAATGGAATTGCCTTTTGATTGGTACTCTTGTGTTCTTAATCTTGCAAAGAAAGGTTTGATCACTTATATATGGTTTAAGCATAAGTCAGAGTACTTCAAAAAACTATGGAACAACATAGGAAGGGATGCACAATCAAGATCAACACTAGGGTTCCGTACAGTGGGTCTAGTCGATGATGACGATTACTGCTAAGTTGTTACCAATCATCTGGAGTTTGATAGGTTCTTATTTAACCACAAATTCATATGAGGATGTGTGTTTAAAAACTTTAGATGATCCAGATGATCTCAAAATCAAAGATGCACCACTAAAATTCAAAGAAGAGATCAATTCAATAATTGATAAGCTTAAAGAAATCAACATCGGAATAGAAGAAGATCCTCACGACATACATCGCTAAAATGAAGAAGAAACCAATGACTTAGTTAGGCTATTGATTAAGTTTAAGGACTACTTTCCATGGAGATATGAAGAGATACCCAGATTATCTCTTGACGTAGTGGTCCACAAGTTAGCAATAGACCCTAATGCCAACCCTATCAAGCAAGCTCCTAGACGCATGCGATTAGAAATTGAACAACAGGTCATTTTTGAAGTCAAGAAATTGATCGATGCTGGTTTCATCAGGGAAGAAAAATACCTTACCTAGCTAGCCAGTGTCGTGCTAGCTAAGAAGAAGAATGGCCAAATTCTCATATGCATCAATTTCAGGGACTTAAATAAGGCATGTCCTAAGGATGCATTTCCTCTTCCTACACCAGAATTAATGGTGGACATCACTTCATCTCATGCAGTTTTCTTCTTCATGGATGGGTCATCTGGTTATAACCAAATCAAGATGGCCCCCAAGGTCCGAAGAAACACTACTTTTTGAACCCCAATCAGAATCTATTATTATAAGGTCATGCCTTTCGATGTTAAAAATGCTAGTGCTACATACCAATGGGCCATGACTTAGATCTTAAATGAACTCATCCATCATTAGATTCAGTGCTATGTTGATGATCTACTAGTCAAAAGCAAAGAAAAGGAAGACCATCTCTTTGACTTGAGAGTAGTTTTCAAATGTTAAGATAATACAACCTCAAAATGAACCCCTTGAAGTGTGCATTGAGTATTTGTGGAAGGTCCTTGACACTAGAATAGAGATAGATTTAGAAAAAGATCAAAACTATCTTAGAAATAACACCCCTAAAAAGTTTAACCTCGGATCTTTCCAAGGGTGGTTGGCATATCTAAAGGCGCTTTATCTATCAGGAGATGCAAGCCATTTTCAACACTTGTCAAAAGGATGCCAAGTTCAAGTGGGATGACAAGTGCTACCTTTGAAGATATCAGCAATATTTGGTGAAGCCAATTCTAGCGACCCTATCGGGCCATTGATCCTACATTGCATTAGTTGACTCCTTGGCGCTTTGTTGGCCCAAGCCAATGATAGGGAAGGAGAATGCTCTACCTCATCATCATCGATCCCTCTCTGAAAACTACCCTTTGAGAAACATTTTTCTAGCTTTAATCTTTGCATCCCAAAGCTACAACACTATATGCTTTCTCATAAGGTGAACTTGATTTCAAGAATCAATCCTTGTAGTATCTCATGACATGACATTCGGATGGTTTGCATGTTGGTCCATGATTCTCTCTCATAGTTTGATATCACATTCATACCCTCTGCGGTGAAAGGACAAGCACTAGCGAGATTTCTTAGCACATCCACTTTTTTGATTCCCGCTTAGTGATGATCTCCCTGATAAACAAATCATGAATTTAGGGGAGATTGACAATCACCGTTGGAAGATGTATTTTGATAGTGCGGCTTCCTTTCATAAAGGAGAAGCACCCCAATCCACTCTTCCAAGAAATGCAGGGGTAGGAATAGTTCTCTTAATGCTAGACCATGATGTGATGAGATTCTCATACTATCTCTACAATCCATGCACCAACAATGAAGTCGAGTATGGGGCTTTGATTGCCGATCTAAAGTTAGCCATCACAGTATGTGTTAAAAGCATCAATATCTACGGGGACTCTCAGCTGTTCATCAACCAGATTGTCGAGTCCTATAAGGTTCTCAAACCCAAGCTTCATCATTACCATGAGTATAAAATGAAATTGTTGGTCCAAATCCCTGAGGTCACCAGATACAAGATCCCTTGAGGAGAGAATGTAGTAGCAGATGCTTTAGCCAAACTCGCCAATGAATTGGCATGTCTTGAAGATGAGTCTATTCTAATAATGGTCCAAAATAGATAAGTCTTATCCCTTATTGATGTTGAACTAATCGAGAGACTTTCTCTTGAAGGGGAGGTTGCCGTTGCCAATAAATATGAGGAGCTGGATTGGAGGCAACTGTTCATAGATTACTTGAACACCAACAAACTACCTCAAGAGAAATCACAAGTCCATTAGATGAAATAGAGAACTCTCTCCTATGCTCTCATGGATGGCACCCCATATTGACGATCCTTCGATCAAATGTAGTTATGTTGTTTAGACAAACATGAAGCCTATAACATTATGACTAAGGTACATTCAAGTGTATGCAGAGCACATCAATTCAGTCCAAATATGAAAGCCAAGATAAAGAGACTAGGATATTACTGTCCTTCGATGATTACAGACTACATGAATGTGGCTAGGAGATGCCATCAGTGTCAGGTACATGGTGTGGTCTTACATCAACCACCCAACATTCTACACTCTACTTTGGCTTCGTGGCCATTTGAGTGTTGGGGTACTGACATTGTGGGTCCAATTGATCCTCCTTCTTCTAAGGGGCATCGGTTCATCTTAGCGCCACCCATTACTTTTCCAAGGCGGCAATCCCACTCGGGAGGTCACATCGGCGCATGATTTTTAGGGACCATATCGTATATAGGTTGAGGTGCCTCGAATTATATCGATAATTGCGCATTCAAAAGCACTAAGTTCAACAGCTTTGCTAGAAGACATGATATAGATTGGAGATACTCTACCATCTACTACCCCAAGGCAAATGTCTTAGCAGAAGCATTCAACAAAACTCTCATCCAGATACTAAAGAAGACGCTCGACAATATCAAGCAATAATGGAATGAGCAGTTGGTTGAAGCCTTGTGGGCATACCGCACCACATTCAAAACTCTAACTTAATTTACCCCGTTCTCCTTAATGTATGGGTCTGAAACCGTTCAACCCTTAGAAGTTCAACTCCCATCACTAAGGATAGCATTGGGTAGCAAAATCACTATAGAGTAGAATGCAAAGTTGCGGTTAGAAGAGCTCGAAGGTTTGGAGGAGAGATGCCTACGGGGCATGCCAGAATCTTGAGTTGTACAAAGCTAAAATGATTCAAGCTCACAACAAGTTAGTTTGCCCTAGAACTTTCCAAGTAGGATAACTTATTCTGGTTCTAAGGAGACCAATTGTTGTCTGTCAAAAGATGGAGGCAAGTTTGAACCCACTTGGGAAGTCTCCTATGTCATAGAGAAGACCTACCAATGAAGATCTTATTAGCTTATTGATTGTAAAAGGGAATACCTGATGCTTCCAATTAATGGGCTCTATTTAAAGAAATATTACCCATAAAAATATGTTTGAAAATAATTATCATTAAAAAGAATTTCATTCCAAATTCATCAAAATCTTCTCTTCATTCAAAGTGTTGTTTGCTTATCTTGTGAATCTGCCACGACGTGTTTAGAGTAGGTGTAAGAGAACCCAAGAGGGATCCTATCCCTCTTTCACAACATGAATATAAATTAAACACAATTCCCCGATGCTACTAGAATAATGTGAGAGAACCCTAGAGACATCTTTTTTTGACTAGCACAACTAAGTTAGGTGTGAGAAAACCCAAACAACATCCTTTCTTAGTAGGAATCCCAGCTACCATCTATGGCATCATTTCATCAAACCCCCAAGTGTGTTTAAGGTAGGTGTGAGAGAATCCAAGAGTTATCCTATTCCCTTTAACACAAGCACAAAAATAAACACATATCTTTTGTCTCAAGCTATTTTTATGTGGGAGCAAGCCCCCTGTGGCACTCTCTCATTAGCTACTCTAGGTCGGGCTGACATACTACCTTGCTAGTCTGTCACTCTAGTGGTCACTTGTTGGGTGGATGTGAGTCATCGCACTTTCTTCCTAACATAATCATTGCAAACTGACGAGCACCTTGTTAGTTTGGTAAGCTTCATTGTGCAACCAGTAAGCTACCTCGTGTTGACTTTGTTGAAGAAGATGTGAGTACCCATGCTTTCTTCTTGAACTAGCCATCATGCACTGAATAGGTTGAGTATATTTAAGGTTTAGGATAAGTCCCATAGAGGCTCCTTTCCTCTTGACTATTTTTGAGTTGATATAAGTCCCTAGTGGCATTCACTCAGTAGTCGTTCTAGGTTGGATAGCACCTATCGAGCCGAAGATAGACTATCCCAACAATCAGTTCCGTAATATGAGGATTTGAGTCCCCGAGCTCTCTTCTTAGGATGATTGTTGCAAACAAACAGGCACTATAGGTTTGATGTTCCTTAACTGACAGTAACTCACCTGGTGGATACACCACTCTTGGCAGATGTGAGTCCCCATACTTTCTCCTTGAGTTGGCCATCGAATACCTAGGCAAATTATCTTCTCTAGGGTTTTGGATAAAGCCCTTAGTGGCCCCATCCCCTATGGGCACTTTATTTGGATCACGTCCTTTGAGACCCCATTTAGACACTACCTGGGTTACTTTTGGATTGGACAGTTCCCCTTTCCTAGTAGCCGCCCCTGTGGTCAGAGAATCCGTTAAGCGAATGCACAGATTCTCACTTGGTTTAGTAAACTTGAGATATGTCTAGGATGATATAAGCTCTTTCTTAGTATGATCCCTCGCAAACTAATAGGGTCCATGATAAATGAACAAATAAAATAAAAAAAATGTTTGCTTGTAGATTAGGAATTCAAGCCCCCAAAGGGCCCCTTTTCTTAAGCAGACATCCTATCTTTAGGGTAGTGTCGTGAACTCCCATAGGAATTGCTACTACGAGTTAAGATAAGTCCCTAGGTTGGCACTCTCTCTGTAGTCACCCTTAGGTCGGATTCAATCTGTTTGGCACAAACAGGTTACCCTGGTGGTGATTTCACTTTGGAAGATGTAAGTCTATAACACATTCTTTCTAGCATGGCTGTCGCAAACTGACGGGTATCCTTAGGTCGAGTTGATATGTTACCTTGTTAATTTGTTACTCTAGTGGTCTTTTTGTAGTGGAAGATGTGAGACTCTGAGCTTTCTTCCCTAAATTAGTCGCTACAAATCGAAAGAAACCCCTTTGGTTGGATTGTTCTCCCCTCGGCCGGGAAGCTACACCCTTTGGATTGGTAAATCTGTGTTAGACCAAGGCCAATGGCCACTACTCAATGCAGTCCATCACAAACCAATGGGATCCATCAAAAATATTTTTGAGTTGATTTAAGTCCCCCAACGACATTCACTCAGTAGTCAGCCCAAGGTTGGGTTTGATTTGTTACACAAGCAACCGATCACCCTAGTGGTTATTTATTTTGGAAGATGTGAGTCCCTGCGCTTTCTTTTTTAACTTAACTATTACAAACTAAAAGGCAACCCTTTGGTTGGATAGTCCTACTATGTGGCTAGTAGCTACTCCCTTTGGATTGGTAAATTTATGTGAGATCAAGGCCAACATGGCCTCTACTCGGTATAGTCCATCGCAAACTGATGGGATCCATAAAAAATAATTAAAAATAAAATTAATCTTGACTATTTTTGAGTTAATTTAAGTCCCCCAATGACATTCACTCAGTAGTCAGCCCAAGATCGGGTTCGATTTGTTGCACAAGCAACTGATCACCCCAGTGGATATTTATTTTGGAAGATGTGAGTCCCCGTGCTTTCTTCTTAAACTTGACCATTACAAACCGAAAGACAACCCCTTTAGTTGGATAATCCTACTATGTGACTGGTAGACTACTCCCTTTAGATCGATAAATCTGATATAGATCAAGGCCAACATGGCCCCTACTCAGTACAATCTATCGCAAACTAACAGGATCCATTAAAAAAAATCCAAAAATCTAAAGTCCAAAACAAACAAACTCAACCCTCCTTTCTAGTTGGGTCAAACTAAACAAACAAAAAAATCCCTTCTAACCTTCCTAGTGGGGTTAGACTAAACAAACAACAAAAATCAAATTCAACCTCCTCCCTAGTGGAGTCAAAAATAAACTAAACAACCAATCAATCAAGTTATCTACTTCTCCTAAGTGAGATGCAAGTTTTTCTGGTTTCCTAGTGGATCCTAAAATATAATCCCTTAGCAAATTTCACAACCTGTCTTCCCTAGTGGATGGCTTGAACTTGCTCCCTCAGTGGAAAGTTCACAAATTATTCCCCAGTGGAACACTAAATCAACAAATCAAAATTAATTTCTCCTAAGTGAGACTCAATTCAAATCAAACTTCTCATCCCCTAATGGATGACTTGAACCTCTTTCCCTAGTGGAAGGTTCATATACTTAGTCCCTAGTGGATTCCTCCTTCACTCTCTTATGTCTTTGAAATGAGTTGAGTCACATTGCACTGAGCTCTTGATTTCTTCTACATCTTGGGTTAGGAGTAGATCATTTCTGTTAGTGCTTGTGATCATTCGGTGTCGTTGATTGTCTCGGTCAACACCAATACGTTTGGTATTGCTTGTCAACCACACCACACTTATTGGGAGCCCTTTGTTGACCTATTTTTAGAATGAGCTCTCAACCCCTCCATCTTAGATATAAGACTCCTCTTAGACACTAAGAGTTCCTTATTCTTAAGACACTTCTAGTGATTAAGTGAACACTTAACCTAACCCTAGAGACTTAGAAGAGTTAGCCAAAGGAATAGGTTATGCCTTAGGGGTGTTAGGAAAATTTGCCTACTATATAGCTTGAACCAAATCCTTACTTCCTTCTTTCAACTCCAACTTCAAATTCAAACCAACCTCAAATCATAATCAACCTCAACTCCAAACCAATTTCAAACTCAAACCAATTCCAAATTAAATCTCAAAATAATTCCAACTTAATTGATTTTCTCAAACCATAATTCAATTCCTATGGATTTTCTCAAATCATGAATAAATTGCAAATGATTGAAACCCCATGATTGAATTCCAAATCTAAAATCTTTCCTAAGCCCTTTGATTCTATTTTATGGACTTAGCTCAAATTAAATTCAAACCACTTCAAGCTCAAGAGAAGTTTTCATAACCCATTTGTATTCTCATTCATATTCACAAATATAAATGAAATATAAATTCAAATAACCAAAAATAAATCCAAAACTCAATTCCAAATTCAAAAATCCTTCCTAAGACCTTTGATTCCATTTTATGGACTTAGCTCAAATCAAATCCAAATCAATTCAAATTCAAGAAGTTTTTCATAAACCATTTATATTCTCAATTGTATTTATAAATATAAATGGAATATAAATTCAAATAGTGAAAATCAAATTCAAAACTCAAACCCAAATCCAACCTAAATCTAACCTATGCTTCTTCAAGTCAAATCCTTGAACTTAGACAAATCAAACTCAAATCAGTTCAAACCTGATTTTCTTCATGATTCAACCAATCCTTCAATCATGAATCCAAATATAAACAAAAACTTCAATCATTAAACTAAAACTAAATTCAAAAATCAAACCCAAGTCAAACTCATGTTCACCCTTTGAACTTGAAGTTGTCAAATGAATCAAAACCCATTTGACTCCAAATCACTTGCAAATGGATTTATATTTCAATCATAAGTCCATATATGAGTCCAACTAAACTTGAATCTAGCCTTGATTAAGTCAATTGAGCCACTTAGGCTCACTCGACCCAAAGTGACCTAAAGTATCCCTTTTGAGCCAAATTCTAATCCTACCCAAATTGGATTGAACTAAGCCCACCTAAGCCTCACATTGTGAGCAACAATCATCATGAGATGATCAATCACTCAAATTGGGTCAAACTAAGTCAAACTTAAGGGTTGACCAAGTCAGCACTTAGCTAAAATGAAACCCAACCTAGCCAAAATCTACTATAGGCCAAATTGATTGAAACCATTGATCAAAACCAAGTCATGATCAATGTTTGAACTTGATCAAATCATCATTTGAGCCTAACCTATTGATTGACCACTTGACCCCAACTTGACCTAAAAGTCAAAATGTGTCAAAACTTGATCTAAGCCAAATTGATTACAACCAATGGGTCAAGTTTCTTCTAAACCACTTGTTGAACTTGACCAAAGCCTCAATTGACCAACTAGACCCAACCTAGCCCAATTGACCATGAACCCACTTGACCTAAAAGGTCAAATTGATGCAAAATCAAATCAAACCAAAATTGATTGAAACCAAAGCTTGCAATATATTTCAAATGACCAACTAAATCTAAACCAACCCATGACCTAATGTAATTGGGTCAAATGGGTCAAATTATTTAACTTGACCCATTTGGCCTAAATGAAATCAAATGAACCAAAACCAAATATAAACCAAATTAAACCAAACTAATGATTACAAAACATTTCAAATTATAACTTGACCCAACCCTTGGTTTGACCCAATTTGACCAATTAGTCAACTTGACCCAAGTTGACTAATTTTGACCTAAATGGGTCAAGATGAACCAAATGACATCAAATCAACTCCAAATTCTTTGAAATTTGGACCAACCCAATTTCAAACTATTCAAAATATACCTAAAGTAAAAGAAAAGCCAAATGTCCATTTTACCCCTAGGTCAAGGGGTAACCAATAGCCAATTCCACTTAGAATTTGGTCATATCCTTTTCATGGCCACTTGGCACCCTCTTAGTAGACCAAGTGGACACTAATGAGTGTGGTACACATGACTCAATGGGTTTGGATCAGCTAAACCCAATGGATTTGGGTCAGCCAAACCCAACCTAAACCCAAAACTGACCACCGAATGAGAAATTCTCCACATGGGATCAATCCTCCACTCATTTCAAGCACATGGAAGCTTCACCACTCCATTCTTCTGCCAAAAAAAATCATATGGCATTCAAAATTACCTAACCAACTCAATCCTTATGATCAATTTGATCAAAATGGCATGTGCAAGCTCGGCCATCCGATCCTTGTGGGGGGAGATATACTCCCTCTCATTTCACTTGAATTCAGATCATTCACACTCGATTGAGCTTAAGGAACTTAGAGCAAGCTTCTCCAAGTTCCTCCAAGTTTCCTTAAGCATTTCCCATTTTTCCATTCTCGGTTTCTTCAAGCCAAAAATAAGGGAGGTAGGAAGGAATTCCACTTTGCTCAATTCACCACCATAGCTCAATTTCTCCTTCAAGTACCTTCAGAGGACTCAATCGAGCTTACCCAAAGCTTCTTCCAAACTTTTAAGACACAGGAGGAGGGAGCTAGAGCAAAGCTGCAAGCCTAGGAGGAGGAGTTTGGCCAATTGAAGGATTTACTCAACCTCAAGCCCTCAAACCTTCAATAAGGCTTCGTCTCCACTAGACGAAGCAACCTCGATGGTTAGGAGCACCGGTGATAGCCTCTGGCAAGGTACTATTCAAAACCGAGCTTGCATTGAATTTTCCTTGGTCCTTTGTGAAAGAAAGTTTCATCCCATTGTAATTCAATCGTTGGATGTCTTTATTCTTGTTCTTTGATGCTGTGTGATCAATCCTAGCTCAATCAAAGCTTGGATCAAGCCTTAAGGGATGAACGGTCGTCATCTCCCGTAGGCGAGTGTAGGGATGAATCATGGACCATCCATCCACTGTGTTTTGGATGGATGATCCTGATTAAAACACATGAGATCCCCTAATTTATCCTATTAGAACTGCGAGTTTAATCCTGACCATCCAATCTTTGATCGGATGGTCTAGAGAGAAACTACGTAGCACCATCGGCTGACTTGACATAGGATGTGACAACTAAAGTGATGAATCCCATCGTGCCACGTGGAAAGCGCGCGCCGCGTCAGCAGTCCATGTGGTGCTGACGGAATTAGTTAATTAATTAGGCTTCCTAATTAAGTTTTAATCATAGAATCTTCAAAAATACATAACTAAATGTAAAAAAATTAGAAAAATATAAACTCAAATGCATTTTGAAGATATTTTAAAGGGGAATAATATAAAATTAAGTTTAATTGATTTTAAATAGTAAATTTCATGCAATTTGGATTTTATTGGGAATGTAATTATGTTAATTACTCCTTAATTATTCCATTTATTAATTCCAAACTTCTCAAGTATGTTTAGTGGGATGACTTCTGCCTCTCCTAATTTTCTTGGAATTTATTAATGGTTTAATTAGGGTAATTGCTTGATTTCCTCATAATTACTCTCTTAATTAATTAAATGATTAATTAACCTATTAAACAGTGATACATTCATTAATTAAGTTTTCTAATTACCTTAGAACAGTGAAGGGACTTAGGGAATGAGATTAGGAGTCCTCTCCAAAATATTTTCCCTTAAGTTTATTTCATTTGGATAAAAATCTAATTAAGGTGCAAATTAATTAAATAGTTTACTCACTTTATTAAATGGCTTAATTAATCAAAATTTTAAAATAAAATCAATCTTAATTTAATAAATTCCTTCTTGGGTAGATACTTAGGTGTTCACTAACCTAAGTAACTTAAGGAAATCATATCTAACCCATATGCATGGGAAATGTTATGAAAGTACTTAAATTAAACCCTTTATCTTAATTAATTATTAATTGTGAGTCAAATGTATTAGACCCCTTTCTTTCTTAGGTGCATTGCTGATTTAAATTCCTTGTGATTTTATGTCATACATTGGCTCATAATTATTTGGTTAAAAATGTTAAAGTGGTATAAGTAAGGGGTAATTAATGGACTTAATGTACACCTTAACCTAAATAAAATATAAAACTTCTCACATTTTCTAAATTCAAATCAAACTCAAAACAAAAATCAAAAGTTCCTTAAACCAACTTTGATTCACTTTAAATGATCTTATTCCATAGGATGGTCTTTAGGAATTAATTAGGGTGAGTGAGGTTACATGCTTACCTCACTTTATTTCTTTCCTAGGATGCTAAATGTGTATGTCATATGAAAATCATGCATTCATGTCTTTTGAAAAATCAAAATAAATTGAAATGTTTCCTTTATGTCAAATTGCATGTTTTGGCTAAAGTAAGAATATGAATGGATATTATCAATATTAAATCCAAAATTATTTTTAAAACCTATAAATCAAACATTACAAATGAAGGGCATGCTACTTATAATTACTTATAAGCATGCATATGAGTAAAATATAATATGTGCATTATGTGACACTTCCTTCACTTCCCTTTTAACATAGTTTTGAATAGGATTTGAAAAGTGTATAGTTCATTTGAAAAGAACACAACACTTGCTTAAATCCAATCCTATGTTGTCATTTAAGAAGGATCTTCACATTTGCACATGTAAATTAAATAACCAAATCAAACAAATAAATACAAACCTTTTGCATGATTCTTTTTTCCATTAATTTCTCTTTTGTACATGCACATGTATTTAAGAAAAGTGGTATATTAGTTTGGACATTCCGGGGTTGCGAGGCTTTAAGTATCCCCAAGTAGGTCTTGTACCTTACACTCCTAGTGTAGAACAATGGTTCCATACTCAGTTTTATCTTTCATACATGTAAATGTGCATATGAATAATGGGTAAAAGAATCTCCCTCTTTTTCACTTAATAAAATCATGCATCATGAAGCATCCAAATTTTCTTAAGTAACATTCCTTAGCATTCATTACTAAGGTGTGCTAACACTTCCATTTACATGTACAGATATGCTTAGGATTCATCCATATGCATGTTACACATGTTGGAATGAAATAAAATATTGTGTATTTTGTGATAATAATTCACTTCATTTAATCTTAAAATACCTTTCTCTTTGAATAGGTTTGTTTAGGGAAACTTTAAACTTAGGATTAATTGAATCACATAATAAAATATTCACTAAACAAAAATCACTAATGAATCTACCTTAGAAATTACTTAAGGTAGGGAGGAAAGAGAAGTTCTCTTCTCTTTTCCTCTCTTTACAAAACTTAGTAATTAAGTGTAGGTTCATTCAAACCAAAATAAATCATCAAGTAAAATCAAACAAATCCACTAAACCACTTAAATGAAACCAACCTCTAAGTTGAACCTTTTTATACTTAGAAAAATCTAAACCTTAAAGCCTAGCTAAACATACCACACAAACCTTTAATTACACACACCTTAGTCTAAGTCACCACTTCTAGATTTAGGTTAGGGCGGTGCATGATTTGATGTTTTCTTTTTTTGTGATGTAATATTTTAGTCTAGATGTTAGGGTGAATGTGCGTAGACTGAATGGTAGGACGATCTTAGTCTAATCATTATCTTCTGCAGGGGATTGTACTTAAGGGGCACTGTAATAAAAATAATAAATGCTTTTGCTATGCAGCTTGCTTATACCACTAAGGATAATCCGAAATAGGCTAGGTAGACTTGGTTACCCATATGTGGGGTGTTAAGTCCAATTTATTCATATACATGCTTGGGATTGTGTGGTTTGTTTAACTAATCTCTATTTTGTAGGTTTTAGTTAGATTTACTTTCCCTTTTAATGTAGTTTTACAATTAGGATTTGGAATGAATATTATGGGGGATTATGATGAACATTGGTCATAAGGTCATATCTTATGTACCATGTGAAGCCTTAGAGCAAGCCACATTCCAACCAAGTCATAAGGAAGAAAGAACTAAATGAGGAATGGACCAAATGTAATAAAAAGAATGACCAAATGTTTTAGTTTATTAGTTTATTAGTTAGTTTTTTAGTTATTAGTTAGTTATTATTATTATTAGATAGTTATTAGTTTATTATTTTAGTTATTAGTTTATTAGTTAGTTAGTTTATTAGTTATTAGTTAGTTTAGTTTATTAGGTTTAATTAGTTTAGTTTTTAGCTTAGTTAGTTTTTATTTAGTTTAGTTAGTTTTTAAAGTAACACAATTTGCAATTATGTAATAGGGTTGATTGTAATTAAGTCATTTATAATCCAAGTTATAGAGCTCGGCTACCCACATTTTTCTTTTCGGGTTTGTGCGGTGGAGCCCGACCATAAAAGGCCTCTTATTCTTTTATGCTAGCTTTATAAATTGTTTGATGTTTGTTTAGCTTGTGCATTAAGATGACATGCTTTCTTAGTTTCTTCCTTGCTTTGATGAATGGCTTGGATGCGATTAGGCTCTTAGAAAAATAAATTATCTATCCAACATAAACAACTCATAACCTCACTTAATGTCTAGGTTATAACTCAATATAAAAGAATTAACAACTCCTTAGCTGGATGTTATATTTTTCTCACATCATGCATTAAAAGCATCTTGTTTCACTCTTAATTTGGAGAGCTTCCACCCATGCTAGGGAATTTGGCTTGACCTTTAAGAGCAATGGTGGAAACTCACCTCCTTCTTGCTGATGTTGGCCCATAATCCAATTTCTTATGCATTAGGCATATAAACCCTATAAGCCTATGCCAAATCAATTATCCAAAAATAAAAAAAATGTAACAAAATTTGTATTAGATTTAAGTCATTAAATCATGCCCTATATGATTTGGTCTCTTAGTTAGTGTGTTTAAGGACTTAGTCTCTTTCTAAATAAATAATAGCTTAGATATCTTGCAAAAGTATATGACTTGCCTACATGTATTTAAAATCATAAGAAGAGTTAGTTGGCAGCCACCGTCAGGCGGTTGTAAGTCCAAAAAGTCAGGTGGTTTATCCTCTCTTGTGGAGGTAAACCATATGCCTATTTTCACCTTAGATTTAGGTCGTGCTTTGGCCTTCACCAAAGTTCCCTAGATTTAGGTTCAGAGGTTGCTACTTCCCTTTATGGGCTACAACCATAAATCTTCACCTTTTAGTCATTTCCATGATCTTGTATCATGGAATTGTAAGTCCAAGATTTCTAATAAAAATTCAACTCAAACAAATAATTCCCCTCAACTTCAAATATATAAAGCCCAACCATAGGATAGTTTAGGATGCTCGTTAAGTTTCCTAACATTGTGAGCATCCCCTACTTGTCTTCCCTTGGCTTTGATAATAACTCCCTCTTTTTGATCAATCCCATTTGATCTTCTAAAAATAACTAATTGATTGATAGTCCTATTTTTGAAATCTTTGGGAACAATGATCATTTACCTTAATCGAGAGTATTCCCAAGGAATCTCATTCCTGAGGATGTAATCAACTATGGAGGCTTGCCTCTATAAGAAACTTAACAAACCCAGTTTAAAATAAACCCTACTTTACTTTTCCATGTAAAGTAGGGGAAGAATCTCTGCTACTTACGAAGACTCATAGTCCTTAGGAGTCCTTATTCAGGTGATTAGGTCCATTGTAAGGTAGTGACTTCTATCTTTAAAGATAGTACACCTTTCCTCAATGTCGTACTCGATCACCCTAATAAAATCATCTGTGGATCTACGTGGTGTCCCAACAAGGTGTATAGTTTTTGTTTTTCATCTATTCTTTTCAAAAGGATAAGATGAAAAATGAAAATTTTATTTTACACATACACACACACACACACACACACACGCACACATACACACACACGCACGCACGCACACACAGATATATATATAGCTACAACACCTTAGCGTTGTGTTCATGGCGTTGAGGCGCTGACCCAACCTTCTAGAAGGATAATGCTTAGGGCCAGCTGTCAAAACTATGGTACAACACTGCGGTACTGTGAACATGACATCGAGGCACTTCACCGACTATTGAGAGGGAATAATTCTAAGAAACACTACTATAAATAGAAGTGTCCAGTCCACCTTAGTTTCTTCTTCTTCTTTTTCTGTCTGACCACTCATACTATCACTACATTCCCAGATTAAACTCGCGCTCCCGATGATCTTCTTTTGTTCTGAGATCCTCTATTCAATTTAGGTAAAAGATTTATACAATTTTATTTTAATGAAATATGTTTAAATTATAATCCCACCATTAATCTTGGATTCGATGAGGAAAAGATAAAGAAAATCAAAATTTTGGAGATTTGAAGACCTCCACCATTGAACTTTATTCCGACGTGAGATGAAAACTCCTCCCCTATATTGCTCTTAAATTCAGAATAAGGGAGAAGAGTGATTTGCAATATAATTTTGAAATCGAGCACTGCTAAGGTGAAATGCTGCAAAAATTTCTAAGAATTTTTTTAAAAGATTATAAAAAACTTAATTTCTAACTCACAGTGCCTCAACATTGAATATCAACATTTTAGTGCTGTGCTTTCAAGTATTCTTATTATAAAGGCGTTAATGGTGCCCAAGTACTTCAGCTTTGCCATATCAAAATCACCCATTAACAGTCTTTATAGCATTAGTGTCGGGGCAACATGTTTACTTGGCGCTAGAAATACAACTTAGAATATTTTTAGATAAAATTATATAATATCCCTTAGTGCTGTAGCACCATAGGACTAGCGCCTCGATGCTAAATCTCCCTAACACAAGTAAAAAGGACTTACAAAAAATTTCTACTAAGGGCTATAATATCACAACCGACCAGGATCAACAACGTGGTGCCAAGCTCTCGGGTTTTCATTCGTTCACATCATCATTTTCTGACACCAAGGCTCACTCAAATTTCATTTTTTTTATAAATGTGTTTGAATATTTTATTTAAATTCTAGAGTAATCAATCAACAAAACTAATCACATACAAGCATATAACATAAAATAATAAAAAGAAAATTTTATTTCTAAATTAAAAAAAATTAAAAAAAAGAAAAACTATAAAAATGGGGGAAACTAATAATCATACTCGTCGCCCTCTTCTTCCTCCTCTGCCCCTGATACTTGTGAGGTAGTTTCATAAGGATTATACTGAGGCACCGTAGAGAATGAGACTTAGTTCAGATCTACAAGATTGCAACTTTGGAACACATTGACTAGTGTAGTGTTGAAGTGGGCCATGTAAGAGAATTTCATCTGTTGTTGATCCATATGATGATCAAACTTATGCTCTAGAATCTCTTACCTATGACTACTCCCTTCCACTTTTTTTCTTAAGTCCAAGACATGATTGCCAATTTCTTGCACTTACTTTGTGAAGGACTTGAAAGATTGGGGTCGAGGTTAACGGGCACGGGAACTCTCCCCCACTTAAAACCTCAACCCAAATCCCCCAATTACCCTCTTTATTAGAGGAGCATTTTGAATGAGTATTTTTTCATCAGGCCCACCCACTGCTCTCGCTATAGAGCATAAACTGTAAATCAAAGAAGAGTGACTGTACCTAACAATAGTACTCCCCTTCAACATATTAGAAATAGAATTATAAATAACCTTCTCAATATTGACCATAAATCCCCTTTGGATAGCAAAATTTAAAATAACCCTATCTTTGGTAATCTCACTAATGTTACTAGTAGGCATTTTCTTGGTGAAAATGGAATACTATCAAGCATTAGTTGTGGTTGTTAGGCTGATGACATGAAAGTTTATAATTCTTTCCTCTCATTGTTTCTCTTGCAAATTTGCATTTTTGGTAGAAAAAAATGGAGGTGGATCTCATCAAAATTGAGATGATTATTATAACAAGTAAGATATTGATCATATTCAATATCTTATAGAGTGTAATATGCATTTATAACATTACTATCGCAACTTCTTAGCTTCCCCCAAATATATGTTTTATTGCCCTAGCTCTCTTGTGAGTTCGTGAAGAACTTACACTGATGATGAGCTATTTATTATTGTATGCCCAACTTCATCCTATGATCACCCATTCAGCACTGCCACCGAGATCCTAGATGCTTCTCTTTGGGATCAAGTGTTTATGGTTGAGGGTGTGTTAATACTGCTCCTTAGCATCAATGTTGACAAATCAGTAGGCATCACTTGATTCCCTCTTCTTGCTCACTACCCCTCTAAGAAGCATGATGAAAATATAAACTTGAGTGAAAAAATGAGCATAAAGAGAGAGAGAGAGAGAGAGAGAGAGAGAGAGAAATCTTTAAGGAGAGAGACCATTGTATGAAAATCCTTTATTGTCTTGGGTTCTTTGTATAAATCTAACCCAGTGTTAAGATGCCCAAATATGGTGCCAAGGTGCTGGACACTCGGGTTGCAGAACACATCATTAATGCTGCAACGCCAACATGTAGCACTGAGACGTTGATTAGCCCATCCAATGGTTATTGTGTAATCAAAAAGCTAAATTTAATTATAATAAATCTCATAGCCGCGTACAAAAGTAATACATGCGCACTATGACCCGATCTTGTGCTATGACACCATGACACCAATTAAAATGATGTTGTCTTTTCCACTTTTAATATCTGTGGCACCGATCATAAATCTTGGCAGGCACCATGATGCTATAATGTGATGCTATGGTGTTGTTCAAATGGTCAAAAAGACTAATAATGCCAGTGTCGTGATGCTACACATACAACGATAAGGCATTGGGCCTCACAGCTTAGGTGTACACTTTCCATATAAAAAGCAGTAGTGCTTAGGCACTGTATTCTAGCACCAAGGGCTTTGTTCCTTTAAATAAAATAAAATTATAATAATAATAAGACTTTAGCCCTAATTTTGGCATTCCAAGAGGTACATAAGTCCATTCTTCTGTCCATTCACCATGCGCACACCCATAATTCATTTGCTACATGAACAAATTCAAATTTGTCCATCATGTGGACAACTCTAATTTTGACATTTGAAAAGGTATGTAAATTTGGTCTTTTATGTTCACCATGTGAACACCCCATAATTTGTTCACCACATGGACAAATTCAAATTCATCCACCATGTGACAACTCTAATTTTGGCATTACAATGGGATGTAGGCCCAACCTCCTACTTGTTCACCATGTGAATATTTTCCCATTCACCATGCGAACACCTTATAATCTGTTTACCATGTGAACACTATTACATCACTTATGCTAAAATTCTAAGTGTACTCAGGATACTAAAATAAGGCAACCCATGACTGCTAATCAGATTCTCTGGACATTACAACTATGTCCCTTCGATGTTGGTAGACTTGAATAACATAATCCCGGGATGACAAAACAATGGGATCTTGATCAAGATTATACTCTTATTTCCTTTTAGATGATCATCTAAACTAGAATATATCTCTAATACACCAATTCTTATTAGATACATATGTCTGTTTCCAACCTTAATCAAGAGTGCTCTCTTGTTGTGGTAAGAGGTGTAATTAACTTTGGAGGCTTGTGTCCATTGAAAGTAAAACTTGTATCTAAATAAACCTAACGTGATGTTAGGGAAAGTCTTGTTGAGTATATATCAATCTACCTCATGAAAAATATACTCCCACCGATCTTATCCTAAGATGATAGATTGCATCCTTAAAGCTGCTTTTTCTGAGCCATCAGATTCCTAGTGACACCACTAGGGATTGCTTCTCTCTCCATCAGTGGTTAGAAAATTTAAAATAAATAGTGTCTTAGTAATATCTCAGGTTGAATTCTTTAGATTCTTTAGATTCTTTGATTCTAGTAGAATCTAACTTTAGATTTACACTCTAGTTTGAAATCATCCATGGCGAGCTCAACAAACATAATGATTATCAAATTATGAGAGGGATCCACTATCAAATTCACCCAAGCTATAATTAACACCGATTTTGTTGGAGCCACTTTTTGACCTCATATTTGGATGAGGTTAACATGAATTCTAAAATCAATAATTAGGACACCTAATTTTAGATTAGGAACCTTTTAATAAAGTGCTTAGGACACTACATTTAGTGCCCTAGTGCACCTTCCTTGATTTAACCTTTAATTAGGTAGACTTGACCCAAATTCTAAATTTGGATTAAATAGAATCAAATCCAAATTAACCAAAATGAAATCAAATTAAAACAAATGAATGAATCCAAAACTAAATCAAAGTCAAATCTAATCAATCCATCTGACATAGATTTGAGTTAAGTGGGTCCGATTAAGTCAAAGATCAACCCACTAAAATTTGACCAAATAAAATCATTTGAAATGATTTAAATGATCAAATAAAAATTTTTAATTATGAATATAAAGAAATTTAAATTTATTTATGGCCTTACTTAAGTTAATTTGACTAATTAGACTAAATGAACCTAAATGGGTCCTATTGGGTTAAAACACAAATTAAATTGAAATCAATTCAATTTGATTGCTCAAAATAATTTGAAATGCTAATCAAATACAATCCAACCCATCATTGTAATTTGGTCAATTTGGTCATTTGAACCAAATGGAACCGAAGCTTAACCCATTATGCCCACTTTGGATCAAATGGGTTTAAATTGAAATTCACTTGAAATTAAATGAAATCAATCACTCTAAATCATTTCACACATGTGATTAAGCATGATTGGAGTGCAAACCAAATCCAATTGAGTTAAATTGGTCATTTGAACCCAATTGGAATCAAGCTTAACCCATTTATGGCTGGAATCCCACTACTGGTGGCTGGTATCCTACCACCTAGAAAGCCATATATATATATGGCTCTCAGCAATGTATGGAAAGAGGGGAGGGAGGGCCTTTTCCCTCCCTCTTTTCATCCCAAATCACTCACCAAGGGAATAGAAGGGCAGACGGTCCTTCCCTCTAGCCTTCGCTGTCGACTCACCGGAAAGTCATTGAATCTGGCAGCCACCGAGTAGCCTTTAATGGAAAAATGCTCGAAAGAGTCTCCCCCACTAATTGAACATTGCAATATGTTCTAGAGGTTGAGGTGACTCAAACGAATTGCCACCATGAACCCTCACCACCGGTGAGTGGGAGAACGATCAAGCCCGATGGAAAATGGCCACAAGTTGGTCTCCAAGGCGTTTGGCAGGAAGGCAAGCCACCAAATCATGTCCATGGCTTCATGATATTGAGGTGAAGCTATTGGAGTCAATCCTACTGCTAGTGATAGCCAAAATTGAGGTATGCTCCACTACTAACCTCCAAAGTGTTCAGATTCGATCCTTTGTGAAATAAATTTAATCCCCATGAGGATCATAACGTATAAAATGATTTACAATCAAAATCATGATGAAAATTGTTGGAGATATATAAACATTTATCAAAAATAATGGACGGCACCCGTCTCTCACTAGAGACATTCGAGAGATGATCTCCACCCTCCGTTACTTATATTCAGAATGAATGGCCAAGATCTAGCCGCACGATCAGATTAAATCTCTTAAGGAGATCATGCAAAAAATTAGGTCCATTCGATCTTAGATCAAATGATTGAGATCCATCTCTTGTGGTGCCACTTTTGACATGGCTGCCACGTGATATTCATGTGCCAAATGATAAATTTAATTAACTTAAAATTCAGAAATATCATAGAAAATTAAATGCAAACTTAAGCTCTATAGATTTCTCTTGATGAGAGGAATCTATTAAAATTAAAATCCCCAATTAATTTTTGGGTATTTTAGCCTTAATTTTGGTTTGAATGAAATCAATCAAACCGTAATTAATCACAAACCATTAATCCAATTGAAATGAAACTTTGGGGAATTGAAATTGAGTTTAAAAAATACCTTAGGAAAACTTTTCATGAATTATCTCCAAGTAATTTAAGAAATATTAAATTTTAAATTTTAAACTTCAATTTTAATTAAATAAATTAAAATAAATTTAAATAAATAATGAAAATGAATTGAATCAAATTGAATCAACTTAATAAACCATAAGAAACTTAAAAACACTAATGAAATTCATTGGAACTTAATAAATCATAAAATGGCTTAATTAGGTAATTAAGTTAATTAAATAATTCAAATAATTAATGAGAACTTAAATAAATCACATTAAATCAACTAAATCTCCCAAAATTATGAATGTACCCTTCATTGGAAGCATCATTCAGGGTAGAATCAAGGAAAAATAAAATCCCCAACTAATTCTCATTAAATTAGGCTTATTTTAAATTTTAATGGAATAATTAAAACCATAATTACATATTAATTATGCATCTAATCAAGATGAAAGTTTGAAAATATAAAATTGGCATAGAACCCCACTTGCCATAAAAATTTCAAAACAAATTGACCTTTATATTGGGAATTGTTGAATTTCCAAATCTCTAAGTCAACATAAATGAAATAATGAATAAAGAAAATTCATAAATCCATAAAAATCATAAAATAATTTGAACTAAGCTTCATCAACATCAGAAACACATAGGATAACTCTTCCAACATACTAAATTAAAGAAACTTAGTCACTTACATACATAAGGATTAATGAAATTAATAAGGCATATTAAGAGTAATTAAACCTTAAGTGAATGAACTCATAATCAAACAAACTAATGCAATCCTAATCTGCAATCAATGTAACTTGAGAATGGATTAAACATTAAGTTAAGTGTTTTAGGTTAACATAAACCAAATTAAATGAAATAAACATAATTCAATAAACCTGAACATAACTCAAATTAAAACATTAATGCAAACAAAACCAATTCAAATTAAATGAAATAATTCAAACCAAATTAAAAATAAACCAAATCAAGAATGAGAAATTAAATAAAATAAAATAAAATAAATGAAGAATCAAAATTCAAAGATAAGAATTGAAATAATAATCCAAAATCCAAACTAAATTCAAACCCAAATCATCTAAATTAAATTAAAAGGATTAATTAAGATACCTAGGTATCTTAGTTAGACCTTTGGGATGAATCTTCATCTTAGGATGAAGGTTCCATTCCATTAGGGGTTAGGATGTTGAATAGAATGGGTTCCACCCCCAAAGTCAAATCTATTCTACTCTTCATTCTTGAAATCCTAAACTTCACCTTAATAAAATAAAAGTCAAAGTGAAAATGAAAATGAAAACAAATCATTAAATCATTTCAATTGAAATCATCCAAAGGTAAAATTCAAACAAACTCAAAACTTAAAATTAAAACTTGAACTAAAGAGGCCTAACAAAGTCTTGCTACACTAGCCTATTTCTTCCACACACTAGATCATTAGGTCACATAAGCCTATTTCTTCCACACACTAGATCATTAGGTCACATACCCTAAACTTAGGTTAGGCTATTTTGTGATTCCATCTTTATGATGCTTTGTGCTGTGATGGGATGTGCTTCATATGACTTTTGTGTTGTATTATTTGATACTGCATGTCTAGGATTATTTGCCTGTTAGATTGCATGATAGAACGTTCTTTTAAGAACTAACATTGCCTTCTACAGTGGGCTATGCTAGAAAGGACTACTATCATAAATAAATTAAAATTTTATTTTCTTGTAGGTTTGCTTAAGTCCTTAAGCATAGCCCATATGATAGATGGGTTTAACAAAAAACTAATGCTAAGCCCATATATTTATAAAATATATCTACTTTGTGCTGTTTATATTTCTCTAGTATTTATTTTATAAGACTTAGGATTCATTTTAAATTAAAAATATAAATTTGAGCTTAGAATTAAGTTAGGATCTATGGGGTCTAGGATTAACAAGAGCTGACCCTACCGAAATATAGGTATAGAGGTCCCTAAAGAAAGAGATGATCCTGAAAAGAAAATCCATAGATCTAAACTTGTAGTTCTAGGCCGGGCTATATTAGAGTAGAGCTCAACCGTCTGTTTGCTCTTTTTTTTCGGGGTGTATAGTGGTATACGATCGCATTGGCCTTTTTCTTAAATAAATTGGCTTGATTTATTTTTTGTGCATAATAAAATAGACCCTCTTTTCTAGGTTTTTTCTGTGTTGTGCTGTCCTATGATGAATGCCTGGACGATTAAGCTCATAAGGAAAATTAAAATTTCTACCCAATCTAAATATAAACAACTAAAACAAAAGTAAAGCAAACCTAAAACCTCACTTAAACTAAAGCCCTTGGGCAAAACTTAAACTCAATTAGAAATAATTTAAGTCTTGAAAATTATGCAATCATATTGCTTTAAACAATTGAATTGGACACTTCACCCATTGCACATAAGGAGGCATCTGACCTGTGAGGATGACCACCTTCTTGAGGAAGTCTGTCTACTCTTAATGATTTGGCCCATAACCAATTCTAAATCCATGAAATTTAGGCATAAAATGCATACCCAAGACCTCAAATGAATCATAAATCAAAACACTTTAATATTTAAAATCTAAAAAAATGCGCATTAGCTAGATGCATTTCATTCCTCACACGATCCTAGGGATTAGGGAGTGAGCCTAGGATTCTTAGATTTCTTTCTTAAAAAGATAACAACCCAACCATCTTGTATTCATAAGACTTGGCATCATGAATTTATAATGTGCTTAAGTGGTGTTAGCTGATAGCCCCTTTAGGTGGGTTGTAAGTCTAAAAGAGTCAAGAATAAGTTAGTTCCCTCAAGTGAGAGGAATAGCTGATAATTCCCAAAAATAAAATTAGGACGAGCATCTGGCATGTGTTAGAAGCACTTTTAGAATAAGTTCTGAAGCATCCTATTTGGGGTAAGTCTTCAACCCTAGGCATTCTACAGTCTTGTGCTATTAGAATTTAAGTCCTAGATTTCTAAGAAAAAGTCAACTCAACATTTAAATTAAATTATAAAATTCAAAGCCCAATGATAGGATAGTTGAAGTGTCTACTGGGCATCCTAGTATTAATATGCATTTCCAACTTCATCTCATTTGGCTTCAAAAAATAAATCTTTCCACTTTGGATCAATCCTTATTGAAAGTTCCAAAAATCAATTCTTTGAAAATTAACTTAGAAACCTTTAGAAATAATGACTTATTCCTTCATTGAGGGTATTCTTAGGAAGAGACAATTCTTAAGATGTAATTAACTATAGGGGCTTGCCCTTATAAGGAACCATGAATTGAGTTTAAAGTAAACCTTATTCAACTTTCCATGTAGTTCCAGGGAAACATATTTGGTACATGAAAGACACATTAGCCTTAGGAGTATTTTATTAAATGATTGAATCCATTATAAGAAAATATGTTTATCTTTTAAGATAATATGTTTATTCCTTAATGATGCTTTTGATCATCTAAATAAGAAATTCCTAAACTCTACGTTGTGTCATAAATTTTATGCATCACCACTATCTAGTTTGAAACAATCTCTAAGGTTGTCCAATTTCTAACAGCTGGACCCATAAATGAATTCATACCTAAAGTATCTAGCAAAGAAAATAGGTCAAAACTAATCACCCCTAACGAGCCCATGCGTGACACAACCTCAAAGAGAATATCTATCTTTGATAGGTTATCAAAGACAACCTCGATAATGTATGCTAAAGATAAAATGACTACCAAGCCTAAGTTAAAATCTATCATTGTCAGCCCACTTAGTAGTGCGCCTGAGGAAGAGAGCCTGACACAATACACTATCCTAGCTCTAAGTGGCAAAGATAACCACAAAGCATCTTCTTTGAGCACTAAGATGTTTAGAAGAGCTCGAAGGAAATACAATGCCTCCCATAGAGATGTCAGACTACATATTCATACCAAGCAACAACTTGACCAACATGTAAAGGTGAATTTACTTACTAGTATAACTTTGACCTGTTGAGATGAGTTAAGAAAATAACTTTGAAAGAGTTATAATAAAATCTTTCTAGGATAAACCTATAAGTCCCACGTCACAGAATTAGTCATGGTAAAGGGAAACTATTTCTTCCCAAATTTATAAGGTCTTGAAGATTGTCAAGATTAGTGGTCTTCAAAGAAGGATAAAAATACTGGTGAACAAAGTCACCAAACCAATAAATTCCTACTTTAAGAGAAATAGGAATATTATAAAGTATCATCTTGCCCATCTTGAGCAGAAATCAAGACCCTAAAATTTGATGATCAGCGAGAACCAACAATAAGCATCCAATCCAAAATAAATAAATGGTCAGTTATTGAAAGGTCCAAACAGTAATATCAAAGAAAGCCATATCACTTAGGCCATTCCAACCTAGTCGGTGAGCACTAAGGTGTGACATCTGGGACTCATTAGCTCAGTATGAATCTATTACGTAGCTATCGAACCCAAGAGGGGGTGGGGGGTGAATTTGGTTTTTTAAAAAATAAAGTTTAGAAAATTTAATTTTAACTTCTGTAGAAAACTTAAATATTTAATAATAATGCTTTAGTGAAATGAAACAACAAAAAGTAACAACAGAAAAGTAAAGTGTAGAAAAATAAAGAAAGAGAACTTAGAGATATTTACATGGTTTGGCCAAACCCCAAAAACTGGCCTACGTCCACGCCTAACCACCCACACGAGGAATTCAATAAAACAATGTTGAGATTACAACCACAAAACCTTAGTTTGATTTCTTTTTCATACAAACTAACTTTTATTTTGCAAATAGAATAACTAAACAACCACTTAAATAAGGATTTGAATGATACAATTAGAAAGCTATCACATAACATATACATAAATCAATTAAAGACAATTAATCAATAAGCACAAAATAATTTATGAAAGAGATGGAGTGGTTGGCCAAATAAAAAATTAAATTAGATAAGATGTTAAGCATAATCAAATTTAACCAATGTATATGAAGCTTTAATCCAACAGGATAAATAATGGATATTTAGGTTATTAATAACTAAGAAATTAAAAACCTTTGAAAGAAACTTCAGCCAAATATGAAACAAAAGGATTATCAAATGATTAAGTACAAAATGAATTGATCTTCTTATGTTAGCTTTAGGCTAAATAAGAAAGCAAAAGATTATCTAGTAATTAAGTCCAAAAAAAATTAACCTTCTTAAGTTTATTCTTGGATAAACAAGAGCTAAAGGTTATGAAGTGAATGAACACAAGATAATTTAAATAACCTTGTAAACTTCAAAGCTTAGAAGAAATAAAAGAAGTATAAGAACTTAGCACCTTAAAAATTCAAGAACAATGCTATGATGCTTTCAGCCAAAGGAGGAAATAGACCAACCTTTCACTTTTTCTAATCAATATTTAAGCCAACTAAATGTCCAAAAAAAGAGAAGAATGATGAGGAATTCTTGCACTTGAGTCACAAAAAATCTCCAAGAATTTGCTTTTCAAGGATTGACCAAGGTGGAGAAGAAGAGCAATAGAGCCAGATAGAATTTAGCTTTGTGGAACCTTTTTCAAGTTGAATCAAGGTTCTTAAATAGAGGAGGGTAGCGTCTATGGTTAGCCAAGGATGATCCAATGAGAGGGAAATTTATCAGGCATTAATTTGAATTTCAAATTCAAAGGAATGAAGGATCGACCATGGAGATCTTCAATAGGCTCCTTTACAAATTTGTTTCAAGCCAATATGAATATTTGCTATGTGATTTGTGGCTAAAAAAAGAGGGAATCATATAGGAAAAATGGCCAAAGAGGTTTTAATATGAAGGAGGGAATTTTTAATAAAATAAATCCATGGAAAATCAATTTAATGAATTCGGCCAAAGGAGTTTCCATAAATAGAAAATCCTCACATTGATGCATGAATAAATTTAGATCAAAAATGATTATATTATATACTTATTGAATGTTTAAATAATATATAAATTTACTAAATTTAAGGCAAAGTGGCTGGCCCCCTAAAACTTTCCTAAAATAGATCAAATTAAAAAAAGGAATTGTATGGAAAAAGAGGGTTGATTTGAATTTAAATTTAAAATAACTTGTAATAGATTTATTTCACTCTAAATAATTATAATTAATCATGCTTGGGATGTTCAACATATTCCATAAAAATTTTATTTGATTTAGGAAGTATATGTCATGCATAAAGAAGTTTGAATTAAAGAATAATTCAAAATAATTCAAATTCAAAAATTCAAATAAATAAATTTTTAAAATATAAAAAATAATGGAATATAATATGGAAATATTTTGAATGAAATTCACACATTTTATTACGTAAAAGGCATTAAAAATTCTATTAGAACAATGTTAAGATGAAAATAATAATAAGAGAGTGAAGAAAGAATAATAGGAGAGAGAATAAGAGGAAAAGGATAATTTTAGGGTAATTCAATTTTCATGCACTAAAAATATGAATAAATATTACGTATGGCATTGAAATGATCTACTAAAGTTTAAACATAATTTATTTTGCTTGACCACATATTTAATGGAACTTATTTTATACATTTAGTTTATACTATCCAAATTGAATAACTTAATTAATAACTGTAATATAGAAAATATAAATAATTTTAGAATGATGAATCTAAAAATGAATGATCATTTATTTTATTTTAGTGAGCTTTTCATTTGCCTTAATATAATAATTCCTAGAAAAATTCCCACCTTGTCCATGTCTAATAGCTTTAGCACTTTGATATAACTGAAGAACTAGGGGCTGAAAAAAGTTTCCTACACACTTGAATTTAACTTGATTAGTAGCATTTGAACATGTGCTTGTTATCAAAAAAATTAATCATATGAGATAGGGCTCATGGAGTCAATAATTTCCCACTTTTTGATGATGACAAACATATGTTGGTGTTTAATAGTGATGAAGGTGCAAAGTGACCTTTCATCAACCTTTGGAAATATAATTTACATTAAAGAGAATTTATAACAAGTAAATGAACAAAATTTTAAACATTTAAACATTTTTAAGAATAATAAACAATAATATAACATGAAAAAAACTCCCCATAAAACTATGCATCATAAAAGAGACAAAACTTTTGACAACATCAAAAGTTTAACCAAGGACAATAATAAAATTACATTCTTAGAGCTAGCATGCCTAACATGCATCTTCGGGTACAAAATCATTCTTCAGGTAATGATTTATAAAATTATCCATAATTTATAAATCTATGCTAGTAAAATCAATATTCACATCACCTTTACTCACATGATCTCATATAAAGTGATGTCTAACTTCTATGTGTTTAGTTCTAGAGTATTGGATAGAATTTTTTGTCAAATAAATTGCACTAGAATTTTTTGTCAAATAAATTGCACTAGTAATATCACACTTAATAGGAATGTGATCAAGCATAATTCTAAAATCTTCTAATTGTTGCTTCAACTAAAGAACCTGAGTAACACAACTTCTAATAGCTATATGCTTAGCTTCAACAGTTGAAAGAGCATTGGAGTTATGTTTTCTAGATGACCAAGATACTAAGGATGATCCTAAAAATTGACATGTTCCTAATGTGCTTTTTTCTGTCTACTTTACATCATACAAAGTTAGCATCCGAATAAGCAATCAAGTCACATGAAAGTGAATTTTTAGGACACCAAAAACCTAATATAGAAGTCCCAATTAAATAACAAAAGATATGCTTAATAGCAATTAAATGAGATTTTTTGGAGTAGCCTAAAAATGAGCACATAAATACATCAAACATAATATCAGGCCTACAAGCAACAAGATATAAAAAAATAACCAATCATACTTTTATAAAGTTTTTAAGCAACTGATTTTCCTGACTCATCTAAATCAAGTTTAGTAGAGGGCTCATTGGAGTCTAACTAGATTTAAATTTTTTCATATCAAATCTCTCTATCAAGTCATTGGTGTACTTAGTTTGACAAATAAAAGTGCCTTTTTCTTGTAGTTTTACTTGAATTTTGAAGAAAAAATTAAGTTCACCCATCATGCTCATCCCAAATTCTTTGGAAATTAAAGATGATAACTCAACACATAAAGATTCATTTGTACTATTACATAAAATATCATCCACATAAATCTAAAAAAATAATCAAATCATCACCTAAATTCTTAAGGAATAGGGTGGTGCTACTTTACCCTTTCTAAAATCATGATTTATAAGAAAGCTACTCAATCTATCATACCAAGCTCTAGAAGCTTGTTTCAATCCATGCAATGCTTTCTTCAATTTAAGAACATGATCAAAAAATTCCACATTTTCAAAGACAAGTGGTTGTTTTACAAAATCTATAAAGCCATTTAAAACTTCACTCTTTACATGCATTTGAAATAATTTAAAGTATTTGTAATATGCATTGGCAAAGAATAATCTAATAGCTTCTAATCTAGCTATAGGGGCAAAAGATTCCTCAAAATCTATCACTTTAATCTAAATATATCCTTGTGTAACTAATCTAGCCTTATTTCTAACAATGTGTCCTGAGCCATCTAACTTATTCTTAAATACCCATTTGCTTCCTATACCATTTGGATCTTGAGGTCTAAGAACTAATTCCCACACATCATTTTTAACAAACTGATTTAATTCTTATTCAATGGCTACAATCCAATAGTGATCCTCCGAAGCTTCATTTATTTATTTTGGTTCAATCATAGATAAAAAATAGAATGATTTATCATTTCTTTGGATTGTCTTCTAGTTCTAGCTTCTTAAGAATGGTCTCCAATAATCAAGTCCTTTGAGTGAGTCCTAAAAAATTTCCAATCTTTAGGTATAGAATCATCTACATTTTCTTCCATACTCATTTTCTAAGATCATCTACCTCTTCTTCAATCACATCATCTTTAGTAGGATCTATAGGGTTTTAATCAAAAATGACATGAACTGATTCTTCAACAATCTTTTTTCTTTTATTATAAACTCTATAAGGTCTACCACTCAAAGAATATCTTAGAAAGCTACCATCATCGAATTTACTATCAAACTTTCCTAAAGAGTTCTTACCATTGTGCAATATGAAGCATTCACAACCAAAGTTATGAAAATAACTAATCTTAGGTTTCTTACCAAATAACAACTCATAGGGGGTCTTATTTAAAAGAGGTCTCAAGTAAACACGATTCATAACATAACATGTAGTGTTAACAGCTTTTGCCCTAAAATACTTAGGCAACTTATAATCATCAAGCATAGCTCTACTCAATTCATTTAAAATTCTATTTTTTCCTTTCAACAACATCATTTTGCTGAGAGATTCTAGGAGCAAAAAAATTGTGCTTAATACCAAAGTCATCAAAAAAGATTTCAAAATTTTTATTTTCAAATTCACCACCGTGATTAGATTGAATTTTACTAACAAGAAGACTTCTATCACACTGTATATGTTTAAGAAATTTTTTAAAATGTTCAAAAGCTTCATTTTTAAGACTTTGAAACATAACCCAAGTAAATCTTGAAAAATCATCAACAATAACAAATCCATAAAATTTTTCACCTAAGCTAGTAGTGCTATTAGGACCAAATAAATCCATATGCAATAATTCTAACTATCTAGTTATAGAAACAATATTTTTAATTTTGAAAGAATGTTTAGAATGTTTTCTATGAATACATGCATCACAAACTTAATCATAATAAAATTTTATTTTAGGTAAACCATCAACAAGATTAAGTTTTGCAATGTTGTTTAAAGAATGCATGTTAATGTGATATAACCTTTTATGTCATAACCAAACATCATCAAGTGAACTTTTAAAATGAAGTAAATTTAAATTTGCATTACTTACATTTTTTAAATCAATAAGGTAAATGTTATTGTATCTATGACCAATAAGCAAAATACTTTTCTTATTTCTAATAGTACAGAAGGATGCATGAAATTAAACATTAAATCTTTTATAGCACAGTTGACTAATGGAAATAAGATTATTATTTAAACCTTCAACAAAATAAACTCTATCTAAAGTAATTGAACAAATTATCTTTCCTTTAGCATTATCACCATAAACTACAAAACCCTATTCACAAGGTTCTAAAGTAGAAAATTTAGATTTATCACCTGTCATATGTACTTTAGATTTTCCATACCTATGCTTTTTCTTTCTGATCATATTTCCTAGCCTTTTTGAAAGCAAAACTATCTTACCACTATTAACATCTAAACATGAAGAATTTTCTTCACAACTGTCTTCCACCTACAAATCAATTAATTTTCCTTTCTCTTTCTTTTGGAAAGAGTCATTTTGATCCAATCGTGTAATAACCTATTCATATGCTATCAAAAAAAACCAAGAAACAGATTAAGTGTATGACTAGTTATATCATTAGCTTCACTAATAGTAGTAACTCTTACATCCCAATCTTTTGGATGGCATCTTAAAATTCTATGCACTAAATCTTGATTTGTATACTTTCTTCCAAGTGAATCGTATTCATAATTTTGAAAATGAGTATACATATTAGAAATACTCTAATTCTTCATTAGTACCTTCATAAGTAAGAATCAATTTATCCCATATTTCTTTTGGAGTAGTAAGCATGAAAATTCTCATGTAGTCATCAAGAAGTAAAACACAATAAAGAATGTTACAAGATTTTGCATTTAATTCATCCAATTCTCTTTAAGAAGCAGATCATTCATCAAAAGGTTTATCAAGTTTTAAACCATTTGTATGAATATTGGGTGTGTGATACTGGTGTGTCAACATATCCCACATTCTAGAATCTTGTCCATGAATAAAAGTATTAATGTGGTTTTTCCAATAATCAAATTGAACATTATCAAGTAAAGGTGGTTTATGTGTAAACTATTCTTCAGGTAGTGTATCTTTAGAAAACATTTGTGCCATAGTAATCAAATTCAGGGATGTTAAGCCATAAAATGAGCAGTGGCTCTAATACTAATTGTTACTTAGTAATAACACCAGAGAGGGAGGGGGGTTGAATTGGGTTTAAAAAAAATAAAGTTTAGAAAATTTAATTTTAACTTTTGTAGAAAACTTAAAAATCTAATAATAATGCTTGACTAAAATGAAACAATAAAAAAAATAGTAGTTGAAAAAAAAGTGCAGAAAAATAAAGAACGCGAACACATAGATTTCTATATGGTTCTGCCAAACCTCAAAAATTGGCCTACGTTCATGCCTAGTCACCCAGGGTAGGAATTCATTAAAAAAAGTTGAGATTATAACAAATATACCGTACTCTCCTTCATGGGAAAGTACAACCTAACACGTACTTTCCTTAATAGGCAAGCACAACCAAACAAGAAATCAAGACAAGGCCAAGAGAAAGATACAAGTCTAACTCTCAAATTTAAAATATTTTTGCACTCACAACCTAATCTATACTAATATTAAGATAATTGAATATTAATGAAATAGAGAGCTCACTTTAACTTTAAATTGAAATTGAAACAATATCTTCAATCAAATATTTAATGCAAGTAAGTAACTTAATGTTGCTTGAATGATCATTCAAAGTTTAAAATAATTTTCTTGAATGACTTTGAAATGCAAACTAAAATGCAATCACAAAACTTTACTTTGAATTCTTTTTCACACAAGCTAACTTTTATTCAAATAATAAGTGTATTTGCAATTGGAATAACTAAATAATCACTTGAATAAGGATTTTAATGATACCATAAGAAAGATATCACATAACATATACATAAACCAATTGATGTCAAGTAATCAACAAGCACAAAATAATTTATGCAAGAGGAGTGATTAGCCAAATAGAAAATTAAATAAGATAAGATGTTAAGCACAATGAAACTTAACCAACTTATATAAGACTTTAAGCCAAAGGGATAAACAATGGATATTCAAATGATTAAGCACAAGGAAATTAAAAGCCTTTGAAATAAACTTTACCCAAATAAGAAACAAAAGGATTATGAAATAATTAAGCACAAAATCAATTGTTCTCCTTATGTTAGCTTTAGGCCAAACAAGAAATCAAATTAATATCAAGTAGTTAAGTCCAAAAATAAATTGATCTTCTTATGTTTGTTCTTGGATAAATAAGAGCTAAAGGTTATGAAGTGAATGAATACAAGATAACTTAAATAAACTTGTAAACTTCAAAGACAAGAAGAAATAAAATAAGTATAAGAATTTAGCACCTTAGAAATTCAAGACCAATGATATGATGCTTTCGGCCAAGGGAGGAAACACACCAAACATTCACTTTTCCCAATCAATCTTCAAGCTACATGTCCAAGGGAAAGAGAAGAACGATGAGGAATGCTTGTAGTTGAATTATCAAAAATCTCCAAGTATTTATTTTTGTAAGGATCGACCAAGGTGGAGAAGATGAAAAAGAGAGCAAAAGATAATATTAGCTTTGTGGAACCTTTTTCAAGTTGAATCAAGGCTCTTAAATAGAGGAGGGAGGAGTATATGGTCGACCAAGGATTATCCAATGAGAGGGAAATTAATTAGGCATCAATTTGAATTTCAAATTCAAAGGAATGAAGGATCGACCAAGGATATCTTCAGTAGGCTCCTTTACAAATTTCTTTCAAGATAATATGGAATATTTTCTACGTGATTCATGGCTAAAAAGAGAGTGGATAATATAAGAAATTCTGCCAAGGAGGTTTTAATATGAAGGAGGGAATTTTCAATAAAATAAATCCATGAAAAATTATTTTAATGAATTCACCCAAAGGAGTTTCGAAAAATATAAAATCCTCACATTGATGCATGAATAAATTTAGATCAAGGCTACTTATATTCTATACTTATTGAATGTTTAAATAATATTGAAATTTATTAAATTTAAAGTAAAGTGGTCGTCCCCATAAAACTTTCCTAAAATAGATCAAATTAAAAAAGTAATTATTTTAAAAAGAGGTGTTGATTAATTTAAAATAACTTGTAATAATTAATTTGGCTCTAAATAATCAAAATTAATTATTCTTGAGACTTTTAAAATATTTCATACAAAATTGATTTGATTTAGCAAGTGTATGTCATGCATAAAGAAGTTTGGATTAAAGAATAATTCAAAATAATTCAAATTCAAAAATTCAAATAAATAAATTTTTAAAATATAAAAAATGAGGGAATGTAATATGGATATGTTTTGAATGAACTTCACACATTTTATTACATAAAATGCATTAAAAAATTCGGTCAAAATAATGTTAAGATGAAAAAGATAATAATAGAGAGAAGAAAGAATAATAAGAGAGAGAATAAGAGGAAAAAAAAAAGATAATTTTAGGATAATTCAATCTTCATGCACTGAATGGCATGAATATGATTTAATAAAGTTTAAACATAATTTATCTTGCTTGACCACACATTTAATGGAACTTATTTCAAGCATTTAGTTTATACTATCCAAAATGAATAACTTAATGAATAATTGTAATATAAAAAATATAAATAATTTAAAATGATGAATCTAAAAATGAGTCAATCATTTATTTTATTTTTGTAAGCTTTTAATTTTCCTTAACATAGTAATTCCTAAAAAAATTTCCACTCAGTCCATGTCTCAGAGCTTTAGCATTCTGATATAACTAAAGAATTAGGAGTTGAAGAATTTTTTCTTGCACACTTGAATTTAGCTTGATTAGGAAACACCCCAAATCATGTGTTTGTTATCATCAAAATCAATCTCATATGAGATTGGGGTCATAAAGTCAACAAAATCAGCTCCCATAGATAATGAAGAAGTTAAATCTACTATCATCAGTTAGAAGCGTCAGTCTAAAAATGATTGGCCAATGGATGATGACATGGATGATCAACCTTTGTGGGAACATGAAGATCTCCCAACCAATGAAGAACTGCAAAGTTCAGACCTCCAAAATGATGAAGATGTTGTTCACATAGAGGTCGAGATCATTCGTATGGTTGACACTCACCTACAAAAAAAATGTGGTGTTTGAACAGCAAAGCAAGTAGAATTAATAAGGAAGACCCAAGTCACCGAGAGCCTAGAGGTGAGGCTCAAGTAGAAGTAGAAGTGACTGAAGAACTCATGGATATTGTATCAAGGCTAAAATAATAGATAGGTTCTCAACTCCAACGGAAGGACAAAAAAATTAATAAGTTCACCAACCACCTTAATGAAATGAATAGATTGATGAAAGAATTATTTGGTCAACTTAACCTTATAGCAATGGAAACATAGTGGATACCTTCAAGGCATCTACCAAAGAAAAATAATACAATAGTGAAGAATGAGGATGTACAAAATGCTCCACTCAATTTACCAGTAACTGCGGCACCGAGACAGGAATTTCTAAGAGAAGCCATACCAAACCCTCATCAGGAAGCTGATGTTATCACCAAATTCCAAGTGGAAGACCTCATTAACCAAAAGGTTAAAGCAATGATAGCCTTAGAAATTGTTGAGCAACTTGTAAGAAAAGGATGACCATATCCAACCGAGTACAATTAAGTATAGTACCCTAAAGGATACATCATGTTGAAGTTCAATACCTTCTCAAGCACAAAAAATCACTGAAAACACTTAGCTCAATTTAAAACATCATGCAAAAATACCAGTGGAAATGATGCTTTGTTGCTACTCAAATTATCAACCCATATTAATTGAATGGTATCTTTGAGTTACTAATGACTTAGTAAAAATATTCACTAAGCTAGAGGCACTCTTCATTAAGAGATTTGTTGGCACAACAAAGAATGTAATAATTGCATATCCCACCTTTGAAAAAAAAGGAAAAAATAGGAGAGTGTCACTAAATATATCACCAGATGGTAGAACCTAAGCATGAGATGTGATCAATAGCTCACAAAAAGCATGCAATGGAACTCCTCATGGGAAATATTGATAATTAAATGACCCCATACCTTGCCAAGGAAACAATTAATACATCCCAAGAATTATTAGATCATGTAGCCAAGTTTGAAAGGTTGCCCAAGCAAAAAGGGCTTAATTTAGGTTATAATAATAACTCTACTAGAAGAGGAAAGCAGCCCAAGTTGAAAGAGTCTAAAAAGAATGGTGTGAATATAATATTTACATTTACAGTGGATAAAAAGGGAAATGGAGGAGTATCAACTTTGCGACCCATCACAAAGTTGATAGAGGAAAAGAATAGAGTACCAACCCTCCAAGAGAAGATGGCTAAGTAGTACTCATTTAAAAGAGAATGTACTGCTAAGATTTTTAAACATGCCCTAAAGTTTGGATTATAGCTGCTAGAGCTACGTCGACTAGATCAAGTATACAAGGTCAATGTTATGAACTTAATGTAACACACTTGAAACAAATCTTTGAAAATATTTGCACAAAATTAAATGATAATTTCAAAGTGAAAACATAAAAACAACTTACTACAAAGTTCTTAGAACAAATTAACTTTTAAAATTAATTTCTCAAAGTAGAAATAAAAAAATCTATAAAGTGAAACCTTTAAGCAACAAACAATTGTTAAAGCCTTTTAAGAAAACGATCTTGCAAAGTTACAACACAAATTGATAATATGAACAAGTCAAAACCTTTGGAATAATGAATGAATAACTCAGAAAAATTCTATAACAATGTAAAACCAATTCTTTTTAATCAACACTAAAGCATCTAAATTAAGATCACAAATGATTAAGGTAAGTTGAGACACTCTTAATCAAATCCTTTGAATATATGAAATTATGAGCATAGGACTTGATGTAGGATTTTCCAAAGCCTGAAGTTTGGTTGAAGAAGTAGAATAAAATCTCCCCTTGAGAATGGTTGAAGATGTGAACAGAGAAGGAGTGTGCATACCAAGATTGAATTTGCAAGGATTCAACCTAGTGGTGGAGTTTGCAAGAGAAATAATTTATGAAGGCAACTCCTTAAATAGAGTTTTTCCCATACATATTGTGGCCAAATAAAGAGGAAAATAGAGAAAAATTAGTGGAAAATACTTAAGGAAAGAGTTTTATTTTAAAAATTAAATCATATGGTATAAAATTTGAATTTAATTAAATTTAAATCCAAAGGCTCTAACCATGAACGAGGACATAAATAATTTGAATGCTCTTAACATAATTAAAGCAAGCCTTAATTAATTAATTGTTCAATTAAGAATGAGATTAAAAATAGTTTAAATTTTAAATAAATTAGAAATAAAGTAAGCATGGGGAAACCAAAACATTCCAAATGGGATTCAATCAAGAGTTGATGAATGATATATGAAGGATTAAACTAATTAACTAAAAAGGGATTAATGAAGAAAGCTATGTGAATAAATTCAAAATAAAATAAATCAAAATAATCCAAACATAAATTAGATCCCAATTAATGTAAATCAATCAATTAGAAATTAATAGAGATTAAGTAAAATGGATTTGAAATATAAACATAATTTAAATTGAATAAAATATTAAAAAATGTGGGTCGACCAAAAAGATTTCCATAAGTAAGAGATTAAAACAAAAAATTGTAATTAATTAAAGGTCACTTGAATTCAAATTAAACTAAATTAATTCAAATAAAGTCAAATTTAATTAATCAAAGCACAATAGTGGCACCAAATCATGCTAAAATAATATATAATTTTTTTGGAAAAAAATTAAGTCAACAATCTTACTTAAATTTAAATAAACTTGAAATTTCATAAATCATTTAAGAAAAAAAATGTTATGGAGATAAATTAAATAAATCACACCAAACTTTTCGTGCTAAAACAGTTAAAAATTCAGCCATGCATGAGGGGTTTTGAAAATCAAATGAAATTATTAATATAAGAGAAAAAGAATAATAAGAGAGAGAAATGAATAATTTGGATAATTTAATAAGCCATGCCACCTGTTAAAATAAATGATAAAAATTAATATAAGCATGGAAATTAATTAATGGAGTGATAAATTAACAAAAACTTAATTTTATATGCAATGGATAAAAGTTAATTAATTGAAGAAGTCAAATTATACAAAAAGGATAATTTCATGAATATTGAAAAAATAATGCAAATTAATTATGAAACATTGTTCAAAAGTCAAGATAAATGAGATTATTTTAGCAATTATTTTTATGTTTTGATCTCTTATTTATTTTATTTTATAATTCATATAGAAATTCTCAAATTTCTTTAATCCAAACTACTTTGACTATCCTGATCTGACGAAAAAATTGAGTCTTATAAGTTTCCAAAAACACTTGAATTAAACCATTAGCATCATTACCATCAAAATTAAGTAGTTATATAATGGTGATCATGGAGTCAACACTCATCTCTACCTAATACCACTCAAATGATATAAATCATACAAGAGGAGTGTGTGTGTGTGTGTGAGGAGGGGTGGGGTGGGTAGTGTTTATTGCTTTGCTCTGCAACTACCTCCTTTTTGTGTCAACTACCTCCTTCTCACAAACTCCTTTTGCTTCTCCACTTTATTGAGCTCCTCAACCAAACTTTTCAAATGCCAACACTCTTCAATTTTTTGGACATGATCCTGATGATAAGTGTAATACCATAATGGATCTAAGGGTGCTCCATTAGTCCTCATTGTAGTTGGACAACTAAAGTAACCTATTTAGATGTCTTTAAAAAACTCAGTCATTGATACTCGTAGGGTGGTAATTACTAGCAAGTTCTATGACTGGTACTCGATTTAACAATGTTGAGTATGTTGCAGGGTACAATGTGTAGAAGCACTTGCCTAATTTCATGTCTCTACACTTGATCTCTCTTGGGATGAATTCATATGATTCTTTCTCTTTTCTATAATCTATGTATATGGAGCCTCTCATTTGATAATCACTAAAGTGGTAATGTCTTAGATAAGCTACCCTAATAATTTACCTTTGAGCATTGGGTGACTTTATTATACTCATCACCATTTATATGGCTCTTAGCATTCTCTAATAGCTCTATTAAAGTCCTTGGTTGATGGAGACCAAGGCCATATTTGCATGGACCATTTTTGAGGGCCTAGGTGAATATGGCTTATGTTACCACTGGTTCCAACTTATTTACCTCCAACATCTCCCATTGGAGTAGGTAATAAACCTCTTTATAGCCTTTCCAATTACTTGCATCATCTATAATAAAGCTTTTAAATACTATAGTGGCTTCTAGACTCCAAAAAATTAAGTAGTAAACATCCCTTTTAAATTTAGAAAAGGATGTGATAACTCCCATAGGAAGATGTGAGAACAATCATAAGATTTACTCCTTAAAAGTAGTAAAGAAGAGTTGACACTTGAAATCATTACCTAAGTCTAGCATCAAGGTGGTAGACTCAAAATATACTATGTGGTAGGTGGGTTCAAGTTGACATTTATAGGTCTATAATTATGACACTTTAAACATTTTTGATAAACATGATTCAATGATCTCTTTAGAGAATACATTTATAATGGTGACATTATTTATTCTCCTGTTAGTAACATTCTCATTACACAGGTGATAAGACTTACCATTGATACTAAGCATCATCATTAAAGCTAGATTATGTTGTCTAATATGGTGAATAGCTGAATTTGAAAAACCATTCCATTTATTTTGCTTTTGGTACTTCATGTTGCATCTTGTCCATGAAATCTTAGACTAAACAAGTAATAATACCATCTCCTATAAATATTCTTGAGTGGAAATCTGTTACATCTTTGACTCCATAGTGATTAAGTTATTCAGTGTAGGTTATCCCACTTTATTGAGTGCTCAACTTCTTATTCTCAACATTAGTCAACACTCATTGCACTTGAAAGGATGTTGAATCCCAATATATCTATGGAGATGATGGAAAACCTTACTAGTGACTCATCAAGAGTTGGATTGGGTGATATAGGACAAGAAATGCAACAAATAACAAGTAATAAAATGGATAACAAAAATAAAAGCCCTAATGTAACACTAAAAATAAGAATCTCTTCACTAAGAATGTTAGTACATAGAGCTATGCCACAAAAGTTTTAAAAGCGGGATCCCCTTTAAGATCCTATTCTCTTCCTTATATATGGATAAATGATGATTACAAGTACGAAAATGATAGGTTGGTTACAAATATGGAAGTTATAATAAACATAGCAACTGTACAAACCATATTCAAATATAATTGGTGTAGCTATTGCAAGATATTGCACTTACCCTATATTTGGAGTTTGGTCGAGTAAGTGATGCTTAGTGGTGACTCTTTTGGAAGTACTCCTCTATGATAAACAAATGTGGATGTAGTAGTTGATCATTTTTGGTGAGTCCTCTTGTAGACATCGCTATGCTTCTTTTGGTTAACTTGGATGATGAGGCGGTGAGTGTTCCAAACATCAACAATGTCTCTTTAGTTGTGATGTTTGCATTCTTGCTTTCATGTTTGTCCTCCATTCTATATCTTCTCTTTTGGTGAGTCCTCACTAACCTTGTGTGTGTGTGGAACACATTAGGAAAGTTAGCTAGTCTATAATATATGGAGTCCACACAAGCATTTATATTAAGCCATAATGGTAAAAGTTTATGGTTTGAGATATTTTTATCTACCAATCATAAATTTAGAAGAAATAAAGAGACATTCATGAAGAATAGTGTTGAGAAGATTACTCCATGACTATGATAGATTTTAGATTACTAATGAGATAGGTTGCAATCAATACCAAAATTATGAAGTTTCCTATTTTATTATTAATTAAATTACCATAGTTCTAAGATTTATTTTATTTGAGAACTAATTTAACACACCATAAATTAGATGTGAGGCAGATTAAGAATAATTTCTCTGATAATATCTTCAATATTATAATGAACATAAACTAAAAAATAAATTATGATTTTAAGGAAAAATGGACTTGTAATGACATTGTAAAAGATGGGGGTGAGAGGTAGTTAAAACAAATAGTGGGAGAATCCTAAAGTCCAAAGCAAATATATGCTTATGGTGGAGCAAGGAAAAGTTGTGTACAAGTGGGTCTTGTTTCTAAAGATACTGCATGGGTACTCATCGAATTTATCATTGTGTTAATATCAAGTTAAGCAATTATTTAGGTTGAAGAACCATGATAGCCATATCATCCTGGATTGTCTACTAACAATTGCATTGAACATATTACTAGTTGGAATTTATAATCCATTAACAAAATTGAGCATTCTTTTAAGATTTATGCTCAACATGACTAAATACGAATTCATTGATATAATGCAAGAATAACATTATAGTGGTATTACATAAATTAGAGTGTATCTTCTTTCTAATGCATCTTCCTTATGAGATAGGAGTTTTAATGTCATGCTTGATATTGTTGGATGTACTCATTTGAAAGGTAAATGGGTTACTAGTGCTATGTACCTAATTAAAATTTTGTTTATGTAATCTTGCTAATTTATAAATAAGTTTAAAGAATTTTTTTAAAAAAATAAGAGAACTATGAATAACAAAGCACACTTAGAAGGATCTATTTACAAATATTACATACATAAGAAACTACTCTTTTTTACACACTACTTCAATCCAAACATATAATATGGTCATACTAGAGCTCCTCTTAATGAAAATATCAACAATGAGAACATTGGTTAGTCTTCATTATCAAATTTTCAAGGAAATGGTAAAGATTTAGGCATATAATGATATTTATTTGATTAGGAACTAACTATAGCAATATTATACATTCTACTTAAATGTTAAAAAGTCTAGTCCTTCCAAGAGTAAGTAACCACACTCTGAATAATATATTATAGAAACTCTAGGATCGCTAAATTTATTTAGTATTTATTTACATATTATTTGTCAGCATATTAGGATATCCGATAGTGCAACGATCAATATGCATAGTAAAGAGCAATATTTAATTTGGTTTAAGTCCTATGTAAGTTTGATTTGACAAAAAAATTAGTTTTAATATAATATAGTAAAGTAAGTTGTTTAATGTAATAATGCACATTTAGGTTAGTTATCCACTTAATGGAGTTAGAAACCATGATTTACATGACTTGGCTTAGGAACTAATGAGATTTGCCAAGATGTAGCCTATATTTGTGATTAATGATTTTAAATTCCATATTAGTTCATGGACAAAAAGGGAGAAAAATAAATAATAATGAAGTGTGTAAAAGTGAACAGTCTTGTAGAGGATGAAGGGGACCATTATGGTGTCATGCATAAGATAGTGTAGTTATAATAACATGAAGGGGACCATTATTAAATGTAGCTCATATACTCATGTAGGACCATCAATAGCTATTGAGTTAAGACATTAAAATGGAACTTGTATACTTGAAGTAAACTTTAGAGTAGTTTGCACCCACTCAAAGAGAAACCAACAATTCAACATGAGAACTCACTCTTTTTGAATCAACTGTAAACTCCCATCATAGCATAAGAGATGACAACTCTCTAATGATTCACTAAGTTGATAAGTAGGACTCAATGATTGATCATTGACTCAGATCTAAAGATTAATATTATAACCTAAGAGAATGAACTCACCACTTTCTTAAGTACTCAACCTATTGTAGATTCCAACTCACCTCGAAGAGATATGGGGGCAACCACTTTAGGATTACTTAACAAGAGCCTCTAACTTGGTGCAAGTTGATGACATCTCACCTTTAAGCAATGGGTGACTTTATTATACTCTTCACTATTTATATGGCTATTAGTGAGCTCCAATAGCTCTATTATAGTCCTTGGATGATGGAGACCAAGGCATGTTTGCATGGACCTTCCTTGAGGGCCTAGGCGAGTATGGCTTATGTTACCGCTAGTTCTATGTTATTTACCTCCAACATCTTTCTTTAAAAGTAAGTAATGGACCTATTTATAGCCTTTCCAAGCACTTCCTTCATCTATAATAAAGCTTATAAATACTATAGTGTATTCTAGACTCTACAAAATTAAGTAATAAACATTCCATTTAAATTTAAAAAAAGATGTGATAACTTCCATAAGAAGATGTGAGAATAATAATAAGATTGACTCTTTAAAAGCTGTAAAGAAGAGTTAACACTTTAGAGCATTACCTAAGTTTAACATCAAGGTGGTAGACTCAAAATATGCTATGTGGTAGGTAATAATTAATTTGACTTTTACAAGTCTATAATTCTGACACTTTAAACTTTTTGATAGACATGTTTCGATGATATATTTAGAGAACACATTTGTTAGGGTGACATCCTTTATTCTCCTTTTAGTAACATTCTCATTACTCTAGTGATAAGACTCACCATCAATACTAAGAGTTGAACTAGGTGAGATAAGACAAGAAATGCAGCAAATAATAAGTAATAGAAGGGATAACAAAAATAAAAGCCCTAATGTAACACTAAAAATGAGAATCTCTTCACTAAGAATGCTATTATAGAGAGTAATGCCATAAAAGTTTTAAAAGAGAGCCCCTTTAAGATCTCATTCCTCTTTTATATATGGATTAAATATGATTACATGTATGAAAATTATAGGATAGCTACAAATATGGAAGTTATAATTAATATGACAACTATAAAGACCATATTCAAATGTTATTAGTGTAGCTATTGCATGTTATTGCAGTCACCCTATATTTGGAGTTTTGGCAAGTAAGTGATGATTAATGGTCAATCTTTTGGAAGTAATCCTTTGTGTTAAACAAATAAGGATGTGGTAGTTGATCATTTAGGGTGAGTCCTCTTGTAGTGATCACTATGCTTCTTTTGGTGAACATTGATGATGAGGTGGTTAGGGTTTCAAACATTAGCATTGTCTCTTTAGTTGTGATTTTAGTGTTCTTTCTTGCATGTTTGTCCTCCTTACTACTGCATTCTCTTTTGGTGAGTCCTTATAGACCATGTGTACATGGAACACATTAGGGAAGTTGGTTGGCCTATAATATATGGAGTCCACACAAGCATTTATGTTGAGCTATGATAGTAAAAAATTATGGTTTAACTATCATTGAATTTTTTTACTTACCAATCATACATTTAGAAGATTAAAGAGACATTTATGAAGAATAGAATTGAGAAGAAAACTCCACCACTATGACTGACTAAAGATGGCTAATGACAGAGGTTGTACTCAATACAAAAAATTATGAAGTTTCCTACTCTATTAGTAATTAAATTATCACATTTTAGGAATTATTATATTTGAGAACCAATTTAATACACCATAAATTAGATGTGATGCACATTAAGAATAGTTTCTTTGATAATATCTTCAATTTTGTAATGAACATTAAATTGAAAATACAATATGATTTTAAGGCAAAATGGACTTGCAATAGTACTATAAAAATGGGGAGGTAGTTAAAATAGATAGTGGGAGAATCTTGAATCCCATAAAAAATATATGGTTACAATGGAGAAAGAAAAAACTATGTACAAGTGGTGTCCAATTTTTAAAGATACTAGATGGGTACTCATCTAATTTATCATTATGTGTTACTATCAAGTTAAGCAATTATTTAGGTTGAAGAACCATGACAACCATATCATCATGGAGTGTCTACTAACAATTGCATTCAACATATTACTAGAGGAAATTTAGACTCCATTAACAAAGTTGAGCATTTTTTAATGATTTATGCTCAACATGCCTAAATTTGAAATCAGTGACATAATGCAAAAATAACATTACAATAGCATTATGTAAATTTGAGTGTATCTTCTTTCTAAGGCATTTTCCTTATGAAGTAGGAGTTTGAAGGTCATGTTTGATATTGTTGGATGTACTCATTTGAATGGTAAATAGGTTATAGTATTATATTCCTAATTAAATTTTTGTTTGTATAATCTTGATATTTCATAAATTAGTTTATAGAATTTTAAAAAAAAGAAGAGTTATAGAAATAGTCTAGTTGTAATATCATGAGAAGTATAAGAGAGCATTGATCTTATTCAATTGTGTGCATGAACTACATGAAATAATTGAAAAAAAAAGAATTAAGAGATATGTAAAGTATGATCCATTTGTAAGGATATTATGAGGTATCTAACCAAAATATTAGAAAATATGGAGTGGTTCATTGTAATAAAAACTAATCCAAAAGGTAGAATTAAAATTATAAATTTTATTGAAGTCCTTCATTTGTGGGAGGAAACTTTTAGATTTTCACAGTCTATTCTTGATATTGATTAGATGGATAGTTTGGTTGATATAATTTTTTTTGAATAAAGATGCCTTTGATGATGAAGCTGAAGAAAATGAAGATGAGGATAATGAAGAGTTATAGACTTTTGATTAGGAGTTGAGAAAGAAACTGAGTGAGTTACTCAAGTAGGTATAACTTTACCATTTTACAATTTTTATATTATGTTGTAACATGTTATAACATTTTTTTATTCATCACTTGTAGGTGACTTCTAGAGATGGAGATGATCTACCTTGATAATCTTGTTTTTATTATGTTTAACAGAAGAAGAAGAAGATTGCTATTGGTCGATGTTATGGGGAAAATTTATGACACTATATATAATTTTAAGAATTTATTATTTAAAAAATAAAATTCATCATTAAATAATAAACATATTATCTCAAAAGAAAAACATGTTATTCTATAATGGGTTTAATCACTTAAACAAAGACTCCTAAGGATAATGGGTATTTTTCAATATTCCATAAATTCTTTGCTTGAACTACATAAAAAAGTAGATTAAGGTTTATTTTATAGTTGGATTGTAGTTCCCTATAAGGGCAAGCCCTTATAATTAATTACATCTTAGGAATGAGGATCTCTTCTTGAGATTTCTCTCGATTAAAAAAATAGGCTCTTATTTCTATGAATTTCAATGTTGATTCCAAAGGATAGTTAAATTAGAATATCAAAAGGGATCATTTCAAAGGAGGAATAGTTTTTTTAGGCTAATTAGGGCAAACTATGAAATGACTATAGATATTAAGATGACTAGTAGGCATTTCAACTATCCTATCAATGGGATTTATATTTTTGAGATTAAATTTAATTGGGTTTGAATTTGTTATTTTATTAGAAATCTAGGACTTACATTCTAGCAGCACAAGACTACAAAAATACTTAGGGTTGATGACTTATTCCTAGAAGGATTCTTTAGAACCTAAGTTTATAATAACTTTTGACTCTCATCAGAGGATCGACCTAGTTTAAATTTTCAGAATTATTGGGTCTTTCTTTCACTTGAGAAAAGAACATATCCCTAACTCTTCTGGACTTATAACCCACCTAAAAAAGCTACCAGCTAACACCACCTAAGCGAATTTTAAATCTATGATGTCAGCCTTTTGTATGCAAGATGGCTAGGCTGTTACATTTTAGAAAAGAATCTAGAAACATAAACTAACTCCCTAATTCCTAGGATCATGTCAGGTATGATATGCTCCTAATGAATGCAACAAATTTTAGGTTTTAAAAGTTTTGACTCATAATTCATTTAAGGCCTTCAGGTATGTTGTTTATGTCTAAATGACATGTAATTAAAAGTGGTAATGGGCCAAATCAATAAAAGAAGGAAGACTTCTACCAAAAAGTGGTCATCATCAAAGGTCAGATGCCCCTTAAGTCCAATGGGTGAAGCACTAAATTCATGGAGTTAGAATAATATGCTAGTATGGTTAAAAAAACTAGTTGTTTCTAGTTGCTTTTAAATTATTCCTAAGTCTTTAATTTATGTGAGAAGTTTTAAGTTTCTTTACTTTTGTTTAAGATATTTAGATTTAAATTGGATAGAAAATTTATTCTCATATGAGCATAATGTCCATGCATTAATCACAGAAAGCACAACATAAAAAAAAACTTAGAAAAGCAGGTTGATTCTATTATGCACCCAAAATAAATCAAGCCAAATTTAAATTAAAGAAATAGGCCATTGTGGCTGAGTACCACTGTACACCTTGGAAGAAAGACAAAAATGGGCAGCTGAGCTCTTCCCTTATACAACCCAACATAGAACTAAAGTCTAGATCTATAGGTCTTTTTCTATGATCATCTCCTTCTTTAGGGACCTCCATGGACTTCATAGGGAACCACCAGCTAGTAGGGTCAACTCATGCTATTCCTAGACCCCATATATCCTAACATAATTCTAAGGTTAAATTACATTTAAAATTTCAAAAATAAATTTCTAAGCACAGTAAAATAAATATTAAGAAATGTAAACAACATACCAGTAATTATATTTGCAAACATATAGACTTAGCATTAGCTACTTGCTAAGCCCTCTTGTCCTATTGGGCTATGCTTAGGGACATAAGCATACCTACAAGAAGATATCATTTATCTATTTTTATTACAACAATCCATTTTAGCATAACCCCCTGTAAAAAAATATTGTTAGTCAAAAAGGAATGTCATAGCATCTAGACTAGTGGGTAAATAATCCTAACCATTCAATCTAAAATAGTACACCATAAAAAAACATTTCACATCACATCATAGAATATCATAGAACATCAACCTAACATAAGCCTAGGGTTGGTGACCTAATAATCTAGTGTGTGTGAAAAAAAAGGGCTTATGTGGTATGATTTTACTAGGCCTTTTAGATATGAGCTTTTATATATCAAGGTTTATTTAATTCACCATGGGGTGGTTTCAATTTAAATGATTTAATTGATTTGTGATTTTTTTTCATTTTTAGATTTAATTTATGTTGAAGTGAAATTTAAGTTTTCCAGAATGAAGAGTAAAATAAGTTTCATTTTGGGTGGAACCCATTTTATTCAACATCCTAATTTCTAATAAAATGACATTTTCACCCTAAGGTGAAGATTCATTCTAAAAGGTCAAAATTAAGATTTAAATGTCTTAATTAACCTTTTTTTTTAATTTTTTAAGTTGGATTTGGTTTAATTAAAGTTTTTATTTTATTTTTTTAATTTAATTATGCTTTAATTTTCTTTTCTTTTCTTTTAATTTGATTAAATACTTCTTGATTTGATTTACTGTCAAATGATTTGATTCATTCAACTTTAGTTTTCCTTTTTGTTTTGATTAAATGTTTAGTTCATTTCATGTGTTTGAATTGCTCAATTTGTTTGATTTTAGTTGAATAAATTTCATTCATTAATTTAATGTTTATTTCCTTCAAATGATTTGATTCAAGTGATTATATTTATTCAATTTATTTATACCATTAAGGTTTATGGTCATTTAATTTATTTGAATTTAACTTGATTCATTTAAATTGGTATTTTGATTCATTCTTAGTTTATGTTTTGGTTTCATTATGTGTTAAGATCTCATTAATTAATTCAATCCTTTTAAATTAAAATTTGTTTATCAATTCATAACCTAGAAAACTTAGGCTATTTTGGGCACCAAACGTAACTTAGGCCATTTCAAGTTCCCAAATTGTTTTAAGTTTAATTGATTTGGTTAATCACTTTCATTTGCATTTGGAATTTTATTATTCATTAACTTAAATGGACTTAAGAATTTTTCCTTATGTGAATTTGGAATTCAAAGATTAACTAGTTTTGGCTAACTAATTAATTGATTCATCATGAGTTTAATAAGTGATTAACTTAAGGCTTAATTTTTTTTATTTTCTTTCATTTCATTAAACCTTGAGTATATGATTAATCAAATCATTTAACTTTAGAGGGTTGGAAAATTTTCTTAAGTGTTCTGATATTAGTGAAAATGTTTTAGGTTAATTTTATGAATTTTTATAATTTTTATGATTTTCTAATTTAATATTTCATTTATATTAACCTAGAGACTTCGAAATTCAATAATTTCCAATCTTGAGGTCAATTGGATTTGAAATTTTTATGGCAAGTGGGGTTCCTTGCCAATTTGAGTTTCCTAAATTTTTACTTTAATCACATTTGTAATTTGGAATTAGTTAATATTTTAATTATTTAAATAAAACTAAAATTAAGCCTAAATTAGGAGGAATTAATTACGAGCTCTATTTTTATTAAATTCCTCTCTAGAACATTCATCCATGGAGGGTTTATTTAAAATTTTTAGATTTTCAGTTGATATATTATGTAATTTAACACCATTTAATTGAATTAATTAATTAAATTAACTAACAAATTAAGCCATTTTATGGTTTACTAGATTTCATAGAGTTTTAATGAAATGTTTAGGTTCATTATGATTTAAGGTTCTGATTTGAATTATTTTCATAAATTTTCATGATTTTTCAAATTTAAAATTAATTTATTTCATTAAAATTAGGGTTTAAGGTTAAAAATTCTATAACTTTTTATTTACTTTATAATAAATCATGAAAATTTTCCCTATGGTGTGTTTTAACCATAATTTATTTCAGAAGTTTCAAATTAATTAGATGAGTGGTTTGAGTTTAAATTAAGTTTGATTATTTTTATTTAAACCCAAATGAACAAAAATTAGCCAACATTAATTGGGGATTTTGAGTTAAATAGATTCCACTCACTAAGATGAATCCATAAAGCCCTTATTTGCATTTTTTGGATATGTACTTATTTTTTATGATATTTTGAAGTTTTTGGTGATTTTTTAATGTGTAATGCCATGTGGTTGCACTTTACACGTGTGATGCTTGATTTGACTAGCTGGATCCACGCAGATCCAGCTTAGATGGCGGCAAGGATGCAAGATTCATCATGGCCATCTGATCTTTGATTAGACAGTTAAGATCTTGCTCGCATTTCCTTAAGAGTATTAAATAGGATTGTGCAGCTAGACCTCAGCCATCTATTCCTAATAGAAGGAATGCACGATGAAGATTTCTCACGTGTTATCACCAGTGAGAAGTGCGGACCGTCTGCATTTCAAGGCCAAATTCTGGTGATCTAGACTATGATTTCTTACAATTTTTGGTTGCAAATCGATCAAGAGTCAATTTGTAACCATTTAACTAGCTTGAACTTACTTAAGATCAAGTTGACTTCACAAAGGACCAAACCAAAATTCTTTGGAGATCAGCTTTAGAGCATACCTCACGGACATCATTCTTCAGTGATGGGGATGTTATGTACACCTTCGTGGGGCAAACCATTGAGAGATGTTTCACACCTTGCCTCTTCATGGATTACCGTGGAACTAAGCTCTGCCCATTTTTCATTGGGTTTAGTTTTTTTTCAGCTCGTGCCCAGTGTGGTTATCGGGTATGTACTTGATCGTGTTTGATTCCACCTCTATAATGTTTTTGGAGAGTCAATTACAATAAAAGGATGCTCTTACCTCATTTCTCTATTTGGAAATCTTCATTGCCATTGGCTTTGGCCGAATTTTGGCCTGCCAGTGGCAAAAGGCTCAAGTAAGGGGTCACATGAGATCCTCTTCACATAAGGAGTGTATAGAGAGGATTAAGTTCATGAAAGGGGGATTCTTCCTTATTTTCCACATATAACTGAGAGAACATATGCAAAGCTTTATATGGCTGGAATCTAGCCATAGGTGGTGAGGGCCTCAGCTAAGTCCTTTCCTTCCTTGTGAGTGTGTTTGGATGCATACCTTGAAGGGAGGAAGCCTCCTCGTCTTTTTTTTTTTTGCCTTGACCGTGAGCCATCTCTTTTTGTTCATGGAGGAAGCCAAGTTTCCTTTGCTATGGTGATGGCCACCCTTAGAGGCTAGCTTCAAGGAGGAGTCAACTGATTGGAGAAAGTAAAAAATTAGTGGTGGTGAAGAAGTTGATGATGTATGTAAGAGAGGAAATTAGATTTTTCTTATAGATTCCCACCTTCTTTCCATGGTTACATCTCATCTCCTTATGACTTCATCTCATGTGGCACTTCCATGATTTTTGGCATCACCATCACATCTCTTTAGGTTGGTGGTTGGTTGGCCAAATCAAACTAAGGTGAATCTTCAGTTGAACTCAAGTCCACTTGAGTTGGATTTGAAGATAGGACCTAATTCATGTAATTTAGATTTAATTTAATTTAAAATGTTTAAATTGTGTTTATTTTTATTGAGGGTTTTAGGTTTGAGTTTAAAACATTATTGATTGTCCAATGGATAATTAAGAATTCAATTAGCCCATGCCATATGAGAGTTTAATTTAATTTCATCATAATTTGACCCATTTTGAATTAAATGGGTTAAATTAAGTCTAATTGAGTCAAGTGACCAATTTGACTCAATCTAAGTATGTTTAGACCAAAATCATGTTTATTCACATGTGTGAGATGATTTGGAATGATTAATTTCATTTGATTTGGAATTGAATTCAATTTTGACCAATTTGACCCAAATTGGGCTTAATGGGTTAGGTTGCATTCATTTGGGTCAAATGACCAAATTGGTCAAATAAGGCCCAATGATTGGTTGGTTTGTGTTTAATAATGTTTTTCAAATGATTTTGAACAATCAATTCAATTTGATTTTAATTTAGTTTGGATTTAAGCTCAATAAGGCTCATTTAAGGCCATTTAGATCATATGGTCTAATTAGTCTAATTAAAGCCTTAATGAATTTATATTTATTTAATTCATGTTTAAATATGTTTATTTATCATTTAACTCATTTGAAATGAATTTATTTGATCAAATTTTGGTGGGTTGGCCTTTGATTTGGTGGGACCCACATAAGTCAAACCTATGTTAAATGAGTTAAACACTTTTGGACCTTGATTTGGATTTAGATTTATTCATGCTTTTAATTTTATTTCATGGTTTTATTTGATTTAGATTTAGATTTTTTTTATTTAGTTTGGATTTATTGAAGTTTAAATGACTGTAAGGGTTAAATAGGATAATTAGATTAATTACCTTATTCACCTTAATTTAAATTCAAGTGTCTTTTTATTTTCAATTTCTATAGGCTTGTATTTGAATTTGTTCTAGGTCTATCCAATATTTTTGAGTTATATTAGATCTTAGAAAGGTGCATTAGATCACTAAATGAAGTGTTCTATGTAATTAATTAGGAGCTTCCTAATCTAAGATTAGGTATCCTAATCACTAACTTTGAAAGTAATTGTGGGGAAAATTTATGACACCACATAGAGTTTTAGAATTTCTTATTTGGATGATCAAATATTTCATTAAGGGATAAACATATTTTCTCTAAAGATAAGCATGTTATCTATAATTGATTCAATCATTTAATAAAAGACTCCTATGGCTAATGGGCCTTTCGTGTCCTAGAGAGTTTTCCCCTAAACTACATTGTAGGTAGAACATGATTTATTTTAAACTGGGTTCATGGTTCCCTATAGAGGCAATCCCTTATAGCTAATTACATTTTAAGAAGGATCTCTTCTTACGAATATTCTCGATTAAAGAAATGAGTTGTTATTTTTAAGGATTTCTAAGTTGGTTTTGTAGGATTGATTTTTGGAATTTCAATTGGGAGTAGTTCAAAGTGGAGAGAGTTAGTTTTAGAATTCAAATGGGATGAAGTAGGAAATGCCTATAGATACTGGGATGCCCAGTAGACATTTTAACAATCCTATAATTGGGCTTTAACTTTGGGGATTTAATTTAGATTTTGAGTTGACATTTTCTTAGAAGTCTAGGACTTAAATTCTAGTAGCACAAAACTGCAGAAATGCCTAGGATTGAAAACTTATTCCTAAAAAGGATGCTTTAAAACATAGTCTATAGGTGCTTCTAACACATGTCAGATGCTCAACCTCATTTCATTTTGAGAATTATCGGCCATTTCTCTCACTTGAGGGAACTAACATATCCCTGAGTCTTCTAGACTTATAATCCACCTAGAGGGGCTGCCAACTAACACCACCTAAGTGCATTTTAAATTCATGAATTAAAGATTTTTGGGCTATTATATCTTTAGGAAAGGAATCTATGAACCTAGATTAACTCCCTAAACCCTAGGATTATGTCGGGTATGAAATCCATCAAACTAATGCACAATTTTTCAAAATTTTAAATGTTTTGATTCAAAATTTTTTTTAGGTCTTGGGTGTGTATTTTTTATGCCTAATGCCATGCAATTAGAAATAGTTATGGGCCAAATCAATAATAGAAGGCAGGTTTCCCACAATGGTGGTCATCTTCATAGGTCAGATGCCCCTTATGTGCAATGGGTGAAGTGCCCATTCAAGGATTTAGAGCAATATGATTTCATGATTTCAAGACCTAATTATTTTCTAATTAATTTTTTGTTTTTCCTAAGGCTTTAGTTAATGTGAAGTTGCAATTTTTCTTTTATTTTTGTTTCAAATGTTTAGATTTAAGTTGTGTATAAAATTTAATTTTTCCTATGAGCCTAATCATCCAAGCATTCATTCACAAGAAAGCACAAAATAGAAAGAAACTCAAAAAAGTAGGTTGATTCTATTGCATACCAAACAAAAAAAAATCAAACCAATTTAATTTAAGAAAAAGGCTAATGTGGTCGTACCCTTTGTATATAAGAAAATGCAAACGTAGTCGGGCTCTTATACGGCCTAGAACTACAAGTCTAAATCTATGGGTTTTCTTTCCAAGCTAATCTCCTTCTTCAAAAACATTCATTGGGCTTCACAGGGGACCACTGCACCTATCTTCTAGTAGGATCTTGCTAATCTTAGACTCCATAGATCTTAAATTAATTCTAAGCTCAAATTTATATTTTGACTTCAAAATTAATCCTAAGCCCCACGAAATAAATGTCAGAAACATACAAACAACATGCATCAGTTATATTTCATAAACATACATGCTTAGCATTAGCTGCTTGCCAAGCCCACCTGTCTTATGACCTATGCTTAAGGACTTAAGTATACCTACAAGAAAATAACAATTTTAATTTATTTATGATACCAGTCTTTTCTTGCATAGCTCTCTAAAGAAAATAATGTTACATATAAAAAGAACATCCTATCATCTAGTATAGCGGGCAAACAATCCTAGACATGCAATCTAAAATAGCACACCACCAAAATATGTAAAGCACATCATATCACAATACGTCACAAAGAATCATAAAGAATCACAGAACGACCTAACCTAGGTCTCAAGTTTGTGACCTAATGATCTAGTGTGTGAAGAAAACAGACTTGTGTAGCAAGACTTTGCTAGGCCTTTGTTGTTTATGTTTCAATTTGGGGTTTTTGAATTTGTTTGAATTTTATCTTTTGGGTGCTTTCAATTCAAATGATTTAGTGATATATTTTCATTTTCATTTCATTTTTATTTGCTTAAAGTGAAGTTTAGGTTTTGAAAAATGAAGAGTAGAATGGATCCTAGTTTTGGGTGGAATCTATTCTATTCAACATCCTAACTCCCAACGAAATAAAATCTTAATCCTAAGATGATGATCCATCTCAAAGGTCTAACTAAGATACTTAAGTATATTAATTAATTCTTTTGATTTCTTTTAGATGGTTTGGGTTTGAATTTAGTTTGAATTTTTAGATTAATGCTTTCCTTTTGAAATTTGATTTTCCATTTCATTTCTTTTGTTTCAATTTGATCGTCATTCTTGGTTTAGTTTATTCTTTTAATTTAATTTGGTTTGAATTATTTCATTTAATTTGATTTATTTCATTTGTTCCATTTGATTTGATTTGAAAAATGCTAACCTAAGCCACTTATGTTAATGTTTAATTATGTATTAAGATTGCATTCGTTTGATTAAGAGTTGATTAGCTTAGGATTTAATTAAACCTTAATATGATTTATCACTTTCCTTAACCCTTAAATATAAAAAATGATTAATTTCTTTGACTTAGGATGTTCAATTAGGAATAATTCAAGCTATTTCATGATTTAATGAATTTATGGATTTTCTTATCCATTATTTGATTAATATTGACCTAGAGATTTGGAAATTCAATAATTCCCAATACAAAGATCAATTGGATTGGAACTTTTTATGGCAAGTGGGGTTCCATGCGAGTTTCATGATTCAAAAGTTTCATCTTGATTAGATTCATAATTATAGTGTAATTAAGTTTTTATTATTTCATCAAAACCTAAATTAAACCTAATTTAATGAAAAATACTTGGGGATTTCATTTTTTTCAATGATTCCTCTCTTAAAGATATCTCCGAAGAGGGCTCATCCATAATTTTTTAAAATTTTTTGTTGATTTAGCATGTTTTAATTAACTTTTGGTTAATTATTTGAATTATTTAATTCAATTAATTCCTTAATTAACTAATTTTGTGATTTATTTAGTTTGAATGAGATTCATTAGTGTTTTTATGTTCATTAAAGTATATTAAATTGATTTTAGGTTATTTAATCCATTTTCAATAATTATTCCATTTTAAATTAATTTATTTAATTAAAATTGAGGTTTAGGATTTGAAATTTCATTTTTTATTAATTAGATTGTATTAATTCATGAACATTTTTCCTAAGGTGTGTTTTAACATCAATTTTAGTTCCCCAAAGTTCCATTTGAATTTAATTAATGGTTTGTGATTAATTAAGGTTTAATTAATTTCATTCAAAGCCAAATTAAGGCTAAATTACCCTTAATTAATTGGGGATTTTATTTTTAATGGATTTCTCTCATCAAGATGAATCCATAGAGCCTAAGTTTGCATTTTTTGGATTTGTATTTATTGTTTTATAAAATTATAAATTTTTTGTGATTTTTAATTAATTTTTATTTAGTTTTAAAAGGAATTCAGCCATTTTTATACTCAAGTTCTTAATGTTGCTCAGTCACAATGGCTAATTAAACCCTTGGAATGACTTTATCATATGCATATTACTTTGTAGAGTAAGAACTAACCAATATTACTTGGTCAAGCCCAATTGAATTTAATTCAAAGAGATGAGCAAACTCATTAATTAAATCTAATAGGTTAATAAGAATATAACTATACTAGTAATAAGCTTGATCATAAATGTGGATGATCTACTTATTAGAATTCTTCTTTCATACAAGTTTGATTAAGAGTGCATCAAGAGTGTTAATTCAACATATGTCTTATGGGTTTGAGGACAACAATAACCCTAAGAATTGGTTAAGTCTTCAAGGATTACTAAGTGAACATTACTAAGTCTATTAAAGAACAAAATTCATGCTACAATGCAATTAGCTATCAGATTGGTTCAAGGTTAATCAAGATCTAAAATGTTGTGTAAGATGATCTAAGTTATGTGTTTCTATAATAGGCCGGCTTACTTAAAAAAGGTAATCATCTTAACTCAAATGCATGCATAATAAGTATTATGGATTTCACAAGTGTTTTACTAGTTTTTGCTTTGGATTTTCATAGATGTTTATAATTTAAAATGACAAAATTAAGGTTTATACATGATATTTTAAGTTAATTTATATTGAAGGTGTTAATCCCATGAGCCATCATAGAATATTTTAAGTTTTTTATCATCACAAATATTTCTATTGAGTACTTATTTTCACTAATTAGTTGTGTGGGAGTCTATGATATGCTTTTCAATACAAAAATTACAATTAAGTAGCATAATGAAGATTAGTTGTTAGAGCATGAACAAAATTTACTTTCAAAATCTTGATTAAGAAATAGCCCATGAAGACTAAGATTGATGCCAAAAGATCCAAGTCAAGTCCAAATACTTTTGTTGACCTCATTTTTAGGATGAGCTCTCAACACCTCCATCTTAGGCTTAAGACTTCTCTTAGACCTTGAGTTCCTTAGTCTTAAGACACATCTAGTGAATAGTTGTACACTCTCCCCTAGCCCTAGAAGACTTAGAAGAGTTAGCCATAGGAATAGGTCATTCCTTAGGAGTGTTAAGAAAATCTCCTACCCTTTAGCTCAAACCATTCCTCACTTTCCTTCTCTCAAGTCAAACCCCAAATCAACTCTATTTGACTTTCTCAAACTCAAATCAATTCCATGAGTGAAATCGATGATTGAAATGTATGATTGAAACCGATGATCAAAAATTCATTGAAACTCCTAAGTTCAATTTTCCTAAGTCCTTAACCCTTTCTTAAGGACTTAGCCAAAACTATGATCTAAACCTACTCAAATCTTTGAGATTTTCTCATGATCCATTTCTATTCTCATTTATATTCACATATATAAATGAAATAAAAATTTAAACCCACCAAATCAAATTCAAAATTCCAAAATAATTAATGAAAATTTTCCTAAATTCCTTTAATTTTCCATTAAAGGACTTAGCTAAAATCAACTCCAAATCTTCAAACCCATTCAAAACCTTGGGATTTTCTCATTTCTTTTTGTATCCTCATTTATATTCTCATATATAAATGAAATATAAATATAACTCAATTCAATCAAAAGCAAAAATTAAATTCCAAATTAGAAATGCTTAAAAATCCATTAATATTTCATTAATGGATTCACCCTAAACTTTGATCAAACCACTTCAAACTCATGGGATTTTCTCAAAATATATTTGTATTCTCATTTATGTTCTCATATATAAATTAAATATAAATATAAATCAATCAAATCCAACTCAAAAAATTAATTTTCAAATTAAAAATCCAATTAAATCCTTTAAATTCCCTTTAATGGATTTAACTCCAAATCATGATTAACTCTTTCAAATTCTTGAAATTTTCTCATGATCAATTTATATTCACATATATAAATGAAATATAAATTCAAACAATCAAAACCAACTCCAAAGATCAAAACTCAAATCAAATCAAAATCAAATCTAAGCCTTTCAAGTCAAAACCTTGAACTTAGCCAAAATCAATTCAAATCAAGCCAAACTCTTGATTTCTTCTCATGGTTCAATCAATCCTATCCCTTCATATTCTTCCTTTGAATATGAGATTTTCAAATGGATCAAAATCCATTTGACTTCAAACCACTTGTAAATGGATTTATATTTCAATCATAAGTCCATATACAAGATCAATCAACTTCAAATAAAGTTTTGACCAAACCATTTGACCCACTTAGGCTCACTCAAAGTGACCTATAGTACTTATGAGCCAACTTTTGATCCTAACCAAATTGGATTGAACCAAACTCATATATCCCTCTCATCATGATCAACAATCATCATGGGATGATCAATCAATCAAATTAGGTCAAACCAAGTCAACACTTAACCTAAAATGAAACCAACATAAACAAAATCCACCATAGGACAAATTAATTGAAACCCTTGATCCAAGTTCGCTCATGACCTATGTTTGAACTTGACCAAGTCAACCTTTGAGCCTAACCTAGCCCATTTGGCCCACTTGACCCAAGTTGACCCATTTTGACCTAAAGAGCTAAAATGTGTCAAAACTTGATCTAAGATAAACTGATTGAAGCCAATGGGTCAAGTCCATTCCAAATCACTTGTGGAACTTGGCCAAAGCCTCAATTGGCCAACTAGACCCAACTTAGCTCAATTGACCTTAAACATGACATGTTGAGCCAAAATTGAACCTAATTCAAATTGATTGGAAACAAAGATACCAATCCACTTCATATGACCAACCAAACCTAAGCCCACCCTTGACCTAACCCAAATAGGTCAAATGGGGCAAATAGGTTAACTTGACCCTTTTGACCTAAATGGGTCATATAAGCCAAAACCTAATCTATACCAAATTGAACCAAATCAAAGGTACCAAAACATTTCAAATGGTCATATGAACTTGACCCAACCCTTGGTTTGACCCAATTTGACCAATTGGTCAACTTGACGTAAGTTGACCCATTTTGACATAAATGGGTCAGCATGAGCCAAACCCTATCAAATGGATTCTAAATCCATTGGAACATGGCCCAATCTATTTTCTCATCATACCAAACATATCCAAATTGAAAAATTAGCAAATTGACCATTCTACCCCTAGGCCATAAAACAAATTTTAGCCTAATCCATGGGTAATTTTGTCATGCCCTTTTTATATCACCATGATACCTTCCTAATAGCTCAAGGGGAACCAATGAAGAGTGGTGCACCCAACCCAATGAGTTTGGGTTAGCCCAAATGGACCCAAGGCCAAAATTGACCTCATGGGTCAAATTGGCTCATTCCAAATCCTCCTTCCATTTGATTTGAAGCACATGGAGGTTGGAAATCCACTCAAGGCCTCAAATCAACCATGTGCCAACTCCAAACAGCTCCAACAACCTCTCCAATATGATCAGTTGGATCAAAATGAGAAAGGTGGTGTCGGTAGTCCAATTGCCATACGGGGAGATATAATCCCCCTAATTCATTAAAAATAGGATTTTTCACACTCGATTGGAACCTAGGAAGCTTTAGCAAACATTAGAGAGCCTTCCTAAGGTCCCTAGAGAGATTTTGAAGCTTTCTTTTCTCAATTTTGCACAGTACAGAATAGGGGAGCTCGATCCAAAAGTGAACTTCTTCTACACTAAACCCCCTTCCAATTCCTCTTGCACATTTGATATAGGAGTAAAGTTGAGCCTGCTCAAGCTTTCCCTGATGTCCTAGAGGCAAGGGGGAGTTCAATTCAATCAAGGCCGCAAAGTGACTGAAGAGGAGTTGGTGCATAGAGCTCTACACTCCACCTCAAGAGCTCATAACTTTAGCAAAGCTTTTTCTTAACCAAACGAAGCTCCTCCAAGGGGATCGAGCATCGGTGGTCACCTCTGACTAGATTAGTGATTTTCTGAGCTTAATTCTCATAGGAGCTGGTCCTTTGTGAAGTGAACTTCAATCTCATAGGATCTTAGCCATTGTATTTGTTAGTTATTGCATGATGAAGGTGTAGGCTAAGTTTTATCCTAATTTGATCTTAATTGAGCTCGGATCAAGGTTTAGAAGGTGGATGGATCCCATTCCTCCTAAGACTCGGTAGGGATGAATCTCTGGCCGTCCATCCGCGCTATTTGGATGGATGGTCGAGATTATCCGCACATTTTATAAGCTATTATCCATTTTATAAATCACGGGGAGATCCCTGTTCGTCCGATCTTTGATCGGATGGTAGAGATCTAAGTGTTCCCGCCGCCACGCCCACCCTGAGGTGACGTTTAAGTTGGATGCTCACCGCGATGTGTAAAGCGACGACCGCCACAGCTGCGCGAGAGGGATTAGTTAGGGATTTAATTAAATGCTAATTAATCCCTAGAACTTCTAAAATTTATAACTAATTCAATAAAAATTAGAAAAATAAAATGAAAAATACCTTGGATAGCTAATTTCATCTAGAATATTCTAAAATTATTTCTAATACATTTTGATTTCCCTTTTATCTGAATGTATGTTTCTTTAGGATTTTTAATTAATTAATTATTCCCTAATTAAGCCATCAATTGGTCTCAAATTTTCAAGGATCATTTAGGGGATGACATCTGCCTCCCCTAATTTTCTTGAGATTTATTGAGGCCTTGATTAGGAAAATTGTTAGCTCATTCCCTAATTACCCCTTTCATGTAATTAAGGCAAATTAAGGTATAATTAGTGGGTTTTCCTTATGTTTAAGTTGGGTTAAGATTAGATCTAGTGAGTAGGGGTCCTAGGGAATAATTTATGAGGTATTCCCCCTATGCTATTTCCAAAACCCCCATTTTCTTTCCTTAATCCCCTTCTTAAATAAGGGTTAATTCATTAATTATCCCTTTAAATAATTTTCAAAAATCCTAAAAATCTCTAGAACTCAATTAATCTACCTTGGGTAGATACTTAGGTGTTCAACCTTTCATAAGTGTGAAATGGGTGTTTTAAAAGTACTTAAGCTAAACCCCTTAGCTTAATTAACTTTTAATTGTGAGCCAAATTTCATTAGGCCTTTTCATTACTAGGTCCATTGCAAATTTAAATACTTTGTGGATTTTATGTCATCTCATTGGCTCATAGTTATTTAAGTTAATTTTTCTAAGGTGGTGTAGGTAAGGGTTAATTAAGCCACTTAATTCATACCCTAATCTAATCAATGCTTAAAAATGGATCTAATGAACTAAATATTAAAAAAAAAATAATGAACACATGTGGGAATGGGTTAGAGATGCCAAACTAATCTGACCCTTTTAAAATTAAATCAAACTTCAATCAAACAAAAATCATTTTGAAATTCACTTTGATTTATTCTAAGTTTTCTTATTCTTTAAGAATGTCTTTAGGAATTTAAGTAAAGTGAGTTTGTTCATGTGATTACATTGCTTTAAATCTTTCCCAACATGTTAAATTGTATGCCACGTGACACATGCATCCATGATTTCATGTTATCAAAATTTTAAAAATGAAACAGTTTACTTTATGACAAATGTGCATGTGTTGGCTAAACTAAAATATGAGTGGCTATTATCACTACTAAACCCAAAGTATTTTCAAAATCTATAAATAAAACATTAAATTTGAAAGTGTGTTATTCTTATAATTTAATTACAAGCTTGCATGTGGTATATTATAAAGTCATGTGTAGTGTAGTCTTTCCTTCCCTTCATATGTTAGCATAGTTTTGAATATGGGTTAAAAAGATGTAGGGTTCATTTGAAAAGAACTCAACACTTACTTAATTACAAATCCTATTCGTCTCTATACTCTCACTTAAGAAGGATTGGTTACACTTACATGAATTATTTACATAAACCAAAATGAAACCATTAAATAAACTTTTGCATATTCCTTCTCCACTTTATTTCTTTTATATGCATGTTAGTACTTAAGGAAAGTGGTATATTAGTCTGGATAACCCTGAGATTATGAGGCTTTAAGTAACCCCAAGTAGGTCTTGCACCTTACACCTCTGGTTGTTCTCACTTATGCCTTTCTTACTTTCATGCATGTATGTGAAATTTTCAATAAGGAAAACCTTTTCTACTTAAGAAAAAAATCATACATGTTTACCTTCTAAATTTTCTTAAATGGATTACTTAGCATGCATTATAAAGTGTGTTAATTATCTTCATTTGCATGTTTAGATATGCTTAGGGTCCATCCATATACATGTTATATACGTTGAGAAAGAATTGAAGTAATGTATATTATGTGAATGTTGATTCATTTTTTCCTAATCTTAAAATGCCTTTCTTTTTAGATGGGTTTGTTTAGAGTTGATCTAAATTAGGATTAATTAAAAGATGTAATTAAAACATCCACCTAAATGCAACTAAAATTTGAACTTACCTTAGAAATTACTTAAGGATTAGGGAAGGAAAGAGAAGTTCTCTCTTTCCCCTCTCTTATAACTTAGTAATTAATTGTGTTTAAACCAAATTCTAAAACATGAAATAAAAATAATCCAAAATACTTTAACAACTTAAATGAAACTCCCCTCAAAGTTGAACTTATCTTTCACACTTAGAAAACTTAAACCCAAAGTCTTAAGCTAAGCATACCACACAGACCTTCAAAGCACACACATTAGCCTAAGTCACCACTTCTAGCTTTAGGTTATGTCGGTGCATGGCTCGATGTTATGTTTTGTTTTATTTTTGACTGGATGTTAGGGTGAATGTTCATAGATTGGATGGTATGATGTGCTTAGTCTAACTATTCTTTTCTAGGGATTGTGCTGGGGTGCTATCATAAATAAAAAATATAAATGCTTCGCTTGCGTGTTCTTTATACCCCTTTGCATAATCCATAGAGTGGACTTGATTACCCATGTGTGGGATAAGTTCAATATACATGCTTGGGATTTGTGGATGTGATCTAACTTATTGTAGGTGTTTAGATTTCCTTTTCCTTTTCATGTAAAAATTTGTATATTTAGGATTTGGAATGATTTATTATGGGGGATTAGGATGAACATTGGTCATAATATTCCATCTTATGCAGCATGTGAAGCTTTGGAGGATCTATCATTCAACCATCCAAAGGAAGATCCAAAGAAGAAAAGAAGAAGAGAAAGAAAGAAAGAAGAAAGAAGAATAAGAGCTTGAAGGCCCCCATAAATTTTTTTTTTGTAATTTAATTCATTTTAATTTGAGTTGTATAAGGGTAGAGCTACTACCCAATTTGATATTTTTTTGTTGTGTTCACCACATGACCTTTATTTTCTTTGTGATTAGCTTTATAAATTGTTTGGTGATTTATTTAGCTTTTGCATTAAGTGGCATGATTTTCCTAGTTTCTTCCTTACTTTATGTATGGCCTAGATGTGGATTAGGCTCTTTAGGAAAAAATAAATCTTTTACCCAACTTAACAAACTCAAAATTAAAATAAGAAACTCATAACCTCACTTAAAGCTTAGGTTTAAAATCAAGATAAAAGAATTAAACCCCTTAGTTGAATGAGTGGTTACTTTTTTTATAATCATGCATAAATGCATATTACCTCTTGATTGGAGGGCTTCAATCTTTGCCAGAACTTTGGCTTGACCTTTGTGGTCAAATTCACCTCCTAAATTCTAGCTGATTTTGGCCAATAATCTATTCTCATGCATTGTCAAAGCAAATGATTTGATTGCATGAAATTTGGATTTAGATTTGAAGCATGTCAACTAGTCTTTAGGAGTGAGTAGCTCTTTCTAACTATCTTGCATAAGCATAAAGACTTGCCTACATGTATTTAAAATTATAGAGGAGTTAGTGGCCACCCCAAGGTAAGTCCAAGCTATCGGTTTATTCTCTTGTGAAGGCAAACCAATTACCCATTTTTCACCTTAGATTTTGCCAGGCTTCATGAAGCTCCATAGATTTAGGTTCTAAGATTGCTTCTCCCTTTGTATAGCATAATTCCTCACCTCTTAGGTATTTCCTTAATCTTGTGTTAAGGAATCTTAAGTCCTAAATTTCTAATGAAAATACAACTCAAACAACTAAATCAATTTAAAGCCCACTAGATAGTTTGAGTTGCTCACTAGGTTTCCTAGCATCGTGAGCATCTCATACTTATTCCCATTTTGGCTTCGATAATAACTCCCTCTTTTGATCAATCCCACTTGATCTTCAAAAAGATAAACCAATCAATTGATAGTCCTTTCCTATTAAAATCTTTATAGATAATGATCATTTACCTTAATCGAGATTTTTCTTAAGGATCCCCCTTGTGTAATTTAACTATGGGGCTTGCCCCTGTAAGGAACTTAACTTTTTAAAATAAACCTTGCTTTACTTTTTCATGTACAGTAGGGGAATAATCTCTGGTACATATATAGACCCATCGTCCTTAGGAGTCCTTATTGAGGTGATTGGTTCCATTAAAGGATAGTGATTTTTATCTTTCTAGATAGTGCACTATACCTTGATGATGTATCCGATCACCTAAATAAATACATCTGTGGATCTGCATAGCATCTTGCCAAGATGAATTTTTATACAGGGTGTTGCCTCTTTCATTTCTCATCACCTATATAAGAATTTTTCTCCACAGATTTTTCTGGTGATTCTGCTCAGGATGGTTCCTCTCTCCATCTTTGGTAAATGATCATTGTCTTTGAATATCGATAGTGGGTTTATACTTTGGTATGAATCCAAGACTATCCTTCTTTATGTCAGCACTTAGCTCATTTCATTCTTGAGTTAAGTTAGCCAACATCTTTAGGTTTTAGGACCGCATACCCCGTTGGTCTTAAAACCATCGTTGGTTCTCCAATGGGTTAAATGAAAAGATTTAAAATAAAAATATCTCTTAAAGACTTCCTCCTTGTCATTTTCATGATAAGGAAAGGTTCATCCTAAAAATATCAAATCTTCCATAATGTATTTTGCTTTTCAAAAGCAACTTTTTCAAAAATGCACTTAATAAAATATTTTCTACCAAATTTCTTCACCCTCATCTAACAATTCATATAATTGTTACATATAAGGATTTTCAAAATAAAGCTAACAACATTTTCCAAAAGCATAAAGGAACATCTTCTTTCAATTTACACAAAGTTGTTGAATGAAGGTTTTCATTTCAAAATAAAATGAACAATCATGTTTTTCAAAATCACAATCACAAACATAAAATTTTTAAAATTACACATGGATCTTTCTATTCAATACATACATAATTATTGAATGGAAGTTCATGTAAACAAATCAAAACTTTTGAAAGCACACATGAATATCAAATTTTAGGTTTATGAAATGAAGATTTCTCCAACTAAAAATAAAACTTCATTTATGAAATCCTCTTAAGCATATCCCACATATGTTTCAAGTTGGAATTCCTCTTCAAAAGTAACAATCACACACAAAATAAAAAATATCAAATTTCAAAATAAATCCCCATTCTACATACATGCTTAAATTTGTTGAATGGAGGTCCCTTTTCAAAATTAAAATCAATCATATTTCTATTTCAAACACACATTTGGAATTTCACTTAGAATAATCAAATTTGCTAAGTCATGTTTCAAAATCCAAAATTGTTTCAAAAATTTGAAATACATTTGGAACTCCACTTAACATACTTAAATTTGTTAAGTAAAGTTTCCAAAATCCAAAATTAAAATTTCAAAAAAATTTCAAACACATTTGGAACCTCACTTAACATACCCAAAATTTGTTAAGAAAAGTCTCCAAATCCAAATTCAAAATTTTCAAACACATTTGGAACCTCACTTAACATACTCAAATTTGTTGAGTGAAGTTTCCAAATCCAAAATCAAAATTTTCAAAACACATTTGGAACCTCACTTAACATACCCAAATTTTTTAAGTTAAGTTTCCAAATCTAAAATTAAAAATTCAAAAATTTTCAAAACACATTTGGAACCTCACTTAACATACCCAAATTTTTTAAGTTAAGTTTCCAAATCCAAAATGAAAAATTCAAAAAATTTTAGAACACACATTTGGAACTCCACTTAACATACTTAAACTTGTTAAGTAAAGTTCCCAAAATCCAAAATCAAAATTTCAAAAAATTTTCAAACACATTAGGAATTTCACTTAACATACCCAAATTTGTAAAGTGAAGTTTCCAAATCTAAATTCAAAAATTTTCAAGCACATTTTGGAACCTCACTTAACATACCCAAATTTGTTAAGTGAAGTTTCCAAATACAAAATCAAAATTTTCAAACACATTTGGAACCTTACTTCTTAACATACTCAAATTTGTTAAGTGAAGTCTCCAAATCTAAAATGCCAAAATTTTCAAAATTCTAAACACATTTTGGAACTTAAATTTGCTAAGTAAAATTTCCAAACTCAAAATAAACATTTCTCACACGCCTTTGGAACTTCTTTCCTTAGCATACCAAATTTTCTAAGGAGAAGTTTCCATTTTTCAAAATAAAAAATAAAATCAAAATTTTAAACACATAATTTGGAATTTCATTTAGCATACTCAAATTTGCTAAGTGAAATTTTCATTTCACAAAACCAAGTGGGATTTCATCCTTAGCATACCAAATTTGCTAAAGTTGAATCTACACATTCAATCATTTCAAAACCAAAAAAAAAACACTTAGGATCCCCTTAACATACCAAATTTTTTAAAGGATCCTACCCTTTTCAAAAATAAAAATTTTCTAAACAAATGAAACACTTAGGATTTTCTTAGCATACCAAAATTTGCTAGGAATACTATCTTTCAAAATCAAACAAAATACACTTAGATTCTTTACTCAGAATACCTAAATTTGCTAAGCAAGAATTCTAAAATTTTCAAAATCAAAATAGAATAAAACTTTCAGAAAAGAACCAATCATTTTCACTTCACTTAGCATACCTAAATTTGCTAAGTGAAAATTCCAAAACTTTCAAACAACACAAAATCATTTGACCCTTACTTTAGCATACCCAAATTTGTTAAAGGGAAGGGTACTCCAAATCCAAAACAAAAATTCAAAATTAAAACAAAATGAACCTATGGAAGCATCTTATCAAAATCTTGAATTCATTTTCAATATACTCAAATTTGTTGAAGTTTGAATTCATACTCAAATTCCACATTTCAATTAATCTTTCCAAATTTAATTTGAACCCCACTTAACACTTCCAAGTTGTTAGTTGTGGGTTCAAATTTTTAAAATTCTAAATTCAAAATCTATAAAGAAAGAAATCTGATACAGACTCATTTCCTATTGCAGATTCTTACAGACAGTACATTGACAGTTCAATTTTCAGTCTTCCACAATTATTTTGAGATGGCTGATTCACAGAAGTTTTTCTTTAGCTTCCCTCATGGCATGGACCTAGCCTTGGATCAGGCTAATTTCCCTCATTTGGATCACACCCATTTGATCCACTTTGGACATGGCTTTGAGGGAGCCAAGATTACATGTGAGGGCATTCTCCTCACCACTATCAACAGGAGGAAGGTGGTCGGGTAGAAGCCGGTCATCGTGGTACTTACCCTCAATTCAAGATTTCACTAAGAGGAAAGCTACCACAACCTTCATGTTTTTCAGCGAGTACCAAAAGTTCAGCCCAGTGGCAGTTCTTCCTTGAGTTGCCCACATTGCCCCGGTGCGAGCTAGCACCCTATCATCTATACCCTCCAAGGGTAAGGCTCTCCTAGTTTCAGGGATTGCCTCCCCTACATTTGAGTATGGGTCTAGCTCACACTCCTCTCACCCCACTAGCAAAACAAGAACCATATAAACCATTCATATTAGGATAGCAGAGAGTTAGAGTATGCGTAAGCCATGGATGAGTCCCATGATCACATCACCACTAATTATGGAGAACTAGTTTCATCCTCTCTCAGGATCAGATAGAGAGGATGCTAGGAGGATTAGGTCATCACCTCCTCCAGTGGTGCATCTACAGCAGATAGTTTCTCAGAGTAGGAGGTTGTATGCCGGCTTTCACTCTATTCTTCATGAGGTAGGTGGAGCATACAGACACTCAGAGTCCGGTGCTTAGTTTGATCTACGATCTATTATCCATCATAGCATGGGGAGGATCCAAAGGAGAGGGCTTGGGGCCATACATATACATCACAGAGAGAGGTTCAATTGTCACACGCTTTTCGATTTTCCGGCGCTACCCTTGCTAATCATACTGATAGTATCCTCCTCACGGGGACCAGTCATCATAGGAGGGTAGTTCCTGTACATAGAGAGTCAGTGGTGTCTCCACACCACTGCTCTACTCCACGTCCGCCATCGCTAATGTAAGTTCCAGCATCACCCATTCCATCTAAAGCCATGAAGGCTGCATTCAGGGAGAAACATACCCGTGATCCCAGAGATCTTACCCTACACCACCCATTGTAAGCTCTCTCACGACCTTCTACCAGGTGCGGAAGGAGTGACCCCGGAGCATCGTGGTCATTCCTTCACCAACTCCACCTATTCAGCTGGATGCAGAGATGGTGATTATTATCATGGGCATTCCAGATGACAGTTCAGTAGTAGAAGTGGTAGAGGATCATTCTAAGATTGTTACCCCTATTATAGCTGGCATCAGCTAGGATTGTCACTCTTCTAGTGAGTACCGCAGTGATGATTCTCCATCACGTGAGGTCCTCTCAAGTACATGATAGTGACCACCCAGTTTAGATCATTCATCCCATTTAGACACCATTCTATGCATAACACATTATCTTATGGAGAAGAATGGGATCTTAGAGTACGAATGGTTTGATGAATAATGAGTCAGCTTTGATCTCAATAAAGATGACTTGATGGAGGATTCAACTGATGTATGCATGGTCAAGACTAGAGGTTCTCTTCTTAGGGAGCAGTAGGCCATGGAAGGTGATGAGGTTGATCAAGAGACAGGAATCATCCCATCACCTTGAATTGATGAGAAGAGAATGATTGATAGATGGCACGAATGCGTGACTTGTTAGCGATGTGCTTCAAAAGTAAGCCCCTCCAATTCATCCTAGTACAGTCAATGTCAATCAGCCTGAGCTAGTGCATGTCTTAGATCCAAGACTCTACCTCCCGGAGCAAGGTAGCATGTATAGGAAGGTAGTGGAAAGTACCTCCATACATGAAAAGATCTAAAATCCATGGAGCATCGTGAAGGAAGCTTTGGCTCAAGCCCGGAGAATCATCGGGCCCAAAGGGTAGACCCTACCAGAGGAATTTGATGCCAATCCCAAGGGTTTCGTGCCTCCTTCCTTCAAGAGCTTTGATGGCAGTGAGAATCCGAGGTAGCATATAACTCATTTCAGGGCCAATTGTTATAATGTAGGGGTAATGATGCTTTACTCCTCAGACTCTTTATTAGCAGCCTGGCGGGTATTGCCTTTGATTGGTATGTTGAATTGTCCAATGGTTCAATTAGGACATTTGCTGACTTAGAGCAACTCTTCATCAAGAGATTTTGGAACTTCAAAGGGGTTATGGTGATCGTTGTAGCACAACAACACTCCTGAGTCACTTGTTGATTATATTCGATGCCAGTATGAAGTGTGAAATGTTCGAACAACATACCATTGAGATTCTCTTGAAGAATATCCATCTGCCACTTCATGCTTAAGGGCTTCACCATAAATATTTGAGAAGCTAATCAACAAGGCAACTAGTACAAGGAGAGGCCAAAGCTTACCTTTTCCGTGATCCCAAAGAAATCCCAGAAGGTCTATGAGAAGAAACCTAGAAAGTTGACAAGGCAAGTACCGCTAGAGATCACCGAGAGATCACGACCTCAGCCTCCACCTCCTTTGCCACCAGAGGCAACCATACCGCCTCCACCTCAGCCTCCACGCCAAAGACAAACACTTAGTCATACCACAGCATGGCACAGGTAGCTATGGTCTACCCACTCTTTTAGATAAATTAAACAAACCTTATTCTCTTAAAGAGAGGTAATTAGAAAGATATTTAAAAATCTCTTTAAGAAACCTAATTTTGAACTACCCAACCTCTGAGACCAGGAAGTAAAAGTCATGATCCAAACTTTTGCCCTTACCATCAGATAAGGCCACATTTGGAGGATTGCTTCACATTCAAGGATGCTTGAACACGCTTTCAAGATCGGTGTTGTTATCCCAAAGGAATACCTTATGAACCTTCCAGTTCCATTGGGGTAATCCTTGGGGATACATGTGATCTACCAAAACCAAAGAAGGTTGGGACATCTCTTTGTCTAAAACCTCTGAAAATAATTGAAGATCAAGAAAACTTTCCTTTGAGTGCACGGGTCCAAACCTCAACACCAGGAAGGTTTGCAAGTTCAGTTCAAACTATAGGAAGTGGGAGCTCGGTGTGTGTATGGGGGATAGCCCCCATACCACCGTGTCCAGATTCCTCTTTAGCTTCCATAGTGACTTCTTCCATTTCACTAGTTCTTATTTCTATCTATTAGAACTCTTGTATCGGTGGGAGGCATCAAATCCCCTTACTCCCCTCTTACTTTTACTGATTTCTACTATGCCCCAAATAAAAAAAAAGAATCAAATAAAGTTGATTTGAATTACATCTGTCTCTTGATGAGTTATCTTCTTATTCCTAACTCTTCAAGTCTAATTAACTATAACAATTTTAATCTTCCTCTTTCAGATTTAGAGTTGGATCTTCCAACTCTGAATATTATGGGTTCACCTCTTGAGATAGACTTGGAATCATCGATTTAGAGTCCCATAGGAGAAAGGGGTGAGCTGAAGTGTAGGTAGAACTTGCCACCATTGCCTCGAGATTCAAGTCAACCTCCATAGTGGCAAGGTTCTACCTCCTAGGGTAGCACCTCAAGATAGAGGGAAATAAGTCATTGGTACTGAAGATCGAGAAGCCCTTCCACAAGATGCTCCACCCTTGGATATGCTTGTGGAAGATTAGCTAAAGGTGGACTACAACATCCTTTCTCATCTAAGAAAGTTGTCATCTAAGCTAAGCATATATGATGCCCTTGTCTTATCCAAAGAGATGAGAGAATCACTAATCAAGGCCCTCCTTGATCCTAAAATATGCTTAGCTCAGCTAACCTCTATAGGTGAGGAAGCACACTATGTAAAAGAAATCCAAGGGATCACCTTCATAGATGAAGACCTTCTATTAGGGGACTTGGAGCACAACCATCCCCTATACATTATAGTTGATATGGATAGGTTCAGAATCGCTAGGGTTCTCATGGATTCAAGTGTATCGGTAAACATTATGAGTCTAAAGACCCTTTTCTATTTAAAGATCAACATCTCTACTCTCCAAGGAGATAAGATGATGTAGAGAGTATTCAAGGATCAAGGCAAGCGTGCTTTAGGTTCTATAGTATTGCCTTTGGAGATCGATGACTAGAAGACTAAAGCCAAGTTCTACATCATTGATTCAAATACTTCGTTCACTACTTGCTTGGTAGGCCTTGGATACATCAACAAGATCGATCCATCCTCCCTTCATCAGTGCATCAAGTTCAGAAAAGATGGAATTGAGTACCATGTCAATGGGGATGAAAAGCCATTCTCAGTTAGAGAGGTTGAGATTTATGAAGATGCAACCTATTATCTTCCTCAAAACACCCTTTCTCATGAACTTGGAAAAAATTCAATTGCAAATGCAAAAGTAAAAGAAAATGAAATAAAACAAAAGAAAAAAGAAAAAGAAAAAGAAAAGAAAAAGAAAAGTCCAAATGAGCAAGAAAGGGGAATTGAAGAAGAAGTAGATCCACATATCACAATCCACCCACAGTTCATTTCATATGGATATGTGGGTAGGATGGCTCAACCTCCACCGGTAGAAAATCTGAGCGGTTCAGGAGGTGGAGACCCCTAGTTGGCCTTGACCAATAGAGGTGTTCGGTTCATAGAGTACCATACTATTCACATAGACTTGGAATCCAACTCGGAGGACAAATTTAATGTGATTAGTATACTAGCCAACCCCTCTCAACGGCTTCCAATGGAGGTGACTTTTTTGACCAGGAGGCCAGACTTCAAAGCAAAGTATTTGAATCGGTTTATGTTAAACTATCGAGCGTTGGGAACCTTAGCTCTTACCTCACTTACCTCAAAAGTTGAAGGTTTAGTAGTTAAGAATACCTAAGTCTTCCGGATACAAATAGTGGGGTTCTTTTTAGGTTCATCATCCTCAAATCTAGAGCTCGATATAGCACTTGAGGAATATACTTTTAAAGAATTAATAGAATTAACTTTTGACTTTTAATCGCCTTGTGTTCAAAATCTTGTGCAGAAAGGTTTAGTTCCTAACACATGGTCCAAGTACATGTCAGAATATTTTGAAAAATTATGGAACAATACAAGCAGGGAAGCACAATCAAGAGCAGGACTAGGATTCAACATAGTGGGTCCTATCAATGATGAAGATTATAGCCTTATTATTTCCAATCATTTATAATCTGATAGGTCCTTTTCACACATCCCCAACTCTTATGAGAATGTGTGTTTAGAAACTTTAGATGATCTAGATGATCTCCAAGTCAAAGGCAGCACGAGTTTGAAGAGAGATTCATTCAATAATTGACAAGCTAAAAGAAATTAACCTCGGATGAAGAAAATCCTCCCATATCATTCATTCTTTGAAGAAGAAACCAATGACTTAGTTAGGCTATTAAGTTTAAAAGCGGTTTGCATGGAGTTATGACGAAATGCCCAAATTATCTCTTGACGTTGCAGTCCACAAGCTAGCAATAAACCCTAACATTACCCCTATTAAGCAAGCTCCTTGATGCATGCAATTAGAAATTGAACAATAGGTCATTTATGAAGTCAAATAATTGATCGATGCTGGTTTCATTAGTGAAGAAAATTATCCTATCTGGTTAGCTAGTGTCATCCCAGTTAAGAAGAAGAATGGCCAAATTCATATTTACGTCAATTTTAGGGACTTAAATAAGGCATGTCCTAAGGATGAGTTTCCTCTTCCTATACCAGAATTAATGGTGGACATTGCCTCATCTCATGTGTTTTCTTTCATGGATGGATCATCTGGCTATAACCAAATCAAGATGTCTCTAAAGATGAAAAAAACACTACTTTTAAACCCGATCGAATCTTCTTTATCATGCCTTTCAACCTTAAAATGCGGTACTACATACCAAGCCATGATCATCAATGAACTCATCCATCATCGGGTTGAGTGCTACGTTGATGATCTAGTAGTCAAAAAAGAAAATGAGGACTACCTCTTTGACTTGAGTAGTTTTGAATGGTTAAGATAATATAACCTCAAAATGAATCCCACGAAGTGTGCATTGAGTCTCTTTAAATTCCTTGGGTTTATTGTTGACAGGGAATATAAATATATCCTAAAAATATTAAAGCTATCTTAGAAATACCACCTCCTAAGAGTTTAACTCAACTTAGATCCTTTCAAGGATGGTTGGAGTATCTAAGATGCTTTATCTCAAACTTATCTAGGAGATGCAAGCCCTTCTCAACACTTGTCAAAAAGGATGCTAAGTTTAACTGGGATGACAAGTGCCAGAGTACATTTGAAGACATTAAAGAATACTTGGTGAAGCCTCCAGTTCTTGTAGCCCCTATCCCGGGTAGACCATTGATCCCTTACACTGTTGCATTAGATGACTCCCTCAGTGCTCTATTGGCCCAAGCCAATGACGAGGGGAAGGAAAGCACACTCTACTACCTCAATCATCATTTGATTCCCGCTGAAGCAAGTAATCCACCTATTGAGAAATATTGCCTAGCTTTGATCTTTGCTTCCCAGAAGCTACGACATTACATGCTTTCTCATAAGGTGAACTTGAACTCAAGAACCAATCCACTGTAGTACCTCATGACATGACCAATGCTTTTTAGATGTTTGGCTCATTGGTCCATGATAATCTTGCAGTTCGATATTACATTTGTGACCCTCCATGCATAAAGGTCGGGACTAGATTTCTTAGCACACACACTTCTTATTGATCGCTAATGATGATCTCCTCGATGAACATATTATAAACTTAGGGGAGGCCGACAATCACCTATGGGAGATCTATTTTGATGGCACTGCTTCTTTTCTCAAAGGTGAAGCACCATGATCTATTCTCCTGAAAGTGCAAGGGGAATAGTTCTTTAACTCTAAACTGATGTGATGAGATTCTCATACCATCTTTCCAACCCCCCGCACCAACAATGAAGTCGAAAATGAAGATTTGATTATTGAGTTAGCCATCACTATCAATGTCAAGAGCATCAACATCTTTGGGATTCTCGGTGATCAACCATATTGTCGTCCTCAAACCCAAGCTCATCATTACTACATGAGTACCATGAAGTCATGCCTATTAAGTTACCATCTACAAAGGTTCCCCAAGCAGAACATAGAGTGCCCAAACTTTCCAAAGAGTTGGCATGTCTGGAAGATGAGTCCATATTAGTAAGGGTCCAAAATAGACAAGTCTTATCCCTTATTGATTCGAAACTCATCGAGAGAATTTTTCTTGAAGGGGAGGTTGTTGTTGCCAAAATGGACAAGGAGCTGGATTGAAGGCAACCATTCATAGATTACTTGAACACTGAAAAACTACCTCAAGAGAAATCTCAAGCCCATTAGGTGAAATAGAGAGCCCTTTCCTATGCTCTTGTTGATGGTACCCTGTACTGCCAGTCCTTTGACTAGATGTGATTACATTGTTTAGACAAACATGAAGCCCATGGCATTGTAACTGATGTACATTCAAGTCTATGTGGAGCACATCAGTTCGGTCCAAAGATGAAGTCAAAGATTAAAAGACTTGGATACTACTGGCCTTCTATGATTATAGATTGCATGGACGTAGCTAGGAGATGCCATCAGTGTCAGGTACATGGTGTGGTCCTCCACCAACCACCCAATATTCTACCCCCTACTTTGGCTTCATGGCCATTTGAGTGTTCATTATAGGTTCAATTGATCCTCCTTCTTCAAGGGGCATCGATTCATCTTAGCTACCGACTACTTTTTTCCAAGTGGTAAGCCATCCCACTGAGAGGTCACCACCATGTGCTTCAATTTTTTAGAACCATATCATAAGTTTGAGATGCCTCGAAATTATATCGATAATGGTCGCATTCAAAAGCATGAAGTTCAATAGCTTCGCTAGAAGACACGGTATAGATTGGAGATACTCCACCATCTACTACCCTAGAACTAATGGTTTAGCAGAAGCATTCAACAAAACTCTCATCCAGATATTGAAGAAGACTATTGATGATAATAAACGATAGTAGAATGAGTAGTTGGTTGAAGTCTTGTATGCCTATCGCACTACATATCGAACTCCAACTCAGTCTACCTTATTTTCCTTAGTGTATGGGTCCAAAGTCGTTCTTCCTTTAGAAGTTCAACTCCTATCACTAAGGATAGCATTGGGTAACAAGATCACTACATAGCAGAATGCAAAGTTACAGTTAGGAGAACTTGATCGCCTATAGGCATTCCAAAACCTCAAGTTGTACAAGGCCAAAATGATTCAAGCTCACAACAAGCTGGTCTGCTCTAGGTCTTTTTGAGTGGGAGAACTTGTGGCATTAACCCAGTAGTCACCCTAGGTCAGATAGCACCTATCGAGCCAAAGACAGACTATCCCAATAATTAGTTTTGCTATAGTAGGATGTGAGTCCCTGAGCTTTCTTCCTAGGCTAATTATTTCAAACCGACGGGCACCTTAGGTTAGAGGTGTGTGTTTGGTTGATTTGGATGGATTGGATGATAAAATTTTAAAACCAATTGGTTTTGGATTCCCAAAAATATTGAACCAAACCGACCAAATAAAATGTAAAACCAAAAAAACCGAATAAGAGTTTGGTTTGATTATTTTGGTTTGGTTTTGGATAAACCGAAGTTCGCTACATTTAAAAATTATTTTAATAATATTTTATTATACAATGAACAAGATATTAGTTTACATTTATTTTGGAGAACACTACAAAAATCATACATATTCTTCTTTAGGTATTTTAGAAAGCATAATATTTTTGTAAATAAACATAATTAAACTATTCAATGGTATACATGAAATTGTGCCTTTAGCAAAAGATATATGCTTTTGCTGAACAAAAGCTAATATAAAAGAAGCATTGATGAAGCCAGTAGCATAAGATTTGGCAATTTTAAAGCATAGTAGTTTACATAAAAAAAAACTATCCAATGCTCCCAAACCTGAAGCTCCAAAAGGCAACATTGCTATAAAATTCAGAAGATGTCCAGTTGTAAAGGAATGAAAACTTACATATTATGATAGGAGTTTTTGTTTCCGATAAATAATGAGTGCTCATAAGGTCCAGATTGATCAATGAAAGACAAAATCTACTGCAAAATCTCCCAAAATTGAGCCTTCTAACCACTAGTCCAGAATCTGCAAGACAATTAATACTTCTAAGTAAGACATCATAATGTCCTAACTAAAAAGTACTTCCCTTATCCAATTTGGTTATCAGAATTGACTGATGTCTAAAAAGAGTTCAACTCTAATATAGTCCTAAAAGTAATTATAAAGTAAAAGAGCATAGCGCTTTCTTGTATGCCTTTTACTCATAACCATCTATTGGATTGAATGGTAACATGAGAACCACTATAGCAACATGTGGTTGAAGGCATGATAGTTCCATCCCGAAAATGGTTTGCCCATTCAATATTCAGACAACATAGATGATGCCCATGATACAGCCATCCAAGTGCTCCCTTCCACTAAGGACTTGAGATTTGATTTCTTTTTTGAAATGAAGAATACTCTAGTATACCTGACCTGAAAACTTGTTTGAGAAACAAGGGAGGCAAGAAAATGGAGTAATCACGTAGACACATCGTTTGCACAACACGCCATCAGCTTCGACACCACTAAAACAAATAGCTTACCGTTAAAGACCTTAGTAACCACCACCAAATAAAAAATAAGGACATTTTTTTAAGATACCGAAAAATTTTTTGAACCAAAATAAACACAAAATAATATAAAAATAAAAAATAGAACATAAAAAACAAAATTGATCCCAAAGACACCTAAATTGTTGGAAAAAACTATTTTTTTTAAGTTGCTAGTGCTAAAAAAACAATAAATATTGCTTTGAAAATCCACCTGAAATAAATGTTGTTACTATATAAAATCAACTTAGTTTGAAGTCGATATATATCGTCATCAGTCAATTGGTGTTCTCCACAAAGATTTTAGCTTCCCTTTCAAAATTTTTTGTTGACCAACAAAGTAATTAAACCAAATTCGAGAACCTTAAACTATAAGAGCTTTCATTGAGAGGAGCATTCTATGTTAGGGCATCCATCACCTTGAGATGTAGATAAGAATTCTAATAAGGAGAACAAAATTTTCTTAACAAAATATTAACCACCAAAATGAAATCATTTTGAACAAAATTCCTTCCACATCATATAATTATTTTGGCGTTGTAGTCGATCCGAGAAAATGAAACAAACTTAATAAGTCTATTATAATAATAATAATAATAATAATAATAATAAGTAAAACATAAAAGAATAAAAATAAGTATAAAAATATTACACTCATATCGCCCATGAAAGCATTATAATGATGTGAAAAAAAACTTTACCAATTTAATGAATCACTTGCAATTTTTGATAAATCTACAAAAAATAGCAAATAGAAATTATCATTTTAATTTAAAACCTATATATAAATAATAAAAAATGCACATCATACCTTCATCAAATTTATCAACATCAAGAACATTCTCCTCAACCATAACTGGATTAGTTGTCCATTTTGCTCTTATCCAATCTGAGTACATATTAGCTTGCACAATTTTGGAGATAAAGAACTTCTAAATGCATCAAAACACCTCCTCCTGTACAAAAGTGATTGATGCTACTATACCTACATCTCTCGATCCATTTGTGAGAGAATAGGAAATCTTGTATTCACTTTCCACCATGACAAAATATCAAAATCATCATTCATTGCTTCTGATTCTTCATCTAAGTATTTATATAAATCTATCTTAATCTCTGAATCATTATTTCCATAATTGCACATCTTGAACTTTTCTACCATATGATATATTCGACTTCCTTCTTTTGAATCACTTTGCATTTCAACTGAATGTTGTCTTGACTCATGTATATTTTCTTCTTGAAACCAACTTTTAATTTGTAATCATTGAACATCTCATAACATGCACACCTTATCAATTGTGCCAAAGCTACACCATCAAACCCATCATATATATCCATAACTGCAAACTCTATATAACGCAATTTAAAATGTGGATCAAGAACAACTGCAAGATAAATATTTAAATTCATCTTCTCAATAGCACTCAAATATTTATCAAGTTTTGGCTTCATCTTCACTGCCATATTTCTAACATGGTCATCCATGATATGCTTGAAGAACACATAAAACCTCAATTTCATAAAAAAAGGTATTAGATGTTACAAGAAATTCTTAAAGTAAGCTCAAAATTTGTCAAGAAAGAAATTAATCTTTTGATATTTCCCCAATCACTTTCAAGTGGGACCATATCCATCACCCTCTTTCTCCATCTCTTGACTCAAGTTGGAATCTACTTCTCATATCTCTCAAAAGCTCTTTCAAACTTTAGTCGCATTCAACATTAAGTATATAGAATTCCATCTAGTGGCTATGTCAGGCACAACAAACTCTTAGAATATTCTCCATCTCAATACATTCTTTAAATTTAAGAAGCCTTGATGATGATTGTCTTATATATCTTACAAACCTTACCGATGAGATTCACCAATTTTTTTGATGCCATCTTGCAAATTAAATAAAATATGAGCTATACATCTCAGAAAGAACTTACCATCAATACTTTCTCCTCTCTGCCAAACTTTCTTTGTAAATGAGTAATAATGCCATTATTAGAGCTTGCATTAGTTAATGAAAGATTGCTTCAATACCCCAATCAACCAAGCATCTTTCAATTTATTGGCCAACTTCACTTTATGACTTATTTTGAAAATTTATAACTCTTTTATATAATTTCCATTCTTTATCAATGAAATGTGCAGTAAGACACATGTAATTAATTCTCTAAACAGATGTCCATAAATTAGTTGTTAAGCACACCCTTTTACATGAATCCATAAAAACTTGTTTTAAAGCAAATTTTTCCTCCAAATAAAATTGAAAACAATCACGTGTGAGAGTCCAACGAAGGGATATGAAACATCGGACAACATTGTGACAAAAGTACTTAAAACCCCAACCCTCAATATGTTTGAAAGGTAATTCAACTGCAATCACCATCATAGCTAATGCTTTTCTAACACTTTCTTGATTAAATTTCCAAGCCTTGAGCTTACAAACATTTTCATCTCCTTTGGCACTTGGTTGTAGTACTATTTGATTGATTAAAACTAAGGATTTTTTGACAACTAGTGAGATGTGCTCTCAAATTTGTTGTACCATTCAATTTAGGATCACTATGATATACTTTTCCACAATAACTACATTTACTTGTTTTTTTCTCCATCGATTGATACTAACTTGACAAAATGATCCCAAACTCAACAAGCTTTCTTTCTTTCTTTTATTTGTAGTTCGTGGTTCTACTTGAGATGCTAGCATCACCTATGACATTAACTTGTTTGGTGTTGATTTTATGGAACTAGCAACATTAGAGCTTTCACCACCATGTGATATCTCAGATGAAGAAAAAAGTAAATAAAAATAGGAAAACTAACTTACAAATTACTTTATACAGAAAACCAATAACTTACTTTGAAATTGATTAAGTTTAGCGCACGTGAATACATAATCACAATTTTGATGAAAGACAATACAACCAAATCAAGTTGATCCAACTCCAATCTTTCCTTTGAAAATCTATATGAGTTTACAAGCTTCATTAATTAAAAATAATAATTTTCTATCAACTCTATAAGCACATTAACAAAATTATGACATTGCAAAAAATACATATAGCATATATTAAACAAACTTATTATACACCTTGCAAAAAATATCCATGGTTCGCTTTTAAAAAAAAAATTTATTGAACAACACAACTTGTAACAATGACAACCTAACACAACTTAAATGCATACAAAATACATTATCATCAATAAACAAAGATGTCGCTCAATCTAGACATTCAAGAATTGATTCTCTAAGTTGTAATATAGCAAGCTTACGTCGAACAAACGGTGAACATCTTGAGACAGGACGAGGAGAAGAATAAGGAAACCAAAAGGTCGCATTGGATGTGGGGAATGAATTTATCTAACAAATTCCACAAGAGAAGTGGACAACGCAAGTGAATGGAGTGTCATGAGAAGAAGGAAAAGTGCAAAATGCGAAACAAAAAACCCTAAGTTCAAGGCTAAGTATAATCCCTTCGGCCCTACTTACTGCTAATACTTTGAAAGGCTAAGTATAATCTCGTTGGCCATCTGCATCGACATGGTTTGGGCCTCTTCATGCCTCATGGACTCGTGGTCATTCAGGTCTGAGTATGTGCAACTTCGGCTTTAAGCGAGAAGGCGAGCAGAGTGCCGAGAAGGTTCTTCACTAGTGGATCTTCGAATCTCATAAACCTAGCCCTAACATTTGTTAATCCATAGTCATTTGGGATCCAGTTGATGACATCCATACCATATATAAATTAATAATAGAGATGGGAGAGTCCAACCATTCAAGGCGCGATATTATAGCTCATAAAGTCATAATTTTATTATAAATTTATAATATATAAATTAATAATATTATATATAATATAATTATTTGGTTTATTTGGTTCCATCCAAAATTTTATTTAATAAACCAATCCAAAAACCAAAAAACCAAAGTTTTCATAAATTAAAACCAAAATCCAAATTACTAAGTTTAAAACTGAACCAAATTATTCAAAAACTTTGGTTTGGATTGGTTTTTTTGGTTAAAACCAAATAATGCACACCCTTACCTTAGGTTGGTTGATGTTCACTATGCTGATAGTGACTCAACCAATGAATACACCACTCTTGGCAGATGTGAGTCCCCATGCTTTCTCCTTGAGTTGGATACCGAATGCCTATTGAATTTATGACTAGCCATGTCATCTTCTCCAGGTTGTTGGATTAAGCCCTTGGAGACCCCATCCCCTATAGACACTCTATTTAGATCAAGTCCTTTGTGACCCTATTTAGACACTACCCAGGTTACTTTTGGATTGGAAAGTCCCTCTTTCCTAGTAGCCACCCTTATGGTTGGAAAATTTGTTCAGCAAATGTGCAGATTTTCCCTTGGTTCAGTAAATCTGAAATAGGTTTAGGCTGATATAAGCTCTTTCTCAGTTTGATCCCTCACAAACTAATAGGGTCCATGATAAAACAAATAAACAAGCAACTAAATAAATAAACAAAATTAATTCTCTTGTGGATTAGGATTCAAGCTCCCAAAGGGCCCCTTCTCCCAAGCAAGCATCCTATCTTTAGGGTAGTGTCAGCAGAACTCCTAATAAGAATTGCCTAACTACCTGAGTTAAGATAAATCCTCGGTAACTCTATAGCCTTAGGTCGGTTCAGTTTTGCCTCAAGTATCATTCTTCTTTGAAAGATGTAAGACTATGATGCATTCTTCTAGCATGAATGTCTAATCAATCCGCAGGTCAAGTTTGATTTATTTCCCAAAGTAATCGATCACCCCAGTGGCCTTTTCTAATTGAAGATGTGAGTCCTCGATATTTGTTCCCTTAAATTGATCATTGCAAACCAAAAGGCACTCCTTTGGTTGGATAGTTCTCCCATCAGCCGGGAAGCTACTCCCTTTGGTTTAGTAAATCTGAGATAGGTCTAGGCTTCTGTAAGGTCATTCTCAGTTTGATCCATTGCAAACCAATGAAATCAATCAAAAAAAAATTAAAATAATAAAATCTTTCTTTGACTATCTTTGAGTTGATTTAAGTCGCCCAACAACATTCACTCAATAATCAGTCCTAGGTCAGGTTTGATTTGTTGCCCAAAGAACTGATCACCCTAGTGGTTTCTTGTCTCTAGAAGATATGAGTCCCCATGCTTTCTTCTTAAGACTTAACCATTGTATACCAAAAGGCATTTCTCCTTGGTTGGATAGTCCTACCTTGTGGTTGGTAGACTACTCCCTTTGAATTGATAAACCTGAGTTAGGTCTAGGCTCTCATGTCCCCAACTCACTGTAGTTCATCATAAACCAATGGGACCCATCATAATCAAAATAAATAAACTTTAAAAATGAAATCAACTTTGACTATCTTTGAGATGATCTAAGTCCCTTAGTGGCATTCACTCAATAATTAGCCCTAGGTTGGGTTCAATCTATCGCCTTGCCAATAGATTACCCCAACAACTGGTCCTTACTTTGGAGGATGTAAGTCTACTACTTTCTTCCTAGTACAGCTACTGCATACCGAAGGGCATCCCTTTGGTTGGCTAGTCTTACTATGTGCTTAGTAGACTACCCCTTTGGATTGGTAAATCTGAGTTAGGTCCTGGCTTCCATGGCTCCTACTTAATACAACCCATTGCAAACCAATAGGGTTCTTTCTAAAAATCTAAACCTAACAAAATCTAAAACAAATTTAACTCTCTCCCCTAATGGAGATCTCTTCTTAGTGAGATTTAAATCAAATCAAATCTTTCATCTCTTTGTAGATGACTTGAATCTACTTCCCTAGTGGAAGGTTCACACTCTATCCCTTAATGGATTTCATTCCTCTCTCTTATGTCTTAGACATAAGTAGAGCCACATTACTAAGCTCGATTCTCTCTTCCTTGGGTCAGGATAGATAGTTTATGTTAGTCTTGTGATCTTTTGTTGTTATTGATCATTTGGTCAACACCAATACTTGTGGTGTTCCTGGTCAGTCACACCACACCTATTGGGCGCCCTTTGTTGACCTCATTTTAGAATGAGCTCTCAACACCTCCATCTTAGGCTTAGGACTTCTCTTAGACTTTAAGAGTTCCTTAGTCTTAAGACACATCTAGTGATTAGGTGGACACTCCCCACAGCCTAGACTTAGAAGAGTTAGCCATAGGAATAGGTCATGCCTTAGGAGTGTTAGGAAAATCTCCTACCCTTTAGCTCAAACCATTCCTCACTTTCCTTCTCTCAAGTCCAACCACAAATCAACTCTATCTAATTTTCTCAAACTCAAATCAATTTCATGATTCAATTCCATGAGTGAAATCAATGATTGAAATGTATGATTGAAATTGATGATAAAAAATTCATTGAAACTCCTAAGTTCAATTTTCCTAAGTCCTTAACCCTTTCTTAAGGACTTAGCCAAAACTATGATCTAAACCTATTCAAATCTTTGAGATTTTCTCATGATCCATTTATATTCTCATTTATATTCACATATATAAATGAAATATAAATTCAAACCATCAAATCAAATTCAAAATTCCAAAATAATTCATGAAAATTTTCTTAAATTCCTTTAATTTTCCATTAAAGGACTTAGCCAAAATCAACTCCAAATCTTGATCAAACCCATTCAAAACCTTGGGATTTTCTCATTTATTTATATCCTCATTTATATTCTCATATATAAATGAAATATAAATATAATCAATCAATCAAAAGTAAAAATTAAATTCCAAACTAAAAATGCTTAAAAATCCCTTAATATTTCATTAATGGATTCACCGTAAACTTTGATCAAGCCACTTCAAATTCATGGGATTTTCTCAAAAAATATTTGTATTCTCATTTATATTCTCATATACAAATGAAATATAAATATAAATTAATCAAATCCAACTCAAAATTTAAATTCCAAATTAAAAATCCAATTAAATCCTTTAAATTCCCTTTAATGGATTTAACCCCAAATCATGATTAAACTCTTTCAAATTCTTGAAATTTTCTCATGATCAATTTATATTCTCATTTATATTCACATATATAAATGAAATATAAATTCAAACAATCAAAACCAACTCCAAAAATCAAAACTCAAATCAAATCAAAATCAAATCTAAGCCTTTCAAGTCAAAATCTTGAACTTAGCCAAAATCAATTCAAATCAAGCCAAACTCTTGATTTCTTCTCATGGTTCAATCAATCCTACAATCATGAGATCATATATAAATCCAAATCCCAATCCTTCAATCAAAACCCAAATAAAAAATCAACCCCAAAACTCCTTCATATTCTTCCTTTGAATATGAAATTTTCAAATGGATCAAAATTCATTTGACTTCAAACCACTTGTAAATGGATTTATATTTCAATCATAAGTCCATATACAAGATCAATCAACTTCAAATCAAGCTTTGACCAAGCCATTTGACCCACTTAGGCTCACTTGACCCAAAGTGACCTAAAGTACCCTTATGAGCCAACTTTTGATCCTAACCAAATTGGATTGAACCAAACTCATATATCCCTCTCATCATGATCAACAATCATCATGGGATGATCAATCAATCAAATTGGGTCAAACCAAGTCAAACCTAAGGGTTGACCAAGTCAACACTTAACCTAAAATGAAACCTAACATAGCCAAAATCTACCATAGGCCAAATTGATTGAAACCATTGATCTAAGTTCACTCATGACCTATGTTTGAACTTGACCAAGTCAACCTTTGAGCCTAACCTAGCCCATTTGGCCCACTTGACCCAAGTTGACTCATTTTGACATAAAGAGCCAAAATGTGTCAAAACTTGATGTAAGACAAATTGATTGAAACCAATGGGTCAAGTCCATTCCAAATCACTTATGAAACTTGACCAAAGCCTTTGGCCAACTAGACCTAGCCCAATTGACCTTAAACATGACCGGGGTCATGTTGAGCCAAAATTGAACTAACTCAAATTGATTGGAAAAGATACCAATCCACTCATATGATGAACCAAACCTAAACCCACCCTTGACCTAAAAATAGGTCAAATGGGTCAAATAATTCAACTTGACCCATTTGACCTAAATGGGTCATATGAGCCAAATCTAACCAAATTGAATCAAACCAAAGGCACCAAAATATTTCAAATGGTCATATGAACTTGACCCAACCCATTGACCCAATTTGACCAATTGGTCAACTTGACCCAAGTTGACCCATTTTGACCTAAATGGGTCAACATGAGCCAAACCTTATCAAATGGATTCCAAATCCACAGAAAATTGGCCCAAGCTATTTTCTCAACATACCAAACATATTTAAACTGAAAAATCAATAAAATGATCATTCTACTTCTAGGCCATAGAATAAATTTGAGCCTAATCCTTGGGTAATTTGGTCATGCCCTCTTCATATCACTTTGATACCTTCCTAATAGCTCAAGGGAACCCAATGAAGAGTGGTGCACCCAACTCAATGGGTTTGGGTCATTTGGACCCATGGAAAAATTGATGTCAAATTGGCTCATTCAAATCCTCCACTTGATTTGAAGCACATGGGAGGTTGGAAATCCACTCAAGCCTCAAAAGCCATGTGCACTCAAGCTCAACAACCTCATATGATTTGGATCAAAATGGCAAAGGAGATTTTGGCCATCTGATTGCCGTTAGGGGAGATATACTCCCTATAATTCAATGAAAATAGGATTATTCACACTCGATTGGAACCTAGGAAGCTTTAGCACATCAAGAGCCCTAGGTCCCAGAGATTTGAATCTTCTTTTCTATTTTGCAGTGCAAAATAGGGAGCTCATCCATAGTGAATTTCTTCTACACTAAACCCCTTCAATTCCTCTTGCATTTGATCAGGGTCAAGTTGAGCGCCTAAGCTTTCCACAAGTCTTAGAGGCAAGAGGGAGTTCAATTCAATCAAGGCAAGGAGTGAAGAGGAGTTGGTCCATAAGATCTACACTCCACCTCAAGTGCTCATGCTTCACAAAGCTTTGTCTCACAGACAAAGCTCCTCAATCAAGCATGGTGATCACCTCCATGAGGTTAGTGATTTTGACTTAATTCTCATAGGTGTTGGTCCTTTGTGAACTTCAATCTCATAGGATCTTAGCCGTTAGATTTGTTGGTTATTGCATGATGAAGGTGTGGGCTAAGTTTTAGCCTAATCTGAGCTCAATCGACCTTGGATCAAGGCTTAGAAGGTGTACGGATCCCATTCCTCCTAAGCCTCGGTAGGATGAATCCCTAGCCATCCATCCATGCTATTTGGATGGATGACCGAGATTATCTGCACATTTTATAAACTGCAGGGAGATCCTTGGCCATCTGATCTTTGATCGGATGGCAGAGACCAAAATGCATCCCACCGCCACCCTGAGGTGACGTTTAAGTGGGATGCTCACCGTGCGACGCGTGTAAAGTGCGCTAACCACTGTCGCCATGCATCGTGCTGTGAGCAGAGGGGTTAGTTAGTGATTTAATTAAATGCTAATTAATCCCTAAATCTTCTAAAATTCATAACTAATTCAAGAAAAATCATAAAAATAAAAGGAAAAATGCCTTGGATAGATAATTTCACCTAGAATATTCTAAAATTATTTCTAATACATTTTGATTTCCCTTTTCTCTGAATGTGGGTTTCTTTGGGAATGTTAATTAATTAATTATTCCCTAATTAAGCCATCAATTGATCTTAAATTTTCAAGGATTATTTTAGGGGATGACCTCTGCCTCCCCTAATTTTTTTGAGATTTATTGAGGCCTTGATTAGGGAAATTATTAGCTCATTCCCTAATTACCCCTTTCATGTAATTAAGGGTATTAAGGTATAATTAGTGGGTTTTCCCTATGTTTAAGTTGGGTTTAGATAAGATCCAGTGAGTAGGGGTCTTAGGGAATAATTTTTGGGGTATTCCCCCTAAGCTATTCCCTAAACCCCCTTTTTCTTTCCTTAATCCCCTTCTTAATTAAGGGTTAATTCATTCATTATACCTTTAAACAATTTTCAAAAATCCTAAAAATCTCTAGAACTCAATTAATCTACCTTGGGTAGATACTTAGGTGTTCAATAGCCTAAGTCTAATTAAGGAAATTAAACCCCCTTTCATAAGCATAAAAGGGGTGTTTTAAAAGTACTTAAGCTAAACCCCTTAGCTTAATTAACTTTTAATTATGAGCTAAATTGCATTAGGACTTTTCATTACTAGGGCATTGAAAATTTAAATACATTGTGGGTTTGTGTCATCTCATTGGCTCATAATTATTTAAGTTAATTTTTTTAAGGTGGTGTAGGTAAGGGTTAATTATGCCACTTAATTATACCCTAATCTAATCAATGCTTAAAAATGGATCTAATGAACTAAATATTAAACAAAAATAATGAAAACATGTGGGAATGGGATAAGGACAGCAAACTAATCTCACCCATTTAAAATTAAATCAAAATTCAATCAAATAAAATCATTTTCAAATTCACTTTGATTTATTCTAAGTTTTAATATTCTTTAAGAATGTCTTTAGGAATTAAGAGAAGTGAGTTTGATCATGTGATTACATTGATTTAGATCTTTCCCAACATGTTAAATTGTATGCCATGTGATTATGCATCCATGATTTCATGTTTTCAAAATTTTAAAAATGAAATGGTTTACTTTATGACAAATGTGCATGTGTTGCCTAAAGTAAAATATGAGCAGCTATTATCACTACTAAGCCCAAAGTATTTTCAAAGTATATAAATAAAATATCAAATTTGAAAGTGTGCTATTCTTATAATTTGATTACAAGCTGCATGTGGTATATTATAAAGTCATGTGTAGTGTAGTCTTTCCTTCCCTTCATATGTTAGCATAGTTTTGAATATGGGTTAATAAGATGTAGGGTTCATTTGAAAAGAACCCAACACTTACTAATTCCAAATCCTATTCATCTCTATACTCCCACTTAAGAATGATTGCTTAAACTTACATGAATAAATTGCATAAACCAAAATGAAACCATTAAATAAAATTTGCATATTCCTTCTCCACTTTATTTCTTTTATATGCATGTTAGTACTTAAGGAAAGTGGTATATTAGTCTGAACAACCCCGAGATCATGAGACTTTAAGTAGCCCCAAGTAGGTCTTGTACCTTACAACTCTGGTTAACAATGGCGTTGTACTCACTTATGCCTTTCTTACTTTCATGCATGTATGTGAAATTTTGGATAAGGAAAACCTTTTCTACTTAAGAAAAAATCATACATGTTTACCTTCTAAATTTTCTTAAATGGATTACTTAGAACATGCATTATAAAGTGTGTTAATTATCTTCATTTCCATGTATAGATATGCTTAGGGTCCATCCATATACATGTTATATATGTTGGGAAAGAATTAAAGTAATGTATGTTATGTGAATGTTGATTCATTTTTCTTAATCTTAAAATGACTTTCTTTTTCGATGGGTTTATTTAGAGTTGACCTAAACTTAGGATTAATTAAAAGATGTAATTAAAACATCCACCTAAATGCAACTAAAATGTGAACTTACCTTAGAAATTACTTAAGGATTAGGGAAGGAAAGAGAAGTTCTCTTCTCTTTCCCTCTCTTTATAACTTAGTAATTAATTGTAGGATTCACTCAAATCAAGCTAAAACATGAAATAAAAATAATCCAAATTACTTAAAAAACTTAAATGAAACTCCCTATAAGTTGAACTTGTCTTTCACAGAAAACTTAAAAAGTCTAAGCTAAAACCACACAAACCTTCAAACACATTAGCTAAGTCACCACTTCTAGCTTTTAGGTTGATTGCATGCTTCGATGTTATGTTTTGTTTTATCATGAATGTTTTAGATTGGATGCTAGGGTGTATGTTCATAGAATGGATGGTAGGATGTGCTTAGTCTAACTTCTTCTTTTGCAGGGGATGCATAAATATAAACTTGATTACCCATGTGTGGGGTACTAAGTTTAATATACATGCTTGGAATTTATTTAGTGTGACTTAACTAACCCTTATTTTGCAGGTATTAACTAGATTTCTCTTTTCCTTTTCATGTAAAAATTTGTATATTTAGGATTTGAAATTATTTGTTATGAGGGATTAAGATGAACATTGGTCATAAGATTCCATCTTATGCACCATGTGAAGCCTTGGAGCATCTACCATTCAACCATCCAAAGGAAGATCCAAAGAAGAAAAGAAGAAGAGAAAGAAAGAAAGAAGAAAGAAGAAAGATGAATAAAGCTTGAAGGCCCCCATAACCATGAATTCTTTTTTGCTTAAATGTAATTTAATTTATTTATAATATGGATTGTATAAGGGTAGAGCTCAGCTACCCAATTTGATATTTTTTAGGTTTGTCCAGTGGTACCTGACCACATTGGCCTTTTATTCTTTTTGCGATTAGTTTTATAAACTATTTGGTGATTTGTTTAGCTTTTGCATTAAGTGGCATGCTTTTCCTAGTTTCTTTCTTGCTTTATGTATAGCCTGGATGTGGATTAGGCTCTTTAGAGAAAAACAAATCTTTTAACCAACTTAATAAACTCAAAATTAAAATAAGAAACTCATAACCTCACTTAAAGCCTAGGTTTAAAATCAAGATAAAAGAATTAGTAACCCTTTGGATGAGTTTTGTGGTTACTTTATAACATCATGCACAAATGCATATTATCTCACTCTTGATTGGAGGCTTCATCTTTGCTGAGAACTTGACAACCTTTGACCATGGTGGAAACTCACCTCCTAAAACTCTAGCAAATTTTGGCCAATAATCTATTTCTCATGCATTAGTCATAAAAATGTCCTATTAGTCAAAATGATTGTCCAAAATGATAATAAAATGAAATTTGAAATGCATTAGATTTAGGTCATTTAAGCATGTCCCTTTACATGATCTAGTCTCTTTAGAGTGAGTTTAAGGACTTAACTTCTTTCTAAATAAAAATAGCCCAACTTATCTTGCATAAGCATAAAGACTTGCCTACATGTATTTAAAATTGTAGGAGGAGTTAGTTGGTGGCCTCCCCCAGGCGGTTGTAAGTCCAAGCTGTTGGGTATTTTGTCCTCTCTTATGGAGGCAAACCAATTACCCATTCTTCATCTTAGATTTAGGTTATGCTTCTAGCCCTCATCGAAGCCCCATAGATTTAGGTTCTGAGGTTGTTTCTCCCCTTTGTGGGTCATAAGCATAATTCCTCACCTCTTAGGGATTTCCTTAATCTTGTGTTAAAGAATCCGAAGTCCTAAATTTCTAATGAAAAATATAACTCAAACAAACTAAATCAATTTCTAAAATTTAAAGCCCAATTTCATGATAATTTGAGATATTCGCTAGGTTTCCTGGCATCATGAGCATCTTCTACTTATTCCCATTTTGGCTTCGATAATAACTCTCTCTTTTGATCAATCCCACTTGATCTTCAAAAATATAAACCAATCGATTGATAGTCCTTTCCTATTGAAATCTTTAGAGACAACGATCGTTTATTTTAATCGAGAGTTTTCCTAAGGGATCCTGTCCCTTAGAATGTAATTAACTATGGGGGCTTGCCCCTGTAGGAAACTTAACGAAACCAGTTTAAATAAACCTTGCTTTACTTTTCAATGTAAAGTAGGGGAGGAATCTCTGGTACATATGCAAACCCATCATTCTTATGAGTCCTTATTGAGGTGATTGGGTTCCATTAAAGGGTAGTGATTTTTATCTTTTGAGATAGTACACTATACCTTGATGACATATATGATCGCCTGAATTAGTACATCTGTGAATTTACGTGGCATCTTACCAAGATTAATTTTTATATAGGGTGTTGCCTCTTTCATTTCTCACCAACAGATTTGGAAGGCAACTCCTCCTTATATAGGAATTTTTCTCCACAACTTTGTTGTTATTTTTGGTATTGATATTTTGTATTTTTATTATATGTATTTGGCATGTGAAAAATGAAAAATAATCAAGCACACACATACACACACCTAATATATTATAAATAAAGTTTTTCCTTAACAATTATTTTTTAGGAAATCATACAATGTGATCTCCATCATTCATGGCGATTGTCCATATTTGTTAAAAAATTATAATTAAGTTGGTTCTCTTAAGATTGTCAAATTTTAACTATTTATACTATATAGTCATGATCATTGTGTATGATTATTCATTATTATTATTTTTTTTGTGCTACTAAGATTAAATCAATTAATCACAATTTTTTCTTTACTTGATTGATCATGTAGTGTGATATTATTCATATGGTATGAATATAGTAATTACTTGATTTTATTCTAGAATTTGAGGTATTTGATTTTTGAGAAATTTTTAAAATATCTTCGTAATGTATGATCGATTCTTATAAGATGAACAAATTTTTTATTTTATACTATTTGATAGTATGACCCTTAGCTGTATAGTATAAATAATTCTGGTTGTTTAGATGGTTGTATTGTCTAGTGTCCCTAACCCTAGTAAATAAATTGATCATATTAGATGATGTTAGATTATACAGTACAATTAAATGGATTTTTCATAAATTAATTTTATAATTTTTTGTTTTACTCTCTTCCTATAAATAGCCTTTTTGGGAGCCTAACTAGAGAGGTTGACCATGAGAAATAAAAAAAGGCTTAACAATGTGTGTTTATCTTAAGTGAAAAGTATGAAGATTCCTTTGTTTCTCTTCTCCCTTAAAGATCTTGAGTTGGTAAGATTGCATTTTTATTTTGGATGTTCTTTTATCCACCTTGCCTATGGCTTTTGTGCTTTAACTTGAGAATTTCTTCTTGTTGCAAAATTGTGTAAGATTTTTGTTTAACACTATTTTGTTTCTACTTTAGAGAGAGTGGCATTCTTCTTACCTTGAAATAGATGGGGAGAAGGTGTAGGGTGTCTCCATTACCCATTAAGATGAGAGTCATCTTTTCCTTGGCTTGTTATGCCAAAAGAGAGTTAATGGAATTTTGGAGAAGATCTAAAGAGTTGACATAAGTCTGTTGGGCCAAACCATTATAAATATTCGTGCCCCTCTTTGTTTTCTTTCTTTAATTTTCTACTACTCTTTTCTTTGTGTTCGATTGTAGATTTTATTCCATTAAGACACTCTCTTGTTAATCAATAAAGATTTTAGTTTTCTTTCAAGAAATTTTTTAAAATCACACTAATTTCACTCCCCTCTTGGGTGTGTCAATTCTCACACAAGGGCAATGTTTAACTTGTGGGTCCACATTCCTAAGTGAGCCTCACTTTTTAACTACCCATTTTCATAAGTGGTTTTATCTTAAAGATTATTTTGAGTTTATTAGTGTTTAATTTATAAGGTTGCCAATTACTATGAAAATTTTGAATTTATTGATTTTATTTGATATTTTTTTAACTTTTATCTAATTTTATTTGATTTAATAAATTTTGAAAAATCATGATTATTAGCCATTTCATTTATAGGTTGCATATTTATTGAATCCAAATTATCCATGGAATGATAAAGCACCATTCCTTTATGCATGTAGGAAGCTGGGCTACTTCTAGTAGAACATAGTTAATAAAAAGTAGAATAAAAGGTGCTAGAAAGTATAAAAAAATCAATTATCATTGAGAATGGCAGTACAAGTAGAAACAAAGTTAGGGAACAAGAAGATCTAAAAGTTCTCCACCTCCCAAGGATCTCCCTTTTCATAGGATTGGAAAGAAAGTATATAATAAAAGTTTTATAAGGAAAATGCACATCAACTAAGTCAGTTATATAATGGACTTGCCAATGATCTGGAGAGTGAGTCGGTGAGTGATGTCTGCGAAGTGAGCAGTTCCCAAGCTTGGTTACTAGGGCTTGTAGAGCGACTTGTCTTATGTGAGTGCATGCAACATAGTTACCCATATGTGGGTGAATCTTTGTATATGAGGCGAGTTATTTGATGTTGGTTGCCAGACAAGAATGATCGATTCTTTCGCACCATCCTATTAGAAAAGGTCTTTATGGGAGAGTGAGTCGGTGAGTGATGCCTGAATTTTGCTTCTTACCATTGATTGCTCCTAGCCAATTCTTTATCATTCATGAATACTTGTTAGGTTCATGTGCACTCTAATATATATATATATATATATATATATATATATATATATATATATATATATATATATATATATATATTTTCCTTATAGAGGAGACTCACAAAAAGAATGAAAGAGTAAAATAAGTTATTAATAATTAGTATCTAATTCCAAAAATATTGACCATTAGTTTTAAATATTTACATCACATCACATTTAATTTGACCTATCCTTTTAAAAGTTTCTTTTGCTTGTTAACCTCATTTTTGGATAAAGTTGATATCATCTCCAATCCAAGTAATTAGGAAATCTAATCTTAGATTTGTAATTTCCTAATTAGGCACTTAGACACTACGCTTAGTGACTAAGTGTGTAAACAAATCAAAACCAAAATTAAAAAGTAAAAAAACTCAATACCTTAAGGCTTAGGCTACCCAAGTCAACCTCTTTAGGATCTAACCTAGCCCAATTGAATTAGGTGAACCCAAACCAAACTAAAATTTATATAAATGATTAAATCAAACACATTTTAATTAAAATATTAAATCTAATTGAGCTTGAACCAAGGTAATTGTGGTGGTCAACCAAATTTACCTACCTAAGCTCAAAATTACCTAAACCTAAAAGAAACTCAAATGAAATCAAAATAAATTGAAAATAAGCCAAAACATAAAGCATAGAATTAATACATGAACATAAGTGAACCTAAAAATAAATCTAAATGAGGTTCAAGATGATTAATCATGTCACTTGACTTTGGGTTAACCTGTGTGAGCCCCTCTAAGTCAAAGGTCAACTCATCAAGATTTGACCAAATTAAGTCATTCCCTCAAAGTCATCAAATAAACATGTTTAAATATGAATTTAAATAAATCTAAATCAAATAAAGTCTCAAATGAGCTAATTAGATCACTTAATCCAATTATCCAAATGAACCTTATTGAATTTAAATCCAAATTAAATGAAAATTAATTCAAATCAAAAATCCAATATTAATTTAAAATCATAATTAAGCATAATTTAACCAATTATTGTGTTGAATTTGACTAATTTGGTCAATAACTGAATTGAACTCAACTTGATCTATTTGGATTAAATGAATCAATCTAGCTAAAATTACATTAACTCTAAACTTAATATGGGCCAATCAATCCATAAATCACTCAATTATTAATCCAATTAATAATCTAAAATGAAATCAAATGAATTAAAAAAATCAATCCAAAATGTAAAAATCATCAAATGGATCAAACTTAAACACTTAAGCTTAAGTCTAACTCAAATGAACTTGAGTTTAACTCATGGTTCATCTTTGTTTTAGGCCAATCAACCATCAATCCAAAAGGGTGTTGAGATGATACCATGAAGCCAGGAGGTGCCATGGACGGTGATGTGGAGCATGAGAGGAAGAAAAGTCTAAATTATTTTCATGAAGTCAAATAATGTTGGTCTAAATAAAATTTTGAAATATCTAGGTGATTACTTGATGAGTGGTTTAGCTTTAATGTTAGCTTGAACCTATCGAATTAGTCTATCATGATGATTATGAATCTTCTTTGCTTGTTGGCAATGAATAGAGGGTTTATCATGTATATTACCTAAATCATGAATGATTTGAGACTTATGATGTGTTACAGAGGTTATAGTGATTGCTACTATAAGGAGGTAAACATTTGACACTAGTCACATCTCTTAGAAATCCTTAATGTCCACTATTAGTGTCACCAAAAGTATCCTTGTCATAAAATTTGATGGGAGAGTATTCTTTCTTTTGAATGACTTCCACACTTGCCTGAGTGTATTTCATCAAGAACCCCTACTTCTTTTAGTTTCTTTTACACATCTCATATTTAATGGAGTCATTGATCTTCTAAATTACTCACTACCTATTAATAAATACTGGGCTGCTTTAAATTTGAATCTTCTCATATCTTTAATTTCTTATTCTGCTCCCCATTTTATAAGTACTTCTTGATGGGAATAATCTAGCCGAGTATTCACTTTTAATTTTCATGAACTCACTTTCTTTTATGCTTGGATGGGCAAGTTGGAGGGTAAGCTACTCCCTAAGTTGACTTATTCTTGATAGTAAATTAACAAGTTAATTTTGATCTTTTGAGACTTATCTCCCAATCTTAAAGCGTCTTGTCTCCCAGTTCATGACTTTATTTTAAGTAAATATCTCTATAAAGGCTCATCTCTTTCTTCATACTCCCATTAATTTGGTTAACCATTAGCTATGAGCATGAATGCACTATGATATGCCTGGTGCTTAAACATTGAGCAAATCACAATCCATCTAATAAAGCTTCATACTTAGATTGATTATTATTGACTTGAACGTTGAACTTCATTGATTAAGTCAAAGTGATCTTTGTAAAGCCTTCAATATAATACCCACTCCCATTCTTATTCTCCTAAAGTGTTGTCCATGTATAAGTTCCACATGGGTTCTAGGTTAATTAGGACATTCTTTGAGTCTTCGAGCAAGTGCTTACATCTTAATCATTATCTAAGGGGAGTACGATATATCAAATTCACTCAACTCAACTAGCCATTTCAATAATAACTTTAAATGATCTAATATGGTGAGTATTAACTTAAGAGGGTGATGTGATGGCTTGAATTGGGTGAGCTTGAAAGAAGGTCAAACTCATTGCGAAGATAAGGTAACTTGACACCCCCTCAGCAACTTATTTACATAGTAAACTAACCAATGCTTTCTCCCTTCTTCTTTGATTTAGACTAAACTAGCTAAATCTTATTCCAACTCTTAAATGCAATAGGGATTTGTGTATAAAGAGACAAGGTGAGTAAGTTTTTAAGGTTACTAAAAGTTTTCTAGCATTCATCAGTCCATTCAAACATCATTTATGTATTAATACTTTAAATATTGGTAAGCAATGCTCACTTTCCTTGGAAATGTATCTAATCAAATTGGAATCTAACCCAATGAGTTGCTACACCTCTTTCATTGTTCATGGAAATGGCATGTCAAGTATGGTCTTGACTTTCTGAGGATTCAGCTTTATGCCCTAAGATGTGATAAAAAAAAACCCTAAGAATATATTTGATTTGGGGCAAGTATGCACTTTAGAGGGTTGAGGCACATATTATACTTCTTCAAGCTAGTAAAGATTTTCTTCAAATCTTGGATATATTGTTCAGGAGACTTATATATATATATATGCCTTTAGATTTGATCGTTTATACTCTTTTAACACTTAATCTATCATCATCTCATAAGTCACTGTTGCATTTTTCTTTCCTAAATGACATTATTTGATAATAATATAAACTTTCTTTAGTGATGAAAGTCAATTTATTTGGGTAAATGGGGGTGCATTTGGATTTGATGATACCTTAAGCAGACATCTAAGAAACTCATCACTAGGTAACCCATAATTGAGTTAATGAGTGCATCTATCCTTGAAAGTGAGTTCTCATCCTTGATATAGACCAAGTTCACATTGGTGTATTTTATGCACATCCTTCCTTTGTCATTGAATTTATATTCCATGACCAGATTAGATCAATTCAAGATGTTATACTTCCTTGATGAAGTTGGCTTCAAGTAGCTTGGTGACTTCCCCTTTAATTAGTTCAGCAAGCAAAGCCATTATTTTCCTCTTTTTCTACTTGATCAATTGAGCAACTTTTCTGATATTGAGTCTATGAAAATCAACAATGATGTTAATACACAACATCTTTACTATAGTCTAGATGAACATATTTATATCTTCTTAGAGGCATAGAATAAGGGTTACTTTGTACTCACCCCTAAATGTTGAGATAATTTTAAGCACTTCATCTAGATCTTGAGTGGTCATCATTTCTTCAATTTGTTTAGCAATTTCCAATCATATGTGAGTGACTTTGAATTATAACACCCTATTCATTTTATGTGATTCAGCTACTATTTGCGGTTAATAAGCTTTGGAATGATTCAATTTTCTCATAACCATGATATCTTCTTCTCTTACAAGGATCTTGACTGCTACATGATATGTCAACACTACTGCTCTAAACATGTTGAGCAGTGGTTGGCCAAAAATAGCATTATACATGAAGTGTGCATCCACGATAATAAAATTGACCATAATTGTAAACTACTTCTTTTCTTCTCCCTAAGTTATGAGGAGAGTGATGATCCGTTCTATCCCACTTATTTTTTTAGAAAACTCATAGAGGGGGCCTCCCATCGAGTGAGTATTGAACTCACTAAGTTTATTTTGTTTAATATGGACATGAATATGATATTCATTGAACTCCTCATTTTGATCAAAATACTCCATATTTGATAGTCGGTGACCAACACCATGATAACTTATGCATCATTATAGGGGTTACCAACAACAAGTTTGACTTTCTTTAAGAAACTAGCCAACAATTGATGTACTCAATGCGCACATAATGGTTGTTAAGTTAGCTACACCTAATTATAGTTGCTTGGGACTCACTAGCTTGGAAAACTCCTTATCTCCATAAAACATGATGGTTTTGGCTCTTGCAATGTGGATTACGTGAGATAGAGTGGGTTCATTGCTCAACTTGGCAACCGCCTTTTCTTATCTCCTTATAAACTACTTTAGCTTCTGAACTTTTATGAGTTCCACCACTAAGCTTTACAGATGTTGAGATTCTTCAGTATCGTGTTTATGATTATGATGATATCCAAAATACCTCGATTGATCATGTAGACTGTTAACCATTAAATATGGTGGTTGCTTCAAGTATTCTAAAATTTGAATGCCCTCCACTAGCTTGGCCATTAACACCCTCAAAAATGTGATTGTGGCTAGTTAAAAATTTTACCACACCCATACCAAATTAGAAGATTTTAGAATTCATTCTTATGCATTTGTATTGTTGACCTCATTTTTGGTTGAGGTTAACATCAACTTTGAAATTAGTAATTAGGACACCTAATCCTAGATTAGGAGCCTCCTAATTAAGCACTTAGAACACTACACCTAGTGATAGTGCATCATCCTTAGGTTTGATCTAACCTAATGGGTTTAGGTAAATTAAACCCAAATCTTAAACATAAATTAAATCAAACATATTTCACTCAAAACTTGAATTCATTTGAGTTTAAAGCAAGGTGATTAAGGTGATTAACCTAATTACCCTATTTAAGCTCAAAATTAATTAAATCCAAACTAAATTTAAATAAAATAAAAATATCAAAATAAATAAAAATGAGTTCAAATAAAATCAAATAAAAGAAAGTCAAATTAATTCAATGTCAGAATTGGTCAACCCTTTTGACATGCATTTGACTTATGTGGGTCCCACAAAGTCAAAGGTTGACCAACCAAAATTTGACCAAATGAAATCATTCCAAATGATTTAAATGATAGAATAAATATGTTTAAATATGAATTTAAATAAATTTATATTTTTAGACCTTATTTAGGCTAATTATATCATTTGATCTACATGGCTTAAATGAGTCTTATTGGACTCAAAATTGAAATCAACTCAATTAAATTGATAAAATCATTTGGAAATGATCATTAAAAAAATTTAATCAATCATTGATCCAATTTAACCAATTTGGTCATTTGACCCAAATGAATCCAACTTAACCCATTAAGCTCAATTTGGGTCAAAGAGGTCAAAATTGAAATCAATTCCAAAACAAATAAAATTAATCACTCCAAATCATTTCACACATCTAATTAAACATGATTGGGGTCTAAACATACTTTGATTGAGTCAAATTGGTCACCATGACTCAATTATACTTAATTTAACTCATTTAATTCAAAATGGGTCAAATTAGGATGAAATTAAATTAAACTTTCATGTGGCATGGGCTAATTGAATTTTCAATTATCCATTAGACAAACAACAATGATTGGAACTCAAACTTAAATAATCTAAACTTTTAAATAATTTTAAATCAAATTTAAATCCAAATGGCATCAAATACTCTAAACTGGAAAAATGACTCATCTTATACTTTAACCAACCAATCTAAATTGATGAAAAAGAATGAAAAAAACCATGTTAATAAATGGCAAAGAGAGAGAACTTCAACCAGGAAGCCAAATCCTATTCTTCTTCTTCTAAATCTCATCCAACTCTTTTCCCCAATTGAATAGAGATAATCATAATCAATTGACCACCTCTTAGAGTAAACTTCCAAGGGTGGTAATCAAGATGGCCAACAAATGTTGACTCTTCTTCCATGGAGATGTCTCATGGACAAGACAAAAAAAAGAGAGAGGAGGAGGCTTCCTCCCCTATTCATCCACACAAAGGTAGGAGAGATCATACCAAGTTGATGGAGGTGAGGATCAGACCTCAAAAAATCCTTGGGAGAGCATCTCAAGAGAAAAATCATAAGGGATTGATGAATCAAAAAATTCACATTGAGTCGAAAGAATAGGCCTGGTACTCTAGAAGAAAGAGGAGAAATCTCCCTTGTGGCATGGAGATGACCAAAACATGAAAAACCCTTAAGGATCCACATGAAGAAAATTGGACATTGAGATGAAAACCATCCTATGCATATTGATCTCTGGATCCAATAGTCCATGGGGATGACATATATGATGATTAAATGAAATTCCCATTAAAATACATCCTCATAGAAAATAAAAAATTCAAAAATTCAAAAAAGGGATCTATGGATTTATCTCATTGAAAAGAATCCATTAAACCCAAAATGCCCTATTAATTTTGTGTTATTTTATGTTAATTTGTGTTTGAATGAAAATAATCAAACTCAAATTAGTTTCAAACCACTCATCATCTCTCAAACTTGGGAACTAAGTGGGGTTAAAATACTGAAAGTAAAATCAAAAGATATTAAAATTTCAATCTCTCAAAAAATTTTTAATGAAATAAATTAATATAAATGAAAATCATGGAAAATGATAAAGTCACATTAAATCATCAATTATTAAACTTTATGAAATAAAAATTCAAAACTCACTAAAACCTAATAAAATAAAATAATCTAATTTGTATTTCATTATCAATTAATAAAATTAATCAATAAAATTAAGTAAAATCATAAAAATAAACAAATTTTTAAAATTAAATGAATCTCTAAATCATCTTCTAGAAATAAAAAACAATAGAACTCAGTAATTCCTTCTAAATTGTGCTAATTTAATTTTAATAAAAATTAAATCATTAATCCCAAACTATACATCTAATCAAAATGAAATCTTAGGAAAATGAAACTATCTAGGAAGCGCACTTGCCATAAAAATTTCAGCATTAATTGTCCTTCTGGATTGGAAGTTATTGAATTTTCAATCTCTAGGTTGATTTACATGAACTAATAAATCAAAAAATTCTAAAAAATTATTAAAATTCATAAATTAATTTGAAACATCTTCATCACCATTAGAACACCTGAAGATAATTTTCCAACACTCTAAGTCAAAGAATTTGTTTAATTATAAACTTAAGGTTTAATGAAAACAATTTTAAAAATGAAAAATCTAATTAAACCTCAAAGTTAATAAATTATTAATTTCGTGATAAATAAATTAATGGAATCTTAACACATAATCAATTCAAATTAAGATTGGATTAAAATATTAACCATAAATGTATTAGGTTAACATAATTTAAATTAAATAAACATAAATTAAATAGAGATAAAGATTAATAAAATAAACATTAAACCAATTCAAATCAAATTAAAATTAATCCAAACTCAGAAACATATAATCAAATCAGAAGAAAAGAAAAGAAGAATTAAATTCTAAAACAAAATTAAAATGTTGACCTAAATTAAACTCAAACCCAATTCATTTAAATGAATGCAAAGGTGGTTAATTAAGATACTTAAGATCTTAGTTAGACCTTTGGAATGAACCTTCATCTTAGGGTGAAGGCTTCATTCTATTAGGATTTATAATGTTGAATAAATGGCTTTCACCCAAAGTAAAATCTATTTTATTCTTCATTCTTAAAAAGTTAGAATTCATTCTAACATAAAAATGAATTTAAAAATGAAAATAAGAATCACAAATCATTAAATCATTTGAATTGAAACCACCCAAAGGTAAATCAAACAAGCCTCAAAACTTAAATTGAAACTTGAATCTAAAAGAACCTAGCAAAGTCTTGCCGCACAAACCCATTTTCTTCGTACACTAGATTATTAGATTGTAGACCCTAGACATAGGTTAGGTCAATCTATGATATTTTTTGATGTGATATTTTTCTTGTTTTGTGTTGTACTGCTTTAGACTAGATGTCTAGAATTATTTTTCCATTAGACTGGATGGTAGGATGTTCTTTTATAACTAATGTTGTCTTCTACAAGGGGCTATGCTAAAATGCTATAATAAATTATAAAATTATCATTTGCTTGTAGGTGCTGAATAAATCCCTTATAACCTAATAAGATAGGTTGTCTTGGTAAGTAACTAATGCTAAGCCTATGTGTTTGTAAATATAACTACTAGTATGATGTTTGCATTTTCTTAATGTTTATTTTGCAAGGCTTAGGATTTATTTTTGAAATTTAGAATGTAATTTGAGCTTAGAATTATGTTAGGATCTACGGGGTCTAAGAATAGTAGGAGCTGGTGGTCTCTTGTGATACCCAAAGGAGGTCCCTGAAGAAGGAGCTGATCTTAGGAGAGGACCCATAAATCTAGACTTGTAGTTCTAGGCCAACTATGGATTTTCTTTCTTTCTTCTAGGGTGTACAGTGGTACCTGGCCTGATTGGTCTATTCTTTAATTTAAATTTGTCTTAATTTACTTTGGGAGTGCAATAGAATCAACTTTTCTAGGTTTATTTTTATAATGTGCTTTCTATGATAGATGCTTGTATATTAGGCTCCAAAGCAAACTGAATTTTCTACCAAATTTAAATCTAAATAAAAATAAATAAAGAAACTTGAAACTTCACATTAATTAAAGCCATAAGAAAAACTTAAAAGCAAATAGAAATAATTAGCTTTTATAAATATAGTATATTTTTTAAATTCTTGAATTGAGCACTTCACTCATTGCACATAAGGGGTGTCTAACCTTTCAGGATGACCATCTTTTTAGAAAGTCTTCCTTCTCTTCTTGATTTGGCCCATGACCACTTTTAATTACATGCCATTTAAGCAAAAAATGCATACCCTAAAGCCTTAAATGAATTGTGCATCAAAAATATTTAAAAGTTGAAATATGTTGCATTAGTTAGGATCATTTCATACCCAAGAATAATCTTAAAGATTAGGGAGTGAGTCTAAATTCTTAGATTCTTTCTTAAAATGCAATAGCCCAACCATCTTGCATACATGAGACTTGACATCATAAATTTAAAATTCACTTAGGTGGTGGAAACTTGTAGCCTTTCTAGGCTTATTATAAGTCCAGAAAAGTCGGATAGGTTTATTCACTCAAATAAGAGCAATATCCAATAATTCTCAAAAGTGAAACTAGGTCAAGCCTTTAATTTATATCGAAAGCACATATAGACTTAACTTCTAAAGCATCCTCCTCGAGATTATTCTTCAACCTTAATCATTTCTACAGTATTGTGCTATTAGAATCTAAGTCATAGATTTCTAATAAAATATTAACTTAAAGTTTAATTTAAATTCTAAAGTTTTAAGCCCGATGATAGGATAGCCCAAGTCTTAGGAGCCTTTTAATAAATGATCAAATATATTAGAAGATAACATGTTTATCTTTTAGGATAATATTTTTGAAGCATCCCCTAAATAAGAAACTCCTAAATTCTATGTGGTGTCACAAATTTTTCCCGACAGATATCTCTTCTCATCAAGTGCATTATCTTCTCGATTTATCTTCTCTACAAGCTTGAAATCTATCTTTGAAAGAACCTCCATGGGTAGCCTCTTTATTGTGTCCCTCCTATGAGTCGCCATTACTGACTAGGAGACCTTATTGTATTAATTTGCATTGACATGGTTGTTAGTGAGCTCCAAAGGCTCTACAAATATGTAAGCAATTACTTCAAACCCTAGGTGAGTTCAACTTATGTAACTACAAGATTCAAATCTTTCACCTCCATTATTTCCCTTTAGAATTGATTAGTAAACTTTCTAAGTGACATGCCTATCTCTTATCGTATCTGTAGAAAAGAGTGTGAACTCTTAAAGGCTTTTAAGCACTAGTGAACTATTTCAAGAACATTATTTTGCACTTCAAAAAGAAGTGATGGCTCACATAGGTGGATGGGATAACCATCTAAGAATTGACTCCTCAAAATTAGTGAATGAAAGTTCTCACTAGGTCTAGAAATGATGTAGTGGACTCAAAGTATGCTATGTGGTAGGTAGCCTAAGAGTGGCATTTGTTCCAAGTGAGGATTCTTAAACTTTAGTGGGGATTGAGCTCAATATTCACTTATCCTTTACTGACTTTATCTTTATTCAGCTGATAGGACACATCAATGTTTTAGATATCTCTCTTCTTCACCAAGTTCAAATAAAATAATAGCATGTAAAATTGGTGGATGACATAAAATAATAAAGTAACTTATTGCTTCACATTAATATGGCTACCCACCTTTTCTTTCATGTTTTGAGTTTTTATTTTGAAATATTATTGTAATAGGTATAAATAGCTTATGTTGTTAGAATTAAAGAAGATCTTTTAGCAATTATAAATTATTTAAGTTGTTATTATGGTTTGAGAGCTTGTTGTCCAAAGATTTCAAATTCTTAGTTAGAATGCTAGTTATCCGACATATCTTTCTTTTCTCACCTCCAATACCCAAAGTAATTTATTTTATTCTTTCTCATACTTCTTAACATCATCTCCAATCATCGACAAAGCATTCTACTCTTCTCCATAAGCTTACACCTTCCTTTCACTCAATAATATCTCTACTTCACTGATTATGATCTAGTCCCAATATTTACACCAAAATAACTTCTTAAACCCTATAATTTCTAATAAAATACACTAGATCATAAATACATATCCTAACATAAACCTCCAAATATATTTGTCATTTACCTCACTTATGGCTCATTCCTTAAAGTTATATTTCAAATTTAGCCAATGTAGCCTAAATTAGACTAGTTTAGGTATTCCTACTATCATTTCACCCTACACCCTTCATTATCCCAGCAAACCTTTCAAATATATCTTTAGATATCAATCTAAAGATCCATGGTCATTTAACTTTCTTAGTCTCACCAAAAGAAGGATGCTCACCTCCATTAATTATCTTCTTCATCTTCCATGCTCACCACACCTAAATAAATATTGAATTCAAATTTATCCATTGAATAATGAAGAACCATTCCTTAGACATATATGAAGTATAGCTAGTTCATCTAATACAAAGTAAATAAAAAAGCATAATAGAGAATGTTAAAAGTATAAAAAATACACTCTCTCTAAGAATGATAGTATAAGTAGAAAAGAAAACTAAAGAAAAAGAAGATCCAAAAGTTCCCTTGCCTCCTCACATATCCCCCTTTTTATAGGATTAAGAGGAGAGTACAAGAAAAGTACATATAAAAAAATACACGTCATCTAGGTTGGTTAAACAATGAACTCATCAATGATCTTGAGAATGGACGAGTGATATATGCTTAGTGATCAATCCTTTAGCCTGATCACCTAGGCTTGGGGGGAGGGAGTTGTCTAATGTAAGTGCTTATGTGGGTGGGTCTACATATACAAGGTTGTTAACCTCATTTTTGGATGAGTTTTAATATCATTTTTAATTTATTTGATTAGGATACCTAATCTTAGATTAGGGATTTCCTATTCAAGAACTTAGGACATTTTACTTAATCACCTAGTGAGTCCTTCTAGGGTTTAGCCTAACCTAATAGGATTAGGTGGTCCTAAACAAATCTTAAATCTAAATAAATGATTGAATAAAACATATTCTAATTAAAATATAAATCCAACTCAACTTAGACTAAGGTAATTGAGGTAGTTAACCTAATTAACCTAACTAAACTCAAAACTTCTTAAACCCAAAGAAATTCAAATAAAATCAAAATAATTTGAAATCAAATTAAATGGAAAGCATAAAGTCATTACATAAAGATAAATGGATTTAAAATTAAATCCAAATGAAGGCCAAATATGGTCAACCATTTAACATATAGTTGACTTATGTGGGTCCCAATAGGTCAAAGGTCAAGCAACCAAAGATTTGACCAAATTAAATTACTCCAAAGACTTCAAATTATCAAATAAACTTATTTAAACATGAATCTAAATAATTCTAAATCCAATAAGGCCTTAATTAGGTTAATTAGATCACTTAATCTAAATATATCTAAATGGACCTTATGGAACTTAAAGTTAAATTCAATCAAAATCAACTCAAATTAAATATCCAAAATCATTTGAAAATCATCATTAAACGTAATTCAACCAATTACATAATTTAATTTGATCAATTTGGTCATTTAATCCAATTGAACCCATGTTAACTTGTTAAGCCCAATTTGGGTCAAAGTGGGTTTAAATTCAAAATTAACTTCAAATGAAATAAAAGTAATTAATATAAATCATTCCAAATACTTAAATAAATATAATTAAAGCCTAAACTTAGATCAAATCTATCAAATGGAATAAGTCAAACTAAACCAAAGGGAACAAATGTTAAGTGAACTAACTTAAAGTGTTTGTCCTTAAACCCAATTAAAATGAGTTTGTTTGACTAATGAATCATCCCAAACATGATTTGAATAATTAATTCCTAATTTAAATGATTGAATAATAAACATTGTTCATGCTTAGCCTAATCCAAATCAAAATAAGCTCAAATGGACCAAATGTGAGAATGTGAGCTTAAACCTACACTAATCACATTGTACACCTTGACTCATTCTAAGATGAGTCTAAATTGATTAGTAGCTAAATATGAGAAAACTTAAAGGTCTCAAGTCAATAAGAAAAGGAATATTATGTGGGAAAGTTATGTGGAATATGAAGATAAATCCTCCCCAATCCAAAACACTTTCTCTATTCCTCCACCACTCATCATCCTCACTGATTTGGATTATTCCCAATCAGTTGATAACCCCTTGGAGCTAGCCTCCAAAGGTGGCAATCACCATGGAAAAATTAAAATTAACTTTCTCCTCATATAACTCTCACCACTCATGAAAAATGGAGAGAGAGACTTTCTCATGCTATTTTGAGAATTCACACACCTTGCTCAAGTGAAAAAAAACAAGAAACCACTCTTTCCCCGATTCCCACACTATCGGCAAGCCGAATTTTGACCAAATCCATCAGTGAATAGGTGGAACTTGGCTTATAAACAGTCAGTGAGGAGATCCAATTCTTTACACTTAGAGGCTCACCACATCCCTACAAAGCTATTCAAAACATTTCCACCACTAAAGATCGACTTGAGGTATGCCTCAAACCATACCTCCTATTAAATTTAGTTTGGTCCTTTATCAAGGAAATTGTATAGATATGTTTAAAATGGAGTCTTGATCATTTTGTAATTGAAAACATAGTGGGGAGTCCTCCCTGGATCATCAGATTTTGGCACTGAAATGTCGACTGTACACGATTCTTACCTGCGAGAATATGGGCAAAATCTGCACCGTCTGTTCCTTTTATTTGGAACTGATGGCTCTGATATAGCCACATGATCCAATTTAAATCCCATAAGGAATAGAGGATTAAACACCGACCATTCGATCTTTGATCAGACGGTTGTAAATAAAGTTGTAGTCTCCACCACTTTTGAGATGGATCCTGTGGATCCAACGGCACAGCGCCACGTGGCAGTGACCATTTTAAAATGGAATTTCTAATTTTTGATATTTTTAAATTATAAAAAATTTACAAAATCATATAAATAAAATACCTAACCAAGAAAATATAAATGAGGGCTCTATGGATTCATCTGAGTGAGGAGAATCTATTAAACATAAAATCCCAAAGTTTGTTGGATATTTTTAGGTTAATTTGAGTTTAATTAAAAAATGAAACAAAAATTAAATTCAAACTATTAATCCAATCAATTTGAAAATTTAAATAATTTAAGTTAAGGTTAAAACACACTTTAGATAAATTTATTAGGATTTATTGGAAAGTAAATCCATAGATATAAAATTTTCAAGCCATAACCCTTAATTTAATGAAATAAATTAATATTAGATAAAAAATAATATTAAAATTATGGAATTAGCCTAAATTATCATAATGAACACCAATAAATCTTAAAACATCATTAATACTCACTCAAACCTCATAATACCCAAAATGACCTTAATTAGAGATTAATTAAATTAATTAATTCATTTAATTAATGTGGACTTTAAAAAATCATAATCAATTAATCTAAACTTTAAAAAATCTAAATAAACCCTCTATGGTCATATTCTAAAGGGAATTTGAGAAAATTAAAATCCCTATTTAATTCCTTCTAATTTAGGCTTAATTTAAGTTTTATTATAAAAAATAAAAACTCTAATTAGTCTTAAATTACACATCTGATTAAGATGAAACTTTAACAAAGTTAAACTGGCAGGAAACCCCACTTACCATAAAACTTTTAAGGTCAAATGTCCTTTGGATCTAAATTTGTTGAATTTCTAATCCCTAGGTCAATTTAAAATAAAATAATAAATCAAAAAATTACAAAATTTTAAAAAATTTATAAAACCAACTCAAAACATTTTCATTAACATCATGAAACCTAAGAAAATTTTCTTAACCTTATGATGTTAAGAAATTTAATTAATTATTATTTAAGGATTAATAAAATGATTAAGAACATAAAATTCAATCAAACCTTAAGTAATCTAATTTGTTAAGTTTATAATAAATCAATTGATCAATTAAAATCAAAATTAATCAACATTAAACTTTATACTTAAATCATGATAATGATTAATATTAAAAAAACTTTATGTTCATTTTAATGCTAAGGAATAGTGATAAGTTCAAATGAAAGTAAATGATGATTAATCAAATCATTTAATCTAAAGAACTTAAAAGTTGAAATGGCCTAGGTTAGGTTTGGTACCCAAAGTAGCTTAAGTTTTCTAGGTTATGATTGATAAAAAAATCTCATCATAAAGGATTAAATTAAATAATGAAACTTTAATATGCAATATTTTATTAAACATAACCCAAATGATGAAGTGTAAATATATAAGATAATAAGTCATCTTAAAGTTATAAATTTGAGGTATAGTGAATCACTTAAATAATGAAATCACAACTGTTGAATCCATAAGCCCCATATCTTATCAGATTGATTTTGATTATAATAAACAAATGTTCAACTTCTACAAATCAAGTTAAATTCACGTGTGCATGAAAAATTCATTAGCTCCTCGTTCTTCAATTATATCAAATTATTAAAGCTTTTGGACATGAACTGGGTGGAAATTTTTCTAGAAATTATTATATTAAGGAAAATAAAAAGCACAATGAGATTAAATAAATGGTTCATTTAATTTTAATTTCATCATTCTAAAATTATTTATATTTTTCTATATCTTAATATTGCAATTATACATTAAGTTATCCATTTTGGATAGTATAAACTAAATGCATAAAATAAGTTCCATTAAATGTGTGTTCAAGCAAGATAAATTACATTTAAACTTTATTAAATCATTTTCATGCCATTCATAATTTTTATTCTTATTTTTTATTACATGAAAATTGAATTATCCTAAAATTATCCTTTTTTTTTCTTCTATTCTCTCTCCTATTATCATTTTCATCTTAACATTATTTTGCCAAATTTTTTAATGAATTTTGTCTAATAAAATATGTGAATTTCATTCAAAACATTTACATATAATATTCTCTCATTTTTTATATTTAAAAAAATTCATTTACTTGAATTTTGAATTTGAATTTGAATTATATTTTGAATTCAAACTTCTTTATTCATGACCTTTACTTGCTAAATCAAATCAAATCTTTCATGGAAGATGTTGAACGTCCCAAGCATGATTAATTATAATTATTTAGGGTCTAATTAATCTACTACAAGTTATTTTAAATTTAAATTAAAATCAACCCTCTTTTCAAAATAATTTCTTTATTTTTTTAATTTGATCTATTTTAGGAAAGTTTTAAGGGGCTAGCCACTTTGCTTTGAATTTAATAAATTCATATATTATTTAAAAATTTAATAAGTATATAATACAATCAGCCTTAATTTAAATTATTTCATGCATCAATATGAAGATTTTCTATTTTTGGAAACCCCTTTTGGCTGAATTCATTAAATGGATTTTCCATGGATTTATTTTATTCAAAATTTTGTTCTTCATATCTAAACCTTTCTGGCCAAATTTCCTATGGGATCTCCCTATCTTTAGTCATGGATTACATAGTAAACATTCCATATTGGGTTAAAACAAATTTGTAAAGGAGCCTATTAAAGATCTCCTTGGTCGATCCTTATTCCTTTAAATTTGACATTCAAATTGATGCCTAGTCAATTTCCCTTCAATTGAATCAGATTTTGGCTAACCCTAGACTCCTCCCTCATCTATTTAAGATCCTTACTTGAACTTAAAAAAGGTTCTCTCTCTTGCTCTCTTGCTCTCTTGCTCATCCTCTCCACCTTGGCCGATCCTTGCTAAAGTAAATAAAAAGTGAAGTTTGGGATGTTTCCTCTCTTGGTTAAAAGCATCATATCATTAGTCTTGACTTTCTAAGGTGATAAGTTCTGTAATTCTTTTATTTCATCTTGGATTTGAAGTTTATAAGGTTATTTAAATTATCTTCTGTTCATTCACTTCATAACCTTTAGCTCTTGTTTGGCCAAGAACAAACATAAGAAGATCAGTTTGTTTTGGACTTAATTACTTGATAATCCTTTGATTTTTTGTTTGGCCTAAAGGTAACATAAGAAGATCAATTTATTTTGTGCTTAATCATTGGATAATCCTTTTATTTCTTGTTTGGTTGAAGTCTTTTTCAAAGGTTTTAATTTCCTAGTGCTTAATCATTTGAATATCCATTATTTATCTCTTTGGCTTAATGGTTATATAGGTTTACTAAATTTGATTGTGCTTAGCATCTTATTTCATTTCATTTTCTATTTGGCTAACCAGTCCACCTCTTGCATAAATTATTTTATGCTTGTTGATTACTTGTCTTCAATTGGTTTATGTATATATTATCTGATAGCTTTCTTGTGGGATAATTCAAATCCTTAATCAAGTGATTGCTTAGTAATTCCAATTGCAAATACATTTATCATTTGAATAAAAGTTAACCTGTGTGAAAAAAAATTCATAGTAAAGTTTTTATTATTGCATTTTAGTTTGCATTTCTAACTTTTTAAAGATCAATCAAGCAACATTAAGTTACTTAATTGCATTAAATATTTGATTGAAGATCTTATTTTAACTTCATTTAAAATTAAAGTGAGCTCTCTTTTTTCATTGATATTCAATTGCCTTAATATTAATATAGATTGGGTTGTGAGTGCAAAAACATTTTAAAATTGAGAGTTAGAGATGTATCTTTCTCTTCACCTTGTTTAGATTTCTTGTTGGGTTCTACTTGCCTGTTAAGAAAAGTACATGTTGGGTTGTACTAGCTTATTAAGGAGAGTACATGTTGGATTATGCTTGCTCGTGAAGGAGAATACAGGAGATTTGTTGTAATCTCAACTTTGGTTTAGCGAATTCGTAGCCTGGGTAGCTAGGTGTGGAGGTAGGCTAGTTTTTGAGGTTTGGCTAAACCACATAAAAATTCTTTGTGCTCCCTTCTTTACTTTTCTACACTTTACTTTTCTGCCATTATTTTTCTATTATTTCATTTGACTAAAGCATTATTATTAAATACTTATATCTCCTATAATAGATAAAATTAAATTTTTAAAATTTAAAACAACTTCTAAACCAAATTTGAATTAAGAAAATCAATTAAATTAACTAAGTTAACTCATTTAAATAATCAAACATTTAAGATTGATAAAATAATGAGTGAAATTAATTCAATCTAATAAACTAAATAATTCAAACACATATGATTAAATGAACATTTAATCAAAAGAAACTAAATTAAAATCAAACATAAAACTACATTATAAAAATGTATATAAATCAAATAACATAAAATGAGTTAAAGCTTGAAAGTAAACTAAACTAAAATAAAAATCAAATTAAACTTAATTACTCAATCATGATGGCATCAACATTTAATTATGATTTAAATATGTGAGTCATTATAACACCCAAGTGGGGGGGGGGGGTTTATACTCACCCCTCACTCTTCCAAGGACTAAAAACCATATGATCATGCTACTCTTGTTTTTTTTCCCTCCATGCAACTTATGGCCATTGTGCATTCTAATTAAGGTTGTACATTGTAGAGCATGAAATTGGGCATAATTGGGAGTGAATTATGTGTTATTGAAAATTTAAAAGTTAAATATTTAATTTTAACTTTTATTAGAAAATTAATTTTTGATTTTATAATGACAAGATACAATTCTCAATGCAACGAAAAATAAAGTACAGCAAAGTATAGAGAGATAATAGAGGCACATAATTTTTACATGATTCGACCAATCCCCAAAATCAGCCTATGTCCATGCCTAGCCACCCTTGGCTAGGAATCCACAAAATGCAAAATAGCTTACAAACCATACTTTCCTTTAACGGGGCCAGTACAATCCCTAGAACAACATGTACTCTCCTACAAAGGGATGAGTATAACCCCAATATAAATTTTACTGCATGAAAAGAAAAATATAAATTAATAAATTTTGATAAAATATATTTTTCACAAATATACCAAGCTATCTAATTCAAAATGTGATCTCACAACTTATAAATGATCACTTTATAACTTACAATTTTGACAAGATATAATGCTCACTTTATTTTGATAAGAAATAACAAAATAAATATCTTAAATTGATCTTACTAAAATGTTTATGTTATTATAATTTGTAGACTAATATGAAAATGATTTCAAAATAAATACATAATAGTCTATTGCACAATAAAATAAATTTTAGCAAGGAATAATTTTAAGTTTATGAGAAACTATAACTAGTATGTATATAATAGTGTAAGAATGATTAACTCTCCAATAAAATTATTTTTCTTAATTAAAAACATCAAGCTTTACTAAATTTTAGCTAGATAAATTATTTAAACAAAGGATATTAGTTGAAATAAAATGATAAGTGACAAATAAAATAATTTAAAATTTTATAAATTTATTTTGATAAAGAAACTTGATATGTAATAAATCTAGCATATACTCTAAAATTCTAATAAATAATTTATTTTACTTTTGTTTAACCAAAATGATGCTTTGAATTAAATACTTAAATAAAATTAGTATATGATATATCTAAGTAAACTAAATAAATTTTAATTAAAAAGAGTGATATACCAAATATGAAAGTATTTTTTGCACAATAAATTAATTTTAAATGCTAAAATATATTTCTAAAATAGATCTAATAATAAATAATTTTTAAATAAGACTAATGAAGAAATATTTCAAGAAACCAAAAGAAATTTGTATGAAGATAAAAATTTCAGTAAGATGAAATAAATCCTACAAACTATCACAAGAGTTTTTCACAAAATAAATGATTAAGAAAACTTTGATGTGAAAAACTTAAACTTTGATGTCCAACAACTAATCCACCAAAAAGTAAAAAATTTGAAAGAACAAATAGATGGTGAAAATAGTATGGACAACTAAAAGAGATTAAGATCAAGAAAAACAAACTCAAGTAATTTGAGGAAGCTTACTTAGTTGAAGATGTTGAAGCTTCCAAACCAAGGATTTAATTTTGAAATATTTGGAGAACACTTTGAAGGAAAATCTAAGAAGTTTTCTCTTAGATTTATTGGAGAGATTTTGAATTTGAATGAGTAGCCCTTTTATGAAGAGAACAAGAGCTATTTATAAGCAAGAAGGTCATTTTGAATTATTTCAAAAAAATATATTATTCTAATATCATTTTATCATATACTAATATAATATTCAATAAAGATATGATTTATATTAAATAAATATTAAATTCAAATAGCTAAAAATTGTCTAGTCACATGGGCAAGTAAAAAATAATCAAATATGGCTCTTAATATATTCAAAGCATGTAGCATGCATTCATTATTAAAAATAGTTAATGTTTGAAACATCATAATAGATTCAATTTAATCAAAACTGGGTCAAGTAACCTATCAAATTAAAGGAAAACAATCCAAGGAATCCGTCAGAGATGACATCAAATCTACATTCCAATGTTATAATGTGACTTTAACTGAAATACTAAATTTCATGTATTTTTGTTAGTTTTGAAATATGACATTTAAAAATTATGATATAATTTTGATATGAACATACATATGTTAGTTATCATATAACTTTTAAATTTAATTAAATTATTTAATTATATTAAGTATATAAACTAGTTACACTTTGCAATCATAATTAATCATCATTTATTATTTTGATAATTTAAATACTATTTATGAAGCATATAATTGAATGTCAATTAGACAAAGATTTATATAAGTTAATCTCATTATTATTATTTAAAATAAATAAAAATAATATGTTAAGTTATGAGCAAATTAATACATGTTAATGAACTCATATGAACTTCTAAGATAGTTATAAATGCATATAACCTAAAATATTATATCTTGAGCTTCAAGGTATCAATTTTGATCTATCTTTCATTCTTCCATACTTGCAATTTTATCAAACATATTATGACATGTATTGGATATGTAATTAGCAATCAAAATATATGAAACACATAAAATGTGCATTAGAACACTTTAGCATACATTTGTTATCATCAAAATTAATAAGATTGAACATAAGGCTCATAAAGCCAACAAAAGAAATATTTTAAATTTTAATTAAAGACAATAAATCAAACTAAGGAAACATAATTAAAAAAGAAATGAAATAAGAATGAAGTTTTCAAAATCTTAATAAAATTAAATTACATAAACTCTAAATCTTAATAGAAAAATTAAAATATTAATCACATCAAACCCACTTTAAAACAAACCATTTAAATGAATCCAAAAGAGACTAATTAAGATATTTAGGATATTAGTTTGACTCTTATAATGGATGAAAATTTCATTCTACTAAAATTTAGGATGATTGAATAGAATGTGTTCTGCACGAAGTATAATTTATTTAATTCTTCATTCTTTAAAACATAAATTTTAACTTTAAACACAAAAGTAAACCTAAAAATGAAAATAAACTCATAAATCAATTAAATCATTTAAATTGAAACCACCCAATGAAATATTAAACAAATTTTAAGAATAAAATTGAAGAAATCAAATAAATGAAAATAAAACTTTTAATAATTAGCAATTATATGGTATATAGTATGGGCATTCGAATCGCAAGGCTAATGGTTCGAAGGAGGTATTGATACCTCAAACTTTTAGTTTAATAATGGCACATACTTGTGAAGTAAAATTATCAAAAGTGTAAGATTAAATTTTAAATTAAAGCAAAATTTGAACCAAAAAGGCCTAGTAATGCCATTCCACATGAGCCCTTCTTTCATACACTAGATTGTTAGATCATAGACCCTAGACTTAAGTTAGATTGATGATATATAATGTTTTGTGATGGAAAATGTTTTTCTTATTTGGTGGTGTAATATTTTAGACTAGATCGCTCAGATTGTTTGCCTGCATGTCTGGATGTTAGGACGTTCTTTTTAGACAAATGCTATTTTTTTGCAAAGGGATGTGCTAAAAGAGATCGCTGTTATAAAAATATAATAAATATTATTTTCTTATATGTGTTGCTTAAATCCCTAAGCATAGTCCAATAGGATATGGACTTGGCAAACACTAGGCAAAGCACGTATGTTTGTATTATAACTATTAGTGTGTTGTATGTATTTCTTGCCATCTATTTTACAGGACTAAATATTTTATTTATGTAATTTTGAAATGTAATTTAAGCCTAGAATTAGGTTAGGATCTATGGGGTCTAGGAATAGTAGGAGCTGAATTTACCATCAAATGGTCCTTTGTGAAGCCTATGGAGGTCCCTGAAGGAGACAATCTTGGAGGAAGACCCCATAGATCAATACTTTTAGTTCTAGACCAGGTTGAATAAAGGTGAGCTCGACTATCCATTTTCTCTTTCTTTCATAGTTTATAATGGTACCCAGATGGATTGGCCTATTCTGTTAATTAACTTGGCTTGATTTACTTTTAGTGTCTATTAGAAATTACTTGTTTTTCTTAGTTTTCTTTATGTGGTGTGTTTATGATTAAATGCCTAGAATGATAGGCTCCTAGAAAAATTAATTTTCTACTCCATAAAATTAAACAACTCAAATATAAAATAAAGAAACTCAAAAATCTCATATTAATTAAAACCCAATGAATAACTAAAAAAGTAATCATAAATAATTAGCTTTTTCAAAATATGATAGCATATTATTTATTCCTCTTGAATTGGGTGCTTCACCCATTGCACATAAAGGGGCATTTGACCTATGAGGATGACACCATTCTTCGGGGAAGTATGCCTTCTCTTTTGATTTGGTTCATGCCCACTTCTAACTACATATCATTGTAAGCATGAACTACATACCTAAAGCCTTAAAATAAATCATGAGTCAAAACACATAAATAAAATTTTTGTTGTATTAGTTAGGTGCATAGCATGCCAAATAGTATCTTAGGGTCATGAAGTGAGTTATGCTTTTAGCTTTCTTCCTAAATGAAACAACCACCATCTTGCATAAATATGATCTGGACTCATGGTTTTTAAAATCTCTTAGATGGTGTTAGCTGGTAATCCTTTCAGGCATGTGATAAGTCCAAAAGAGTCAAGGATAGGTTCATTTCCTCAAGTGAGAAAAGAAACTAATAATTCCTAGAAATTAAATTAGGTCGAGCTTCTGACCTATATTAGAAGCATTTGTAGACTTAGGTTCTGAAGGATCCTTTTGGAGTAAGTCTTAAACTACTAGACATTTCTATAGTCTTGTGTTGCTAAAATCTAAGTCCTAGATTTCTAATAAAATGTTTATTTAAACCTTAATAATTTTGAACTCAAAATTACAAAGCCCAATGGTAGGTTAGTCAAAATGCTTACTAAGCATCTCAGTATTAATAAACATTTACTACTTAATCCTAATCCTCTAAAAAACCATTCTCCTTTAAAACATTCCCTATTGAATTTTTAAATTATCATTCTTTTAAGACAAGCTTTGAAATCCATAGAAGTAAAAAAAATATTCCTTAATCGAGAGTATTCTTAGCAAGAGATCCTTCATTCCTAAGATGTAATTAACTATAGGGGCTTTCCCTTATAGGGAACGGTGAACCCTAATCTACCTCTCCATATAGTTAGGGAAAAAATCTTTAATATATCAAAGACCCATTAGCCTTAGGAGTCCTTATTAAGTAATTAAATCTATTATAGGATAATATGATTATCTTTTGAGAGAATATATTTATCTTTTAATGACATATTTAATTACCTAAATAAGAACCCTCATGATCTACATGGTGTTCCAAATAAAATTCCCCACAAAGGTTAGTTGCTTGATATTGGTAATTGGATAAGAATGGTCTATTCTTCACACATGACTTATTAAAGTGGATCTCTATGATGAGTGAATTACTTGTCAAAACTTTGCTTCATACCATTCAGTGCTCCTATGTCAATCATTTATCATCCGTTAATACACTCTAGGCTCATGTGCACTCCATGATATATAATTTTTAACTTTGTTGAAATATTTAAATATTTAATTTGTTAAATAACTAATTTTGCTACGAAAATAGATTTCACTACCTTTATAAAAAAATTTAAATTTTTGTGGGAAGTATAAATTACTAATTAAAATTCTCAATGAATTTATCTTAAATTTCTAAATTTATTTTAGTTTTTCTCAATTTTAATATTGAATAAATACATTTAAAATTTTAATTTTTATCTTAATTTGAAATATTATAAAATTTTTATAAATATCTTGGATTAATGTTTAAACTTCTCTATTAATTTTACATAATGTTTTTGACTCCATAAATTTAGATAATAGTTAATTTAGTTTGAAAATTTATAAGTAATTAACTTTAATTCAAAAAATTCACTAAATTTATACAATGAATTTAAATTGTTATTTGCATAATTATGTGAAATGGGTCTTGGTCTAATTGGCCTAAGGAAAAAAAAAAATTTCCATTTGCTTGAGTTTAAATGCAGATGATGAATAACTAGCTTAATGGGTAAGCCATTAAGAACTATATCTTTGGTTCCTTGATTTGACCCATAAAGGTTGGTCAAACCAAGTTAGTGTGAACTAGAGAATTATCAAAATATTCTTCAATAACACTATGCCTTAATTTATGGAAATATTTGGCCATTTCATTAGTCAATTTCAATTCTAAAGTGTGGTGTGCCCATTTAATTGGGCACATCAACCTTGTAGATTCAATTGCCACACATAGAGTGGTTAAATTGGCTTAAGCTCAACTAAATATTTGCACATGACATTCTTAGCTATAATGATGTCCTAGGGTTTAATTTATTATTAATTTTTAAGTTGATCTAATTGAAGCCTAAAGTGACATGTAGGCAGGTCAAAGACATTCTCATGTATATTTAGGCCTAGAAAAATGGGTAATTGGGCCAACTAAGATATGATGATTGTAGGTGATATTAATGGAAATGCTTTGACTCAATTCAAGATAATTAGTTTGATGTTTAGGGCTACTTAGGTGTCATTACCTTAATTTGGACAAATTGATTCAATGAGTGTTCAATTGGGTTAACTTGATGGAATTGAATCCACAAACAGACTCTAAAATTCCTATCTAAACTTAAGCAAGCTCTTTAAGAAGTTTGATGACCATTAAATGGGATAACATAGATATTGATTCATAATAGTCCTAAGTGTTTGCATTTATAAAAATGAAATAAATCAAACATCTCGATTTGCGGCACCGCGACACTACAATCTCAGCGCTTAGGCACTATTGCCGCCTTACATAATCTAGAAACTCAAACCCGATGGTTGCCTACTTAAATAATACAGTTTTTCGGCACTATGATCCTAGCACCTAGGCACTATCACAATAGCTTTCAATTTTAAAGTAAAAAAACTAACTCCTTCTGCCCCAGTAGCAATAACTGCCTATGGGGAGCTATTATAGAATGGAAAATTACCCTAATGGTGGAAATGGTTGTCTAAAATCCTATAATAATATGGGAATTGTCCAACCATTTTCTTTTTCATTTTCACTCTCCTTCTATTCAACCTGCCTATTCTTACTCCTGATCTCTTGCATTCTCAATAGTGTGCTTTCCACTGTTACATGAGAGTGTTCTCCTTATGAAAGACAATATCAAAGCTTACTATTAACTCTAGGTAAAAAATATTTTAAATGCTTTTTTATATAATTTTCTATGAAAAAAATTAAAATATTTCCACCATCAATCTTGGATCGGTGATAAATAAATAGGCTTATCTCCATTAATATTAGATCCAAAGTAAAAAAGCCCTCAAGACCAAAATTCTAGAATCTTAAAATCTGAAGACCTTGGTTATTGAACTTAATTCTGACATGAGAAGAAAAATCCTTCCTCCATCAATCTTGGATACAGAACAAGGGAGAAGAGTGTTTTGTACTAAATTAGTAAAAATTTAGCACTACTAAAATATTATATCACCATATTTTCATAAAATGTATGAAATTATTCAAGAATCTAGTTCAAAAAATAGAGTTCTGATTCCATGGCACTGCAGCGCCATGGTCTAGTGATGAGGAGTTGAGCTCTAGGAATGAAATCTTTGAAACTCCATCCCGTAGTGCCGAGGTGCCAAATATCAAGCATCATGGTGATAAGCTCCCAGGTTGGTATCTCGATTTTGGCACTACAATGCTACATCCATGGGTTTAACTTTGCTAAAATAATGTCATAGTGTTATTTTTATAGCACCATGGCTAAATCCTAAAATCTATTTCACCATTGAACTTAGTTTCAGAGTGAAATAAAATCCTCCCTCTGTTGATCTTGGATCCAAGGGAGAAAAGTGCTAATGCACTAAAAAATAATGAAATATAGCATTGTTAAGGCATTATGCTACCAAAATTTTAAATTTCTCTCAAAATGATTAAATCTTAAGCACCGATGAAATGGTGTCATGATGTTGTGATTCTAGCACTGAGGCATTGAGCTCTCTGGAAAATTAAGCTTAGGCTTGCATTCCAAAGTGTCAATGCACTAATGTTTCAACATCGAGGCCAACTAGTTTAAATTAAAACTATTGCTACATGTATGAAAACTGATGTTACTGTTGAACCATGTGGTGGTTAAAATTTTTACCACTGTTGGCTACTTTCACCAATCCTTTTCCTTAAATCTGAGACTTGCCCTCCAATTTCTTAGAGTTGCTCATTTAATGTCTTAGAATATTTTGGTCTAGACTGAGGGAGGGGGTGTGGGCTTTCTCCCACCGCAGTCCTTGAACTAAATCCTTTAATTGATCTCTTAGTCATGGGAGCATTTTGTACAAAGATTATTCCATTTGACTCCCCTTACGCACCCATCGTAACATAAAAAGAATAAATTAAAGAAGGGTGACTGTACTCTATAGTAGTACTACTCTTAAGCATATCACAAATAGAATTATAAATAGTCCTCATTATATCCATAGTAAAGACATTTTGAATTATAAAATTCAAAATGACTTTATCCCTAGTCACCTCATTAATATTGCGAGTGGTAATTAACTTAAAAAATGAAATAATACTAAGCTTTGGCCTCAACAGTGAGACTAATGACAAGAAATTTAATAATTTTATCATTCGACAATTTTCGCTGGACATTAGAATTTCTATAATGAGAAAACTAAGAATTTCAATGAAATCAAAATGATCATTATAACTGAAGACATACTGATCGTATACTACATCTATAAATTATAATATGCAATGATAGTACTACTATCAAAACTTACTAGTTTTTCCTAGATGAAAATTCTATTATTCTAGGGTTTGGCGAAGAACTCCCACACTATAAGGATGACGTAAAATATGTTGTCATAGGCTATCTTCTCTCAGCCTTGCTCATTGATGTTTCTCTTTACTCTCCCACCCAAATTGTAGGAACTCCTCTCCATAACGATACTTGTGTATGAGAGCATGCTGATACCTCAACTCTACCTCTATACTAATGAACCTATTTGTGTCACCGACACCTGCCTACCTCTTGCCCTTGTTGATGTATTTTACTGGCATATTTGCTATTCTAAATAAATAAAAGCTGAGAGGAGAAGAGATAAAGATTTCCAAAATGGAACCAAGGTTTTAGCATGAAAAATTTATAGCATAGGGGTCCTATTTATAGATACGGCCCAACACCACAATAATACATTGACAACATCAAGGCGCTAGCCTCTCGATTTCTAAGGTTTAAAGCTAGCACCAATGTGCTCCACATGAAGTACCTAAGCGATGGTCACCCAGTCAAAATGGTTAATGTACTAATAAATAAGAGTACTTATTACTATTAATTGCCATTAATTTTGTAACAAACCATAACTAAAAATAGCATCAGACATTGATGTAGCATCATGGAGCTCTAACATAGCTCCACAATGCTAATCAAAATGTTTGTTGTTTCTAATTAAAAAATGCTTTCATTTGCTAGCTTTTCTGAACAAATCTTTGACTAGCACCGTAGTGCCAAATTGCCAACATCGACGTGTAGATCAACTGGTCAGACTGATTAAATTATTCCAATCTCATACTATCTTTAGTGCTGCAACACTAGCCTTTATAGCATTGAGACACTGACCCATTTGGTTTTTAATACATAAATTCCTACCTTATAATGCTACAAAATTAATTACTCAATGCCAAAGCACCATTTTGCTAACACCAAGGTGCTACCATGATAACGCCTAGGCACCATATTTCTAGCACTGAGTCACTGATCCTTAGAATCACATATTAATGATTTACCTCATAAATATCCTATTAATCTTATTAATCTACTCATTCTCCATATGAATAATCTATATCCAAATGGAATTCTAATGGATGTAAGCTCGCTTTTAATATATTCATTCACTATGAGAACATCCTAATGGTATTTCAATTGATGTAAGGCTAATTAATCTATTTGTTTTCTTTAAGAACATCCAAATGGCATTCCAATGGATGTAAGCTCAATTAATCTATCCATTCAGCATGCAAACACTTTAATGGCATTCCAAAGGAATGTAAGTCTAATCTATCCATTTGCCATGCAAACATCCCTAAAGTGACATTCTAGGAAATGTAAGTCCAATCTAATGGCTTTCTAATCGATGTAAGTCCAAACCATGTTTGCAATGCAAGCACAACCTAAACCCTATTTGGCACTCCAAAAGGATGTAAGTCTAATTTGTGCATTTACCATACAAATAATCTATATAAATCTGAAATTCCAAAGGCATGTAAGTCCAACCCATATGTTCGCCATCCAAACACCAAATCCTATCTAGCATTCCAAAGGATGTAAGTCTAATCTATTCATTTTCCATGCAAATAACCTTAAAATTTGTCATTCCAAAGGTATGTAACTCCAACCTAACCATACTAACATTCCAAGGGATGTAAGTCCAATCTATTCACTCGCCATGCGAACACCACTATATTAAAACTTTAGTTTACTTGGGATACCTGAGATGAGGCAATCCATGGCTGCTAATCAAATGCCTTAGACAATATGTCTAGCTTTCTGATGTTAGTAGACTAGAATAATGAAGTTCTGAGATGATGGAACAGTGGGATCTTGATCGGGTCAATTATCTTATTTTCCTTCGACAGTCATCTATGACACACACACCACGAGACACCGATTCATATCAGAAAGATATGTTTATTTCCAGCCTTAATCGAGAGTGCTCTCTTCTTGCAAAATTAATTATAAAGGCTTGTGTTCATATGAAGCAGAACCCAAGTCTAAATAAACCCTAACATAGTGTTAGGGGAAATCTGGTTGAATATATATTAATTTGCCTCATAAAGAACATACTCTTATGTATCTCAATTATGGAGGAGAGCTTCCACAAAGGTGTTTTTTAATGATCAAATTTCTGGAGACTCCATTAAGGATTACTTCTCTCTCCATCTCTAGTTGGAAAATTAAATTATATGGTGTCATCACAGACTTAAATATTATGTTATATTCTTTTAAAAATTTAAGATCTATGATTACGTTCAAAACCTCCAATGGAAGATTTCATAAATGTGATGATTGTTAAGTTAGGAGAAGGATCCACTGTTAGATTCTCTTAGGCTATAATCAACACTGGTTTTGTTGGAGCTACTCTTCAACTCAAAATAATTTTTGAGGTTGTCCAATTTCTACTTGTTGGACCTATAACTAAGTTGATCATTAAATAAAATGGAATGCAAAAGGCATTCAATAAAGGAAGGAGACCCCATGTGATCATTCCTAATGGGCCCAAGCCTAAAGCTTTAACCTCAAAAAGATGTCTTTGATAGGCTGTCAAAGGCAATTCTGACAATCTCTGCTATGGATAAGACATCTATCAAGCCTAAGCAAAAGTCTCTCATCATCAATCCACTTAGAAGTGCATTAGGGTAGCCTACAATCCCTCAAGATGCCACTTTTACACTAAAATTAATGACCTTGAAGCATCTTCCTCGGGCTCTAGAATGTTCAAGATGGCTAAGAGAAAGTATCTTCCTCCTCCTAAGAGCTGCCAGATTTTCTGTTCATTCTGAATAGTAGTACAACCCATTGGTGGAAGCTAATGATACCCACCAATAATAACTTTGAACCAACTGATGGGTCATGAAGAATAGCTCTAAAGGAGCTATCAAGAAGCCTTTCTAGGATGAGCATTCACATCCCATATCATAGAATCAATCATGTAAAAAAAAGATCATATCCTCTAAAATCTACAAAGTCTTGAAGGCTATTAAAAATTGAAACCTTCAAAGAAGAATCAAGAAGTTGGTGAGCCAGGTCACTAACCCAACAAATTCTTACTCTTAGAAAGGTGGGAATATTGAAAAATACTATGCCTGTCTAAAGAAAGACTCAAAATTATGAGTATTATATTCAATAAAATTGAAAATAAACCCTTAGATATAAAGATACTAAGTGGCCAGTTGTTAGAAGGTCATAGCAACCACCACAATAAAATAATATAATTAATCCAAGAACACCATGGTGTGACATCTAGGATACATTTTAAGAGATGGACCACTGGAAGGTCCCGATCAATTTGAATAAATTAAAGAATCCCAATTCATCAATGATGAGAAAACTCAATATGAGCCAACCCCACTAAATGACAAAGGAAATGCCAGTTTGAAAAGAGTCAGCCAGCAAATGATGAAGTGGATAATCAGTTCTTCTAAGAAGATGAGGGTTTCCAAATCAATGAAGAGCAACCCATTTTGGACATCCAAAATAATGAAGATATGGATTGTATGGAAGTAAAAGTTGTTCACATGGCCGATACACATTCACAAAATAGAAATTTGGCACTCGAATAACAAAATGAGGAAGGACATCAAGATATCCCAAATTATTAAGAACCCAAAGGTGAAGCTCAAGTAGAAGTTGAACTAACTAAAAAGCTAACTGATGTTGTAACAAGGTTACAATGACAAGTGGGTTTTGAACTCCAAAGAAGAGACTAAGAAATCAGCTAGATCAATAACCGCCTCAATGAAATGAACAGGCTCATAAAAGAAATATTTGTCAACTTAATCCCATAACAAATGGAATACAACAAGTGCCTTCGAGAAATCCTCTAGAGATAATTAATCCAACAGTTGAAACTAGGGACATGCAAAATGCTACACCTAACTTGCCAACAACTTTAATGCAAAGGAAAGAAGCACCAGAAGAGGCTACATTGAATACCTATTAAGAAGCTGATGTTATCATCAAATCTCAAGTATAAGACATCATCAACTAAAACGTTAAAGCAATCAATCAAAATCGCAATAGATGGAAAAGATTCGATCATACATACGATAAAATATCATAAAGGTTAAGTTGTGCCAAAATTCAACTCTTTTTTTAGGTATGAAAAATCATGATAGCATTTATCCCAGTTCAAAGGCACTTGTGGAAATACAGCAAGGAATGGCATCCTACTACTACAATAATTCATTAGCAGTCTTACCAACATAACCTTTGAATGGTATGTTGAATTACCTAACTACTCTGTAAAAATCTTTGTCAAGTTGGAAACACTCTTCATCAAGAGATTTGCATGTGCAACCGAGAAAGTAATAATAGTGTATCTCATCTTATAAAAGAGAAAGAAAGATGAGAGTGTTACCAAATTTATTACTAGATGGAGAAATCTAAGCTTGAAATGTGATCAACAGCTCACAAAAAGGCATGTAGTAGAACTCAGAGAGAGCATCGATGATCAAATAGCCCCATATCTAGCATGGCTATGATTAATACATTAAAAGAATTATTGGATCGTGTAGCCAAGTTAGAATGAATCCCCAAGCAAAAAGGTCTTAGTGGTAACTATAATAATAACCCCTTTGGGAAAGAAGACAACCAAAATTGCATGATGTGAAGAAGAATGATGTGAATACAACATTCACATTCATGATTGACAAAAAAGAAAAAAAAAGGATGTGTGTCAACCTCACATTCATTGGCATTCTCACATCTAGTAGCAAATCTGATAGAGGATAAGAAAAAGGGGTCAACCATCCAAGAGAAGATGACTAAGAAGTACTCATTCAAAAGAGAATGTACTGCTAAGATCTTTAAATACACCCTAAAATTGGGATTATAATTATGAGCCATGTCGACTAGACTAAGAAGATAAAGTTGATGATCCCAATTATTGTCCATTCAAAAGACTTATAAGTCACCCAATTGAAGATTATTTTATCTTAAATAATTGGGTAGAAAAGAGTTATTGAAATGGAGAACTCACTTTATCAGGATGTGTACTAGTACATTCTAAGAAGGAAAAGGTGAATGTTGTTACAACACACCCAATCCATAATGCAAAAGACAGATATGATGAGCCAATTAGAATTTAGAATATAAATGATGACAAGGGCAAAGCTCCACAAGCACAAAAAGAAGAAAAAGGTTATTGGGAGACCTTCATCTCAAAAAAAGATCGACCAGAAGATCAACATTCTTTCAACTATAGAAGGCATCCAATGGAAGAATTCCTTAAAGTTTGAAATAAAGATGGCTCTTCCCCAACATGAGGCAATTTTTATATAATACAAAGAAGATGAAAATTACTCAATCTTCTTTATCAAAGCCTTGCATATTAGATGAAAAATAGGAAATATAGAAAACTAAAGTCTAAAACATAAAAGATGATGGATTGTTTAGAAGTGTACAAACAACCACCTCAAAAGGTAGTTAAACTCAAAGAACAATGCTTCACTTACAACTTTAACATGAAAAATACTGAAGAAGTGGTTTCAAAAATCATGTTATCTCATGAAAGTGTTTGCAACTTCAACTGACTTTGAGGAAGAACTATGCTTTCCTAGAGAAAATCTTAATAAATGAAAGATCAAGTTTGGCTCAAAAAAGTTATGTCCTAAACTAGGCAATAATTTTGAGAGTATTGAAAACTCTAAAACTTTTGAAGAAAGATAAAATTATAGAGACTTCTTCTGATAAAGAAGATCAAATAGAAGAAGTAACTTAAGTCTAGTTGAGGAGTGGAAAACAAATTTCTCCACCCCCACAATGAAAAGTCAGTGATAAAGGCAAAATAATTCAATTTATTGAAAATACCTTACCTCCATCACCGACTAAACCTCAAAAGTCTACCAAAATAGGGTGGACTATAATATTCTGATACATTTAAACTAGGTTCCCTACTGCTAAGTATCTATGATGCTCTCATACCTAAGGATATATGTGAGACATTAATCAAAGCCTTATAAAATTCAGAATAATATGAAGCATTTTTTAATGAAGAGAAGATGAAAGAGGACTTAACCTCTCAAAAATTAGCAACCATCATATTCAATGAGGTGATCTATTAGGGACGACCAAATATAATCAACCACTTTATGTTATAGTTGAAAGCAACTCTATCCACATAAAAAATATATTTATCAATCTAAGTGCTTCGGACAATCTCTTAATATTTAAAATACTTTGAAGCACTAGCTTTATAAACTCACTATCTGTATAAATATAGTATTCCTACAAAGATTCACGAATAAAGATGACAAATCTTAGGGTCTCTGGTTCTACCTATAAGCTTCAAGAATCTATATACAGAAGCTAAATTCCATATGATTGAAGCTAGTGCTTAAGCTCTTCTTGGTAGGTCGTGCCTTCATCAATATGATATAGTACCTTCAACTCTCTATCAATGTATGAAGTATATTCAAAATGGTGAAGACCATTGAATTGATGATGACATGAATCCATTCTTAATACATGAAATCAAGATCTACAATGATGCTAAGTACTTCATGCCTAAGAAAGTAGAAAAGTCAATTACTAAAACCAAGTGGCTCCACCTATCAAACTAATGCTAAAACACTATAATTGAAAGCATAAAAGTACCAATGAATCAAAGCAATTTAAGATAATTCCCCACCTTGGTAGTGACACTCGAGATGATGAAGAGGAATTAGTACTTTATTAGCCCAAGAAAGCATTAGCTAATGAAAGAAGAAGAAGTATTAGTAAAGTGACAAAGTAATTAGACGAAACTCATTTTTTTATAAGGGTACCCGAATCCCAAATCTCCAATAAGGCTATGAAAATAATTATAGTGCCAAAGGTGCATAAAAACTTCAAGAAATGATAAAATAAAATAGCTACAAACTCTCATGACCCTCTTAGAAGAGGCTACAAACATGGGATTCTTTTCGATAAGATACAAAGTGAATCAAATGTCACACAAATTTTGTTGGAAGAAGATGATTTTGAGGAAGAGTGCAATCCAATAATGATTCCTCAATACTTCTCAGCTCTAAAGAAGCTAGTTGAAAATAATATTTAGCTTATACAATCAAGCATCCTAGCTTAGTTATTTAAGAGGTGTTGGCAAGGGGATAATACCCAAAATCCCATAGGACATGGGAAGTTCACCACATGGGGATTAGGATATATTGCTTCAGCATCATCTCCTTCAACATGAGCTCATGCTATGTTATATCCTATAAGAAAAAAATTCCCTTTGGTGATGAACGAAGGAATGTTTTACATGAAAATATACTTGAAGAATAATTAATCATTGACCTCAAAGAGGGCCCAAAGTAATTCAAAGAAGGAAATCATTGACCATAATTAATAATCTTCGGGAAATCAACCTAGGTACTAAAGAAGTGCCTAGGACAACCTTTATTGGTGATAACTTTGAATCAAAAGATTAAAGGAATTAAAATCACTACTATGTAAATTTAAAGATTGCTTCACATGGAATTAGAGTAAAATGTCAGGCCTATCACCATATGTGATTGTACATAAACTTTCCATTAAGCCTAATGTGTCGCCTATAAAATAAGCATCAAGAAGAATGTGATTGGAAATTGAAAACAAGTAATTGCTGAAACCAAAAGGCTCATCGAAGTAGGATTTATTCTGGAAGAGAAGTATGCTAATTGGATTGCCAATATTATCCCAGAAAAAAAAAGATAAATTTGTCTCTATATTGACTTTATGGATTTAAATAAAGAATGCCAAAAGATAACTTCCACTACCCAATGCAAAACTCATTGTAGATAACACATCAAACTATGATATGTTCTCCTTCATGGATGATTCATTGAGCTATAACCAAATTAAAATGGTTCATTCTTCATGATAATCGATATATAATGCTACAAAGTGATGCCATTTGGCTTGAAAAATGCTGGTGCTACATACCAAAGGGCAATGACCGCATCTTTGATGACCTCATACATAAGTATGTGGAATGTTACATCGATGATTTAGTTGTTAAAAGTAAGAATCAAGGTGAGAACATAACTAGTTTAAAAGTTGTATTCAATAGAAATCAAAGTTTCATCTTAAATATGAATCCACCAAAATGTGTTTTTTGTGTGACTTCTAAAACATTCTTGGGCTTTATTATGCACCATAGAGGAATTGAAACTGATCCTTCTAAAATAAATGCAATAATATAAATGTCATTGCTTAAAACCTTAAAATCAACTATGTTCACTATAAGGAAAATTGGCTTATTAGAAGGTTCATTTCTAGTCCTTCAGAGAGGTGTCAACTTTTTGCTCGATTGAGCAAAAGGATGTACCTTTTATATGCGATGATGTTTGTTAAGCAGCATTTGATAGCATAAAATAATATCTATTAAATCCCCCAATTTTTGGTAGCACCAATAACATGAAGGCCATTGATATTATATACAACTACCTTGCAAGAATCATTAGGAGTTTTATTAGCTCGGAAAAATAAAGAAGGGAAGGAAAATGGCATATACTATATAAGTAGACATCTAATAGGAGCTGAAATAATATATTCTATTATTGAGAAGCAATGTCTAGCATTTATATTTGCTACTCAAAAATTATGACACTATATTCTATCACATAAAATAACTTTAATATCTAAAGTCAATCATCTTAAATTCTTAATGACAAGACCTACCTTAACTAGTTACTTAGATAAATGGGCAATCTTATTACTTCAAATGAAATGTTATCCTATAACATATGTCCCATAAAAGGTAATAAAGGGAAAGTTCTAGTTGACTTTGTAGTCGCTCATCCCTTAGTGTCAAACTCTCCACTCAATAATGAATTACCCGATGAATAAATCTTTGAAGTTGAAGAAGCTCGACAATCATCAAAATGAGAGCTCTGCTTTAATAGAAAATCATTTATAAAGCCAGCCAAACCACCCAGTTTACCAATAGTACATGTCAAAATTGACTTAATATTTATGACACCGCAAGGTGGTATTCTCCAATACTCATATATTCTGATCAAACCTCAAACCAACAATGAAGCATTAATTGTGAGTCTAGAGCTAGCAAGTAACATGAAAATTAAGAAGCATCATGTTTACAAAGCTTCCTAACTCATAATCTGACAAATAATTAGAACTTTAAGATAAATAAGCTTGAATTGGTGCTTTATCATAAACATGACTTGAAGCTTTTGAAACAAATCCTTGAAGTAAAAATTACAATGGTATCACATTGAGATAATGGAAAAGCTAATGCATTAGCTAAATTGGCTAACAAAATGATAGACCTTCAAGGAGAACCAATTATAATAATAGCCAAACCAGGTTGGCATTGGCACCAACCCTCATGCAAGCCTTCAAACTAAAGAAAATTTAGAGATTTAACGATAATAAAAAAAGATGACTGGTGAGAATTGTTCTTCACTTATATTAAAGATGGAATATTGCTAAAGGATAAATCAATGGCTCATCAAATTTCATAAAGAGCATTATGATATGCTCTTATAAATGATACATTATATAGGAGCTCATTCAACCAAATGTGGTTGCAATGCCTAAGATCATATGATATAAAATGGTAACTGTTGAAGTCCATGAAGGGTTATGCGGTGCACACCAATCCGATCTAAAATTAAAATCAAAATCAAACAAATGGGATATTGTTGGACCAATATGGTTCAAGACATTGAACATGCTAAAAGATGTCATTAGTGTCAAATATATGCAGACACATTGCATCAACCACCTAATAACTTACAACCAATAATGGCATCTTAGTCATTTAAAAATTGGGAAATTGATATAATTGGTCTAATAAATCCTCCATCATTTTAGCTGCCACTGATTTCTTCTCTAAATGGGCATATGCAATTCTATTAAAAAAAGGTTAAATCAAATAATGTGGTGAAATTTTTTTGAGACCATATCATCTATCAATTTAGAGTACCTCTAAGAATTATATTTGATAATGACACTACCTTCAAAATACCAAAGTCTATCATTTCATTGAGAAACACAAGATACATTAACAATATTCTTCAAAATATAATCCAAGAGCCATCAATCTCGCAGAAGCATTCAACAAAATGTTCATTAAACTTCTCAAAAAAATTCTCTCTAAAAATAGAACATAATGACATGATAAATTAATAGAAACCTTATGGTCATACCATACTACATACAAAACTACTACATAAGCAACACCATACTCCTTAGTCTTCAAATCAGAAGAAATACTTCCTCTTGAAGTAGAGCTACCTTCACTCTGTACAGTAGTTCAAAATGATCTTACAATAGAGAAAAGTGTTTGAATATGACTCGAAGAGCTTGAAGCTCTAAATGAAATTTGATTACCAAGCCCAACAAAATCTAAAATATATAGAGTAAGCATGACCCGAGCTCATGACTGCTTGGTTCACTCAAGAACCACAAAAGCAAGTGAACTAGTGTGCAAAAGGCCTATCATTTCACATCAATGAATCGGTGAAAATTTTGACCCAAATTAGGATGGATCATATATCATTGATAAAGTATATGAATTAGGAGCTTATCAGCTCATTGATATAAGAGGGATAAGACATATGCCCCATATAAATGGATAATATCTCAAGAGATGTTATGTATAACTATTAAAGGTATTATGCTTTACAAATGCAAGAATTAAAATCAACTATAAATCAATCAATTGAAGGGATACTCTTCACTTAAGTATGATAATAATGTACTCACTTTAAAAGAAAATTCCCTATCAATAAGGTGCAATTTAATAAGCCTTGTAATGTAAGAAAAATCTTTCATCGAAGAGAAACTCTCTTTAATCAAAGTCATCTTAAATCAAGATCCATCATGCCCAAATGGGATAGATCTAAATTTAAATCAAGATCCATCAGTCAAGGGGCTTGATCAAATCCATCATGCCAAAGAGGTCGGGTCTAAATTTCAACTAAGATCCATCATATCCGAAGGGGCCAGATCAGATCCATCATGTCTAAAAAGGTAGAATCCATCATGCCCAAAAGGGCCATATCAAATCCATCATACCCAAAGGGTTGTGGTGTTTTAATTTGGAGTTGTAGAGATACCACAGATCTTAGGGGGTACTTATTGAAGTAATCGAGTGTGACATTAAGGTATGATGTACTATCTCAAAAGATAGAAATATCACCCTATAACAATCATAATAAATCTCTAAGGCGGATGTGCATTTATCTTGAGATATTTCCCCTACTTTACATGGATAAGTAAAATAGGGTTTATTTTATGCTAGATTCTTTAGTTCCTATGGAAGCAAGCTTCCATAGTTAATTACATCCTAAGAAATGGGAATTTTCTAAGAATACTCTAGATTAAAGTAATCAATAAAAGTCTCTAAAGATTTCTTGGCAAGATTATCAAAGATTGATTATTTTTGGAAATCAAATGAGAAGAGTTCAAATAGAAAGGCTTATTTATGGATTATATAAGAAATAAGTAAGGAACACCTAAGATATTAGGAAGCCAAGTGAATGCTTCCATCTACCCTATAATGAGGCTTTATATTTTTGAAAGATGAAATTTTTTTTTAAGTTGAAATTTTATTAGAATGCTAGGATTTATAGTCCAACAATACAAGATTGTAAAAATGCATAAGAGTTGAGGACTTATACTTGTAGCAAAAGAGAAACAAGCTGACTTTGAACTTAAATTAGTGTGATCTAGCACAAGCTAAGAGCTCAACCTAATTCTACTTTGGGAAAATGGGATATGATGGTCCACATCCATAAGAGAAAGTGAACACATCCCAACTCTTTTGGACTTACAACCTCTTAGAGTGGCCTTCAACTACCAGCTCCTACGCTTTTAACACCATGTAGGCTAGTCTCATGTAGATGCAAGATAGTTAGGTTGTTATTTAATTAGGAAGGAAGCTAGATCCCTAAACTTAATCCCTAAGAGACTAGATAATGTGTGGTATGCAATCATGGCTTAGAATAATGTTAAGAATTTACAAGTTTTTTTTTTAAGATCATTTGAGACATTTATTTTGGACCAAGGCTTAGGATAATTATGCTTACATGCATAATTAAATTAAGTTGTGGGCTAAATCAGTGGGAGGAAGTGTTCTCCAATACAGAGGACCACTCTCAAAGGTCGAGCATGTCCTCTATCATGTAAGAATGGAGATCCTCTCTATTCAAGAGTGAAACAATATGATATGCATGATGTGATATCATACAACATTCATATAAGTGGTTGCTAAATATTTTATTTATCTTGATTTTGAACCTAAGCTTTAAGATGAGGTTATGAGTTAATTTGACTTTAGTTATGAGTTATTAATGGGGTAGAAAAATTAATTTTATTCTAGAGAGCCTACTGCATCTAACCACACATCAAACATACACACTTTAAGAAACCTATGAAAAGCATGTCATTTCTATTGCCCAATCTAAATGCAATAATCAAACATTTGAATTTCATAAAAGAATAAAAGATTGATGCTGCTGAGTACGACTGTACACCCCAAAAAGTGAAAGAAATTGGATAGTCGAGCTCAACCCTTATACAACCTAGATTACAATTAAATATTACAAGTGAAATAAATTCCATGGGGGTCTTCAATTCTTGTTTTTTTTTCCCTCGTTGGATTAGTTTGCTCTAAGCTTCACAGGGCCCCCAAGTCTTTGCATTCTAGCCACTACTCACCCTAAACCCCATAGCACTAATTTTAATCATATTACAAGAATTATATCTTTATGAAAAATAAAGTCTAACACCTACAAAATAGAATTAGTTAAACAAACATACAAGCTAATCAATTATACTTTACATATTTGGACTTATCACCCTACACTTGGGTAACTAAGCCCACCTATCTTAATTAAATCATGTTTAGAGGGTATAAATGCACCTACAAGTAAGAGCATTTATGTTCATTTATTATTACAGTGGTCCCCAAGTACAATACCTGATCTAACATCCAATCTAAGCATAAATAATCCTAACATTAAGTCTAACAAATATTACATCACAAAATCAAACATATCACCACAACATACACTAGCCTAACCTAATTCTAAGGTTAGTGACTTAGTATTCTAATGTGTGTGCTAAGGCTTAGTGTGGTATATCTTGATTGAGCTTTAGAATTAGGATTTTCTAAGTTTTAGGATTATTTAAATTACCCATTAAGGATGGTTTAACTTTAAGTCTTTTAGTAGGTTGATTGGATTTTAACTTATGTTTTTTACTTTGTTCACTACTTACTTAAGATCTAATCATTATGAAGAGAAGAAAGGGACTTAACTCTTTCATCCCTAACCTAAGTTGATTTCTAAGATAGATTATTATGGTTTTAATTATCATACTTGTTGGCTCACATGAATCAATTGAACCTTTTGACTTATATTCTACAACACATTAAAAATAGTGGAAAGAGGATAGGTTAAGTATAAACATGACTTTGAATTTGTGTCATAGGGAGATTGTGTGAAGCTCGAAGAGTAATTTTCAAATGAGATAGAGTTTAAATCAAGCTTTAAAGTGGGATTCATAAAGAACATGCCTTCTTACATTGCAATGTCTATTTTACATTGCAATGTATATTTTAAAATGAATTGAAGAAGGCTCTAATTGAACACTTGAAGAACCATATATGATGTCAAATGAAGTAGAAATCTTGATTGAACATCAAATCAAAGCATAAAATATCCCATTTGAATTAAGATATGTTCTCCAAATATATCCAAGTAAATTAAAGAAAATTAAAGAATTCATAAGGGATTCCTAATGAAATTGAAAGATTGCAAATAGGCATGATCAAGGAGTTCTTGGAAAATATTTGAAGCATGTTATTTGTCTTATTAAATGCTTGAACTAAATCAAAAAGAAATTGAATAGAGTTCTTAATGAGTTTGAGGATTGCAAAAAATGAATTGAAGAAGGCTCCAATTGAACACTTGAAGAACCATATATAATGTCAAATGAAGTAGAAATCTTGATTGAACATCAAATCAAAGCATAAATATCCCCTTTGAATTAAGATATATTCTTCAAATATATCCTAGTAAATTAAAGAAAATCAAAGAATTCATAAGGATTTCCTAATGAAATTGAAAGATTGCAAATAGGCATGATCAAGGAGTTCTTGGAAAATATTTGAAGCATGTTATTTGTCTTATTAAATGCTTAAATTGAATCAAAAAGAAATTGAATAGAGTTCTTAATGAGTTCTAGGATTGCTAACAGATATAAATGAGAGTCTATTCAAGGTTCAAAGATTAGGCAACTTTGAATAAATAAAAAGAGGAGATGTGATCAAATATTATTTCCAAGGGATCTAGTAAACTATTAAACAATTTAAAATGCCTTCTATGCCACCCGATTCACAACACATCGTACAAGCGAACATAAGGCATTAATTGAAGCCTTGCACATATTATGAAGTATGATTAAAACTCAAATTCAATGCCTTAAAATTATGCAACCATTCTTAAATATACCTGCATGGGCCTCGACATTACACTGAATGCTTAAATTTAGTTTTTGAGGATGCTACTTGGGTTGCTTCCTGGTTTAGACTTAGGACTCGGTCCAGGTTAACAAAACCTAAAAATCCAATTGTTATAAAAGTTCCAGCTCATTAAAATATCTGAGAAGCTAATTACTCATATTAGAAATCCCTTATGAATTCTTTGATTTTCTTTAATTTACTTGGATATATTTGAAGAATATATCTTAATTCAAAGGGGATATTTTGTGCTTTGATTTGATGTTCAATCAATATTTCTACTTCATTTGACATTATATAGTTCTTCAAGTGTTCAATTAGAGCCTTCTTTAATTCATTTTAAAATAGACATTGCAATGTAAAATAAACATTGCAAAATAAGAAGGCATGTTCTTTATGAATCCCACTTTAAAGCTTGATTTGAACTCTATCTCATTTGAAAATTACTCTTTGAGCTTCATATAATCTCCCTATGACATGAGTTCAAAGTCATGTTTATACTTAATCTATCCTCTTTCCACTATTTTTAATGTGTTGTAGAACCAATAAATATGTCATTGTATTTATTTATTAGTTTTAAATAAGTGGGGTCCCATATTAAATCTTCCCATAAATAAGGCTAAGAGAGGGCCTTGCATTTCATTCTACTTATTTGAGGAGTTGGAGTACTTGAAAGAGAGGGTAGAAAATCTAATTCCATTTTGAGTAAGTGTTTTATTTCTTTCAAACTTTCCTTAAGTATCCCCGTCCTTTTTTTTATTTAAGACTTATCATTGTATTCTCTATGCATTTCTTATTTAGTTTTAAGTTTAGATGATTTCCATTTTAATTTTCTTAAGTCCAGAATTTCAGTTAAAATTTCAACAGCATTCCAGCTAGGGAGACGACATCTAACAATTTTTTAGCTTGCTCAGTATGCCCTATTGAGCATAATGAGTGGTGTATTGCAACACCACAGCCGTCTTCGTACTAACTACACCCTATTGTGCATTAGTGGGGTCTTGAAACCTATAAAGAAAGACACAAGCACATATCTATCTCCACATTCACACATTTTCAAACTTATTTTCCTGTGCACTTATAATGATCAGAAAGGAGGGTTCAACCAAAAGGGTTCATCTAGGAGGAATTCAATTGATTAGGAATTTGGCTAGAGGAATTTCAATCGAAGTAATTTTGGCTATGGAAGGAATTCAGCTAGAGGATTTCAACCAAAGTAATTTCAGCTAAGGAAGGAATTATGCTAGGGAGGTTTAACTGGAGGATTTTAGCCAAAGGAATTTCAGCTAAGGAAGGAATTTGGTTAGAGGTGATTCGGCTAGAGGATTTCAACCAACAGAATGTTGGATAAGGAAGGAATTTGGCTAGAGGTGATTTCAGTTGGGTTACTAGCAATTGAGGGTTGTAGATTTTGGTTGCTCCAAGTGGATTGCAAAGAGAGGGAGGTCGGGTAAGGGTGAGGAAGAGAAGAAGTAGGAAAGAAAAGAGAAGGAAAACCCACTACGTATCATTTTGAAGAGAGGAAAAATGAAATGAGAGTCTCTTAGAGTTCAAAGGAAGAAGAAAAGTAGTTGTGTGGTTGAAGGGGAGAATCAGCGAGAAAGTTTGAGGAGTTAAGCGAGCTTAGGCGTGTGTGTGAAGGGGGAGATCAAAGCTAAATGAGAAAATCGTGTGTGAAGAGGGACAAGTGAACGAATGGATCGAGCATGAAGAGGGAGAGTGAACGAATGGATCATGCGTGAAGAGGGAGAGCCGAATGAAAGTAGAAGGGAGCTTGGGTCAGTTTGAGTTATTAGGTCATAAATAGGTTTATTTAATTTTTTAAGCACTTAATCGCTCTTAAAATGAATTTTATGCCAACTAAATCACATACTTAATATTTATCAATTGTAGGCTATTCTGATGTTCTAGACGTAACGGCATGGTCTATTTTGTGATCGGAGATTGTTTGGTTCAAATCGACATCAAATTACATCAATTTTATCTCAAAATGCATGTTATCACTTTGACCACTCAATTTTCACATAGACTTGTCTGAATTGAGTGCGAATAGTCTTACTTGAAATGTTTTGATGTTTTGAAACTAACATCAATCAATTTCATGAATGGAGGTCATTTAATTTAAGTCAGCACCTCCTGACTTTGATATGTGTGTCGGGATGTTGATAGCTTGATCTCTTGATTGGTTGACTATTAGATTATGGAATATATATATATATTCTGATCAATTTTGATGTTCTGAATGCAATGGCAAAGTCTGTTCTCCAATCTAAGATTATTTTGATTAATTTTGGTGATTTCTAGTGTATTTTAGCCTTAATTTATGTGTTGTCACTTTCGATCATTCAACATCTGCACAGACTTGTCTAAATTGAGCATGGATAGTCTCATTTGGTAGTTTTTAATATTTTAGTTCCAACAACATATTCAATTTCATGAATGAAGATGTATGGACCCTAATATTCATGTCAGGACATTGACAACTAAATCGATTGCTCGGTTGATCGTTACATTATGCAATATTTATATTTTGACCAATTTTGATGCTATGAATGCGATGGAAGTCCATTCATTGATCGGAGGTTATTTGGATAGATTTTGATGATGTTTGGTGCCTTTTAGCTTTGAATTGTGCTCTGAAGTATCTGAAGTCGATTGAATTCATCTTATAAGCTCGATTCAACTCATGTGGTATATATGAAGGTCAGCAAATGCCCCCCAACAAATACCTATATATTTCACCCTCATTTTATGAGGACTTTAGATCTGGTTCTAGGTTTCCTATAGGCGCAAGCCCCTATAGTTAAATACCCCTCTAAATATAGAGAGAGAACTTTCGATTAAGGCTAGTCATTAGATCACTTAATGCACAGCGTATAGTAGCAGCATGTGGGGTTTTGAAATTTAAATTTATGAAATTCATCATTATTAGCTTAAAGTGGATGGTTAGGGGAATGATGACATGCCCGATCTAGATCCCATGGTTTCATCATGGACATCATTCCTATTCTACTTGAGGAGAGATAGTCGACCCCGATAGAAGGATCGATGAGCAATACATGAGTTACATCATCCAAGAAATCCTTATGACGGGGTGTTATTTTCTAAGAGGCAAGTCTACCTTAGTACATAGATTTGCCCTATCGGTGTACCATGATTCATAACTCAAAGGGTAGGCAGCTATGGTCATGATCATAATATAATAGACTTTATTGGCCAAACCTTCGTGGAGGATCGTGTCACATCATCTGTGGAGCCTACCAGCCCAGCCATGCAATCATAGAACATGGGCCACATCCTTATTTGCGTGAGATTGATTGAGAGTGAACATAGTAGAACACTTGATTTGACATTGGCTCCTTTGTGAGCTAGAATTTTCTTAATTTGCCACCTTGAATAAACAGTTATGGAAGATGGATAGATTTAGTTTTGCTTTAAGTTTTTAATAATTGAATTTTATTTAAGCAATTTTTTTTAAAATGATACTTAATTTAAGTTAATTTGATTTGAAATTATAATCACATTTTGATGAAAGTATTCCCTTCAGTTGAAATCACCATTCAACACAGCCATCATCGAAGTAGTTAATTGATTGAATCGAATATATTTGAGAACTTTAGATCCCTCTATTTAGCTCTAATGAGGATCAAATCTCTATCACATGAGAATTACCTTTAGATATTTTAATAAGTTGAAATTCTTATAATAATTGGATTTTTAAGTTTTGTTAACTGGACCAGTCTAGACCAAATCGGGAAGCAGCGACATCCTCAAACACTAAATTTAAGCATTAAGTAATGTAATCTATCGGTGTATTTAAGAATGCCTTAATTAATATCTTTTGTTTTTTTTATGATGTATTATGAATCCGATGGCATAGAAGGTGTTTCACATTTTCGATTCAAAATATTATAACTTCGCTTATATTTAATTTGATAAAGAAAATAAAATGGTCATTTAGCTTATGCACATTGATAGGATTTTATATCTTTGTTGATCGTGATATTCAACTTTAATTCTCACCCATAGACAAGATATTATATTTTTTTAACTTAAGAGCATGACTAGTATAAGCTTCGGTAACCTGAGGCCTTCCAACATGGCCTCGAATGAGTGCATCATAGGTTGGTGCTTTAGGAGTTGCAGCTATGATAGCTAGGAAATTAAAGCTACCAAATTTAATGGTAGCTCCAACATCTCTTGTGTTGATGACGGCGTGTAAGAGCATTGACAACTCGATCGCTTGATCGGTTGATCATCAGGTTGTGTAATATTTATATTCTGACTAGTTTCGACATTTTGAACACAATGGTGAAGTCCATTCACCAATCAGAGTTCATTTTGACTGATTTTAGTGATGTCAGTGTATTTCAACCATAATTTGTGCACTGCCACTTTGCTACTATAACATATATACCTAGCCAAAGATGGAAAGAGAATCATGTCCTCAGTAGAGTCGATAGAAATCTGTGGGCTCCAAAAATTTTCCCATAGCACAAACCAGAGATGAGATGCACCAAACATCATTGAAATCATCCCAAATGACCTGATTGACAAATAGTCTTTGCCATTATGTTCAGAACATCAAAATTGGTTAAAATATAAATATTGCATAATCTAACGATCAATCGATCAAGCGATCAAGCTATAAATATATCAACATGTATATCAGAGTCAAGAAGCTACGACGATATCCAAATAACCTCGGTTCATAAAATTGATTAAATCGTTAACTTTGAAACATCAAAAACTACCAGATGCAACTATCCATGCTCAATTTGGATGAGTCTCTACAAACATCGAATGTTTGAAAGTGATAACATGCAAATCGAGGCTGAAATACACTGGACGTAGCCAAAATTAATTGAAATGATCTTTGATTGGAGAACGAACTTTGCCATTATGTTCAGAACATTGAAACTACCTAGGGCACAGCTCATCCAATCTAACCCACTTTTCTTTTCCCTCTTCATGCACTCTCCATGTGAAATGGAAGCTCCTCCACAATGGCACAGACTCGAGACTATAAATAAACCTTATGTTTAATGAATTAAGTTGAAAAAGGTATAAAATCTTGTCTATGGGTGAGAATGAAAGTTGAATATCATGATCAGCAAATATATAAAATCCTATCAATGTGCATAAGCTAAGTGGCCATTTTATTTTTTCTATCAAATTAAATATAAATAAAGTTGCAATATTTTGAATCAAAAATGTGAAACGCCTTCTACGCCACCGGATTTGCAACACATCGTACAAGTGAATAAGGCATTAATTAAAATATTTTAAATACAGTGGGCGACACTATCTTTGAATATTTAGATTCAAGTGTCTAAATCTTTGTAGCTTGCTTCCGGTTTGGTCATCCAGTGAGTTAACAAAACTTAAAAAAATTTCAATTATTATAAGAACTTTAGCTTATTTAAATATCTGAAAGCTAATTCTATCATGTGGTAGTATGATCCCCTATTATGAGCTAAATAGAGTTGACAAGATCTAAAGCTCTTAATTATATTCAAATTAATCAAGTAACTACCCCATGATGGCTCTGTTGAATGGTGATTTCAACTGGAGGAGATATTTCCATCAAAATATGATTCTAATTTCAAATCAAATTAACTCAAATTAAGTATCAATCTAAAAATGCTTAAATAAAATTCAATTTTTAAAAGCTTAAAGAAAACTCCATTTAATCCACCTTCCACAATAGTTTATTGAAGGTGACAAATTAAGAAAACTCTAGCTCACTAAGGAGCCAATGTCAAATCAAGTGTTTTACTATGTTCACTCTCAATCAATCTCATGCCAGTAAGGATGTGGCTCGTGTCCTCTCATGTGGCTTGGCTAGTAGGCTCCATAGATGATGTAGTTATGACCAGAGTCCTCTGATCGGCTGGTTTGACTAGTAAGGCTCCATTATATTATGATCATGACCACAGCCCGTATGATCCCCAATGGCTCTATCCTTTGAGTTATGAATCATAGGGTATACCTGATAGGGCAAAATACCCTCTATTAGCTAAGGTAAACTTAAGCTTATCTCCTTAGACAAACACCACCCTAGGTCTACAAAGATTTCTTAGATGATGTAACCCATGTGTTGCTGATAAGGATCTCCTCTGACTAAGTAGACTAGGGACCGCGACAGTCCTGGATGATGGAATCATGGGATCTAGATCGAGCACATCATCGCTCCCCAACCATCTGCTTTAAGCTAATAATGATGAATTTCATAAATTCTAAATTCTAAAACTCACATCTCTATTGATGCATTTGAGTGATCTAACTTAGTAGCCTTAATGAAGTTCTCTCTCTACATTGAGAGGGGTAATTAAATATAAGTGCTTGCATTTATAAGAAACCTAGAACCAAATCTAAATTCCTCATAAAATAAGGGTGAAATCTTTAGGTAGTGTCTTATCTACTATTCCATCTGCCTTATAAAAATTACATCGACACATTTAAACCATACTCTCTTCAAATGTCGAGACGTCGGTGGTGAATTTTTGGAGTCCACAAATTTTTGGTGACTTCGCTGGGGAAAGGATTCTCTTTCCATCTTTAGCTAGTCATATATGTGCTATAGTAACAACAAAATATTTGAAAATTCGAAACAAAAATTGGTGATTTAGATGTGTAATAAATTCAAATTACTAATGTATGAGGCTCTATGTCAAATGAATTATTATGTAGAGTATATTTTTATTACACTATTATTTTATTCTATAGTACCTCTTCATTTTGAAAGTATGGGGTAAAATAATTACTAATTACTAATCTCCATCTTTCACTTTTGCAGAATGGATCAATAGAGCACTCCTTTCACATTCAAATTATTATGAAAACATCACATCTAGCATCATCATCAACAGAGATGTTGGGCTACCATTCAATTTGGTAGCTTGAATTTCCAACTATTATAGTAACTCTGAAGTACCCACCAGGTACACTCATCCGAGGTCATGTGGAAGCCTCAGTTCTTGAAGCTCCTACTAGTCATGCTCAACCCAATTCGACAACCAACTAAGGAGTTCTCCCGATAGAGAACTTCAATTTTAAAAGACTAGGTCAATCTGAAGCCCCCGTGATGAAAATAATCATTAGTGGGCAAACTGTGTCTTTAATGCCTCATGGTACAATTGCTTCATTGATTGAACCTTTCGTACCTGGAAAGCATGATCATGAAGCTTCCTCATCAGGAAGCAAATTAACTAGAAGGAAAAGAAGAAGAAGAAATGCTAGGCTGAGGGCTCAAGGTCTCAATGACTAGTGAACAAACAATACTACCTAGAGTGAGTATTCCTATCCATAATAACTTTGATAATCTAAAATGGGTAAAAAGGAATAGCTCTACTGGTGAGGTGAAGCAGTCTTTTTGGACTCAACAATGTCAAGCTCCACCACCATAGAGGAGATAGCCTGAAACACTATCCTCTAGAATACATAAAGTTCTTAAAGTAGCCAAGGAAAGAGGCTTGATGAAAAGAAAATTCTAAAGGCCTGTGACAATTGAAAATACTGAAGCCATGCCAAAGAGGTTGCCATCTTTTATGGTAACTAGTCATCGATCCAAGTATGCTTCATGCGGTGAGCATCGGAGCGTGACACATGGGCCGCATGTCCAAGAATTCGAAGGTCCACGGTGAAAGGATAAAGGGTATGGAGGCCAAGGCCCATAATGAAACTCAGAAGAAAGAAAGAGTTGTGACATCTGACATATAGAAATCTACCTCAAAAATAACTCATTAAGTGGATACCTAAAGAAGGGATATCATTGATGAAAGACATGATTGACACCCTAGAGAATCCTTTGGGGATCCCATCATCGTCAATTCACCCCATAAGAAGGTTGAACTTTGATCATGATCATTTAATGGAAGAAGTGTTTACCAAAACTAAAGATTCACTGGAAACGTCGATCAAAAATTCATGTGCAAAAAAAGGCGATGAAGAGGACACTATGGAAGTGGAAGTCGTCTATATGGTTAGAGATATAGATAAACTTTTTGCTCAACACCATCAGCAGCAACATGGATCCGAGGAACCTGAACTTGAATTTGATGTTTATGAAGAAGAGTCTTCACAAAAGCAAGTAGAAGATGGATCTTCAATCTCTACTGAAGAGGAAGAAAAAGAAGATCAAAATGAGAAAGAGATCATAGGTGTTGAAGCTATTTATATGATTGAACCAGGAAATGATCAGCCTAGTACATGCTTTTATAATCAGCGTCATTTAGCCAGCAAATCCTATAAATGCATAAGGAGAAGATAGTCAAGTTCTTCTCACGAAGATGAGCAAGGGAGAACAACAATAAGAAATAGAGGAAGAAGAAGAGCTATACTTGTTGTTGGCATTGAAGAGAGCTAGAGCAAAGACAGAGTCAAATGGAAGTCAAAGATAAAAATTACACAGCTTGGTGCTAAGATGAATGACATGATGGCACAGATGAATATCATGATGGATATGTTATAGAAGAATATCACATCAAATATAGCACCTGTTTCATCTGTTAATCAATAGGTAGCTAATAATATAACCTCTATATCACCAATTGCTCTAGTACCTCAGGTTCTTGCAGTACATGCTACACCTGAAGTGAGGAATGAAGTTAACCAACTACCTCTTCAGCCGATAATCCAAAATATGGCTAACACACTGGGAATGGTAAGAGTTGCTCAGCTAGAAATAATAATTAATGAAAAGATAAAGGCAATTTGAGCTTCAGAGCAAGTTGAAAAGTTGGTGAGTAAGGGTTGCCTTACCCTGAATATGATCAAGTGTCATACGAAAGGTTACTCGAAAAATTTAATACTTTTAGTGGGCATGGTAACCTAAAGCAACATCTAGGCCAATTTAAAGCTACTTGTGGTAACACAAGAGGGAATGACACACTACTTTTGCATCAGTTTATCAGTAGCCTGACCTCAGCTACTTTCAAGTGGTATGCAGAATCATTGAATGATTCGGTTAAAACCTTTGCTAAGTTAGAGATAATATTTGTGAAAAGGTTTGCCAGTGCAATTGAGAAAATAACAATTGCTGACCTTGCCTTGCTGAAAAAGAGAAAAGATGAGTCAGCGATTGAATTCATAAATTATTGGTGTAACCTAAGTATGAAATGTGAGCAATAATTGGAAGAAGAACATACGATCCAATTGCTAATAGGCAATATGGATGATAAAATGACACCATTTTTATGTATGGCATCAATTACAATGTTCCAAGACTTGCTATATATGGTGGCCAAATTTGAAAAGCTGAATTGCCCTAAGTCTAAAATCTATACAGATAAATCAAAGAGAAATAAACCTTCAGACTCAAGAAGAAATGAAACTCATGTAGCTCAAATGGTGAAAAGTGAGTAATATATAATGTGGATAAAAGAAAATAGCCAATGTACAATGATGATAAGGGAAAGAAGCTTGTCCATTCTAATCCATAGCCAAAATTGGTATTGAGAGGCAATGATAAACCTCAAACTTTTCCAAGTGGTGGAGAGCGTCCAAAACAAGCAATAAGAGATGATGAGTGAATGCGACCATCTCTTAAGATAAAGATGAACAAAGAATACTCCTTTAGAAGGGACAGTGTGGCTAAATTATTTTGGCAAGCATTCAAAGCTGGTCTACAATTACCAAAATAAAAGGCTCAAGTCAATAATCTAAATTATTATCCCTATCATCGGATGATCAGTCATCTTATTGAAGATTGTTATGTCTTCAAAGATTGGCTAGAAAGGAAGTATTGGTGAGGTGAACTTACATTATTTGATAGTGTTCTAGTCAACCCAAAAAGAGAGTCTATAAGATGATTACATCCTCTTCTATCTCATCCATCAAAGATAAAAAGAAGGAGAAATCAGTTTAGACTAAAGAATGGGAAACAATAGTCTCCAAAAAGACCGTGAAAATGTTAAAGTGGTTAAAAGACGTCCCTAGTGTTAAGTGGAAATCACCACTTGAACCAATATTGGACTTAAAAGAGATGTTAAATCAATTATTTGAGCTTCTCAATGGCATTTTAATAAGGCTACTTCATCACTGAACGAGGAGCAGTCTGCTAAATGCAGGCTTCATAAATCAAAGAAGTCAGCTAAGAAAAAGAAGATCAAGAGGAGAACTACAGCTCAAAAGATTATTAATAATTTAGAGGAATATCACCAGCCGACAAGACAACCCTTTAGGCTTGCAGACTTTATGTCTAAACTTTGCATTGTTGAATCGGATGAAGAAGATAATGACGAATCTTGTCCAGTAGAGACATTTTGAATCATCTATGTGATATCAAATGTTCTTCTGCATCATTTACTTCAAAATTATAAGGATAGTCAGATAAAATCGACCAATCCATCAAAATTCTTATCAGGAAAATAAGAAGAGCCGAGGAACATAATTTTGTTTAATTCAACAAAAGATAAGGATGAAGATTTATGTTTTCGATGGAGAAGAGTTAGACTCATCGATATCATCACGTATAAAATGTATGAAGTTGAAAAATGAGTCTAGCCCTTTTGGTCAATCATCTAGAATATGAAGTAAATTTAAAGAAACTACCTCTTTAGAGGAATCTAAGCAAGATAAGGTGATTCAAGTTCAGTTGAGTAGTGGTAAAGTCTTACCACCTTCATCAAAGAAGGGGAATTTAAATAAAGATGAAGTCAAATAAATTGAAGTCAACGAAGATATCATTCCTAAAAATCCTAAACTAAAGCCTAGATTATAATATTCTATCACATTTGAGAAAGATCCCTGCACAGTTAAGTGTGTATGAGGCTCTCTTAATGTCAAAAGATCTTTGAGAAACTTTGATACAGACTCTGAAAGATCTGGAGAATTATGAAGTTTACTTTGCTAAAAAATGCATGACTGAATCATTACAAACTCAAGATCTCCTAGTAACCATATTTTTTGAAGAAGATCTTATGTTGGGAACAGCGAATCACAACCATCCTCTATATGTTACCATAGAGAGTGATGGCATCTTAATTAGCCAAATACTAATTGATCCAAGTTCTTATATCAATCTTATGAGTCTAAAGAATTAAGAGGATTATCACTTGATATTCAACTTCTTGGGAGAGATAAGTTGATGGTTCATGGTTTCAATAAAAAAGGGTAGAAAACCCTGGGTTCTTTTATTCTCTCACTCAAGTTTTAGGATTTATATACAGAAGCTAAGTTTCATGTAATCGATGTTGATACATTATTTAGAGCTCTCTTGGGCTAGCCATGGCTACATGAGTATGGCATGATCCCATCAACTATGCATCAGTGTATGAAGTACCTAAAAGAGGGAGAAGAGTTCATAATTCCTTGCAATCTACAACCATTCTCAATCTATAAAGCAAAGATTTATGAAGATGCAAAATATTTCATCCTTAAAGAGCCTAAGCCAATAGAGCCTCTTGAAGTGGTGGCATCCACTTCATGAACTAAAAAATAACTTCACAAGGTGAAAGAGCATAAGCAAAGAGGAAGAAGGCCATGCCGACTTTTCCTAAAGCACTTGATTCTACATCTAAATCAAGAAGATCAGTTCCTCACTTGGGAAGTGACACACAAGAAGAAGAAAATATTCTTGTCAAACTTAAGGGAACCTATAAGCTTTCAAGAAGGGGAAAGTATGAAATAAGTGATTCTGATTCAGACTATGATTATGAATCTACTTATGGAAATAGAGTCTCAACCTCATAATTTTGATGAGCCTGCTCAACATGAAAATTATGATGAGATAGTGCCAACAAGAATACCAATATACTATCCACATAAATTACAAAGAATGTTGCATAAGCTTGGAATTTATATTGGAACTATTAAAAATAGAACTCAAATATTTAACAAAAAAGTGGAGTCAAAGAAGTCTTCAAGCATCACAAAGAAGTGATAAGTTTATCATAAAGGTCTTGGGTTTATCCACAAACCTCATCAAGATAAAGTTTGATATAATATAATAGAAGCTGAGATCGAAACTAATAGTGACAAAGAAGAGAATCTCCATGAAATTCTTCTTACAAATGATGAAGAAGTAAAAGCCAAGTTTGAGCCTAAAGAACTCAAAGTTGGTGGACAAACATCTACTATGGATGAACTCAAAGAAATCAACCTAGGAGTTTAGGATGATCCCGTCCAACCTTTGTCAATGCCCTTCTACTTGATGAGAAATTTGAAGAGCTAAAAATGCTACTTTATGAATTCAAGGATTGCTTTGCTTGGATATATTCTAAAATGCCAGGCTTATCCCCTAATGTAGCAGTTCATAAACTTGCCATTAAATCAAATGTGATGCCTGTTAAGCTAGCTCCTAGGTGAATGAGATTGGAGATTAAAGAATAGGTAATTGTAGAAACTAAGAAGCTGATTGAAGCAGGCTTCATCCGGGAGGAGAAGTATGCAGATTAGATAGCCAACATTATCCCAATTAGGAAAATGAATGGTCAAATCCATGTTTGCATTGACTTCCAGGACCTAAATAAGGCGTGCCTAAAAGATGACTTTCTGCTTCCAATATTAGAACTACTAGTAGACAATACTTCCAACTACGACATATTCTCATTCATGGATGGATCATCGGGATATAATCAAATCAAGATGGCAGCTGAAGATGAAAGACATGCATCATTTTTATGATCTATTGCGCAGTCATGCCTTGATTGAAAAATCTTTGGAGCTACACCAAAGACCCATGACACATATTTTTGATGAGTTGATTCACCAGAAGGTTGAATATTATGTTAATGATTTAGTGGTAAAGAGCTTAAATCGTGAAAATCACTTTGAAGACTTGAGAATTATATTGAAGAAAATCAAAAAATATGATCTCAAGATGAATCCTCTAAAATGTGCATTAAATTTCTTGGGTATATTGTATGTCACTGAGGAATTGAGATCGATCCTGCTAAAATCAAGGAAATTATGGAGATGCCTCCTCCGAGGAGTTTGCATCAACTTCATTCTTTATAAGGATAGCTTGCATTCATCCATCGATTTATATTAAACCTATCAGGATGCTGTCAACTATTTGCAAAGTTGATGAAGAAGGATGCTCCATTCAAATGGGACAAGGAGTGCCAAGAAGCCTTCAATAGCATTAAAAGCTACCTATTAAATCCACCAATCCTTGCAATGCCTACTCTTGGGAAGCCCCTTATTCTATACATAGCTGCATTAGAAGAGTCCCTTGGAGCATTATTGGCATAAGATAATAAAGAAAGTGAAGAGAATGCTCTTTATTATATGAGTCGAAGATTAATAGGAGAAAAAATGATATACTCTCTGATAAAGAAGCATTGTTTGACATTGATTTTTGTAGTCCAAAAAATCTATCATTATATATTATCTCAAAAGATTACCCTCATTCAAAATAGATCAAGCGAGTACTCGATGATAAGACCAGCATTGACAAGTCACTTGGCAAGATGGGTAGTATTGTTTTTACAATTTGATATCATATACATTTCGTAGAAAGCAGTGAAGGGACAAGTCTTAGCAGAATTTCTAGCTGCACATCCCATCCCTACGGATTCTTCTCTTAATGACGATTTGTTTGATGAGCAAATTATGCTCATTCATGAAAGAGATAATTCATAAATTTGGGAAATATACTTTGATGGAGCCTCATCAATCAAACAAGTCCAACCTCTAAATTTCTTAAGGGCAGGAGAAAGAATTGGCATCATCTTCATAACACTAGAAGGAGGGATAATGAGATGATCATATGGGTTAACTAAGCCAAGAACTAATAATGAAACTGAGTATGAAGCATTAGTGGCAAGTTTTAAAGAAGTTATTTTCATAGGCTTTAAAAACTTGCATATTTTTGATGATTCTTAGCTTATTACAAATCAAGTACTTGGCATCTATAAAATCAACAAGCTTGAGTTAGCATTATATCACAGTGAGTTCTCAATTTTATGAAGCAAATATCAAATGTCACATTAACTTGAGTCTCATAATCTGAGAATAGCAAAGCAGATTTCTTAACAAAATTAGCTAAGGAAATGGCAAGCATGAATGGTGATTATGTCATGATCGGGATATTTATTGGATGAATTCTAGAACCAGCAAAGTACCAATCCTCGCATGTAGAGGGGTTATCAAATTCAACATAGCAGGGTGCGATGCATGTTGCTCCTCATACTTCTTCAAAATCAACATATAATTATACCCAAAAGAGCTATGAATGATATTACCTCAGAAAAGCAGTGTGAAGCTTTTATTATAGAAGAGCCACATGTTTAGAGGCAACCCTTCGTCGACTACTTTAAAAAAGGTAAATTACCAAATAATAAATCACTGGTAGCTCAAATCGAGAAGAGAATGTTGTGCTATGCTTTCATCAGCAATATTTTATATCATAGATCCTTTGAACAAACATGGATACGATGCCTAAATATAGATGAAGCTAGTAAAGTGATGGTTTAGGTTCATGAAAGACTTTGTGGTGCACATCAGTTGGGTCTCAAGATGGCAGTATAGATCAAAAGGATGGGCTATTATTGGTCATCTAGGATGAGAGATTGTATCAATCATGCCAAGAGGTGTCATGAATGTCAAGTACATGGGAATATAATCCATCAACATCCAAATCCACTACACCCAATAATAGCATCCTGGCCATTCAAATGCTGGAGTACAGATGTAATTGGACCAATTGATACACCGTCGTCAGCTGGACACTGCTTCATCCTAGCAGCGACTGATTGTTTCTCTAAGTGGGCTGAAGCTACTCCATTTAAAGAAGTTATTGTTGATCGAGTGATTAACTTCTTTACACATAATGTGGTCTATAAATTTGGAGTGACATTTCAAATAATTTTTGATAATGGCACAACTTTTAAAAATATAAAGGTTTATAGATTCATCAATCGACACAAAATTGATTGGCGATACTCTTCAATATACAATCCAAGAGAAAATCATTTGGCGGAGGCCTTCAACAAGACATTAGTCAAACTGCTCAAGATAATTCTTACTAAAAATAAGAGAGAATGGCATACTAAATTAGTAGAGGCACTATGATCGTATGGAACTACCTACAAAATGCGGACTAAAGCCACTCCCTATTCATTGGTATTTAAAATCGAGGTGGTTCTTCCAATTAAAGTTGAGTTGTCATCACTTTGAGTAGCCATCCAATACAATCTAACTAAAGATCAAAATGCTCATCTAAGAATGGAGGAACTTGATGCACTTGATGAAATTAGATTGCAAGCTCATCAAAATCTGGAGGTTTATCGAGCAAAGAAATCCATGGCTTTTGACCATACGGTGCGACCTCGAACATTCCAAAAAGGGGAATTATTCTTGGTACTGAGAAGACCCATTATTCCTAATCAAAAATTTGGTGGCAAATTTGAGCCTAATTGGGAAGACCCTTTTTCCATTGAGAAAGTGTATCAAGGAGGGGCATATCAACTCATTGACTTAAAAGGTGAAAGACAAATGACACCAATTTATGGTCAATACTTGAAAAAGTATTATACATGATAAATATATTCTCGAGGCACAATTGAAATCCTTCTACAAGATTGGAGGCATTTTTTTACTATATCTATTTAGGTTGACATCATGCTTCATGCTGAGATCCCTAAATGAATATATTTACTCAAGATGGAAAAAGCCTTTTCATGAAAATTCCCTTATTACATAGGGGGCATTTTAGATTTCTATACATAGATGAAATTAATGTTATATGTTAAAACCCTCTTACGATCAAATGTATCAACCAATATTGATATATTTTCTTGAATTATTTTAGAGCTTTCTGAAAGTGCTTTAGAATTTCTGTTGCAAGATAGGGGTCATTTTTATATATTTAGCCAAGTTGAAATCATGCTATAAGATGAGATCCTCGAATATATTCTAATTCAGGTTGACATCAAGCTTTATGCTGAAATCCCTGAATATATCCATAATTATTATTATTAAGTTGCAGGTTTTTGCATGAACAAAAAGAATATCTACGCATGAAAAGATAGCCTTAAATATCAAAAGTTTATCTAGATTTGCCAAATTCTAAAGATCAAGTCAAAAGAATTCCCAATTTTGGGGGCTTCAATCAATTAAGTTGAAAAGACATCAACCTCTACATCCTGAAGTTTAGAACATGGATGGGTTCTAAAGGTTGAACTCAACAAGCTCACAAATGGCTGAGTTGTAGATGCTCTCCTCACTCATAAGATGCAAGAAAAGGCTATAGTAAAAGAGCCCCCATTCATCAGTCAGATGACAAAACCACCAACCCATCACAGCTTAAGTTAAAGACTCAAGTAGGTTCTAAAGGTCGAACTTATCAAGCCTATAAATGGTCGAGTTGCTGATGCTCTCCTCACTCAACAAGCCGTAAGAAAAGGTCATGGTGAAAGAGCCCCTGCTCGTCATCCCAATGATGATATCTATGATGATAGTTGTTCAATCTTAAACCAGATCCAGCTTAATGACTACAAGCAACCAGAATCCAAGAGATCTTTCTACCTGATCGATAGACCAAGGTAATCTAAGGAAACTCTCAATTCATAGCTACCTCAAGTCAATCTATATATTGCCTACAAGGTGATGTTTTAATATATTTTCAAATGACCTAATCACGCACAAAGCAGATCAAAGCCAATCTCCTCATCAAGTATGTCAAAGCAGAAAACACAGGACTGAGGGCATAATTCTATAGTTCATATAAAGCCAATTTCCAAACTAAAGAAATTTTGTAGTTATTCAGTCTATTAAAGCACACATTGCTAGGCTGATAACTCAACATAGATCTAGTATGAGCCTGAAGGCTGGGTCATCTATACGCACCCTTCAATGAATCTATCAAAGTAGCAAGCATAGGATTCAGGGCATACATACACTTCCTGACACGTCAATATGGACAAATTAGGTCAGTCCCTCATCAAGTCCATCAAGCTTAAAGTTAAGACAGAAGAAATTTTAAATCTCAAAATAAATAAACCAATTCCTCCACCTAACCCAACCAAGCATGAAGCTAGGGTTTGAAAAAACTCAAATCTGCAATTACATAAAAGAAAGAGATCTTCAATAAAGCCATTGAAGTACAGAGTATGGTGTAAGAACACTTATCTATCCAACAAGTAAACTCTGATAAATTGGTCAATCCCATCATTTAGCATGTCCAAAATAAGGCATCATATAATGATAAATTTTATCAAAGCTTTGTAAGCTATTGCAATTGAAGCTGAAGTGTATCCAAGTTCTATGGCCAGCCTAAAGGGTCAACCAGTTTTCAATAAATGTGGCTCATACCATGCACGAATCACATTTTTGGGGGCATTTATTGATCTCCATGCATGGTACATCAGTTGAGTAAAGCTCAAAATTCAAATTTGATGAATTTTTGATGTAACAGCTTGCAAATCAGAGCTAAGATGCTCCAAACATCACCCTAATCAGTTGAAACAACCTCTGATCGATGATTAAATTTTTCCATCATGTTTAGAACATCAAAATTGACCAGAATATAAATATTGCACAATCTAACGATCAATCAATCACATTTGAAATCGTGCCAACACATATGGAATCAAGAGTTCGATGTCCAAATGACCTCGGTTCATAAAATTGAATATGCCATTAGTTTCAAAATATTGAAATCTATCAAATGAGACTATTCACACTCAATTCGGACAAGTCTATGTGAATGTCGAGCAGTCGAAAGTAATAATGCACATTTTGAGCCAAAATTGATCCAATTTGAACCAAATAACCTTCGATCGTGAAATAGACTACGCCATTGCATACAAAATATCAGAATAACCTTAAATCAACATATATTTTATATATAATAATTTTGTTATAAAAGTTTGAATTAGGGATTAATTTAATCACTTAAATAAAAAAATCTATATAAATTATTATTAATCCCTAATTCACTAGATTTTCTCTTAAAGTCGAAGGTTCTTGACTCTCGATCTCTCAAATACCCTGTTCAAAATACTCTCAATTTCTTCTCCTAAAAGTCATAAAATCTCATTCCCTTCTTTTAAGACCAAAATTAATTCTCAGCCAGAACCTTCGTTTCCTCTTTGCTTCTTCATTGGACAATCGGTTTATGTAAATCCCATAACCTCCTTATCTTCTTCTCTTTTGCAACCCCAATTCTCCATCATCTCCAGCATCTGCATCATCTCACATCCAAATTCATGCGTGCCCATCAACAAACTACTCGGTCGAATAATTTCTCTCTATAAAGGAATCAAACCATGCCTTTGATCTAAGGAGATCACTTTCTTCTATTAACGTGAGTGCTGATGGGAAAGTTAGGCTTCAAATTGGTTAGGCCATCGCACCAGAGTTAAGGAATGCGTTGGAGCTTGTCCATGGAGAAGCTGGTTATGTTTTGGAGGATGTGCTGCACTTTGCAGATTATATTCTTGACTTGCCTACATACCTGAATCCTCTCCAGGATAATCCAGCATATTCAATTGTCAAGCAGTATTTTGTAAATTTTGATGATACAATTGCACTAAAGATCGTGGTCCACAAGTGCAGTCCTAGAGGGTCCCATTTTTGACATGTTGGGCTTTGAGAAAGGGTTTATTTTAAATCAAATGAGGTACATGCTTGCATTGTAACCTATGGTGGCCTCTGCCCTAGACTTAACATAGTTATTAGGGGATAGTTTATGGCTTGTCCCATCTGTATGGTGTCTTCAAGATCCTTGGCATAGAAGGTGGGTACAAGGGTTTCTATGCTCGGAACATCGTTTGATTCGTCCAAGCCAAGACTCGCATGACAACCATTCCCACACTTTCGCAAGCAATCATTCCCTCCTTCACATGGCCTTCTTGCCAAAACTTCAAGAGGCCTCACACTCTCCCCAGTTGGTCCAAATCGTGAACTCCTCTCTCTCATTTCCTTTAAATCGAAGCCCCGATTTCCCTCAATCCAAAGGAACAAAACTGAATAAATGGCTCTTTCCTACTCATTGTCGATGCTCAACATTTCCCCTCACCTCTTACTAGGCTAAAAGAAAAGAAAATTGGATGCAGATATTATGGTTATTCAATTGCAAATCAGTCCCATGTGGACATGCAAATTTACTATTGTTGTTGATTGTAAATATGCAGATATATATGTGCTTGTGTCTTTCTTCGCAAGTTCCAAGACCCCACTAATGCCCAATAGAGTGTAGTGGGTGTGAATATAGTTATGGTGTCATAAGACACCACTCACTTTAATAGGTGCATAAGCCAAAAATTGTTAGATGTCACTCTCCCCAGAATCAAAATTTCATCAAATCTTTGGACTTAAAAAAAATGGAGGAATCAAAAAATAGGCTTAAAAGTACTAAATAAAGAAATATAAAGCTAAATTCAAATTAAAAGAATCAAATATTAAAAATATGATGAAAATAATGTGAATACAAGCGTTAAACAAACACAAAAAAGAAGAGGCTTATAAAAGAAATTGAGCAAATTAGAAGCTTACGCAAATTTTGAGCCCTCCTCCTCTTTAAAGTACTTCAAAATCAAACATATGAAAGGAAATCCCTAAGCACTTCAATAAGCATCATTTGATGACCAACTCATGAATATAGAATGACTTTTAATAAATTAATCAAATCTTATTATAATTTGCATTGAGCACTGAATTGAGTAACTGATGCTCAGTGTTGAATTGAAAGTTGCTTGTAAGCAAGAGAAATATAAAAATGGTATTATAAACTTTCAAAGTGTCACAATCATATTAAATGAGTTGATAAGATTTGGATAGAATTTGCAATGGGATTAAATGTCTTCCAAAACACATAAATAGTTATGTAGCATATTGAATGGATAAAAATAATATGAAGAAAGCTTCAAAAATAAAATCCATATCACATTTGATGGTTCTTTAGGGAGCACAAATGAAAACTTGTGGTGAACATAAATAGTATGTCGATCGATGTAAGAAAGTGTTCCCAATAAATGAATGTTTGACGTTTGATGCTTGACACCAATTGCATGAGTTGAGAGATGAAAAAAATCTACAAAGAAATTGATACTAATGAATTTGAACATGATCCTTGTATTTTACTTAAATGTGAGAATAACAGTTGAACAAATGATCAGATCATCTAAGGTTTGCAATAGGTTTGAAATCTGGCTTCAAAAATAAAGCTTATGTTTAATGAATTAAGTTGAAAAAGGTATAATATTTTTTTTATGGTTGAGAATGAAAGTTGAATATCATGATCAGCAAAAATATAAAATCCTATCAATGTGTATAAGCTAAATGGCCATTTTAATTTTGCTATCAAATTAAATATAAGTGAAGTTGTAATATTTTAAATAAAAAATGTGAAACGCCTTCTATGCCACCGAATTTGCAACACATGTCAAAAGCGAAGAAGTTAATTAAGAAATTTTCAAATACACAGGCCGACACTGTCTTTGAATTTTAGATTCAAGTGTCGAGGGGTGTTACGGTTGCTTCTTGTTTGGTCTTGACCTGTTAACAAAACCTAAAAATTCAATTATATATGAATTTTAGCTTATTAAAATATAAAGCTAATTTTATAATGTGGTAGTTGATCTGATCTTCTATTAGGATCTAAATAGAGTTGATAGGATCTAAAGCTCTTAAATATATTCAAATTAATCAAGTAACTACCCCCGATGAAAGTTGTGTTGAATGTTGTTGGAAGGGATACTTCCATCAAAATGTGATTCTAATTTCAAATAAAATTAACTCAAATTAAGTATCAATCTTAAAATGCTTAAATGAAATTCATTATTTAAAAGCTTAAAGCAAACTACATTCAATCCACCTTCTATAATAATTTATTAAAGGTGACAAATTAAGAAAACTCTAGCTCACTAAGGAGCCAATGTCAAATCAAGTGTTCTACTATGTTCACTCTCAATCAATCTCACACTACTAAGGACATGACATATGTCCTCTAACTACGTGGCTTGGATAGTAGGCTCCATAGACGTGTAGTTATGACTAGAGTCCTTTGATTGAATGGCGATAATGCATTATATTAGATCATGACCATGGTATGCTCCCCAATGGCTACCCTTTGAGTTGTGAATCATAGGGTATACGATAGGAAAGAGGCCTCATCACTAAAATAGACTTATGCTTTCTTTCACCACCACCTATGAAATTTCTTGGGCGATGTAACCCATGTGTTCATGATAAGGATCCTTGGTCATTGGTCGTACCTCTCGACTAAGTAGACAATGGCGGGATGACAACCATGAGATCTATATTGGGCACATCATCGCTCCCCCAACCATCCGCTTTAAGCTAGTAATAATGAATTTCATAAATTCTAAATTCTAAAACTCCAAATGCTGCTACTATATGCTATGCATTTAGCAATCTAACGACTAGCCTAAATCAAAAGTTCACTATCAAATTAAATATAAGCAAAGTAGTAATATTTTGAATCAAAAATGTTAAATGCCTTCTACTCCACCGGATCCATAACACATCATACAAAACAAGCAAGATGAATTCTTAAATACAATGGGCTCCAACATTAGTTAAATGTAAATTTAATTGTATGAGGATCGCAGTTGCTTCCTTGTTCGGTGTTAGGAGTGGGTTCGGGTTGATAAAATCTTAAAATCCAATTATTATAAGAATTTCAACTTATTAAAATATCTGAAAAGTTAATTTTATTATGTGATAGTAGATATGATCCTCTGTTAGGAGCTAAACAGAGTTGACATGATCTAAAGTTCTCAAATATATTTGATTCAATTAATTAACTACCCCAATGATGGCTATGTTGAATAGTAATTTCAACTGGAGGGGATACTTCCATCAAAATGGTAATATCCCATGGTATCATCCAGGGCATTCGTAGTCTAAACTTAGTAGGAGGAGATGTCGACCCAACTTGGGAAGGATCCTTATCGAACACATGGGTTACATCATCCAAGAAATCTTGGACTTGGGGTGGTATTTGTCTAAGGAGATGCTAGTATACCTTAGCTAACAGAGGGCTTTTCCTATTTTGTACATGATTCACAACTCAAAGGGCGAGCCATTGGGAGCATCAAGTGATCATAATATAATGGAGCCTTACTAGCCAAACCACGATGAGGACTATAATCATAACATCATCACGTAAAATGAACCAATTAATGAGTACATGGTCCTTGGCATGAGATTGATTGAGAGTGAACATAGTAGAACACTTGATTTGACATTGGCTCCTTTGTGAGCTAGAGGCTTTTTAATTTTGCACCTTGAACAATGAGCACTTGAATCTAAACATGTAAAGTCTATGGTTCAAAATTGAATAACGATTAACACACACACACACACACACACATATATATATATATATATATATATATAATATATATATATATATATATATATATATATATATATATATATATATATATAAAATATATAATTGATAAATTACATAAAATTCATATTAAAATTGATTTGGCACTTAAAATTAATAACTTTCATTTTAATTAACCCTAATTTCTCCATTCAAGTTGACCTCTTCTCTAACGATTCTTTCACTTGTCCAGCGAATCTCCTTTCCCTCTTCACGTGCACTCCACGCAAAATGGAAGCTTCTCCGCATTCGTTCAATTTCTTCCTTCAACAGCATGCTCAAAGTATGATTTCCTCCCTCTCTTTCGTTTGAATGACACAAACCATTCCCCCCTTTTTTCATCACTATTTCCTCCCTCAATCAATGGTTCTCTTAGTGATCCCTCATTCTTCTCTGGTCCAAACTGCACATAAGAAAAGGGTAAAGTTCTCCCTCTCTTCCTCACCCTTTTAGTTTTCTCTATCTCTCCATGACCTCCTCCCTCTCCATTTCTGTCCTTGAGCAAACCTTTCAAGCTAGATAAAATTTTTCTTTTCTTCCCTCATTTTCCCTAGCCAAAATCCACAATACTTCCTAAAATCTACAATTCTCCTTCTTAGAAATAGTTCTCCTTTGTTGAAATATGAAGTTCTCCTTTGTCAAAATCTACAATTTCCTTAGCCGAAATCAGAAACCCCCCACTCTATCATTCTCTCTTGATTTCCTTAGAACTAAAGAATCATCCATTTGGAAACCCCCCTCTCCCTTATTTGTCTCTACCAAAAAGAAAAAAAAAACTACAAACTCCCAATCTTTCTTTCACACTCTTGCTGCTCTTTCAATGTCAAATGGTTGAGTTTAAAAATGTGTGAATGTGGAGATATATATGTGCTCTGTCTTTCCTTGCAGGTTTCAAGACCCCGCTAATGCCCAATAGGGCGTGGAGTGTGGTGTCAAAGACACCACTCATCTCAACAAGGCTTAAGGCAAGCAAAAAAAAAATTGTTAGATGTCACCTCCCTAGCCGAAATGTTGTCGAAATTTCATCAAATCTTTAGACTTAGAAAAAAATGGAGGAATAAAAAAACTAGCTTAAAAGCACTAAATAAAGAAATCTAAAGCTAAATTCAATTTAAAAGAATCAAATAAAAAAATATGATGAAAAATAATGTGAATATGAGCATTAAACAAACACAAAAAAAGAAGAGGCTTTTAAAAGAAATTGAGCAAATTAGAAGCTTACCCAAATTTTGAGCCCTCCTCCTATTTTAAGTACTTCAAAATCAAACATATGAAAGGAAATCCCTAAGCACTTCAATAAGCATCATTTGATGACCTACTCATAAATATAAGAATGACTTTAAATTGAATAATCAAATCTTATAATAATTTGCATTGAGGAATTGAGTAGATTTTGAAACTTGCTTATAAGCAAGAGAAATATAAAGATAGTATTATAAACTTTCTAGGAGTCACAATCATATTAAATGAGTTGATATGATTTGGATAGAATTTGCAATGGGATTAAATGTCTTCCAAAACACATAAATAGTTATGCAACATTTTGAATGGATAAAAATAATATGAAGAAAGCTTCAAAATAAAATCTATATCACATTTGAAGGTTCTTTAGGGAGCACAAATAAAAACTTATGGTGAACATAAATAGTATGTCGATCGATGTAAGAAAGTGTTCCCAATAAATGAATGTTTGACATTTGATGTTTGACACCAATCGCATGAATTGAGAGGAGTTGAAGAAATTTAAAAAAAAAATCTACTAAGAATTTGATAACTTATTAATGAATTTGAACATGATCATTGCAATATTTTACTTCAAGTAATCTGAGAGGAAACTCAGTTGAACAAATGATCAGATCATATAAGGTTTACAATAAGTTTGAAATCTAGCTTCGAAAATAAAGCTTATGTTTAATGAGTTAAGTTGAAAAAGGTTTAATATCTTATCTATGGATGAGAATAAAAGTTGAATATCATGATCAGCAAAGATATAAAATCTTATCAATGTGCATAAGCTAAATGACCATTTTATTTTTGCTATCAAATTAAATATAAGTGAAGTTCCAATATTTTGAATCAAAAATGTGAAACTCCACCGGATTCACAACACATCGTACAAGCAAATAGAAGGTGTTAATTAAAGCATTCTTAAATACACCCATATGGCCCCGACACTATGCTAAATATTTCAAGTTAAAGGATGTTCTGGGTTGCTATTCCGATTTGGTCTTAGATGGTCGTTAACAAAAACTAAAAAATTCAATTATTATAAATATTTTAGCTTATTAAAATATTTAAGAAGCTAATTCTATCATGTACAAGTAGATATGATCCTTTGTTAGGAGCTAAACAGAGTTGGCATGATCTAAAGCTCTTATATATATATTCAAATTAAATCAATTAATTACCCCGATGATGGCTGTGTTGAATGGTGATTTCAATCGGATGGGATACTTCCATCAAAATGTGATTCTAATATTAAATCAAATTTAACTTAAATCATATATCAATAAAAAAACGCTTAAATGAAATTCAATCATTTAAAGCTTAAAGCAAAACTCAATCTATCTACCTTCCACAACTATTTATTCAAGGTGACAAATTAAGAAAACTCTAGCTCATAAAGGAGCCAATATCAAATCAAGTGTTTTACTATGTTCACTCTCAATCAATCTCACCCCAATAAGGATGTGGGTCATGTCCTCTGACTGTGTGGCTTGGCCGGTAGGCTCCACAGATGATGTAGTTATGACTATAGTCCTCTGATCGAGTGGTTTGGCCATTAAGGCTCCATTATATTAAGATCACGACCGTAGCCCGTATGCTCTCCAATGGCTCTGCCCTTTGAGTTATGAATCATAGGGTATACCTGATAGGGCAAAGGTAGACTTAGGCCTGTCTCCTTAGACAAACACCACCCCAAGTCTACACAGATATCTTGGACGACGTAACCCATATATTACTGATAAGGATCCTTCTATCAGGTTGGGTCGACAACCTCCTTTGACTATGTAGACTAGGGACCGCGACTGCTTAAGATGATAAAACCATACGATCTAGATCGGGCAAGTCATCGCTCCCCCCAACCATCTTCTTTAAGCTAATAATGATGAATTTCATAATTCTAAATTCTAAAACTTCATATGTTGCTACTATAGGCTACACATTTAGTGATCTAATGACTATCCTTAATCGAAAGTTCTCTCTTTGCATTTAGTGTGGTAATTAACTATAGATGCTTGCACTTATAAGAAACTTGGAACCAGATCTAAAGTCCTCACCAAATGAGGATGAAATCTCTAGGTAGTGTCTTATTTACTATTCCATCAGCCTTTTGAAAATTTCACTGACATTTTAAACCATACACTCTTCAAATGCGAGAGGTGGTGAATTTTTGGAGCCCAAAGATTTCTGGCAACTCCACTGGAGTAATTTTCAAGCTATTGAGAGATCACATTACGTTGAAGATAAGAGAGTTTACTTCCTTTATAGAATAATTTTTCATCATGGTGAAAAGAGTTTGCTGACATGGGCTCCAAAAAATTGCCACCGACTTCTTGACAAATTAAAAAGAGTTTGATTTTAAAATGTCAGTGTAATTTTCATAAGATAGTTGAGAAAGTAAATAAGACACTGCCTAGAGATTTTGTCCTCATTTTGTGAGGACTTTAGATCTAGTTCCAGGTTTCCAATAAGAACAAGCACCTATAGTTAATTACCCCTCTCAATATAGAGAGAGAACTTTTAATTAAGGCTAGTCATTAGATTGCTAAATGCATAGTGTATAGTAGCAGCATGTAGAGTTTTATAATTTAGAATTTATGAAATTCATCTTTATTAGCTTAAAGTAGATGGTTGGGAGGAGCGATGACATGCCCGATCTAGAACCCATGGTTTCGTCATCCCGGGCTGTCGTGATCCCTAATCTACTTAGTCGGAGGTAGTTGACCCAACATGATCAAAGGATCCTTATCAGCAACACATGGGTTACATCATCCAAGAAATCCATGTAGACCTAGGGTGGTGTTTATCTAAGGATACAGGCTTAAGTTTACCTTAATTAGATTTTTGTCAAGTATATGATTCATAACTCAAATGATGGAGCCATTAGGGAGCATACGGTTTATGCTTGTGATCGTAATATAATTGAGCCTTACTAGCCAAACCACCCAATCAAAGGACTCTGGTTGTAACTACATCATCTATGAAGCCTATCGACCAAGCCACGTAGTCAAAGGACATAAGTCACGTCCTTACTAGCATGAGATTGATTGAGAGTGAACATAGAAGAATACTTGATTTGACATTGGCTCCATTATGAGCTAGAGTTTTCATAATTTGTCACCTTCAATAAACTATTACGGAAGGTGGATAGATTGTGTTTTTCTCTAAGCTTATAATGATTAAATTTCATTTAAGCATTTTCAAATTAATACTTAATTTGAGTTAATTTGATTTGAAATTAGAATCACATTTTGATGGAAGTATCCCCTCCGATTGAAATCTTCATTCAACATAGCCATCATCATGGTGGTTTATTATTTTAGATAATACTCTATTAATTTAATAATAAAAGATTAGATCTACAATTATATGATAGAATTAGCTTCTCAAAATTTTAATGAGCTGAAACTTTTATAATAATTATTTTTTATATTTTGTTAACCTGGACCCAATCCTAAGACTGAACCAGGAAGCAACCCGTACAGCATCTTTAGATACTAAATTTAATCATTCAGCAAAATATTGGGGTCCATGGGGGTATATTTAAGAATGCTTGCATAAATTTAAGGCATTGAATTTGAGTTTTAATCCTACTTCATAATATGTGCAAAGGCTAATTAAAGCCTTAATTAATGCCTTCTATTTTCTTGTATGATGTGTTACAAATCTAATGGCATAGAAGCATTTTAAATTATTCTTGTAATTTACTAGATCCCTTGAGGGCAAAAAGTCCTCTATCAGCTAAGGTAGACTTAATTCTGTCTCCTTAGATAAACACCGCCCCATGTCTACAAGGATTTCTTAGATGATGTAACCCATGTGTTGCTGATAAGAATCCTTCGATCAAGTTGGGTCGACTATCTTCTCCAACTTAGACTAGGGACAGCATGATGCAAACCATGAGATCTAGATCAGGCATCATCACTCCCCCAACCATCCACTTTAAGCTAATAATGATGAATTTCAAAAATTCTAAATTCTAAAACTCCACATGCTGCTACTATATGCTACGCATTTAGCCATCTAATGACTAGCCTTAATCAAAAGTTCTATCTCTGCATTGAGAAGGATAATTAACTATAGGTGCTTATAGAAAACATGGAACCATATCTAAAGTCCTCACCAAAATGAGGATGAAATCTCTTGGCAATGTCTTATCTACTATCTCATCTGCCTTCTAAAAATTACATCGATATTTTAAAACCATACATTGTTCAAATGCGGGAGGTAGATGGTGAATTTTGGAGCCCATAATAATGAACCACTTATGAATTTTATTTAGCCTAAGTTTAGATTAATCTTAATTAATCTTATTCAAACATAAAAGGCATCTCAAGATCATTGAAATTAAGTCACCATCACATGTGTAATACTCCACCACTTTCTTTTATTATCAATAATATCCATACTCCTTCCATTTTAGTTTCTTTAATATTATATTTGTATATACATATACATAATGTACCCATGTTTTTGCACACTTAATGGATGTTGATGCATGAATTTGATAGAAAATGGGGATTTCATCTCATATTTAAGCATTTGTAAATATATATAAGGAATTTAAGCAAGTACATGTCATTGTTAAACCAAGAAAGTGTGACTATCTAAGACCTTCTTAGGGCTACTTAAAGCCTCGTGTTCTCGGGATGTTCAAACTATATACTTGCCCATTCAAATACACATAAGTGTATACATAAGCATAGGAACAAAATCAAGAAAAGGTTGTGTATAAATATCTTTATTTATGTAAAGCTAAATGGCATAAAGAAAGGGGTTTTACTTTATATTCTAGCATATGCACACATACATAGATGAAATTAAGCAAGTATGTGCCACTATTAAACTAGGGAAGTGAGATTATCTAAGACCTCCTTGGGTTACTTAAACCCTCGTGTTCGGGATGTCGACTATATACTTGATAATTCAAATACATGAATACATAAGTATGAACATAATAATAAAACCATCAATTGCCATCATTTAATTACAAATAAATAAACATTTCATCTTCACATAATTAATTATTTGTAATAAGCATTTATTTGAGCATCAAATCACTTGATTCATAATTAACATATAGTTTCAAAGTAGTTTGAGATTTATTAGTGATAATAGCCACACCATATAATAGTATTTATCCAACTCATATAATTTGAATGTAATCATACTCTTTTGATTTTAAAACATGAATACATGAAGCACATGACATACACATTTATGATACTTGGAAGGAAGAATAATGAATATCACCACACAACATATTTGATTTCATTATAACCTATGGACAATCAAGTTAAATAAACATCCATTAAACCTAATCAAAGCTTCTTTAAGATTTAATTTTAATTTTCAAGTTTTTAAAATCTAAATAGGAGAAATGATATTTAGAATTCACTCCATCCCATTTTGGTTATTTAATATGTCTAAGGAAAGAAATTAAATAAATTTTATGAATTAATTAGGTTCAATCCATTAACTATATCAATTTGATTACCCTCCCAAGCTTCTTTAATTTAATTTATCACTTAAATAAGAGCCTTCAATGATATGCTTTAGAAAAATGAAATTGGCAATGCCTAAAGAGATCTAATATAATTAGGTTCATACTTAAGAGTTAATTAAATTAAGGAAAGAAAATATTCAAGCTAATACTCTTATGATTTCCCACCAATGGGAGAATTATAATTTCTTTAATTACTTTATGTTATTAAACACATAAAGGAATTAATGGGTTGACACTTGAGTTATTTAAATTAATTTCATTTACATTTCATTATTAATTTTTCTTAATTTAACTTTAATTACTAAACATATTAATTAACCCATTAAGGGAATAGATTTAGAAATAATTAGGAGAGGGGACCTAATTAATTCCCATGTTATTCCCAATATGTTAATTAATTAATTATCTCTAATTACTCAATTTTATTGTTCAATGATTTTAATAATTATTAAATAACTTAAAAGGACTAATTAGAGTTAAAATTTTAAAATTTCCCAAACCACTTGTCAAATAATTCCAAGAAAAATATGGGAGGCATAGGACATCCCATGGAATCAAATTACCAAATTTGGAATTAATTAGCTCAATAGTTTGGCTTAATTAAAGTAATTAGCCTATGCTTCAAATCTTAATTAAGCACTATTCATTAGCCATTAATTGGAGGATCTATTTTTATTAAATTCTCCTTTGTCTAAGCTTTCCAAAATGGGTTTATTTATATTTTTTGAATTTTTCTATAATTAATTATGATTTTTTAAAGTTAAGGTAATTTAATTACATTTTTAAACCATAATTGATCATTTTAAATCGTCGGCGCGACATGGACATTGATGCAGTAGTGCTTTCCATATGGCACTACAGTATTGATTATCTAAAACATCTAACGAGGCTACTGACTCAACAACGGGGGATGTGATTTCATCTTGGTCATCCGATCTTTGTTCGAACAGTCAAGATTAATCTTCTGATTATGTAGAAATTAAATTTAGATTTCTACATGATTAATCACAACCTTCTCTTCTAATCACATGGAATGATGGCCGGTGATCCATCATCCAGTGAGCTTTGGAAGATAGACACAATCTACCTTATACCGCTAGATCCAAGCTCATTGGAGCTCATCTAATGTCAAAATTGACTCCAAAATGATCAGGGAAGATATCGAAGAAGATTATATGGTGAAAATCGCTTGAAAACATAATTCATTTTAAAAAAAGACCAACACTTAGGGGCAAAACTATGGTTGCTAGATGTTTATCTCGTTTGAGCTAAAGACTAGATTTATTGATAAAGATAGGTTCTTCTTGAAGAGATGAAGTCCTATTAAAAAGATCTTAGGCTGTCTCCTCGTTGATCGATCTGTGGACCAAACATCACCGCATAAGTCATTAGAGGTTGTCTACGGATGCCTTTCAATGGTCAAATTGATCGAGAATCGATTCATTTTTTGTCATCAGAGTGTGGTGAATGTGGGGAAAGTTAATTTGGCTTTAGTGGAAGTTTGGTAAGCTTGGATGGATGGGGCTCTCAAGTTTGAGTGGAGCTTAGTATCACCGATGGGTGCGGAATGCTCTAGGCTGCTCTCAGGAAGGTGTAAGATGAGAATTTGAATGAATGGGAGGAGTACTCTCCTCCCAATTGAACCAAGGGCTGAGGGTGCTCGAAGTCATCGTCAGTGGGTGGTCAGTGGTGGTAGGGGACAGTTGAGATGGATGTGTATGAGTGGTTGAGGGACTGTAGAGGGCCGACATGGAGTGCAAACTCCTCCTTAAGTGGGACCAATGGTTTCCTATAAGGGAGCTCACCCTCTCTTAGTCAAAGGCTAAACCCAACAGCCTTGGGTTACATTAGGTCAGTGGTCCTTTGTCCAATAAGGGCCAAAGATGGCTGCCAAGGAGCAAGAGTTGGCAAACCCATCCAAATAGGGATTTTTTTCCCATTTGGAGGGCTTGGTTCAATGGATTTGACTCAACTCGGGTTCACAATAGATTGGACCCACTTGGGTAGGCCCATGTTGACCCAAGGATGAGTCATGCTAAGTTTAGTTAGGTTTGGACTTGGTTTGGTTGGGTTTGGCTCAATTTGATTCATGTAGGTCAATTGGGCTCAATTGGGCTAAGTGGGGTTTGGTCAAGTTCAAATGGTCATTTGGGATGAATAAGTGTAATTGGTTTGGTTCAATTTGAGTTAGATTTGGAGTTGATTCATATGATTTAATTTGGGTCAAAAGGGTCATGTTGACCAATTTAACAAAATTGACTTAATTATCTTAAGCATGGGTTAGGTATATGTTCAATTGGTCATTGGTGATTAATTGAAAGAGTTGATTTAAATTAATTTAAATTATGGGGTGATTTAGTTCAATTTGACCCTTTAGGTCAAATTGGACTAAGTAGGCCAATTGGGTTGGGTTAACCAAATTAGGTCCAATTGAAGGTTGGATCATGTCCAATATTCAATTTATGGTTGATGAGACTCATTGATTGCAATTAATTTGGCTTAAAACATGATTTACCTAGTTTAGTCCTTTAGGTCATTTTGGGTTAAGTGGTTTAGTTAAGTCAATTTGAACCAATTGAGGTTATGGATGATTGAAGTATATTCAATGATCAATTTGAAGTTGAGTGGTGGCTTTGACTGTAATTGATTTAGCTCGATTGAGTTTTGACACATTTGAACCCTTAAGGTCCAATGGGCTAACTTAGGTTACTTAAGTCTAATTGATTTAGTTGGCTTGATCGTAAGTGGTGGAATAGTTTGTAATGATCCATTAGATAATTAGAACAATTAAGAGAATTGAATTGAGTTTGGTTTATTTGGGTTGGTTTGAATGGAGTTATAGGATTTGAAGTGGATTAACGTGAGTTAAATAACAAAAATGGCTTAGAGCTTGGATTGAAAATTAAATTCATTTAAGGTCAATTGATTGGCTTGAGGTTGAGGTTTCCATAATTTTTTTTAGGTTTAAAGACCTTGATGGGTATGAGTGTCAGTTTAAACCTTAGGGTGGGTAAAGCCCACTTGTCCTAAGGTAAGCTCTAGACTTAAGTTATGCATTACAAGTCTCTAGGTCTGGGTTTAGTGTTCTTTTAATTACTAGAAGTGTCCTAGCACAAAGGAAACCTAAGTGTCTAGAAAAGTCCTAGACCTAGAATTGGAGTGATCAATCCTCACTCTAAAAGTAAGGTCAAAGAGGCCAAATTCTAAATTTAAATTAAGATAAATTATGCCCAAAGGGACGAATCAAATCCATCATGTCCAAAGAGGCTAGATCTTAACCTAAATTTAGATTCCCCCATACTTAGAAGGGGCTAGATCTAAACTCAAATTTAGATTCCATCATGTCCAAAATGGGCCAGATCTATACCTAAACTTAAATTGAACATGTCCATATGGACATCATTTAAGTCTAAATATAACCAACATACCCAAAAAGGGCAAGTCTAAATATAAATCTAAATTTAATATACTCAAAGGAAAATTAAAATCTAAACTCCGTGAAACTAGAGAAGACTGAATCAAAGCCTACAACCACAACACATTTACAAATTCAAATATTACTACTCTTTATAATGCCTATAAAATTTATATGATTCTCTTGTTCAAATTTACTATAGATTGGCTACAATGTTTACTTGGAAAAGGCTTGTTGATATTCCTCCTATTGAGCCCACTAAAGGAGATATGGTCCAATATTAAAGCCCATGAATTTTCATTCTATAGTAAAATTACAAAATCAGCTGTCATAGCATCAAGATATGTTGATGAGCAAGGATATTTTTGAGGATTCATTTGCTCAATCATTATGCATTCTACCTCTTAATTCAAAGCTTCCATCAAGTCATGTTACTATTGATTTGGTGATTAATTTAAAGCTGAGACATAGTCATGATGTTCCTTTAAAGCGGGTTGCAGATTTCTTTAGCTTTGGGGATCAGGATGTACTTCAATCGTTATAAATACTACTCCTTCTATAGACACAGTCAAACTTTTAACTTATTGCATATTACATCATGAGGTAAAATATTATGACCCAAAGTCAATGTTTTGCACACCCTTATTAGCTATTAGTGGCAACATATACTAAGACTGCCATCATCTACAGATGCATGGTGACATCCTCATAAGAGCTATCATATATCATGCGGTCTATGCATCACTTTTTGACAATAGTTGCCTTTCATTTACTTGGATCTGGAGCATGGAAGAATATTATGATAGGGTCACCAATATATTTTAGATTGGTCTACATGAAATGACAATCACCTTGGCCAACATGTACGATATAACAGACCTCCCCATTATAGGCATTCTCTATGATAAGTGCATTCCTCTAACTCATGAGTTCTTTCAATGCTAGTCAGCTGGCCAACATAGGAGAGGCAATTATGTATATTCTTCAATTCATCATGCTCTAGTTCACTATTAGAGACTATTTTGTAAATTGATATTAGGCTAGAGGAGATGAGGCACAATTACTCTAGACAAATGATCCAAGAGTTTCTTCAATTTAATAGTATGTTCACATCATTTCACACTATTGGATGATTCATTTGACATAAGATTACATTCATCTAAAAAGTCATTCAGTGCCAAATTCTAGCCAAAAGGAAGAGTCAATTTTCGATGAATCTTAGCATGGGTCATTAACGAGGAGCTATCTTTAGTGGCTTTCAATACCACTTGGTTGTCTATTTCATATTTTTGGGTGATAACAGACTTTGATCCTTCGACTCCTTTGTTGTCTAGCTTACTTGCTTATGGTGAGAGGATAGTACAAGCACTTACATCATTAGCCTACCTATACCATGGATTAGGTAGAGTGAGCACTGTGACTAACTCATGATGCTATGATGTAGATGCACTTTAGCACTACATACATGGATAGATTCATGGACATATTTAAGGAGCTTTTAGTAGTCCTGAGATGCCACCCTACTTTAGACAATAGTGATTTCCTCTAGTTATGTAGTTGAGCAAGAGTATAGTTGTTTTAGATAGGGATTAGATTTGAACTTTTATGTTTGCTCCATCATGCATGATGGATTGCTTTCAGATCATTCATAGATCATCCTTTTATAGCTTGCCTACTCAAAACTTTAGATAGAGATTCACAGATTGTCTTACTGATAGAGAGACACCCTTACTATTATCAAAGCTAAAATAAAGATGCATAACAAAATACCTCATTGGGCTAAGATCTGGTTGGCTTTCTTATCGATATCATGAGTCTGTGATCTTGGAGGATACGATCCCAATAGAGTGGCTAGGAAGTATGGTTTCACTTAGGTACACGAGTATGAACTATTGTAGATATTAGATATAATAGATACTCATTCTGTGGGAACACTGCCACTATCTTTTAGTTTAGTAATAGCTTCTATAGCATGGGCTTTCTTACTTTGCCTAGGGATTAGTTCAGATTTCCATGCAGCCCTAGAGGAGACTTACATAGGAGTTAGTCACCTATGATTATTGTGGATCCACCATACATTCTCTTCCTTCTTAGAGCTAGGCTTTGCATATACAATTGTAGATTAAGGAGAGATAAACTAGTATAACATTTTCATTCCCCTCGACATGTGACTTATGCTCCTAAGTCATCGGATGATCGGGGCAGTAGTAGGATGTGATGATAAAGGCTTCATCCGCTTATGAGAGAGATGATAGAGATATTCACACTCCTTTGTCAACTGGTCATGATATGAGAGTAACAGAGATAGATGGTTCTATTTTTATGATGCATAGACATGAACACGGGGACATAGACACGATACAACATGGACACGGGACACTTCTATTTTGAAAAATATGACACATTGGACGCTATTATAATAATTAAGAATAATATATATATATATATATATATATATATATATATATATATATATATATATATATATATATATATATATATATATATATATATTAAATAGATAAAATATTAATAATAATAAAAAATAAGTCATTTAATTAAAAATTTTAAATTATATATATATATATAACTTAAGTAATTTATTTTATTTTACTTTTTAATAATTTTAATTATTTGTAATAAATATATCTTATTATTCTCTCTTTTTAGCTCAAATATCATTCTCTAAATTTATAAAACTCTCTACAATAATTTAAAATATAACAAACTATATTTAAAATATATTTTTATATAATGTCCCTTTAATTTTTTAATATTATTTTAATCAAACACTTTTTTGCCTTGTCACATGTGTCGGAGGCGTGTCGGAGCCATGTCCGTGTCCGATAAGTGTCAAAAAATGCACGCCTAATTTTTAGGAGTGTCGGTGCATCATAGTTCTATTTATATTCTCATCTCACCAATGACAGTTAAGCCACCAGCAGGATAAATGGAGAGTGATGTCACCTTGGTAGTATCAACAGATACTAGTGCTTCTTTCCTAGTGTCTACTCAACTTGTCAATAATGACAATATACATATTGAAAAAGGCCCACATATAGAAGAATTTGGCACTCTGATGACTAACCATGAGTCATTCTTATCATATTCGACTTGGGTGATAGTGAGTGCCACCTAGGATTATTCCTCAACGGAGCTTGACTCTTGAACTGATAGTCACCACACTCATTATTTGAGGCATGTAGCTCAGTGGAAATTATATGGTCTAGAGATCTGATGCTTCATCTCTAGAATATGTCTTAGGCCTTCAATTCCACTACATGATGGCTCTTCAAAAAACCTATGTCATATAATGATGGCATTACATCACCTACTTGAGAGTGTTTGAAAGTCTTACATGAGCTTTCTAGTTTCTATGTTGAGAAAAATTCTTTATTATATTGTGTTGTTGCCTTGGGTCTTGAAGCATGAGAACTAGAACTTTGAGAATCTGTGTGTAAAGATGATGAGTTTGGGCTATTCTCACTATGCTATTTATCAAGAGATCTTAGTAGATACAATCACTATTACAGAGACATCACTTAGCACTACTTCATATCAAGTCTCTTTAGTTCACCAAGATCTTGAGCACAACCTTAGAGCCTTAAGATCCTACCAAAGAGAGATTTATAGGGCACAGATTGAGCTCCTTGACATATCTATTGAATTGAGAGAGTTATATGAGGAGACAATATCTATTAAAGTGGAGATCTATGATCAAATAGGCTATCATAGTTATAGAAGAGGAATGGCTACAAATAGATGCTCAGGTGTCAAAACTTGAGCAAATTCTTTCATCATTAGTCCATGACCAATAAGCTTCCCTTCAACATCTTCATGAAGTTTGAGAGAGGCAATATATTATAGCCTATGGATCTCTTATAGCCTCTATTTGTATTAGAGAAATTTAGGCTAATCATTTGTAGTTGCAACATCTTTTATGTCACTATTTTATATGATATATGAAAGTGATTAGATATTTTTAAAGATTATGTTTTCTCTCTTCTTATTATATTATTGCATATAATCCTAAATAAATAAATAAGAAAATAACAAGTGCATCATGTCCAATTGACATGACACATTTGTTGGGGGGGGTGCGGGGAGGAAATTTTGTTTGCATCTAAAAAAATAAAATAACTCAAACATGATGACTTGGGGCCCCATGGCGCTACAATCTTAGTGCTTAGGTGATTTCACCACTTATAGAATCTAGAAACTCAAACCACCCTGGATGGGTGCCTACTAAAATAATACAACACCTAGGCACTGTCATGGTGGCTTTTAGTTTTAAAAGTAAGAAATATGCCTTCCAACTTCAACAGTGATAACTACCAAAGGGGAGCGAGGGGAACAATTAATAAGTAGAAAACTACCCTAGTGGTGGGAACAATTGCCTAAAAACTCTATAAAAGGAGGGAAACTTCCCTACCATCTTCTTCTTCATTTTCTATCAGTCTCACTCTATCCATTCTTGTTCCCGATCTCTTACACTCTCAACAGTGCACTTTTCGCTACTATATGAGAGTGTTCTCCCATACAAGACAAGATCAAAGCTTACTACTGTTAACTCCAAGTAAAATTTTCTGGAAATGCTTTCTTTATATAATTTTCTCTCTAAAAAAAAATTTTAAAAGATTTTCACCATCGATCTTGGATCCAATGAGAAATAAAGAGGCGTGTCTCCATTAATCTCAGATTTGGAGTAAAAAAAGAAAGCTCTCAAGACCAAAATCTAGAATATTGAAATTCGAAGACCTCTGCCATTGAAATTGGTTCAGCATGAGAAGACAAATTCTCCCACCATCGATCTTAGATTCAGAACAAGAGAGAACAAAGCTTTTGTACTAATTAAGTAAAAAATCTAGCACTACTAAAATGCTATGTCACCAAATTTTCATAAAAATTATCAAATTATTCAAGAAGCTGATTCCAAATAGAGTTCTCACTCTATGGCGCCATGGTGCCATGGTCCAATGCCAAGGCATTGAGATCTCGAGAATAAAATCTTTGAAATTTCATCCCATAGTGTCTAGGTGTCAAATATCTGGCATTGCAGCACTAAGCTCTTAGGTCCATCTCATTTTTAGAGCCACAATACTACGTCCTCAAGTTTCACTTCTTTAAAGTAACGTTGTAGCATTACTTTCACAGCACTGAGGCACTAAATCCTAAAATCTATTCCACCTACATGAACTTAGTTTTGATGTGATAGAAAATCCTCCCTCCATTGATCTTAGATCTCGGGTAAGGGTGAAAAGTGCTAATGCACTAAAAATTATAAAATCTAGCATTGCTAAGGTGTTATACAGCAAAAATTTCAAATTTCTCCCAAAATTATTAAATCTTCAACATTGATAAAACACTACCAAGACACTGTAAGTCTAGCACTGATGCATTGCGCTTTAGAGATAAATTAAGCTAAGACATGCAAGTGTTGATGTTCTAGCGTTGAGGTGTTACATTTTTGTAAAATTTTAAATTACAACATTTAACAGTGCCATGGTGATGATATCTTTGCGCTGAGGTGGTGCGCTCTCAAAAATTAAGCCTTATGCACCTAATTAATAGTTCAAGGCGCTTATATCATAGCACTAAATCGCTTATCTCTAACTTTAAGCCCAAGTCATATTTATAGTGCCATAATGCTGCACATGTAGCACCAAGGTGTTGAGTTCTCAGGTTTGCAACTTATGCTCTTCAATTGACACTGCCAAAGTGCTGGTTTTGTAGCACTAAGGAGCGAGCCCTTAATATTATTCATTTTGAACTGAAAATTTTATAATTAATCTTTCAAATTCTGGAGCATTCAATATAATATAGATAACACATAACATAAAAATGAAGATATTTTTATTAATAATAAAGATTCATTATAAAATTTTATAATAAAAAAGAAGAAAGAGAAAAATATAAATAAAAAAGAGAAAAGAAAACTAGTAATCATAATCAATATCATCCTCTTCCTCTTCATCCTCTTCCGACTATGATTGGGTGCTAACATATGGGTGATATTGAGGCACCATAGAAAAAAAAGCTTAACTAGGACTCTCTTCAAACTAACAATTTTTAAATATATGAATAAGTGTTGAGTTAAACTAAACCATGTATAAAAATTACTATTGCTAATGAACCATGTGGTGGCCAAATTTTCTCCATAGTTTCTACTACTGTCGATTAATTTCACCAACCCTTTTCCTTAAATTTGAGACTTTCCCTCCAATTTCTTAGAGTTTCTCATTTAAGGTCTTAGAAGATTTGGGTTTGGATTGAGGGGCATGTGAGATTTCTCCCACCTTAATCTTGAAACAAAATCTTCAATTGATCTCTTAGTTAGAGAAGCCTTTTGTATAAGTACTTCTTCATCTAATTGCCATTGTGCACAATACATAAAAAATAAATTAAAAATGGGTGACCTTACACTATGGTAGTACTACTTTTAAGAATATTATAAATATAATTATAAATAATGCTCCTTACATCCATAGTAAAGCCCTTTTGAATTTCAAAATACAGAAGGGCTCTATCCCTATTCACCATACTAATATTGCTAGTGGGCATTAAATCAGCAAAATGAAATAATACCAAGCTCTGGCCTTATCAATGAGACTGAAAATAGGAAGATTAATAATTTTATCCTTTGCCTTTTCCACTAGATATTAGAATTTCTAACAGTGAGAAAACTAAGAATTTTATTGAAATCAGGATGATCATTATAATATAAGAGATATTGATTGTATACTACAACTTGTATATTGTAAAATGCATTGATAGTACTACTATCAAAACTTATTAGTTTTCCATAGATGAAAACTCTATTATTTTGGGTTCCTTCATGTTGATGAAGAACTCCTACACCACAAGAATGATGCATGATATGTTGTCATAGGCCAACTTCTCTCGACCTTGCTCATTGATGATTCTCTTTACGCTTCCTCCCGAATTAAAGGAACTCCTCTCCATAATGAGATACTTATAAATGAGTGCATGTTGATACCTCTCCTCTACCTCTACACTAATGAACCTATTAGTATTGCCAACACCTGCCCTCCCCTTGGCTTTGTTAACATACTTTACCAGTATATTTGCTATTATAAATGAATAAAAGTTGAGAGAGAAAGAGAATAAGGATTTTCAAAAGGGAACCAAGACTTTAGACTGAACAATTCATAACATAGGGGTCCTATTTATAGACAAGGCCCAATGCCACAATGCTACATTGATAGTGCCAAAGTGCTAGCCTCTCTGTTTCAAAGATTTAAGACTAGCACCACCATGTTCCACATGCCACGCCTAGGCTCATTCAGTCAAAAAAGTTACTATGCCGACCAAAAAGAGCACTTATTATTATTTATTATCACTAATTTCATAACATACCATAACTGAAAAGTGCATCAGACATTGATGTAGCATTGCAGAGCTTGAGAATGTTGCAATGCTAGTTAAAAAAGTTTATTCTTTCAAACTAAAAATTTATGTCCATTTGCTAGCTTTTTTGAATAAATCTTTGACTAGCATTGTAGAGCCAAATTTCCAACATTGACATGCTAATCAACTGGTCAAACTAATTAAATTATTCTAATCTCACACTATCTTAAGCTACAGCACCGACCTTATAGTGCCAAGGTGCTGACCCCTCAAGTTTTTACTACACAAATTCCCACCTTATATTGTTATACTACTAATTACTCAATGTAAAAGTGTCATTTTACAAGCACTAAGGTACTACCATGATAGCGCCTATGCATCATATTTCCAATGCCAAGATGCTAACTCTCAGAATCACAAATTAATGATTACCACATAAATATCCTATTAATCCTATTAATCTACTCATTTTTCATGTGAATAATCTATATCCAAATGAAATTCCAATGGATGTAAGCCCAGTTAATCTATTCATTCACTATGAGAATATCCTAATGGCATTCCAATAGATGTAAGCCTAGTTAATATATTAATTTGCTATGAGAACATCTTAATGGCATTCTGATGGATGTAAGCTCAATTAATCTATCCATTTGTGATGCAAACACTTTGATGGCATTCTAAAGGGATGTAACTCCAATTCATTTATTTGCCATGCAAATGCCCCTTAAATTGCATTCTAATGAAATGTAAGTCCAATAAGATGGCTTTTTAATCAATGTAAGTTTGACCCATGCTTGCAATGCAAGTATAACCCAAACCTTATATAGCATTCAAAAGTTATGTAAGTTCAATCTATACTATCACCATACGAATAATCTATATAAATCTGGCATTCCAAAAGGATATATGTACAACCCATATGTTCACCATACGAACACCAAACCCTGTATAGCATTCCAAAGGTGATGTAAGTTCAATCTATCTATTTAACATGTAAAGATCTTAAAACTTGGCATTCCAGAGGGATGTAAGTCCAACCTAACCCTGTTAGCATTCCAAGGGATGTAAGTCCAATCTATATGTTCACCATACAAACATGCCTATACTAAAATTCAGATCTACTCGGATATCTAAGACAAGGTAACCCATGGATACTAATCAGACTCCCTGGACATTACGACTAGTCATCTGATGTTGGTATACTAGAATAATGGAATTCTGGGATGATAGAACCATGGGATCTTCATCAGAACTATTATCCTATTTTTCTTAGACAATCATCTATGCCATTCCATACACACCATTACACAATGATTCATATGAGAAAGATATAATTATTTTCAACCTTAAGTGAGAGTGCTCTCTTACTACAGTAAGAGGGATAATGAACTATGAAGGCTTGTGTTCATAAGAAGTAGAACCCAAATCTAAATAAACCCTAACATAGTGTTAGGAAAAATATGGTTGAATATATATTAATATGTCTCATAAAGAACATACTCTACCCATCTCAATAAAGATGGTAAAGAGCTTCCTCAAAGGTTTTTGTTTAGCGATCACTAAGGTGGACCTAGGTTGACCTCTGACTTAGGCATGGAATCATCTTAATAATCCAAAGTTCTCAAGGATTGTTTTAGGATTGACATTGAATCCATAATCCATAGTAATAATAAAAAAAGGTACATACATATGGATTTGTGTATGAGATGAAGAAAGATGGGTTCTATTAACTCTTGGGTTAAATTTCCTAAAATAATTTTGAGGTTGGCCAAGCTAATTTCAAATTCTCATGATCAATTCCATAAGCAATTGAATCAATAAAATTAGATTGATTAATCAAAATTAATACTTATATCCACTAGAGAATGTTTGAATATAAATAAATAAAAGAGGTTTATTGTATGGCTAGCTAATATTAGATATAAGTTGTAAGAAAATTTTGACAAAAGACCATCCTACATGGACTCTACTTAAGTATTACTAGGCTACACTAATAGAATGATTAGGTTCAATTTATTAGTTGCTTAGGAAAAACTTAAATTTTAATCATGTTGATATTTTTGATGTCAACATTCACATTAATCTTATGGAAAATAATATGAATATCAATTTTGAGCATCTCGATTATTGTCAACATGAATCCATCCAAATAATCATATAAGGCTTGAAAGAATTGTTCTCCATTTTATAGCTATATGGAAGCTTATTCTATGGAATTTGTTATAATTATCCTCGATGTCTACATTTCCTCAATAATTTTAATAGTTTTTAGCCTTATTCTTTTCATTTCTAGTTGTAAAACTTTTTAATTGTTCACTACAAGTCACCCATGCCTCTGAGGTTATAAGTTCTCAACTGTAAGAGGTTACCCCTTAATATAATGTCTTGGTTTCCATCTGAAAACATGATAGCCATATGGTAAGTGAATATTACAACCTTAAAATTACTCAGTAATGTACACCCAATGATGGTGTCATAAGTGGCTAGAATGTCCACAATAATAAAATCAACCATAGCCATGAACTACTTTTTCCCTTCTCCCTAAGTGAATGAGAGAGTAATCATATTTTTAGCATTTCACTGTTCTTTTGGAAATCCATAGAGTAGCTTGATAATGGATGTGGATTTTGAATTCACCAAGTCCATTTTGTTGACTACTAATTTAAAGATATTATTGACATAATTGTTGTTGTCTATGAATATCCTACCTATCAACAATAAAAAATTAATAACATGATTATTTTCACATTGATAAACAAGTTCTTAATTATCAATATATCTCACTTTGTAAAACTTAATAACACCACCTCAAGAATTGATGCACGAGCCATAACTATTGAGTTACACTTTCTTAACCTATATCATTTGAGGCTTCCTCGATGGAAGATTAGTGTTATCTCCTCTAAGAATCATAGAGACTACACTAAAGTGGTGTGAATAACCTTAATAGGTACAAACTCATTGCCTTGGTCTTCATCATTACCTTTCCCTATCACTATCTAGGGTTGACCAACAAAAACTTCTTAAGCTTATTTGTCTTGACTAGTTCTCCAACTAAACTATTAAGTTGTCAAAATTCATAAATGTAATGACCTTGACCTTTGTTATTGGCATAATACTTTGGTGAGTCTTAAATATATAAGTTTTCTCCATAGTAGCAGGGCGCTTGAAATATTTCATTTTTTTGATGGCCTTAATTTACTCAACCATAAAAACTTACAATGGTCTTACTATAGAAACTAATATAAGTGATGAACATCAATTTCACATGGGTGAGTTGGCTGTGGTGCCTCTTGATGGTTCATTGATGGTGTTTCTCTTGCCACTAGTCTACCATGAACATGAGTCCTCAATGATGTTGGTGCATGAAACTTTTCTTATTCTTTGTAGATGATCGACTATCAAATAAATGGTGAGCTATCTTATCTTTGGGACAATATTCTTTAACAAGTTATTCTATAGGATTGAGCAACTTTGTTATACTCTTTAGCATTTACATAATTATTAGAAAGTTCCATTGAATCATCTAATATCTTTGGCTAGTGAAGGCTAATGAGGTATCTAAATCACCCATCCCTTTATCATTGGGTGAGATCAATTTATGCAATTGTGGGATCTAAATCTTTTACCTTAAGCATTTCCCTTGAATGGATGAAGAGCCTCAAAAATTCAATGGGCTCTTGGCACATTTGTAATAAATCCTATAAGCTCCTAAGAGGTTATTAAGCATTGACCAATTAGGTAAGAAACATTTTCTTGAACATGACTAAATAGGTAATGATACTTACTAGAAGGTGTGAGAACCATCTCAAGATTGACATGAAAGTGATGATCGCTCAAAAAAAACACCTTTGAGGGTGCTTTCTACCATCTTTATTAAGATGGGTCAGAGTATATTTTTCATGAGACAGATTGATATATATTCAATCAGATTTTTCTTAATATTATGTTAGGATTTATTTACATATGGGTTCTACTTATTATGAATGCAAGCTTTTATAGTAAATTACCCCTACTATAGTAAAAAAGCACTCGATTAAGGTTGAAAATAATTATATCTTTCTTAAATGAATCGATGTGTAATGGTGTGTGTGGTATGTCATAGATAATTGTCTAAGAGAAATAAGAGAATAGTCCCGATCAAGATCCCATGGTTTTGTCATCCTAAGACAATATTATTTTAGTCTACCAATATTAGAAGGCTAGCTGTAATGTCTAGGGAGTCTGATTAGTAGCCATGGGTTACCTCATCTCAGATATTTTGAGTAGACCAGAAGTTTAGTGTAGGGGTGTTTGCATGACAAACATATAGAATAGTGGGCTTACATCTCTTTTGGAATGCCAGGATTATAGGTGTTCACATGGTGAACAACTTATTGGGTGTTTGTATGATGAACTAACAAAAGACCGGGCCTTACTTCCCTTTATAATGCTAGGATTATAGGTGTTTACATGGTGAATGAATTATTGGGTGTTCACATGATGAACAAATAAAAGAATAGGCTTACATCCCTTTGGAATTCTAGAATTATAGGTGTTCATATGATAAATGAATTATTAGTTATTCGTATGGTGAACATAAATTGCTTTTGGGGGATGGCATGGAAGTATGGTGCCTAGGCACTATGAAGAGAAGCACCTTGGCATTGTAGATTATGGCTCCTGAGCATTATTAGGATGGCCCTCAGTGTTGTGAAGTTAACATTATGGTGTTATAAAAAAAATATTTGAAAGTAGGTTAGCAGATTGACTTGTACTTTGACGTTGACTATGTAGTGTCACGACACCAGTCAAAAGACCATTCAAACAGGCTGATAGGTTGGCTGGCAAATTTAGTAGATAGGATAAACTTTTTGACCAACATTATGGCGCTATGTCAAAGTACCATGATGCCGCATCAATATTTGATGCACTTTTTAGTTCTGATCGGTTATAGAATTAGCAGTAATAAATGGTAATAAGTGCCCTTTTTAACTAGCTGGTCAGCACTTAGGGGCTGCATGTGAGCGTTGCACCGCTGATTCTTTATTTTAGAACTTGAGAGGTTAGGGCCTTGACACTTCTATTTTACTGGGGTGGATTCTTTGTTCCATATCCAAAGAGGTTCCTCAATGCCATAGAAATAGTGCCACAATGCCAAAGCCTAGTTTATAAATAGACCCCGAGCTATAAATTTTTCATTATACTATTTCCTTACTATAGGAACTCTTAGAGTCTTCTTTCCATCAACTTTCTCTCACACTAAGAAAATAATTATGTTGCTCGAAAGGCTCGATAGCAGGATAGGACTTCAAGTGACCCTAGAGGTTTGTTAGCATGGAAGCAGAGGAGAGGTATCAATATGCTCTCATCCACAAGCACCTCTTTTCTAAGAGAAATTTCCATAATCTGGGTGGGAGCGTGGAGAGGGTTATCATCTAGCGAAGCTGACTTACGAAAGCATCTCATGTGTGGATCCTATGGTGCGAGAGTTTTTCACCAATGCGAAGGAGCACCAAGACAATAAATCTATGTACGATGGAAATTGGTAATAATACCACCATTAATGGATATTAAATTTTAGAAAATATAATATATGATCAATATCTTTCCTATTATAGTGATCATCTTGATTTTGATGAAGTCATTGGTTTTCTTATTAGTAGAAATGCCAATATTCAATGGAAACAATGGGATGAAATGATAATCAACTTTCTTACCGCTGGCAAGTTTAAGGCTTGGCATTATTTTATTTCTACTAATTTAAAGTCCACCGGTAATATCAATGCAGTTACTAAGGACAGGGCCATTTTGAATTTAGCTATTCAAAAAGATTTTACAATAAAGAAGATTATTTATGATTCAATTTGTAATATGCTTAGGGGCAATACTACTATAAGATACGATAATCATTATTTTATTTATGGTTTATGTATTTCCATGGATGCATTGGGATAGCCTGATGATAAAGTACTTATTCAAAAGACTCCTCAAATGAAGAGAATAATTAAGAAATTTGGATCGAGGTTTGAAGTGGGGGAGTGCTCATGTGCACCATGTGCCTCACAACCTCGATCTCAATCTTCCAAAATCTTAAATGAGCAACTCCAAGAAATTGGAGAAGTCTCAGATTTAAGAACAAAAGTTGGTGAGAGTAGCCATAACCAAGAGGCCTTAAAAAAGGAATTTGATTATCATATGGATTAACAAAAAGAAACATTCTTCTTATATGACTCAGTTTCACTCAGCATTAGTTCTTATGTTTGAAAATTGTGACTTTATGAGTCTAGGTCAGGCCTCTTTTCCTACGGTGCCTTAATATTCGCCTTACATGAGCAACCCACTAGCATCAAAAGAAGAAGAGGATGAGGGTGATGAATATGATTACTAGTTTTCCCCCTTTCTTATTTGTATTTTCTTCTTTTTTGTACAGCTTATGCAATCATTTTTAATTTTTAATAAATATATTTTTATTTCACATATTTGTATATTACTGTGTATGTCCTTCTATTTGTCATTTTAAAGCTTGAAGATTTGAAATAATAATTTTTTTAACTTAAAATGATATCATAGTAGTAGCACTTTAGCGTTGCTAGCCTATAGGACATAAGCTTAAAACCAGAGAGCCTAGCATAACATCACTCTTAAGATAGAAATGTTTTATCATCTTACTAGAGAAGTCAGTGTTGTGGCCCTCGATATGCAGCACTACGATGCTCTAAAGATAGAATTTTTTTTGTCATTATACTCAGCATTGTAGCATTGGGTAAACATGACTTAGACTTAAAATTTATCGAGGTTAGTATTCCAAGTATTCAAAATCATAAAATTAATACAACACTATGACGCTTAAGGGACATCGCTATAAGAAGACTTTTTCTAGTAAAACCCAAGAGCTTAGTGCCTCAACGATAGATCCACAGTGCCTAGGCATTGTATTATCAATGCCTAAAATTTAATAATTTTTGGAGAAATTTGAAATTTTGGTAGCATAGCATCTTAGTAGTACTAGATTTCATAATTTTTAGTACACTAGCACCCTTTTTCTTTATTGAATCAAGATAAATGGAGGGAGAATTTTATTTTAGATGAAACTAAGTTCAACAGTGGAAGATGTAGCACCTTAGTGATTGAAAAATGGCGCTTCAATGTTGTTTTAAAGATGTGGAACTCAAAAGCTTAGCACTATGGTGTTGAATTACAGCACCATTGTGCTACAAGAATTATACTTAAACTCAAGGTCTTAGCACTGCGGCATGAAATATATGGCGCCTCAACATTATGGGATGGCGCATCAAAGATTTCATTTACTAGACTATAATGCCTCGGCACTGAACCTCGGTGTCGTGACACCATAGAGCGAAAACTTCATTTTTGAACTTTATATCTACAAAATTTGACAATGTTTTATGAAAATTCAATGGCATAATGCCTTAGCAGTGCTAGAATTTTACTTATTTAGTACAAATGCACTCTTCTCCCTTGTTCCAAATCCAAAATATGAGGAGAGTTTTTCCTCTTACACTTGAACTAAGTTCAATAGTGGAGGTTTTTTAGATTTCACGATTTTGGAATTTTGGGTCTATGGGTTTTCTTTTTTTACCTTGGATCCAAGGTCAGAGATGGGTCTCTTTATTTCCCACCAGATCTAAGATCAATAGTGGAAATCTTGTTAAACTTAATTTTTTTTAGAAAGAAAATTATGCAAAGAAAGTATTTTCAGAAGTTTTTACCAGGAATCGATGGAAGTAAACCTCGATCTTATCTCTTACATGAGGAGATCGCTCTCATAGTAGCAAAAATCATGTTGTTGAGTGCGAAAGAATGGTACATGTGAGTTAGAGTGGGAGTGAGGGAGAAAGAAGGAGAAGAAGAGAGAGGGAAGTTCTCCTCTTTTTATAGAGGATTTATCATTATTGGGACCATTTTTCACTCTAGAATCATTCCCCCCTCTCTCCTTAGGTGATTATTATTATTAGGGCAGGAATGGTAGTTTTCTTGATTTTAAAATTGAAGGTCATCGTGTCAGCGCCCTGACACTGTATTATTTAGGTAGGCAACTGTCAGAGATGGTTTGAGCTTCTAAATTCTTTAAAGTGGCGACAACGATGCGATGCCCAAGCCTGGATGTTCAATTTATTTTATTTTATTTTATTTAGATGCAAATGGGCGATAAATAAATAATGATAGTTTAGTGCATTATTAAGATCAAGCAGGGAGATATATGACTCACAATAAATGACATGGTTTGTTGGGTTAGAACTACTCATCTAGGACTCCAAGTGGGGGATCTTAAACATAGGCTTTAATTGTGCTTTAATGATCTCCTTAAAAATAGCATTAGGCAAAGCTGCATTTGTCTCCCCTTTGTGAGGAAATATTTGCTCATCACTAGTGTTGAACAAGATATCATCTAGAACCGAATTGACATCAGTGCCCTTCAATGATATCTGACTCAAAGGATAATTAAGTCAGAAGATCCTTCATGCTCATGGCCTTGAGGGATTTCCTTGTCTATTTGTTCCATTGCATCTAGGATGCGGTGAGTGATGTATTCTTCCATTTCCTTCAAGTCCTAGTAAGCTGTGAAGTGTTGATCTTGCTATTCCATGTCAACTAAATTATCTCTGGTTGTTTATCCGACTTTTTGATGTGACCTCTCATGTGGATCAACTCACATTATTTTGAATATAGGGTGAGTTCACGAACTGAGTCCTTACCAAGTCATACTACTAGAGGGATAATTGGCAAGCTCAACTGTAGAAGTTGCCGTCAAGTGTAACATGAGAGTTTGTCAAGTGAGTTAAGCCTGCCAAACAAGTGACTAATCCCTTGTTGAATGTTGCTCCCTATCCAACATGTTCCCTTAGCCATTGTGTGGGAGGTGACTTAATGAGAAATGACATCTACGCTGGGTTGAGTTGATTGAATCATTAGTTGACTTAGAAGGGTGCTCCATAATGAGCCATTATGGATTTGAGGTATAGCCTTGGTATACAAGACATAGATGATGCGTATAATTTTAGAGATAATTGTTTGTATTATATTTGAATTTTATATATTTATTACACTAGTACTTAATTATTTTCATTTATAATAATATCAATCTAATCTTGGAGATTAGAACATTCTAAAATTTTATTCTTAGAAAAAATCATCTCATAACCATTTTAAAAAAATTATTGAACTTATGCATTTACGAGAATATAATTAAAATGCTCAGAGAAGTTGATAATTTGGATATAATCTACAAAATTTGAGTGCAATTGTCCTTCAATTTATTTATTTATTTTATTATGCTTGTACGCTCAAATAAATGGAAGGCAAAGAATGACATGTTCGATAGTAGACGCGAAATGCTTAATGATGATACATTATATTTTAGTAGAAGTTTGGGCGGGGCGGGGGTGTGGTGGTGGGGGTGTGTGTGGAGGGATAGTAGAAGTGGACCCAACTAAACTGAAACATGGTCGTGTTACAAAAGGGAATTAACTATCTTAGATTTGGAAATTTATTTGCACGTTAGCACTAAAAAATGATAGTGGATCGGTGGCAGTCTTTGCGTTGAAAGATTGTTCTTCTTTTAGTTATTTTGAAATAATTTTTATATTCTCTCCGTGTTGATCTTTTACCACGGTTCCGTTTTTGAGTTCATTCACTAATATACATCCTCGAGTTATTGATGATTGTTTAACTCTTTGTGGCGTGGCAATGAACTGCTTAATTCTTTAGTTCCCTTGTTCAACAACTAATCTACATGAAAAACTGCACTTCACTTCTGATTCTTAACCTATGTTCAAATTTTCAAAAGTAAAAAAAGTGTATAAATGACTATATTCTAAGAATCTATTTCCGCGGCATATCCTCCATTGCTTTTCTTCCATTCTCATTTTGTCTTCTTGCTAAGATTCTATGCTCTGAACGAGCAGAGTAATCTCCAGACTTAGCAGACTTTATCTTATGTCTCTGTCCATTGTTACAGTTTCGATTCTCCTGTGCATCTTTCGTCTCTTTTTCCTCATCCCCACCATTTTGAGGTACTACCGTGAACACAAAGGAGCCTATCATTCCATCATTCAAATCCAACAAAGGTTCCAAAATCTCAACAATGGAAGACATCTGAGGCCTTGACTTGGGGCTCTGGCTCAAACACTGGTAAGCCAGTTCTGCCGCCTTCTGTGCAGCTTTTGTTGAGTAAATTCCATCAAGACTGGGATCCATTATTCGTGACAGTTTCCTGGTATCGTTCAAGCAAGGCCGTGCCCACTCCACAAGGTTCTGCTCTCTGCTAGGCCTTTTCCTATCCACCGACCTTCTACCAGTTAATAGCTCTAGCAATACAACACCAAAACTGTATACATCACTTTTTGCTGTGAGATGACCTAGAAAATTGATTAGAAGGAATATTAAGCAGTTGGAAGGATTATATTGAATGCAGAAATATATTGTATTTGATAGTTTAGACCAGTCATGATGTACTCTGGTGCAGTATATCCCTGCGTTCCCATGACTCTTGTTGAGACATGGGTGTTGTCTCCTTCCGGACCATCCTTTGCAAGACCGAAGTCTGAAAGTTTTGCTGTATAATCCTGAGAATTGGAGAAGATTTGCTCATTATGATTAAGTGGAATTGTAATCGTAGAGGTGTTTCGGGTGTTTAATGATAAGGTTATAACTATGCCCAACCAGTTTGGAAGCCTATTTTTGCTTGCTGTATTTAGTCTTGGCCTAACGTGTGGCTACAAAGTCGTTAGATTCCAGTTCCTCAACCGGAAGACATCATTTTGATTTGTCTTGTAAATTGTTCTTGTTGTGAATTGTTACTATTGTAACAAGATTCTAGTTGACCTCAGTGCTAATCTACAATTTGCCAATCCGTGTTTCCTGTTTGAAGTACGTTTCTTCATCCCAATCATGGGTATTTCTACATTAGAATTTAGACATAAATATTCTTTTAATTTTCAGATATCTAATGATGCTTCAATTGTTCGTTGGTCTTACATGCACTGTATGTGAATTTTAGTCATTCTTTAACTAACACAAATTAGAGTGTGGGAAACTTCTGGTAGTTGTGAAATTGTCCTAGATAGACTTGGTAAAGAAAAGAGCATTACCGAATCCAATAAAATGTTTGAAGCTTTAAAATCTCTATAAATCACTGGCCTCTCAGTGTCATGCAGGAAGGCGAGGCCCTTGGCAGCTCCCACTGCAATCTTCAGTCTTGTCGACCAAGGTAAGGAAGCAAAGAACTCTGTTAGAACAAAAAATTAAATTTAGCTTAGTCCAAAAAATAACAAAATTTCTGAGAACTTAGGAGATCGTCATACATACTTTGGAACAAGTGATTCTCTAAGTTACCCTTTGCCATATATTCATACACTAGCAGTCTGTGCTGATTCTCATAGCAATAGCCAATCAACTTGACAAGGTGTGGATGCCTCAATTTTCCCAAAAATATCACTTCAGCCTGTCACAAACAGAAACAAACGCCATCATAATTAGTTAATAACATTCATAATTGCAGGGATACTTGATTTTTATGAGTATGCAAGTTGAAGTCCGGGGACTTCACCAGCCACTCCCTGTCTCCCTGTGCTCCATCGAGGTCGAGGAGTTTCACTGCGACGGCCTGAGCCTCCATCCCTGGCCTTATCCTCTCATCAACAAAACCCTTATACACAGGACCGAAGCCGCCTTCCCCAAGAAAGTTGCTATTGGAGAATCCCCCAGTCACCATTTGAAGCTCCGCAAGGGTGAAGACATAGAGGTTGGATCCAGCAAGAGATACCGAGATGTCTTCTAGAGAGAGTGTGAGCAGCAATCGTGAGCCGCTTTCTGATGAAGACACTCTTCGGAGAGAGCTTTGCTGTGATACCAATTTCTTTGATATCCGGTGAGAGTCATGTGAGCTCCCACAACAGCCAGTGAATAGAGTTCTCCATGAGTTCCCCGACATAACGATTTTCTTTGCAAGTGCAGGGATAAGATTGCCTACATAACCAGAGAGAAGGGATAGGTGTTCATGTAGAATTGTCTGGATTGAGAGGATGAGCGAATATTTGAAATATGTCAGAATAAGAAGATGATTGGTGACTTAGGAGGGGAGAAATGGGGGAGGTAAGGATGGAAATTGTATCTTTCATAGATCACCAACTACTCAACCAAATATATGGACGAGGAAGATGATGAGGCTTCTTACTACATGGAAGGGTTAAAGACTGGAGGGAAAATATGTCTTTGTTGATGCTTGACTTTCCTATGGCAGTTGGCAAGAGACAAGTTGGGGAGTATAAAAGATTAGGAGATTTTGGTTGTCAAGGTCTTACCTACCAAAAAAAAAAAAAAAAGAAAAAAATTAATGTCTCTTTTTGCTCTTCCGCATTTGCTAAATTTGATTCAAGTTTAATTTGCTGGTCAGCTTATTGAATCCGACCCAAACAACTTTATTTGAATTCTTCTGTGCTGCTACTTTGAATAAATCTTAATAACTTGTCGAAGCAGAAAAACATTTTGCGATTGATCTGATATTGAATTGTTCCAAATGATTAGTAGTTATGATCAGATCTACAAAACTGACAAGTTCCCCGGCATTAGTTAAATAATTTCTTTATAAACAATAAATGATTCTATATTATCATTGAAGTAAACCACAGAGAAATAATCAAAGAAATAGACGTGCCACCACCATCATGCTGATCTGGTGCAAACCAGGCCGCATTCCTAAGTGGAGAGAAGAAAGGGACAGCTAGTTTTTGGTGTACATACTTTAGGGGTTATGTGATTTAATGTTTCAGCAATTTTAGCTAAATGTTTTTGGCTTAATTACTTCATTGATGTCCTAAACTAAGATAAATGATTATCTAAGAGTTGTGCCCTGTGTTTTTATACGTTATTCAGTGTTTTCGTTATATTTATTCTACTTTCGGTTGTGTTATTGAATTTATGTTGAGCTGTAGACTTGTCAATTGAGCCGATCTAGTTGAGCCTTAAGAAAATTGGTGCTTTGCCGGACTTTTTTTCCAGGCTCTACTGAAGCTAGAATATGTTAGACACAGCTCGACAATGTTTAGAAATTGAGCTCGAACTGGTTCTTTTTATTTAATTCATTTCAAGAATTGTAGAAAATCTGAACTTTTAATATTATAAAGCAGAAGATTGCAAGTTTCTCCAACTAAATGGTTCACAAAATTTAATTTACAAGAATTTATATAGGCATAAAATTGTTAGGTTTTTAGAAGATTTTTTCTAAATGTGAGAACTTTACCAATCATTAATTTCATATTTCATATAATAGACAAAAAGCAATCAATAAAAATAATTGATAATATTAGCACCAATAAATACAAAAGATGTTAAATAAGAAGATACTAATAATACATATAATAATAAATACTTCATATTCACTTATAAATTATTTGTGTTCAGTTTTATTTTTTATGTTTTGAATCAAAATAAATTATATATTTGATCTGTTAAAATTATATTCTTATTTTTATGTGATGATGGTAGTAGTCACTGATAATGATAATAATGATACTGACTGATAGTTACTATAAAGACTACAACACATATTAAGTGGTAGTTGGTGGAAATAGATGTTATAGTCATAGTTTTTTTTCAAAAATATTCAAAATCTTAAAAAAAAAAATTTGACTGTTTTTGAAAATAATGTTATTTAGTTTTAAAAAAAAAAAATATTCTAAATAAATATATTTAAAAATAATATAAAAATATAAAATAAAAATGATTCCAAATAAGTCATTAATAATTTCTCCCATTTTACAACATAAATGTTATAATTAGTTAACTACTGAATGATGTAACTTTTTCAATTAAAATAATACAAAGTAAAATATTTATTTAGTAGAAAGAAATCGAATGTGTTATGTGGTTAGAATAAATCCTAGAATATTTTTAATGTCCTCCAATTGGTGGTTCTGCATATGTGACTGACTGTATGATAATGAGTATAAATATAACGCGCATCGGTGGGAATGTCACTCTCATGCAGTGATTAACTTATTGTGTTTGATCTTCGCTGATTAAATTATTTTCTTTCTTAAATTTGTCTTATTACGTTGAATTTGTTTTAGAGTTGGGTGACTTATGAAAAAAAAAATATTTTCTTAATATAAAAAATGTGTTGAGATTTTTGTCACGGGACAAAAACTTGCCTGACAAGGTATTTGCCATATTTCTATGTTGGGCCCCTATGCTTTATTTTTTCTAAGCAAATATTAAGATTTTTCTAGGCATTGTCATGCCCTTGGACAAGGAGAGGGGGCTAACCCTATTATGGATTAATTTTCACCTAGGAACAATTTACACTAGATTGCCTTTGATCTTTAGTCCCATTGTACTATAGAAATATTTGCATGATCACTGAAAAAAATTTACTAAATAGTTTCATATGTTGTTGGTGAGGCAATTTATCTCATCCTGGTAAATACTATGTTTTTAACAAATTATCATGAATAAGACACTACAATCGTATTCATAATGAGTTTCAAAGGAGAACAAAGAAATATCAGTCAAACTCTACTAATTCATCTTCTTCGAGTAGAAAACAAAAGCTTGTTAAACTTCATGGTGTAAGAAACAAGCTACTGATCTAAAGGTGACAGATGTGTAAAGGATTGCTGAGCTTTCAAAATAAACACCTACAGTGCAAAATAAACACTGAATAGTTGGCATTAATTGGTTTAATGCCATCAAAAAAAATACAAGAAGCTTACCCATTCATTATACTTGCTACAAGCTTAAATTATGGAGCAAGAACAAATTGTAATAAATTGAGATTTAAGAAAATCGAGTCATCTACAATGCCTCTCAAAATACCAAAAAGATGCTTCATTTGCATAGTTATGTTGGTGGATTGGAGCATTATTGATTAAGCATGGAAAAATCTTAGCTTTCTTCTTCTATAACATTGATGGTTATCTAAAGCAAAGTAGGTAGATATAAGAATGCCTAGATAATATAAATCATGAGTATTTATCAAAAAATTACTCTTGCTATGTATCCAATAATTTTCATTTTGAATGAAAAATGTATATATTTATTATGGCTGAATAAGCACCATTGATTTATTTGTTTACATTTTTTTTCCTACTTTAGTAAACATTCCTTTGTTTGATCTAAAAAAATAATGATTATTTGTCTAAGCAATCTTACAAGTCTTCTTTAATTTTTTCTTGATTAGTCATCAATCTAGGTGAGCCTCAACTATGAATAGAGCTTTGGCTACTAATGCTACTAATGCTACTTAATACAAATCTAGTTGCAACAAAGGGAACTAGATTTTAGAGTTATATTTTTTTCTTTAACACTAATGATCTTAGCATGATATTTTGCAATATTTTTGGGATTAAGGTTTAGAATATCATAAAGATGGAAGGAGCCCCAAGCATAGGGGTAATCAAACATAGATTATAGGGTGCCAAATAATGATCGAACTGAGTAAGATAAAGAATATTAAACATATATATTCTAAGTTTACATTTTTTTTTCTTTTTGAGTTATAAGTATGGATAAAAGAAATTTTAAATATCATGTTCTCTTCAAGTATGGTAGATAATAAATCTCATTTTTGACATTTCATATTATTAATAATTCTAATAAGTAATTGTTGAGTTCATTTAGTGTTAACAATTTAATTAGTAAACTTGAAGTGTCCTAAATACTAATAATTATAATAAGTAAACATCCAGTTCTCAAAGTTCATTGAGTTCTAATGTAAATCATCTGATTAAAATAGTTATATGTTTTAGTACTTGTAATTATAAATGGAAGAATACATTTTGATAAATGAAAAATAAAATTAAGTAAAATAAATTAAGAAGGTTTTTTTAAATTAAAAGATAATTGGTGGTCACTACTCCATTATTATGGGAATTCCTCTACTGTGTGTATACCCACTAGAGCTTATGAGTGAGATAGCCAAGAGATTATCTAGATCAAGATAGTTAGAGCATAATAACCTATCTCAAGCATAAAACTCACCCTATGTAGGGTAAGAGCATATGGAGTAGTACTTCAATTGGACGATTGATACTCAACAAAATGCCTCAGAATTGATAGTTTATTTATGCATGAGTGTCCACATATTTGGGATGCACGACGAATAAGTCACATTGCCATAATCCAAGGTTCCCAACAATGGGAACTTTTTACTCAACCATAGTGTACTCATCTCTCATGAGTGAGACATACTTTCTTACCAACTCGACACTCTGTATACATGCTGACTACATGTAAGATCCTCTTCAAAGCTTTATTAATGAGGGATACAAGACCCATGAAAGGGGTTCAGTCTTTGATTCTTTGGAGGGAAAATTTACTCTTCCTTTTGGATACCTTCTCTCATCGGAGGTCAATTATTTTTCTTATTATTTTAGCACCTCCTTGAAGAAAGGGATGATCATTTGTATTGATGTTTCTTGGTTTAGTGGAATCATTTGGACCTTTCTACATCCTCACACCAATAAACTTGGACCTTGCTTATAAATTGCCTAAGTAGGTTATGCCTTGCCAATGGATATAATTTGATTCAATGTTCTTCTAGGTGAGATGACGTGGATGAGGATGAGAAGTAGAAGTCATGGGTAGAGAGAAGCTAGTCACTCAACATAAGATAATTGGGCAAGAATAGAACTATGTACTCAATTATTTGTTACACAATAAGACCTTAAGAACATAGAAGATAGAATCACTTGACTAGTATAAGTCATTCTCGAAAAGCGGAAGAGTTGAAGACCAAAAAATAGAGAGAATGAAGGATTTTCTTGACCGATAACTTAACGAGATTGCCGATGGAGAAGAGAGTTATCCATAACTCTATTAGGAGACTAAAGAGGATGACACCTGAGGGGAGCAAGTGAACCCGACCAACTCTTTCTCTAAGAAGATCATGAAAGCTCACCTCTTACACAAGTTCAAGTCCACACATGGAGTCACATAGAGGTCTCATTGATCTTGCCGACCATATAACATACTTTGAGTGATGACATTGCTATTAAATTTAAATGATGCTATGATATACTGACTCTTGTTCACCACTTTTAAGAATCATCCTTTTGATGGTTCTCATGGCTACCGATAAAACAATAACCTTTTTTTTACTAAGTTCAAGAGGATGTTTGTAACATAGTTAGCTAGTGCTCCGAAGCCATTGAATAGCTCTTATTCCCTGTTGTAAATGAGATAAGGACCCAATGAATCTCTCAAAAGCTTTCTAACTCATTTTTAAAAAGAGATGTTAGATATTAAAGACTTAGAGACCATAGTTATTGAATTTAAATCTACCCATGATTGAAACAAAATCTGAGGAGACACCTAGGAAGTAGGGTTAATGAAGAGAGTAATAACAAGTGAAGAGAATAAGAGGAAGATCCAATTTTATTATCTCTCATGTAGTCTTAATATAAGGAAGATCCAATTTTATTATTTCTCATGTAGTCTAAATATAAGATTAGAAAATCCCTTGTTTTATAGAGAAAGAAAGAATAAATCTTAGGGGTGAGAGAGAGAGTTTTTAAAGGATAATTCTCTAAAATCCTTACTAAACTGAGCCAACTAAACTTGGTCAAGCTAGCTTAGGCTTCACTCATTAGCTCATTAAGCTCAATCTCACGAGCTATTTATCAAGCTGAGCATGATTCACATGAAAAGTGGGCTTGACCCAGTTACACTCCTAGTCAATGTAGATTTAAGATCCATGCACGAGGTTTGTGAATGATTGAAGTGACAGACACTTAACATAGGATGGAAAGTGGGCTCGGACATTTACAAAGTGATAAAGATGATAGGATTTGAATGATATTGATTGTGACTATAAATGGGAAAACAACAAAAATCAGAATTTCTAATCTAATAAATAATTATATAAATCATATTTTTAACTTACCTCTTTCCCTCAGTTTTGCCTTAAGACACGCACGCACGCGGCTTGGCTCGCCTCACACCCGTCGGCTCCCTCACGCACGCACACAACAAATTAAATCTCATTAGGATATTTTGTAATAATTCCAAGATCAAATTAAAGTCCAATCAGCTAGTATAAGAAGCGAGTATAAAGAATAATGGTCGAGTATAAAAGGAATTCACCATGTCTTGAGGCTAGTATTCATTAGAGAGTGATGAGACTCACGATGAGTGTCCTATGGCTTGATTTCATGTGTGGCCACTCACCCTGCTCTAGGAGGGTGCTGGGATTAAGTCTCTTTTAAGATTGTTATTCTACCTTAAATACTAGTCTTCTTTGGGAAAGTCTATATATGTATGGTCGACTCCCATGTTCTTTTTTCTAACCTTTTTTTCGTGCTCACTATGAGTCTTTAGCATTGGATATTTTACTTATTTTGGGCATACATGTAGCTTACTCTTTTATAGGGATAAGTCGCAAAAAGAACAAAAGAATAAAAATTTAATTAGCTCATAATAAATGCTGAAAGAAAAACAAAGAATCTTTCTTTAAATGTTAAATCAACTTTTGACTGGGTTCATTCTTTTGGCATATCCTTGGGTCCTTAAACTATAAAAGGAGCACTGACTTCCTTGAATATTTTTACTGGTCTTTCATTCCCAATCGGAGACAGGCTTATTTTCTTGTCAAAGTTTTATTACAAGTAGAGTACACATAGTCACTATGGATTTGAAAAGACCCCCATGATGATATTGACTCTTTAGAATTGCAGTCATAGTGAGTGCATTTCTAATTTTAAATTTTTAGAATGAATAAATTAATATTCAAAGAGATGTTTTACCCCATGCTTGCCTTTCATTGTATCGAGATTTATTCCATTATTGACGATTGATAATTAAGCCTTCATTTTATGAAGTGATTAATTTGATTAAAAGTTTAATTTATTTAATGATTAATTAAATAATCTATAATTAAATGATCATTCATGAGATAATTAAATGCTTATCTTGGTTAATTAACTAACATAGCTAATTAAAATTTAATTGGTGATTAGTTAAGTTAATCATAATTCATTTGATTAAATGATTGACTTAATTAAGATTGGTTAATGATTGATAATTATTTTTTGTTTATTTATCCAATAATTGATTTTAATTAATGATAAATTTAATTCTCATGATAATTAGATAATTATCAGATTAAAGATTAGTTGATTATTAATTATAATTATTTTAATTGAATAGTTCATTTGATTAAGATCAAGTTGATCATTAATTGGATTTTGAATAAATTAAGTAATTAACTAACTAGCTGATTGGAGATTAATTTGATCATGGAATTATTACAAAATATCCTAATGAGATTTAATTTTAATATTAGTGTTTGTAATAATGATTTATCAAATTCTAATCAAATGATTTTTTTTATTTCAAGCTATAAAGGGGTTCAAATATATTTTTAAGCTTTTTGATGTTGATTAAAATGTTTTGAACTATTTTATTGATTTTCCATGATTTTTATAATTTATTTACTTAAAATATGCCATTTGATCATCAAAATTTAATATCTTCCATTTAAGAAACTATTTTGACTTGAAAATTTAATAGTTGCTGAGTTTTACCCTCAGTTTTATTTCCTGAAATTTTTAGGTCAATCTAATTGATATTTTAGGATTAATTAATGAAATTTAATTATCACTAAAACTAAAATTAAGCTCAAAATACCTAATATAATATAAATTAGGGTTATGATATTTGTTATTTGATCAATTATTTTATTTTTTATGATATTTTGAATTTCCAGGCAATTTAAAGCATTTTTTAAAACCAAAAATACCTTATTTTTCTATTTAACCTAGTTAGCCATGGTCGATCATGTTATGTGTGTTTCAAAGCTGATTTTTCATGGCGACGGAAAGCACCAATTTGATGGATCGTCCAATCAAAGATCGGATGGTCGAGATCTAACCATTTGACCCAACAATTTAATTCAAGCTTTTATGATGTTTTTAATCTTGATTGTCCCTCCTATTAAAGGGAGATGGATGGTCGACAAGCTTTCTTCCTCTTAGTGAAGCGAGAGAGGGGATTTCCACCCTCATCATCCGTCAAGCCCTTCTGAACTAGTTGGAAAATAGAATTTCTCGTGCTCAAAATGGTTAAAATTGACAAAGAAGGCCGAATCTAAATCTAAATCTCAAAATCATGTAAATCTCCTTCACATAGCATCAACAGCTAAAACTTGAGTTGAGACATTTAGAAATTACTTCACTCAAGTTAATGTTGAGTGGCTTTTTCAATTTGAGATTGATCCTTGAGCTTAGAAGAAACTTCGAAATTTATTTTCACACTTGCCTCCCTTCAGATTGCTCTAACTGCCAAGTGCCACTACCCCTAGCCGAAGTTTGATTAAAATATGGGTTTTGGATGTCGGGAAAGGTGGGTAATGGCTCGATTTGAGTTCTTTTATTATAAATAAGCTATAGGAAGTGTGTAGGAATGTTCAAAGTGGGAGAGACTCCTCTCCACTTTTTATGGTTGATCAATCCTTCCACCACTGGTGGGGGTGGGTGGTGGATGATCATAGGTATTTAGAGCTAGGCAAAGTCTTTGGGAGGTGGTTAATTGATTGAAGAAGTGCTTCTTGGTCAATCAAGTGGGAGAATGGAGGGGAAGTGATGGGAATGGGAGTTTGGAAGCTTGCTTCAACTTTTCTTCTTTGTATATGATCCTTCCATCCACTTGACCATTCCTTCAACCATCAAGGCTGAGATACCAATTCACACATGGAGGGTTAGTTTGTAGATTGCCTTGCCATAGTCCAATTTGGACATTATGTCTTTGATTTTGACTTTGGGTCAACATGAGTTGACCCAATTGATTTAGGTTGGGTTTAGTGACTTATATGGGTTTATTAGCATGAACCTAAGGTATTAATCATGTCTAATTAGCCATTTAATCTTTTTAGGTTGATTCATTTTGGGTTGATTTAGTTTTAGATGATTTGAACCAATTTTGACCCACTTTGACTAAAGTGGATCAAATTGGGTTCCATGACTCAATTGATCATGTTGGGCTTGGATTAAACTTCAATTACATTTGAATAATCATTTATGGTGATTTCATTAATTAATTTCATTTAGTTTGACTTAATTTTGGATTTGACCAATGCTTGACCAAAATTTGACTAACTTTGACCAAAATTGATTAATTTGATTTATGTGATTCAATTTATTAGTTTATGTTTATATTAGGGTTTAGTCATGTTTAATAGATTATTTGAAGTGATTTAGGTTAATTAATCTTATTTAATTTGAGTCAATTTTTGATTTGACCCAAGTTTGACCAAAATTGAATTTAAAGGGTTAATATGTGTTTATTTGGTCAACTGATCAAATTGGTTGAATTAAATTCAAGGACTATTTGAATTATGTTTATATATAAATATGAGATAATTTTAAATATTTAATTTGAAATTTGGTTACTAGTCTATTTGAGCCTACCTTAGCTAAGTGGCTTAATTAGATAATATTAACATCAATTGAATATAGTTTTATTTAGTTTTGTATTTGAATAAATTCATGTGGTATTTTCAAGCCTTATAGTGGCTTAATTTGACCAAATTTGATAAGTTGACCTTCTGACTTGGTGAAACCCACATTGGTCAACTTTAGGTCAAATGACCTAATTGACTATTTTGAACTTCTTATGAATTATTTTTGTGTTTATGTTTATGCATTGATTCTATGCTTTTAATTTGATTTAATTTTGATTTATTTGAATTCATTTGGACTTGAGTGACTTTGAGCTTAAAAGAATTAATTGAGTTAATCAATCTAATTACCTCAACCTAGGCTCAAATAAATTTATATTTCAATTCAAATATATTTGATTCAGATTTGTGTTAAGTTTCATTAAATTTGAATTTAATCTGGGTTCATATGATCTGATTAGATTAGGACAGGTCCTAAAATGATCTATCAAGATGACCTAACTTTTCATTTTTGCTTATTGAGTTTGATTTGATTTCAAATTTGATTTTAGTTTCAAGTTTTATTGTTTGATTTGATTTGTTATTTACTCTGGTTTGTTTACCTATTCACTAAGTATAGTGTCCTAAGTACCTAATTAGAGAACTCATAATCTAAGATTAGAGGACCTAATTGCTAAGATTATAAATGATGTTAACCTCATCCAAAAATGAGGTCAATAGTGAGTTGAGTTATTTGAAAACTTTTTGGGATTTCAACTAATAACAAGAAAGAATAGTCTATAAAATGTAAAATCAGGTAAAGAACACAATAATATTTATATAAACTGGCAATCAACATATTATATCTATAATTAAGTACATTTATTTAATAATCCACAATTATTCTTTTTTTTACTCTCAAGTTGACAATATATCATCAAACACTCCTTTCTGTTATACAAAGGGTGAAGATAACCCTTTTACAAACTCTTTTTTCCTAAGGCATGTCTCTCATCAACTCTTCAAGTCACGATTTGTCAAATACAACATACAAACTTAAAGGTATAAATGTAAATATTAAAAAAAGGTCTGCAAGATTTAACACTCATCAGTATCATGAGATCAAGCGTTAAGCAAGTAAACAATTTAGAAAAACTTACTAAAATAACTCAAAGTTAATTTGCCAATAAAAATAAAGCCTAAATAATATCTTAGGAAATGTACTAGGGATTGGTTTATGTTGGATTTATGATACTAATGAACAACTAGCTTTTAGTCTACAAATCTAGACTACATAAACTAATAGGGCCCCCTCCAAAATGTCCAAAAGATTGAAAATAGAAGGGCTAAAAGATGACTAAAAATAATGTTGTGAAAATCAAACCAAATAAAAAGCTGGAAAAAGGAGATGTTGAAGGTTCTTAATTGTGGTTAAACTAGGAGTTGAACCGAATAATGTAATAAATATTAAAATTATTTAAAAATCTAAATGATGCAATAATATAAATACAGGATCAATATAAAATAAAATAAATAATATACAAGTAATTTTTTAAATTTAACAATCAAATTAAAATTTATTAAGATATAACTATACATCTATTATATATTATATATCTAAATATATGTATATTAAATATATTTAAAAATTAAGAACAAGTATTATATAGATTTATAAATATAAATATAATTTATAATAAAAATATTAAATTTATAATGTACAAAAATTATTTAAAACTTTATAAAATATAAATAATAAGAAAAATATATAATATGTAAAAATTTTATAACATATTATTATAGATTTTATATTCTTAAAATAACTTATTCAAATTATAAAAAATTTATAATAAGAGATTAGAATTAATAATTAAAATATTGTTCTTGGATTCTTATATTTCAATGCTCATTTAATATTTTTAAAGGTCAACTCTCTATTCCAATTAAATACTATTTTTGTCTCACTAGGTTTTTCAATCTCTCTCTCTCTCTCTCTCTCTCTTGCTTATCAAAGAAATAAATCAAAAAAGAAAAAAAAATCTTAGTAGTTTCAACTTCATTCTCCTTGCTAACTCTCACCACCTGCCATTAGGACTCAACCTCTAACTACTCTCCTAATAAATCGATTTGATTAGCAGCCACTAATAATTCGCACCAAGAGAGGTGTGCTATTGTCGATGTTTGATCTTGGGCTTCCAGCTAGTGAACTTTACAACTAATCACCATTCTCTTCCTCTCGAATAAAAAAAAGTTCTTTCAGTCCTTGTTGACATTCACAAGGAGAAATTAAGAAGTATCTACTAACATAGAATCATAAGGTGGTAGACATGAAACTAAAAAAAAGTATGAATTTTATTTTGAATTTGATAGCCGGTAAACTTCTAAATCAAAATTCATTTAAATCTTATCCAAGATTTCTATGTATTAGCGATATTTGAAAAAAAAAAAAAATGAACATCACAAATCTTAAGATGCTCAAGACAATAGTATCATTAGAGCTTGCCATACTTTATCTATTTCTTCAGAGCCATTTTTCTCATTCACAAAGTGATATAATAGTTAGCAATTAAAATGTTGAGCCTAATAACCTTCTTAAGTAAGAGTTTTTATTTTTTTTCTTCTTTTTAGAAAAAGTGGAGTGATTAAGCAGATAATTTTTCACCCATAAAATATGTTAATCCAGGATCAAAATAACACATTTAAATACTATGATGAAATCTGATTACATCAATTTTTTCTTTGAAGTACTCCCACTACAACTCTGTATAATATGAAAGATTCTCCTTCAAGAGTCTCTCTCTCTCTCTATCTCTCTCTCTTTATATATATATATATATATATATATATATATATATATATATATATATATATATTAAAAATAAAATAATATTATAAGTGTTAAATTATATTATTTCATTAATATTTTTTTATTAAAAATAAAAATAATAAGTTCATATTTCTATTAATAAAAAAGTTATATATTAAAATTCCAAAACTTATCGTTCAGTTACGTATTGCTAGAAATATCTGAAGAATTATAAGATTATAAGTTAATTTAATTTTCAATCATTGCTTTAGATTATTTTATCTTAATTCTTTAGTTAAAGTTGCATATTCTCAAGACTTATGATATTAATTTAGATTTATAAGCAAATCTAATTGAATTTAAGATTTTTTCTCAAATATGTTTTTATTATTTAGTTTTTTTTATCATTATACGACTCATAATTTCTATCTCTTCATTTTCATATTATTTTATATAGATAATTATCCATAGGATTATCTAAATTCTAATAAACTTCCTTTTCTTACTTTAAGAATTATTTTGCCCAAAAAGATTTTCTTTACATTAAAATTTTATTTTTAATGAAAAAATCATTTTTTTTGAGATAATTATAAAAGTACGTGTCATATTATAAGATTAATTTGGATGACAAATTATTTTGAAATTATATGTGCACTTCAGCATGCTAATATCTAGGAGATTTACTAAATTAGATTTATAAAATTTACTAAATTCTGCTTGATATCATGTTTGCAGCCAAACAACAGTGAAGGGAGGCTGAGGGATAAGTGGTGAGCCATTTTTTTTTACTTAAGTTTTCTTATATATATATATATATATATATATATATATATATATATATATATATATATATATATATATATATATATATATATATATATATATATATATATTATTCATGTTCTCAAAAGCACACAAGCAGAATGGCCGAGAATGAAGCGTACAACTATTTTGGGATTTGAGTAACCGAACACACACACACACACACACACACACATATATATATATATATATATGTATATATATATATATATATATATATATATATATATATATATATATATATATATATATGATTTTACATAAAATTAAAATGTGTTTAAATATTTTCAATTCATATACATTAATTTAATTTATATGATATTGCATTTATAGTCTATTAGTTTTCATTGAATGAATTGTTGGTACTTTAATAATTTGAATGCATCAACAAAATAAGTTCTATAAATGAGCAATATTACGAATGATTTTAGTCTTAATTAGTACAATTAGTTCTATAATCATGTGACATTGCATCAATTGCTCATTATTTTCATCCAGTTTGGTCAAATAGCATTGTGGAGTAAATATAGAGGACAATAATAACTATTATTTGGATTTTCCCTTTCATTCATTTCTCCCTTCATCTTCTTTAATGAGAAAGATCATGCACTCAACTTCATAATAATAATAATAATAATAATAATCAACAACAATAATAATAATAATAATAATAATAATAATAATAATAATAATAATAATAATAATAATAATAATAATAATAAAATATGACACTCTTTTGGAAAAAAAACAAAAAAACAAAAGAAAAGTAATGATTTTCACAACACATGAAAATGTTAATGATAATGATGATGGAACACAAGTTTAAAATTAAATAAATTACCTTTACAAGAGCTCCAATCACACCAAAGCTTGTCAGTCTAAGATATTCGTAAGGCCTGGCCTTGCTTGTAGTATTTAAAAAAGAGTATAAATATAAGGGAATATGAGCTGCAAAAGTAAAAGTGGCTGCTGTTGTCATCATACTAATGAAGTACTTGAAGATAGTGTAATATTACTACCAAAAACAAATTGCAATGTAGGAATAGGAATAGACTTTTAACACATTAGATGAATGCGTAGTATCTCATCAGCAGAACTAATTGAGTACATGGTAACTCATATCATGACCACCAAACCAAGATTCAGGTTCTTGTTCAGCAACAAAATTGATAACTAACAGTAATGGCATTTGAATAAGGTAATATATTCAGAGCAAGTGCGCTTCAAAGCCCATAAATATAAGATCCAGTAGAAGATTATGTAAATATGAAAATGGTAATGAAAATTAACTGTTTTGACTTGATGAATTTGTCTTATAGAATAAATAAACTTTTTCAATGAATTATTTTAAATCTTTCTCCAATCTGAAATTTTCCTTGTCCTGACTTGAAATTTTTTATATTTTCTTTTTCAGTCACTAAAACCTTTATAGTCCAATAATGTTGATGTTGTGATAAGTTTATGATTATAATTGATGAATCCATAAATATTAATCTATCATAAAAATAAAAATGAAGTTACTAATGTAAGCACATGCTTTAGAAATAAGAAAGTATAATGATATTTTGATTAAAAATAATTTAAAAAATGTTATATCAAGAAAGATTATAACTTCTTTGTATACCTGAAAATTATTGAGAAAATCTCAATATATCTTTGTATATGATATTTCTTGTATAATGACTTTATTTTGATGTATATTTATTTGGCATGATAAGCAATTTTGTATTGGTCATTGAAATTCCTCTGGATAATGCAACATATAATTGTCCATGTGAGAATACATGTTGAGGAAGATATATTCCAACATTAGGTATTGTTTGACCTTGTGACTTGTTGATTGTCATTGCAAAACATAGACGTATTGGAAATTATTTTCTTTGAAATTTGAATGGTAGAATTTCATCTTCCCTTGGACGTAATGGTATTCTTGGAATCAAAAATAGTTTGCCTGCGAATTGATCAGTTGATATTTCTACAAGAATAACATTTTCTTTAAATGATTTACAAATCATTCTTGTTCCATTACATAATCTATTTGAAGGATCTAAATTTCTTAACAGCATTATCAAACAATTTTTCTTGAGAACAAGTCGATGCGGAGGAAGTACATTTGGTGTTAATGAGTTTAGAAATTCAACTTGATAGAGATTAGATTTTTCATCAATAACACTATCATCATTGAAGTAAATTATTTCATTTCCAGGAAAGCATTTTATAAGCTTTTGATTTATCTTATCCACATACTCATTTTTTATTGCTAAGATATCTCTTTTCATTATGTAATTAGTTGATATAATATTTTCATATAAACCGGAAATATATCATTTATTAACAAATCTTCTAAAGCTTCTTCACTCACATAAGTTATTATCATCTCATCTGGAATCTTTATTAATCCATGTTCAATTTCTAGTTCATCACTATTTCTGATTGTAAGTGTAAATTCAAAAAATAATGAATCAATTTTTGCTTTCATATTATTATTTTTAATTTGAAAACTTATATATATGACCATAAATATGACTTAATCAAGCTATACTTGATAATTTCATTTTTTTATGCACGTCTTACTACCAGTACAACTTACCGAAAGTCACCTCCAAATACAATAACTTTACCACCAAAATAATAAGAGTTATTCATAATATATAATAATGTTATGTCTAGAGACTCTATTGTTGTTTATTTTACCATTGATGCTTCATCCCAAATTGTAATACTTGATTTCATAATAAGTAATTAAGCAAGATCACTTTACTTTGGTATTGTGCATGTACTTACTTCTATTGTATTTATTAGCATTTTAAATCTTGAATGTGCTATTCAACCTCATGGCAAGATTGATGCTGCTACCCCCGATGTTGTTGTTGTTATTGCAATATGGTCATTTATTCTCAAGGTTACAAGTAATGCTCGATATAAATGTCTTTTCTATACCATCAGGATCATTATTGACCTCACTTTTGGAGTGAGTTCTCAACCTCCTCATCGCAAATCTAGGACTCTTACAGACACTAAGAGTCCCTTAGTCTTAAGACACTAAGAGTCCCTTAGTCTTAAGACACTTCTAGTGATCAGGTGGACACTCAACCTAAGCTAAAGCTTTAGAAGGGTTAGTCATGGGAGTTGGTTATGCCTTAAGGACTTAAGGAGACTTGCCTACCCTATAGCCTAAACCCAATCCATGTTGTCCTTCTCAAATCAAACACCAAATTCAAATTCAAATTCAAATTCAAAATCAAATTTCCAAAATTCACAATCAATCACATAATCAAATCCAAGCTCAAAATCCTTCCTAAGCCTTATGATTGAATTCCATGGCCTTAACCTTAGCCAAGTCCAATTCAATTCAATTCAATTGATTTTCTCAAAGATCAATTCAATCCCTCAATCATTTATCAAATCTAAATTCAACTTTAAATGATTGAAATCCAAAATCAAATCCAAGTTCCAAATCCCTTCCTAAGCCATATGATCCACCTTCATAAGCTCAACCAAAATCCCCTTCAAACTAAATAAAAACTCAATTGATTTTCTTATAAATCAATTATTCTATCAATTATCTTCTTAAATATAAATGACATGCATCAAAAAAATTCATTTAGATTTAGTATTTTTCATCAATTATCTTCTTAAATATAAATGAAATCTGTAGCCAAATGATCAAAACTAAATCAAACTAAATTAAACTAAATCAAGACCTTTCCTAAGCCATATGGACCTACCTCCATGAGCTTAGCCAAATCATAACCCAAATCAACCCAAAATAAATTAATTTTTTCATAAATCAATTGTATATTCAATCATCTTCACAAATCTAAATAAAACCCACATTCAAATGATAGAAATCAAATCAAACTAAAGCAAATTCTCTTCTAAGTCCTTTGATTTACCTCCATGGGCTTAGCCAAATTTGCCTCCAAATCACTCCAAACTCAAGTTGTTTTCTCATAAATCAATTATTTGCTCAATTTTCTTCCCAAATATAAACGATATATACATTCAAATGACCAAACCCAAAACCCAAATCAAATCAAAACCCAATATGAACCCTTTGAGCCATTTCCTTGAACTTAACCAAAACCCATTTAGATCAAGCCAAAATCAATGGATTTTCTCTTGAATCAATAATTCCTTCAATCATCTATCCAAATATAAATGAGAACTACAATCATCAAGATAAATTAAAATCAACCCAAGTCAAACCCAACTTAATCCTTTTGACTTGAAAATTCCAAATAAACCAAAATTTATCATAACCCAAATTTATTGCGGTTGGATTTATATTTCAATTCTAAATTCTTGTATAAATCCAACTAAACCTTAATCAAATAAAAACTAAGCCAATTGACCCATTTAGGTTCACTTGACCTAAAGTGGCCTAAAGAACTTATTTGAACCAAGTTCTAATACAACCCAACTTGGATTGAACCAAGCCCATCCAAACCTCATACCATGATCTTTGATCACCCTAGGAAACCAAATCAACCTTTAGCCCATATGAAACCCAAATTAGCCAAAACTCATCCTATACCAAATCAATTGAAACCATTAATTCACACAAACTCATAATCAATGATTGAACATGACGTGACCATCAATTAAGCCAAACCAAACCCAATTGGTCATTTGATCCAAGTTGAACCAAATTGGCCTAAAATGCCAAAATAGGTCAAATCATGATCCAACCCAAATTGATTGCAACTAATGGCTCAAGTTCATTCTAAATTTATTATTGAACTTAACTAACCCCCTAATTGAACCCAATTTGGCCAATTGAACCCAATTGACCAACTTAGCCTAAATTGACCTAAAGGTTGGCCAAAATCCAAATTAAATCTAAATTGATTCAAACCAAACTCTACAATTCTATCCAATTGACCAATTTAACTTAAAATAACACCCAACCCAAGCCAATTTGTCCAATTTGATCAAATTGGTCAACTTGACCCATTTGACTCAATTGATTTTAAATGAGCCAAAACTAAATCTAGGTTAAATTGATTGAAACCACTTGAACCAAAATACTTAAAATAATCATTTGAACCTACCTCAAGCTTTGGTTTGATCTAATTTGACCAATTGGTTGGCCTAACCCAACCTAGCCTAATTTGACTTATAAGGGTCAAATTGAGCTAAACCCCTTTAAACTAATCCATGACCTCTTGGAATCTATCCAAACGACCCAAACCCATCCTAGGTCTGGCCAAAATTAACCCAAAACCAAATAAGTCCAGTCCAAGGTGATTACCCGTTGGCTGAACCTCTTTATATAGGATTCCACCCTTTTTTTTCAAAGTTCACTCCCCCATCACTTGGCAGCCCTCACTCACCCCAAATGCGGTATCACCTGCCCACCTAGCCCACCCTAAGTGGTTAGGACTTGCCTTGGACCAAAGGGAGGTGAGTTAACTCACCTCTCTTATAAACCAAGAACCAAGGGATCAAATAAGGAGTAATCCAGCCATATCCTACCTTTTTCTCCCTGCCTCCTTCCTCCAACCAAAATGAGCCACATGGACTTAATGGGGACAACTCCAGTGCCCTGATGGTGGCTAGCCAGCCAGGAAAATAGATTTGATCTCATCCATCTATGTCAACCAATCGAGGGATATACCCCCTCAATTCACATGAAAAACACTACCATTCAACTCGTTTAAGCTTTTTAAGGTGATTTCAAACTCCCTAGAAAGCTCTCGAGCATTCCTAAAGCCTCCCCTCTTAGAATTCCTCACTCCCAAGAGAACCTAAAATAGGGCACCCATTCTCTGATTCCCATTCCCATATCTCTCAACCAAAACCTAATTGCTCGTTCTTACACCTTCCACGCACCTCGTCAAGACTACCCAAAGTTTCCCTCGAGCTTTAAACCCACCGGAGGTCGGAGTTCGATCAAAACCGAGCATCCAAAGCATGGGAGTTTCCCTTCTAAATGATCCACTTAGAATCAATCCAATTTCTGCTCAGCAGGGCTTCATCTCTACTAGACGAAGCTACATTAAGAGTACGAGTCACCGGTCTTAGCTTTAGTGAGGTAATTCCATGAAAACTGACCTCTAGCTAAAAATGTGTTGGTCTTTTATGAAGAAAATGTGGATGTGAGTTGATCTTAGCGATTGGATCTTCATGGATCCCTTGCATGAAGGTGTGGAGTTGATTTTTGTTATTTCGAGCTCAGGTGAGCTCGGATCACGCGAGTAATGGCAGATGGGCTCCGTCTCTCATTGCTCGTGGGAAGAGAGATCACGCGCCATCCATTCCATGTGATCATAATGGATGGTCACGATTAGATCACATTAGATCCATTTGATTTAAGTTGTTATTAACCGTGGGGTTGATCTATGTCGTTCGATTTGTGATCGGACGGTAGAGATCAAAAGCACATCTCGCTGCCAGCTAACTCAGCATGAGATGTGATAGCTTAAATAGCTAATCCCATGGTGCCAAATGGAAGGCACGCTACGTCAGCGTGCTATGTGGCGCTAATGGGATTAGGCTTAATTAAGGCTAATTAATCCATTTTTAAGGTTGAAACTTCATAAATTCATAAAATTCATAAAACAAATCCAAAAAATACAAACAAAGGCTCATTTTAAAGATATTTCAGAGAAGAATTTATCAAAATTATCCTTTATTAATTTTGAATAATGATTTAGGCTTAATTAAGGTTTAATTGACAAACTTAATTAGCTTAATTACTCTCTAATTATTTTATTAATTAACCTTAAATTTTTTGAGATTATTTAAGGGGATGACCTCTACTACTCTTAATGTTTTGGGTTTTATTAGTTAATTAATTAGAAAAATTAGCCAAATGAGTCTTAATTACTCTCTTAATTTAATTAAAGGTTAATTAATCATGTGAACAGTAACTTAATTAATTAATTTGGTCATTTATCACTATTTAACAGTGAGGAGACTTAGGGAATTGGTTGGGGCCTCTCTCTTAATCTTTTCTCAAAGTTTCCTTCACCATTTCAAGAAGAAATTAATTAAATATTAATTGATTAATTAATTACTTAATTAGTTTAATTAAAATTTAAAATGCATCTAAACCTAATTAAAAAATTAAGGGGGTAGATCTTTAGGTGTTCAATAGCCTAAAGATATTTAAGAAAATTATGTTTATCTCACATGTGTGGGAAAATCATAGATGTACTTAATTAAGTTCCTTAAGCTTAACTAACTATTAATTGTAAGCCAATTATATTAGACCCTTTCATTTCCTAGGACCATTGCTAATTTACTTTTTAATTTATTTGCATATCATATTGGCTCATAGCTATATACTTAATTATTGTAAAGTAACATAGACAAGGGTTAATTAATTGATTTAATTCATATCTTAACTTAATTAATCCATAAAATCAACCTAATTATCTCTCTGTTGACCTCATTTTTAGGAAGAGCTCTTAACCCCTCCATCTTAGACATAGGACTTCTCTTAGACTTTAAGAGTTCCTTAGTCTTAAGACACATCTAATCATTAGGTGGACACTCAACCTAGGCCTAGAGACTTAGAAGCGTTAGTCATAGAATAGGTCATGCCTTAGGGGTGTTAGGAAAATTTCCTTATCCCTTAGCTAGAACCAAATTCCTCACTTCCTCTCTTCAAGTCAAACTCCAAATCAAACTAACTCCAAACTCCAAATCAAATCAACATCAAAACTTAAATCAATTCCAACTTAATTGATTTTTTCAAACTCAAATCAATTCCAAATGATTGAAACTTATCATTGAAATTCCAAGTTCAAAAAGATTTTCTATGTCCTTTGATTCCCTCTTATGGACTTAGCCTAATCAAATCTAAATCAATTCAAATTCAAGAAATTTTCTCATAACCCATTTATATTCTCATTTATATTCACATATATAAAAGAAATATAAATTCAAATCAAGTCAAACCCTTGATTTTTCTTCATGATTCAATCAATCTTACAATCATGAATCCAAATACAAACATAAACTTTAAACATCAAACCAAAAATCAATTCAAAACTGAAACTCAAATTCAATCAAAATTCAACCTAAGCCATTCAAGTCAAATTCTTGAACTTAGCCAAATCAAATTCAAATCATGTCAAACCCTTGATTTTTCTTCATAATTCAATCAATCCTGCAATCATGAATCCAAATATAAACATAAACTTTAAACATCAAGCCAAAAATCAATTCAAAACTCAAACTCAAATTCAATCAAAATTCAACCTAAGCCTTTCATGTCAAATTCTTGAACTTAACCAAATCAAATTCAAATCAAGCCAAACTCTTGATTTTTCTTCATGATTCAATCAATCCTTCAATCATGAATCCAAATATAAATACAAACTTCAGTCATCAAACCAACACTAAATTCAAAAATCAAACCCAACTCAAACTCATGTTCACCCTTTTGAACTTGAAATTACCAAATGAATCAAAACCCATTTGACTCCAAATCACTTGGAAATAGATTTATATTTCAATCATATGTCCATATGTGAGTTCAATCAAACTCAAATCAAGCTTTGACCAAGCTATTTGACCTACTTCAGCTCGTTTGACCCAAAGTGATCTAAAGTACCCTTTTGAGTCAAATCCTAATCTTACCCAAATTGGATTGAACTAAGCCCATCAAAGCCTCACATTGTGAGCAACAATCATCATGAGATGATCAATCATTCAAATTGGGTCAAACCAAGTCAAACTTAAGGGTTGACCAAGTCAACACTTAGGCAAAATGAAACCTAAACTAGTCAAAATCCACCATCAGTTAAATTGATTGAAATCATTATTCAAAACCAATTCATGATCAATGTTTGAACTTGACCAAGTTACCATTTGAGCCTAACCTAGCCTTATTGGCCACTTGACCCAAGTTGACCCAACTTGACTTAAAAAGTCAAAATGTGTCAAAACTTGGTCTAAGTTAAATTGATTGAAACCAATGGATCAAATTCATTCTGAAATGATTGTTGAACTTGACCAAAGCCTTAATTGGTCAACTAGACCCAACCTAGCCCAATTGGCCTTGAACCAAACTTGACCTAAAAGGTAAAATTTAGGCAAAATCAAATTAAACCAAATTTGATTGGAAACAAAGATACCAATACATTTCAAATGACCAACTAGACCAAAACCAACCCATGACCTAACCCAAATAGATTAGATGGGTCAAATTGGTCAACTTGACCCATTTGACCTAAATGAAATCAAATGAATCAAAACCAAATATAAACCAAATTGAGCCAAACCAAAGTTTCCAACACATTTCAAATGGTCATATGAACTTGACCCAACCCTTGGTTTGACCCAATTTGACTAATTGGTCAACTTGACCCAAGTTGACCCATTTTGACCTAAATGATAACATGAGCCAAATCATATCAAATCAACTCCAAATTCATTGAACTTGGACGAACCCATTTTTCAATCATACCAAACATATTCTAACTAAAATCCAAGCCAAATGATAATTTTACCCCTAGGACATAGGATAACCTGAAATCAAAATCACTTGGAATTTAGTCAATTCCTTTTCATGGACACTTGACATCCTCTTAGTGGAATAACCTAATGGGCATGGTGCACATGACCCAATTGGTTTGGGTCAGCCCAACCCAACCTAAGGCTAAAATTGACCACCCCCATGGACATGAGCACATGGGAATCCTTCCTCCACCTTGTTTTGCACATGGAAAAATTCCCCACTACCTTCTCTAGCCAAAATTGAATGTCATGCCACTTAAATGACCAAAATAACCCATTGAATAGGGTGTACTGGATCAAAATGGAAGGAGAGCTTGCAGCCATCCGATTCACCTAGGGGGAGATATACTCTCCCTAATTCCACTTGAATTCCACAAAGACACATTGTTTGAGCTTAGGAACTCAGGGCAAGCATTTGCAAGTCTCCGCAAGCTTCCTAGAACCATCCCCATTTCTCCATTTTTGGTTTCTCTTAGACTAAAAATAGGGGAGCTCCTTCAAATTTCCAACTTACTCAATACACAAAATCAACTCAATTCCTTGCAAGCATCTTCAGAGGAGTCAATCAAGTTGATCCAAAGCTTCTCCCAAGTTCCAAAGGCAAGGGAGGTGGTGTCTAGACTAAGGTTGAATCCATTTGAAGGAGTGCTTAGTCCATAGGAAGATCCACTCAACCTCAACACCTCAAATCTTCAACAAGGCTTTGTCTCCACTAGACAAAGCTACCTCAATGGATTCAAGCATCGATGATAGCCTCTGGTGAGGTATGCCTTCAACCTAAGCTTAAAATAGAGGGTGTCTGGTCTTTGTGAAAGAAAGTTTCACCTCATGAGAATTTGACTGTTAGATCTTCTCCCCTTTACTCTAGATGGTGTGGGTAAAGTTTGAGATCAATCTGAGCTCAATTGAGCTCAAATCTTTCCATAGAAGGTGGATGGTTCTCCTTTCCCGCAGGAGAGCTTAGTGACGGATCATGGGCCATCCATCTGCATGTTTTGGATGGACGACCATGATCAAGCCACGTAGGATATCTGATTTCAGCCCTTAAGAACCACAGATTCGATCTTAGCCATCGAATCTTAGATCGGACAGGTGAGGAGAAAGCGTGTAGCATTGCCGCTGACATGGCGCTACAACGTGACAACTTAAGTGACCATTCCCATCGCACCATATGAAAGAGCATGCCACATCAGCCTCCACGTGGTGCCGATGAGATTAGTCATTTAATTAGGCTATTTAATTAACTAATAATCATGGAAACTTCAAAATAACATAACTAATTTTGGAAAAGTCATAAAAATACAACGTAAAATGCACTGTAAAGATATTTCTTAGGAGAATAATATAAAATTATTTCTAATGGATTTTTAATATTGTATTTTCTCAATTAAGGTTTTAATAAAACTTAATAATCCTAATTACTCCATAATTATTTCATTAATTCATTTCAAATTTCTGTGGTGTATTTATGGGATAGCCTCTACCTCCCCTAATTTTCTTGGGGATTTATTGATGAGTTAATTAGGGAAATCATATAATGAATCCTTAATTATAACCTTAATGTAATTAATCTTAATTAAGCATGTGAATAGTGGCCTAATCCTTTTATTAATTCAATTAAGCCTTGCTTAAGCGAAGAAGAGGCTTATGGAATAGATTTTGGGAATTTTCCTAAGCCATTCCTAAACCCCTTTCCTTCCTTAATCCAAACTTAATTAAGGGCTAATCCACCAATCACCTACTTAATTAACTTGATAAAATTTTCAAAATATTCCAGAACTTAATCAATTCATCTTGGGTAGGTGCTTAGGTGTACAATAACCTAAGTAGCTTAAGGAAATCAAAATCCAACCCACATGTGTGGGAAGGATTATGAAAGTACTTAAATTAAACCATTTTGTTTAATTAATCACTAATTGTGAGCCAATTACATTAGGCCCTTTCTTTCTTAGGTGCATTGCTAATTAAATTCCTTGTGGGGTTTTATGCCATACATTGGCTCATAATTTTTTGATTAAATATGCTAAAGTGGTGTAAGTAAGGGGTAATTAATGCACTTAATTCATACCTTAACCTAAACAAAATATAAAAATCATCTAATGGTTCTAAAATTAAATTAAAATAATATGCACATGTGGGAAATGGGTTAGGATCAACAAACCTCTTCACATTTCTTAAATTCAAATTAAACTTAAACTAAACTCAAAAATCTCTTGATTTATTTTAAATAATTCTATTTCATAAGATTATCTTTAGGAGTTCATTAGGTGAATGAGTTTACATGCTTTCATCACTTTATTTCTTCCCTAATATGTTAAATGTGTATGTCATATGAAAATCATCCATTCATGCTTTTTAAAAAAATCAAATTTAAAATGAAATATTTCCTTATGTCAAATTGCATGTTTTGGCTAAAGTAAAGATATGAATGGCTATTATCACTATTAAATCTAAAAATTATTTTAAAACTTATGAATTAAACATCAAAACTAAAAGGTATGCTATTTATAAGTACTTATGAGCTTGCATGTGAATAGCATAAATTGTGTTATGTGGTTCTCCCTCTCTTTCTTAACATAGAATTGTATAGGATTTGCAAAGTGCATAGTCCATTTGAAAAGGACATAACACTTGCTTAAATCCATTCATATACGCTCCTATGACATGATTTAAGAAGGAATTCCACATCACACATATAAATTAAACAATCAAATCAAATAAACAAACATAAACTTTTGCATCTTTCTTTTCCATTCATTTCTTTTGTACATGCATATGTATTTAAGGAAAGTGATATATTAGTCTGAACAATCCCGGGGTTGTGAGGCTTTAAGTAGCCCTAAGTAGGTCTTGTACCTTACACCCCTAGTGCTAACAATGGTGTCATACTCACTTATGCCTTTCATACATATGACCGTAATCACCCGATTGAAGAGGGACAAGGTGTGTATATAAAAATGAATAAAAGAATCACTCTTTTCTACTTAAACAAAATCATGCATCATAAAAACATTCAAATTTCTCAAACAAATTCTCTTAGCATTCATCATTAAAGTGTGCTAAACATTCTCATTTGTATGTACAAATATGCTTAGGATTCATCCATATGCATGTTACACATGTCGGGAAAGAAATGAAATGATGTGTGTTTTGTGATATTAATTCACTTTACTTAATCTTAAAATTCCTTTCTTTCTGAATAGGTTAGTTTAGAAAAAAAATCTAAACTTAGGATTAATTAAAACACATAATAAAATATTCACTAAATAAAAATTAAATATGAATCCACTTTAGAAATTACTTAAGGTAGGTAGGAAAGAGAAGCTTTCTTCTCTTTTTCTCTCTTTACAACACTTAGTAATTAATTCTAGGCTCATTCAAACCTAATCTAAACACAAAATAAAATTAACCCAAAATAACTAAACAACTTAAATTGAAACCATCCTCTAAGTTGAACATTTCCATACTTAGAAAACTTCAATTTTAAAGCCTAGCTAAGCACACCAAACGAACCTTAAATGGCAAACACATTAGGCTAAGTCACAACTTCTAGCTTTAGGTTAGGGCGGTGCATAGTTTGATGTTTTATTTTATTTTGTTATGTATTATTTCTAGTCTGAATGTTAGGGTGTATGTGCATAGAATGAATGGTAGAATAATTTAGTCTAATCATTATCTTCTGCATGAGATTGTGCTTAAGGGGCACTGTAATAAAAATATAAAATTGCTTTTGCTGTGCAGGTGCTTATACCCCTAAGCATAATCCAAAATAGGCCAGCTGGACTTGGTTACCCATATGTGGGGTGCTAAGTCCAATTTATACATATACATTCTTGGGATTGTATGGTTTTTTAGCTATTCTCTATTTTGCAAGTTTTAGTTAGATTTCCTTTTCCCTTTTCATGTAATTTTATAATGAGGATTTTGGAATGATTATTATGGGGGATTAGGATGAACATTGGTCATATGATCTCATCTTATGTACCATATGAAGCCTTTTGAGCATCCATATTCCAACTATCCAAAAGAAGGAACCAAAGAAGGAAAAAAAGAAGGAAAAGAAAGAAGAAAAGAAGAATGAAAAATGAAGAATGAAGACCCCCATAACATGAATTTCCTTACTTGAATGTAAGTTAATTCATTTGTAATCTAGATTGTATAAAGGTAGAGCTCGACTACCCAATTTGTTTTCAGGATTATGCGGTGGAGCCCGACCAAAAATGGCCTTTTATTCTTTTTGCGCAAGCTTTATAAAATGTATGATGTTTGTTTAGTTTGTGCACTAAGATGACATATTTTCCTAGTTTCTTCCTTGCTTTGATGTATGACCTGGATGATGATTAGGCTCTTAGAGAAAAATAAATCTTCTACCAAATTAATCAACTCAAAATTAAAAATAAATAACTCATAACCTCACCTAAAGCTTAGGTTATAAATCAAGATAAAAGAATTAGCAACCCCTTAGCTGGATGTTGTATTATTTTCCTCACATCATGCATAAAAAGCATATTATTTCACTCTTGATTGGAGGTCTTTTACCTTTTCTAGAGAATTTGGCTTGACCTTTGAGAGCCATTGAAACACACCTCCTTATCTTGCTAATTTTGGCCCATAATCTAATTTCTCATGCATTAGGCATAAAGAATCCTAAAGCCTGTGTCAAATTGATTGTCCAAAATGAAGATAAAACATATAAAAAATTTGCATTAGATTTAAGTCATTAAAATTATGCCCTACATGAGCTAGTCTCTTAGGGAGTGTGTTTAAGGACCTAGTCTCATTTTAAATAAGTAACAACCTAGCTATCTTGTAAAAGCATTTGACTTGACTACATGTATTTAAAATTGTAGGAGGAGTTAGTTGGCGGCTACCCCCGGGCGATTGTAAGTCCAACAGTCTGGTGGTTTATCTTCTCTTGTGGAGGTAAACCAAATACCCATTTTTGCCTTAAATTTAGGTCATGCTTTTGGTCCTCACCAAAGCTCCCTAGATTTAGGTTCTGAGGTTGCTTCTTAACTTTATGGGCTATAAGCATAAATCCTCATCTCTTAGGCATTTCCACAATTTTGTATCATGGAATTATAAGCCCTAGATTTCTAAATAAAATTTAACTCAAATAAATTAATTCAATTTCAAAAATGTAAAGCCCAACCGTAGGATACTCTGGGATGCTTACTAGGCCTCCTAGTATCCTATTCATCCCCTACTTATCTTCATTTGGCTTTGATAAGAACTCCCTCCTTTTGATCGACCCCATTTAACTTTTCTTAAAAATAAACCAATCGATTGATAGTCCCTTTTAATTATGAGGGCTTGCCCTTGTAGGAAACTTAACGAGCTCGATTTAAAATAAACTCTATTTTACTTTTCCATGTAAAGTAGGGGAAGAATCTCTAGTACATTTCGAAGACCCATAGTCTTTTGGAGTCCTTATTATGGTGATTAAGTCCATTGTAGGGTGGTGAATTCTATCTTTCGTGATAATACATCACTCCTCAATGTTGTACTCGATCACCCTAATAAGAACATTTATGGATCTATGTGGTGTCCCACCAAGGGCTATATATATATATATATATATATATATATATATTTATATTTATATTGTCATTTATCCTTTTTCCCAGAAGGAGGGGGATAGATGAAGGCAGAGATGTATAAAATTTTCACCACACTCTCATTAAATAGAATTAGCTTACAAACATGGGATGGGATTAGGATTAGCAAACTTCTTCTCACATTCTTTAAATCAAATTAAACATGAAATTAAAAATGACATTAAAAAGCTTTGGTTTACTTTAAATGATTTTATTTGATATGGTTATCCTTAGAAATTAATTTGATTGAACAAAATCATATGTTTATGTTTATTTATTTCTCTCCAATCATATTAAATGTTGTATGTCATTTGATTCATGCATTCATCTTTTGTAGAATTAATTAAATTTAATGGTTTTTTTTATGTCAAGCTTGCATGTGTTGATTTAATTTAATATATGTAAGGCTATTATCAATATTAAATCCAAATTTATTTGTTGAACTCACTTTTGGAGTGAGTCTTCAACCTACTCATCATAGATCCATGACTCTTATAGACACTAAGAGCTCCTTAGTCTTAAGACACTTCTAGTGACTAGGTGAACACTAAACATAATCCTAGAGACTTAGAAGGGTTAGCCATAGGGGTAGGTCATGCCTTAGGGACTTAGGGAGACTTGCCTACCCTATAGCCTAAACCCAACCTATGTTCACCTTCTAAAACCAAACCTCAAATTCATACCAAATCCAAATCAAATTTCCAAAACTCACAATCAATCCTATGATCAAATCTAAGCTCAAAATCCTTCATAAACCTTATAATTGAATTCCATGGCCTTACTCTTAGCCAAGCCCAATTCAATTCAATTCAATTGATCTTCTCCAAGATTAAATTCAATCCCTCAATATTTTATCAAACTCAAGTCCAAACTTAATCCCAAATGATTGAAATCCAAAATCAAATTCAATCTCCAAAAATCCTTCTTAAGCCATATGATCCACTCTCATAAATGTTGGCCAAATCTCCACCTAAATCAACCCAAACTTGATTGACCTTTTTATAAATCAATTATTCCATCATCTATATTCACAAATATAAATAAAATATAAACTCAAAATCCAAAACTAAATCAAACTAAATCAAACCAAACCAAGACCCTTCTTAAGCCATATGGACCTACCTCCATGAGCTTAACCAAATCTTAACCCAAATCAATCCAAAATTAATTGATTTCTTTATAAATCAATTATATATTCATTTATATTGATAAATATAAATGAAACCCACATTTAAATCATGAAAATCAAATCAAACTAAAGAAAATTCCTTCCTAAGCCCTTTGACTTACCTCCATGAGTTTAGTCAAATTTGCTTCCATATCACTCCAAACTCAAGTAATTTTCTCACAAATCATTTATATATTCATTGATATTCATAAATATAAATGAAATATATATCCAAATGGCCAAAACCAAATCCAAAATCAAATCAAAATCCAATTTAGACCTTTTAAGCCAATTTCTTAGACTTAACCAAAACCCATCTAAATCAAGTAAAAATCAATGGATTTTCTCTTGAATCAATCATTCCTTCAATAATCTATCCAAATATTAATGAAACCTACAATTATCTAGCCAAATTGAAATCAACCCAAGTCAAGACAAACTTAGCCCTTTTGACTTGAAATTTTTGAAAAAGAACTAAAACCTATCACAACACAAATTGATTGTAGTTGGATTTATATTTCAATCCTAAACTCATATATAAATCCAACTAAACCTTAATCAACACAAAACCAAGCCAATTCCACTTGACCCAAAGTGAACTAAAGAACCCATATGGACCAAGTTCCAATCCATAGATTAAACCAAACCTATCCAAACTTCATACCATGATCATTGATCACCCTAGGATGATCAATTGCCTTATATTAGGTTAAACCAAGTCAACTTGGCCATTTGACCAAGTCAACCCTTAGCCCATATGAAACACAAATTAGCCAAAACTCATCCTACACCAAGTCAAAATTAATGAGTGAACATGACTTGACTCTCAATTGAGACAAACCAAGTCCAATAGGCCATTTGACCCAAGTTGACCCAAATTGGCCTAAAAGACCAAAATGTCTCAAATCATGATCCAACCCAAATTGATCACAACCAATGGCTCATGCTCATTCCAAATTGATTATTTAACTTGACCAAAGCCATAATTGAGCCCAATTTGACCAATTGTTCAACTTGATCCAACTTAGCCCAAATTGACCTAAAGGGTCAAATTGGCCAAAATCCAAATTAAATCCTAATTGATTCAAACCAAAGCCTGAAATCATTTTAAATTAACAAATTGAATATAAGCCAACACCTAAACCAACCCAATTTGGGCAATTTGGTCAAATTGGTCAACTTGACCAATTTGACCCATTTCACCCATTTGATTCCAAATGATCCAAAATCAAACCTAGGCCAAATTAATTAAAACCACTTGAACCAAAATTCTTCAAATCATCATTTGAACCTAACCCAAGCCTTGGTTTGACCCAATTTTACCAATTGCTCAACCTAACCCAACATGGCCCTAATTGAACCCACATAACTAAATTGAGCCAAAACCCATGAAACCAGCCCGTAACCCATTGGAGGGTAATCAAACCTGACTCAAACCCATCTTGGGTCAGCCTAAAGTTAGCTCAAAAGCCAAATGAGTTGAATTGAAGCCATTGCCCATTGGTCAACCCATTTTTACATAGGATTCCACCCATAAATGAAAAAGTCCACTCTCCCATCATTTGGTAGGCCTCACTCATCCCATTTTGGGGTTTGACCTAACCATCTAGCCCACCTTAAGTGGGCTAGGACTTACTTTGGACTAAAAGGAGGTGAGTTAACTCACCTCCCTGACAAACCGAGCACCTATTGGATCCAACCAAGGAAATCAGACCATATCAAGCATGGAGCCACCCCCACTCCTTCCTCCAATGAAGACGAGCCACATGGACATGATGGCGACCACTCCGGTACCTTGGTGGCGGTTGGCCAGCCAAAAAATGGGAGATAATCCCATCCATCCACCTCAACAAATTGAGGGATATACCCCCTCAATTCAAATCAGATTTCACTTGCATTCAATTCCTGAGCTTCCAAGAGAGAAATGAAACTCCTAGAACTCCTTAAAGCTTCCCCAAGGCCTCCCCATTTTAGATTTTCTCCTCTCGTGCACAGCCAAAATAAGGGAGCTCAATCCCAATCTGAACTCCCTCATCTCTCAACCAAAACTCAATTGTTCTTTCACACGCCTTCCATGCATATCATCAAAGCTACCAAAGTCATTTCCCAAGCTCCAAAGCCACTGTAGGATGGACTTTGATCAAAGCCAAAGCTCCAAAGAATTGTTCTTGGCCAATCGAGCAATCCACTTGGAACCAATCCAATTGCTGCTCAACAGGGCCTTGTCTTTACTAGATGAAGCTTCTATAAGTGTACGAACCACTGGTCTTAGCTTCGGTGAGGTATTCTCTATGAAATTGAGATTTAACTTAAAATGGGTTGGTCTTTTATAAAGGAAAGTTGCACGTGAGGCAATCGTAGCCATTGGATCTTTGTAGATCCCTCACGTGAAAGTTTAGAGTTATTTTGGAGTGAATTTGAGCTCGAGTGAGCTCAGATCGAGCGATCCATGGTGGATGGGCTCCATTGTTTGTTGCTCATAGGATGTTCATGGGCCATCCATTCTGAGTGATTATAATGGATGGCCATGATCAAATCACATTAAATCTGCCACTTGATCCCTCCTTAGCTACCGGTTTGATTGTGGCCATCCCATTTTAGATCGGACAACCGACAGGAAAGTGCATCCCACCTCCATTCAAGTTAGTGGTGGATGTGACTACTTAAATAGCCAATTCTGCGATGCCAGGTGGAAAGCACACCACATGGTGTCAATAGGATTAGGTTTAATTAGATCTAATTAAGTGGATTTTAAGGTTGAAACTTCAATAATGCATAACTAAGTGAAGAAAAATATAAAAATGTATAAATAAGGGCTCAATTTAAAGGTATTTCAAAGGGGAATCCATTAAAATGATCCTTAATTAATTTTGAATATTAATTTTGGCTTAATTAAGGTTTAATTAAAAACTTAATTAACCTAATTACTCGTTAATTAATCATCCAATTAGTTTCAAATTTTTTTTGAGGTTTCTTGGCGAGATGATCAATGCCTCAATTTTTCTTGGAATTTATTAGTTGATTAATTGAGCAAATTGATTGATTAAGCCCTAATTACCTCCATAACTTAATTAAGGATTAATTAAACATTTGAACAATAAACTAACTAATTAGTTGGACTCATTTGGCACTGATTAATAGTAGAGAGGTTTAGGGAATGTGATTGGGGCATTTTTCCTAATCCTTTCCCTAAGTTTCCTCAATTTTTCAAGAGAAATAAATTAGGAATTAATTAACTAATTAATTACTTAATTTGCTTAATTAGATTTTCAAAAATGGACCTGATTTTCCTTAATTGATTCATGGGTAGATCTTTTGGTGTTTAATAGCCTAAAGAGATTTAATGAAATTATGATTTACTTATATGTGTGGGAAAATTATGAAGATAATTAAGTTCCTTAAGCTTAATTAATCAATGATTGTGAGCTAATTGCATTAGGCCCCTTTCATTTCATAGGATCATTGCTATTTACTTTTTAATTCATTTGCATATTACATTAGATCATAATCATTTGATTAATTACCTTAAGATAACATAGGTAAGGGTTGCTTTAATTTATACCTTAACTTAATTAATCCTTAAAATTGGCCTAATTACCTTTCATTAAACTAGATTAACTCACACATATGGAATGGGATTAGGATTAGCAAACCTCTTCTCACATTTTCTAAATCAAATCAAACATGAGATTGAAAATGACATTAAGAAGCTTTGGTTTATTCTAAATGAGCTTATTTGGTATGATTATCCTTAGGAATTAGTTGGATTGAATGAAATCAAGTATTTATGTCCCTTTATTTCTTTCTAGTCATATTAAATATTGTATGTCACTTGTAATCATGCATTCATCTTTCTTAAAAATTAATTAAATTAAATGATTTTCTTTATGTCAAGCTTCCATGTGTTGATTTAATTTGATATAAGTGTGGCTATTTTCACTATTAAATCCAAATATATTTTCTAAAACTTATAAATGAATGATTATATATGCTATGAATGTTAGTTATAAATATATAGGAGATGTATGTGATTATAGCTTAAATGAATGAAGTGAAGTTTCTTTTCTTTCATTCATGTATTGATTTATGTAAGAATGTTGATGGGTATATAGCCTAGACATCCCGGGAATATGAGACTTTAGTTAGCCCCAAGAAGGTCATTTGATTACCTCACTTTCCTGGTTTAACATAGGCACATACTCCATTTGATTTCATTCTTACATACTTCAATACTAGAATTTAGATAAGACTTTATTCCATATGCACAAGTGTTTCAAAAACATAACTTTTGCTTGATTTTTCATTCTTGTAATTATTTGTACATTCATGTGTATTTAAGAATAGTAGGTATATCTAGTCTGGATATTCTGGGGATGCATGACATTAAGTAGACCCAAGGAGATTTTTACCTCACTCCCCTTATTAATAATGGTGAAGTACTTTCTTAAAACTTGTTTACACTTGTGTGTGCTTTTAGCTAATGAATGAATATCTCCTTTTCAACTTTACTCCACATGCATAAATATTTCAATTGAAAGAATACAACTTTTGCATGATTTTCCATTATTATAGTCATTTGTACATTTATGTGTATTCAAGAATAGTGGGTAAATCTAGTCTGGACAGTCCAGGGATGCAAGACTTTAAGTAGCCCTATGGAGGTCTTTACCTCACTCTCCTAGTTTAACAATGGCGAAGTACTTGCTTAAAACTTGTATACATCTGAATGTGCATTTAGCTAATGAGTAAAAATCCCATTTTCTACAAAATACACTTATACATCTTTCATTTAAAGTGTGAAAAAAAACATATTGTATGTATAGTTATACTTAGGATTAATCATATGCATGCTAGGTGTGATGGAAAGGAATGGTTGAACATTTGTCATGTGATAGTAATTCAATCAAATTAATCTTAAGATATCTTTCATACTGAATAGAATTATTTAAAGTGAACCTAAACCTATGATTAATTTAAAACATATAATAAACTATTCACTAAAGAGAACTAAGTCTAATTAATATGCTTTAAAAATGACTTAAGATAGGGATGAAAGAGAGTAATCCTCTCTTTTCTTCTCTTTATAACACTTAGTTGCTAAGTTTAAGTCAAATGAAACAAAAGAAAACACTAAGTAAAATTCTCAAATCAACTAAATCACTTAAAGTTAAATCAACTTCTTAGTATTAAACATCCTTTCATACTTAGAAAATTTTAACAAAGCTTAGTTAAGGAATACCCCACAAGCCTTAATACACACACTTTAGAATTAAGTCACCATTTCTAGCTTTATGTTAGGACGGTTCATGAAGTGATATATTTGGTTTTATGATGTATTATTTTAGACTAGATGTTAAAGTGTATGTTTCATAGACTAGATGTTAGGTTGTGATTAGCCTAATCATATTTTTTGCAAGGGATTATGCTTAAGGGGTGGTTAAAATAAATATAAATGCTCTCTTTTACAGGTTGCTTAATCCCTAAGCATAATCTAAATTGGGACAAGTGGGCTTGTTTACCCATATGCAGGGTGCTAAGTCCAAATTATCCATATAGCTTCTTGGGTTGTATGGTGTGTTTAGCTAATATTTGTTCTACAGGTGTAGTTAAATTTTCTTTTCTGATTTTTAATGTAATTTTGTATTAGAAATTAAGATTATTGTTATGGGCAATAAGGATGAGCATTGTCCAGAAGGCTGCCCTGTGGTGCCATACGATGCCTTGAAGCATACCAAATCAAAAGAGGAAGCATGAAGGAATGAAGGGGATATGAAGTATAATTATTATTTCATATACCGAGTTGTATAAGGGTAGAGCTTGGCTACCCATCTCTCTCTTTCAGGTTGTACGGTGGTGCCCGACCACACTAACTTTTTATTCTTTTGCGTTAGATTTAGAAAATTTATTGATGTTTTGTTTAAAATTGTGTACTAGAAATGGCATGCCTTTTAATAGTTTCTTTATGAATGATGATTTAATGTGTGGTTTGGATCTGATTAGGCTCTTAGAAAAAAAAATCTTTTATCTCATTATAACTCATAATTAAATTTCTAAATGACTCATAACCTCACATAAAGCCTAGGAATTAAATCAAGATACTTAAAAGATTTAGTAACCCCTTAGCTGAATATTGTAAATCACTTTTGCAAAATGAGGGCCTCCATCCTTACACATATAGGGAATGCTTGACCTGTGAGAGTAACCCCAACCGACAGAGCTTCACCTTCTTCTCTCTTGATTTAGCCCACAACTCATTTCAACATGTAGTTAGGCATACAAAAATCCTATTACCTTTATCAAAATGAAGAGTAAAAAATCAAATAAAAATTTAAAAAATTTGCATTAGACTAAGTCATTGCTCATACCACTCATGCTCTAGTCTCTTAGGGAGTGGGTTTAAGGACTTTAGTCTCTTTCTAAATAATAACAACCCAACTATCTTACATTTTGTTAGTAGCAGGTAGTTTTACCCTCTCTGTGGTGGTAAACCATATACCCATCTTCTTTTAGATTTAGGTCATGCTTTGACTTATGCCAAAGCTCCCAAGATTTAGGATCTGAGGTAGCTATTTACTTCAAGCTATAAGCATAAATCCTCACCTTTTAGGCATTTTCACAATCTTGTATTGTTGGATTATAAGCTCTAACAATCTAATAAAATTCAACTCAAATAAATTTGTCTCTTTAATTTCAAATATATAAAGCCCAACCATATGATAGATTGGAATGCTCACTAGGTTTCCTAGTATCATGAGCATTCCTTACTCATTTTATTTGGCTTTGATAATAAGTCTCTCCTTTTTACCTATCCCGATTGATTTTTCAAATATAACTAATTTATTGATAGTCTTACCCTTGAAATCTTTGGATACAATAATTTTCTACTTTAATTGAGAGTATTCCTAAGGGATTCATGTTCCTTCAGATGTAATTAACTCTAGGGTCTTACCCCTATAGAGAACTTCAGAACCCGATTTAATATAAACCCTACTTTATTCATCCATGTAAAGCAGAGAAAAAATCTCTAGTATATTCAAAGACTCATCATGCATTAGGAGTGCCCATTAGGTGATTAGGTCCATTGAAGGGTGATGTCTCTATCTTTCAAGATAGTACTTCATACCTTAATGTTGTACCTGATCACTTCAATGAGTAACCCCTCAGATCTATGTGGTGTTCAACATACATCTAAAAATAAACACCATAGATTTTTTTGGTGACTCAGTTGGGAATAAGTTCCTCTCTCCATCTCTAGTAGATAATTATTATTTCCAAGCATCGATGGTGGACTTTTTATATAAGTCCAAGACTATATTTATTTTTGTTGTCACTTAGCTTATTTATCCTTAAGCAAAGCTAGCTGACATCCTTTAGGTTTTAGGACTTCACACCATGTAGGTCTTGAAACCCTATTGGATCCCCCAAAAGGTTAAATATAAATCAATTAGTGAAATGAGATGACTAAAATTAGAATCTCTTTACCACTAGCTTGGTGAGGCAAGGTTCATCCTATATTTAAGAAAATTCTAATAAAATTCAAACTAAGTAAATGAAGCCAAATTTACAAAAATCATAAATTTTTAGAAAGTACTTTTAAATCAAATAATGCACTTAACATCATATAAAATTTGCAAAATATAAGATTTTCTTAAACCTCTTTTCAAAATAATAAAAAAATAAAACCTCATTTAACATACTTAAATTTGTTAAATGAGGATTATCTTTTTAAACAAAATTACATCATTGAAATCCTATCATTTTAAAATAAAATTTTCAAGAGCACATCTTCAAAATGAAATCAAACCACCAAACTACATTTAACATGACCATACTTGTTAAATGAGAGATTTCTTTTAAAAACTAAAATAAAGATATGATTGAACTCCATTTAACACATTCATATGTTGTTAAATAGGAGTTCCCCTTTTTGCAAACTAAAATCAAAATATGAATTTTACTTAATATACCCAAATTTATTAAGTGAAGATTCCCTTTTTTTCAAAACAAAATCAAGATAAGAAATGCATAATTGAATTCCATTTAACATACCCATATTTATTAAATGAGAATTCCACTTTCAAAAATCAATTTAAAACCAAAATATCCAAGACATAGACTTTGATTTCCATTTAACATACCCATATTTGTTAAACAAGAATTCTAAAAATCCACATATAAAATAAACAAACAAACACATAAGTAAGTTCCATCCTAACATACCCAAATTTGTTTATCATGGAACTCACTTCCAAAACATCAAAATACAAACACATATATTTGAACTCCGTTTGACATACCAAACTTGTCAAATATGAGTTCCCCTTCTTTTTGAAAAAGATAAATCAAATCAACACATATTCAACACATACCAAATTTGTTAAGAGCCTCATTTTAAAATCAATACATATCAAACACACTTAACCCTTACATAGCATACCAAATTTGTTAAGTAAGAGCCCCATTTTGAAATCAAATCAACACATATATGAAACATATTTGACCTCTACTTAACATACCAAATTTGTTAAGTAAGAGCCCCATTTTCAAAAATCAATTCAACATATATCACACACATAATAAACAATCATCAAAAATAAAGATGTTTTCATAAAATTTTCAAACATATAATCAAAAACCTTCTAACATACCAAATTTGCTAAGTAAAGGTTTTCCAAATCAAATCTTCAAACAAATCATACAACATATATCCAAAAAAAATTTTCAAATAAGACATACAACACATATATATCTCCAAAGTCTCTCCAAATATTTGAACCTTGCTCAACCTAATCAAATTGGTTGAGTATGAGTTCTAAATAAAAATCATATAGCAAAGTCTCTCCTCAAATATCAAAAATCTCTCAAAAAATTCAATGAACCCCACTTAGCATACCAAAACTTGTCAATGATTGAAGAAAAATATCAAAGCAAGGGTCTGACTCAGTTATGTTTCAACAAATAAAGTTATTTCAGCACAATCAATCTTTCAATTTGAAGCCTTCAGTAAGTCAGGATGTCTTCCTGCAAATTCATCTTCTCCTTCTCATTGGGCGTGGATCTGGCCTTGGATCAGGCCATACAGACCTGCCACTCATTTGATCTAGTTCGGTCAAAGTTTTGAGGTAGTCTGGATCACTTGTGAGGGGCCAACCCTCACGACTGTTAGTAGGGAGAAGGTGGTAGGACATACGCCACTCATTTGCTTTGACATTCTATCAGACTTCAAGTTCCTTCTCACTAAAGAGGAAGGCTATCATGGTTCCCTCACTTCAATTAGTGTTAGTGTCAGTACCGATTGCTTCAGTGCCTACCAGGTTAGTTGCCCCCGTCGTAGCTCCAGTGAGAGCTACTACCTCCTCTTTATCACCCCAAAGGGGAAGGCTATCTTGGCACCCGAGATAGTCTCTCCTACCTTCAAGGTAGGTTCTAGCTCTCGCTCTGCTTTTCTCACCCGCACCTAGCATCATAATAAAAATAGAAAGATCAAGCATGATCATGAATGTGCATCCAGGGAGCTCAATGCTACCTCCCATGTCAGTGAGGAGGGTTCTCCTCATGAGACCTCTCCACTTTTGAGTGACAGTAGATTTCACCCCCTCTCAGCCTCAGATGGAGAAGAGGACTATAGAAGGATCGCTACATCACCTCCATCACCAACACACCATGATGTACCGGCAAAGGAGTGTACAAGGCCCTATGCCAGTCTTAGGACTGTTCTTCATTAGGTTGGCAGAGCTTACAGACTCTCAAACTTTGGAGCATTATTTTATCTGAGGTCCATTATTCTGAGGAGTGTCAGTGACCAAATTCATAGAGAGAAAATAACCGAGGCATGGGTATCAGCCCAAACAAGCAAGAGGGGGTGATGGAGGTATGCCAGGTAGTCGATAACCTCTTTGCTGAGTACCTATTTGATTGGTATGCCAAACTGCCCAACAGTTCAATGAGGACTTTTGCTGAGTTGGAGCACCTCTTTGTTAAGAGGTTTGCTAGAGCTTAGCAAAGAGAGACTATAGGCGACCTTATTGTAGTGAATCAAATTTCCAATGAGTTCTTTGTTGATTATATTCTCAAGTGGCACAACCTGAGCATGAAATATGAGCCACAACTATCTAAACAGCATGCCATTGAGATTCTTCTCAAGAACATTCATGGCCCAGTCGCCTTCATGCTTATGGCTTTACCATCAGGACATTTGAGAAACTAATCAATAAGGTGGCTAGTCTGCAAGAGGAAGTTAAATTGTTGCCCTTTCTCAACCAATCATCTCAACCTAAGCCATAGAAGGTCTTCGAGAAGAAGCTAGGGATAGTTGTGTTAGTGGACAGAGGGAAGCAGCCAGCTAGAGTCTAGTATGAGAGACCCTGAGCTTAGCAGCTTCTTTTATCACTTCCTCTGCCACCACCTCGGCCATCATATTAGCCACCATAATGGCTATTTCCACCACCCCAGCAGCCTACATAGTAGCAATACTCCTATCCACTGCCAGTAGCTATTACCCACCTACTCTTGCTGATAGATTAAATAATCCATATTCATTCAAGAGGGAGGTAGTTAGGAAAATATTTAAGAATCTGTTAAAGAAACTTGACTTTAGTTACCATAGCCCAAGAGGTCAGAGGAAGAGGGAAAGAGTGATGATCCTAATTATTACCCCTACCACTGCATGGTTAGTCATATCTTAGAGGATTATATCACTTTTAAGGAATGGCTTGAGCGTAGCTACAAGTCAGGAATTATAGTTATCACCAAGGAATACCTATTAGAATAATCATCTAGTTCTATTAGGATAATTCTTGGGGATACCTGTGATCCTCGTAAGATAAAAGAAGGTTGGGATATTACCTTATCCCAAACCTCAAAAAAATTATTTATAAGATCAAGAAACTCTCTTCACAGGTGATTGAGGTAGCTCAAACCTCCAACATCAAGGAATATTTACAAGTTTCCAAAGATAAATTGAAGAAGGTAACAACCCAGCAGTTGTAGCATCTCACCATACTTTCCCGAGATAGTTCAATAGTGCAACCATCATCCGAGTCCAGCACTCCATCCACCGTTACAACTACTTCTTCCTCTACTAGCTCCTCTTGTACTAGCAGGAGCATTATATCAATGGACAAGGGCATTAGATCCCTTAATCGCTAACTTTGTTGGATTTATATTATGTACCTCCACCCAAAAAAAAATCAATGAAGAAAGTAGATTTTACTTACATCTTGCCTACTTCTGATACTCTCATTCTTATTCATGTTGAAAACTTTACAAGTCTAAAAAATAATAATAGCTCTAGTAATTCCAATCCTCTATCTTCTGATTTAGAATCTGACTTTCCCTTTCTAAATTAATCTAGTTCACCTCTTGAGATTGACTTGGAGTCTCATGGTGATCTATGCGATGAGAAGATAGAACTTTTGCAAGTTCATCATTCCAAGAAGTCACTAATGTCAACCAGTTCATCCTCCAAGGGTAAATAATTCATTGGTTCTAGTGAGCAGATAACCCATCCATAAGATGCTCCACATATGGATATGCTTATGGAGGAACAAGTCAGCATTGATTACAATGTTCTAGTGCATCTTAGAAAGTTTTCAGCTAAGTTAAGCATATATGATACCCTTGTCTTATCCAAAGAGATGAGAATCTCTAATCAAGGCTTGATCCAGAGATATGTTCAGCTCAGCTAACCACTACTAAAGAGGAGACACAACACTCAAAGAACATTTTAGGAGTTACATTCAGTGATGAATACCTACTTCTATGGACGACCGAGCACAACCACCTACTTTACATTACACTGGATGTTGGCAGATACAGGATATCAAGAGTTCTGATTGACCAGAGTGCATCAGTCAACATTATGAGTCTAATACCCCTTGCCAACTTGAGGATCCACATCTCTAAACTCCAAAAAGAGAGGATGATGTTGAGAGGATTCAATGAATAAGGTGAGAGGGCCTTAGGCTCCATAGTGTTGCCACTAGAGATAGATAATTGGAAGACTAAAGCCAAGTTTCACATCATAGACTAGGATATATCTTTCAACACTTTGCTTGGGAGACCATGGATACATAAAAACAACACAGTTTCATTCTTTCTACATCAGTTCATTAAGTTCATGAGAGGTGGGATTGAGTATTGCATCAAAGGAGATCTTAAACCATTCATAGTTTGTGAGGTTGGGATATACAAAGATGTGGCCTATTTTCTCCCCCAAAATTAGCAAGTCCATTCTCGTGAGCTATCAAGATCTGCATGAAGGACAAAAAGAAAGAAAAGAAAAAAAGAAAAAAATAGAAAAAGAAAAGAAAAAAGAAATAGAAAAAGAGAATAAAAGGGAGCGAGACATGGACTCGGGAGAAGATATAGAGCCTCACATTAGATTTCACCCACAGTTCATCACTCCATTTGAACATATAGGTAGGATGACCTGGCCTCCACCAAGTATAAGAAGAGAAAAATTTAGAGGTAGCCCTGGAGGTGGAAAGCCTCCTTATTGCCCAGCTAATAGAAGGTATATCCCAGCCCTACTATCCACATAGACTTAGAGTCTAATTCAGAGGATGAGTCTTATGTGGCTAGCACACTAACTAGCTCTTCTCAGTGGAAAATCCCTTTTGAGGTGACACTTGAGTAGGATAGTGATGAAGATCAAGCACGAAGGCAAAGCATAAATGTATCCATGTCTACATGTGAAATAGTCAAGCATCAGTTGGGAACTTTAGCTCTAACCTTACTTTCCTCATAAAAAGTTAAGATTTTGGTAGTTAAGGAAGCTCCAAAGTCATCCACAGATGTGAAGACTCAGAGATTCTTTCTAGGAGCATCATCCTCAAGTCATGAAGTTGATATAGAACTTAACGATGATTCATATAAAGATTTAATAGAATTTCCTTTTGATTGGTTATCGCCATGCGTTCTAAACTTAACAAAGAAAGGGTTAATCTCACATACTTAGTTAAAGCATAGGTCAGACTATTTTGAAAGAATATGAAAGAATGAATGCAAAAGCTCTCAATCAAGACCTGGACTAGGATTTGGTACAATGCGTTTAGTAGAAGATGATGACTACTGCTTAGTCACCACAAATCATTTAGAATCAGATAGGTTCTTTTCAAATCATGCTAAGTCATATGAGGAGTTGTGTTTAGAAACTTCAAATACTCTAGATGATCTTGAAGTAAAAAATGCACCACCAGAGTTTAAAGAGGAGATCAGATCAACTATCGACGAGCTCAAAGAAATTAACATAAGAACTAAAGATAATCCATGTTCAACATACATCAGTTCTTTGTTGAATAATACTAAAACCAATGATTTAGTTAGGCTATTGATTGAGCTTAAAGACTTCTTCGCATGGAGTTATGAAGAGATGCCTGATTTATCTCCTAACATAGCAGTCCATAACCTAACAATAGAGCCTAACACTAACCCTATCAAGCAAGCTCCTAAATGTATACAATTAGATCTTAAATAGCATATCATTTTTAAAATCAAGAAATTGATTGATGCAGGCTTTTTCAGGGAAGAAAAATATCATATCTGGTTGGCCAACGTCATTCCAATTAAGAAAAAAAATGACCAAAATTTCATATGCATCGATTTTAGGTATCTAATTAAGGCATGTCCAAAAAGGTAAATTTTCACTACCAATACTAGAACTGATGGTGGACATTACCTCATGTCATGTAGTCCTCTCTTTCATGGATGGCTCATTTGGATATAATGAAATAAAGATGGCCCCTAAGGATGAAAGAAACAATATTTTTCAAACCCCGATCAAAATTTTTTGCTAAAGGGTAATGCCTTTCAACCTTAAAAATGCCACATACCAGTTGGCCATGACTAGGATCTTCGATGAACTCATTCAACATCAAGTCAAGTGTTATGTCAATGATCTCATGGTCAAAAGTAAATAAAAGGAAGACCATCTCTTTGACTTGAGAGTAGTTTTCAAATGATTAAGATAATTTAACCTTAAAATGAATCCCGTGAAGTGTGCATCGGAGTAGCTTTAAGGAAATTCATTGGGATTGTTGTCCGACACTAGGGAATTGAAATTCATAGAAGATCAAGGCGATATTAGAAATGCCACCCCCTAAAAGTCTAACTCAACTTAGATCATTCCAAGGGTGGTTGGTGTATTTAAGGTGCTTCATTTCCAACCTATCAGGAAGATGATAGCCATTCTCAGCACTTGTCAAAAAGAATGCCAAGTTCAAGTGGGATGACATGTTCCAGCATGCCTTCAAAGACATTAAGTACTACCTGATGATGCCACCAGTTCTCAAGCCAAAGATGAAGGGAAGGAGAATGCAGTCGATTACCTTAGCTATTGTCTAATTCTTGCTGAGCAAACTACCCACCTATTGAAAGGTATTGCCTAGCCTTAATCTTTGCATCCCAAAAGCTACAGCATTACATGCTTTCTCATAAGGTGAACTTGATCTCTAAGATTAATCCATTATAATATCTCATGACACGGCCGATGCTATCCGATCAGTTTGCCTATTGGTCCATGATTTTTCATAGTTTGATATCACTTTTGTATCTCTCCGTGGAGTGAAAGGACAAGCACTAGCAGATTTCTTAGTAGCACACCCACTTTCTGTTGATTCCTCTCTTAATAATGACCTCCCCAATGAACAAATCATGAACTTAGGGGACATTAGCAGTCACCACTAGGAGATATATTTTGATGGTGCGACTTCCTCTTAAATGGGAGAAGAACCATGATCTACTATCCTAGGGAAGGGCAGGGGTAGCAATAGTTATCCTAATTCTGGACCATGTGATGAGATTCTCATATCATCTGTCCAATCCATGCACCAATAATGAAGCTGAATATGAGGCACAAAAATAAAGGAGAGAGGGTGTAATGAATCCATAGAAACCATAGGTGGCTAACTCCTATGTTAACCTCATGTGGAGCCACACAAAAAAAGAACTAGTCCCCAGGAAAAGCTAAAAAGCCCAAGCCATAAAAGTTGCTTTTGAATGAATAGATATTGATAATGTCCTTAGAGAATGAGTATATACTATATCAAGTATCTATGGCAGTTTGTTTATAGGTGTAGCCTGAGTAAAGTCATATTGTTAACTACATTATTAGGATTATATCCCTCTAAATCATAGACTCGTGATGGTGGTAGCAAATCCAAGCAGGTTTTAATCCAATGAGATATTATATTGTTCTTATATACTCAAGATTTGATAATAATGAAGGTGTACCTTTATCAGCAACATAATAGATAAATATTTGTCCCAAGCTCTGATCAGGTAAGCTATAGAAAGATGATATATGAATAATCTAAAAGTGATCTCTTATGGATGTGGCACAAATATAAATGTCTAGATCTCATCTCTATCTAAGGGACTATTTAGGGGTAGCTATAGCCTTTCAAAAAGCTGATTGTAAAGCTACTCTGGAGAAAATAGCTTTTTGAAATGCTATTGTGTGTGTTATAAATAATTTTCCTTTAAAAAAAATTTAAATAAAGGCTTTTTAATAGCCACCATACTCTAACAACTCTGGTACTCAAAAGTAACTTTTCACCATAAAATTTTTTGAAATGTGGCCAAAAAGCTAGTTATCAAATGCAGCTGTATTAATTTCTGGCTACTTTCTGAAAAGCAAAGTAGCCAAAAAGCTATCTTAAATGGACCCTAAAGCAACAGTCACTCTGCTCAACTACTTAATTAGTGAAAAATGCTGCCACTAAAATAAAGAGGTGTCTCAAGACAACTAAAAGCTTCAAAAATATGTGCATGAATCCATCCATGTATGTAATGCTAAGGACCCTCCACATCATAGTGGCATGAGTTGGACACGATGCTTACTCTACCTAATCCATGATATAGGTAGACTATTGCTACAAGTGCTAGTGCGATCCTCTCACCACAAGCAAGAAAACAAACCATCAAGAGAGTAGAAGGGTGGAAGTGTCTGTTGTGATTTGAGAATACAAAGTAGCATAGCCACATTATGTTATGATATGCCCACAAGACTTTTAATAACTTATCATTCCATTCTCTTTTATTTCTAGAGATAATTTTCATCAGGGGTTCAACCTATGTTTTGTTGAATACCTTTGTGAAACCATTGGCTCTTGGATTATATTTTGAAGAATATCACTAATCTATTTTATATTTCTCAATGAAGAAATATATTTTGACATTCTTGAAGGTAGTGCCATTATCAAATTTAATTCATCAAGGTATTGTAAATCATTAGATGATACAGTCTCCAAAAAATTTCATTATAATATCTACTTTAACTTCTCTTAAGGGAATTACATATGCCCTTTTTAAGAACTAATTAGTGGCAACCAAAATGATGTTGTGTCCTCTAGATGATAGAGGGTTTATTGAATCGATTATATCAGTTCCCCAACTTTTAAATGGCCATGATGCCACTATTTCATGTAAGGCATTACAAGGTCAATGTAAAGTATCTATGTGTATTTGACATTGATGACATCTTTAGCATGCTTAATATAGTCTTGAACCATATTGGGCCAATAATATTCTACTCATTTGATTTTAACTTTCATCTTTGGATTGAATTGATGTACACCACACAATCTTTCATGAACTTCAGCCATTACCATTTTCGATTCATTTGGTCCTAGGAAATGCAACCACATTTGATCAAATGAGCAATGATATAATATCTCATTTACAAGAACATATTGTAATGCTCTTTGTTAAATTTGATGAGCTTTTGATTTATCTTTTTATAATCTACCTCTTTTGAGATAACAGATGAATACCTCTCTTTAATCATCTTCTTCATTTATTATTAAAATCTCTTGATTTTCTTTAGCTTTAAAAACTTGAAATAGGTTGGTGTTAATGATAGCTTACTTTAGACTGTTATTAATGATCCTCCTTGAGGGTCTATCTTTTCTTTAGCTAATTTAGATAATGTGTCAGCCTTATCATTTCCCTGCTGTGGCACCCTTGTAATTATTACTTCAGGATTTGTTTTAGGATCTTTAAGATGTGTTCACGATAAAGCACCAATTTGGGCTTATTTATCTTGAAGGTCCCAATTATTTGCTGGATTATGAGTTAAGAATCTCCATAAATATGAAGTGTTTTTAATTTTCATATTAACTGCTAATTCTAGGCTTGCAAATAATGCTTCATGTTCAGCCTCATTGTTGGTTTGAGGTTGAGTCAAACTATATGAATACTGAAGTATACCATCTTATGGTCAAATATTAAACCAATTCAGGCCTATGTTATAGGTAATCCTGGTGGTTTAGGTGATTTTATTAATGAAGCTCCATCAAAGTGAGCTCCCATTCTAATGATTGTTGGGTTTCTTTTATTTTAAATATTTTCACGTCAAGTAATTCATCATTGAATGGAGAATCTGTCAATAAAGAATGGGTAGCTAGAAAGTTAACCATAGCTTGCCCTTTTATCATCTTTTATGGGGCATACATTATGCTAAATTGGAGTAACAAGACTACCTATTTTTCTAAGTGACCTATTACAGTAGACCTACTCATTAGAAATTTAAGAGTATCAACTATGGACATCAAAGTTATCTTATGCGATAACAAGTAGTGACATAATTTTTAAGTAATAAATATTAATTATAAAATTTTCTTCTCAGTATAAGAGTATTTTATTTCAGCTCTTGTTAAATGTTGACTTATATAAGAGAGGGCATTTTTCTTCCCCTCTTCATTATTTTTAGCTAAGAAAGCTCCAATAGATTCCTCTAGGGCTGCTATATATAATAATAATGATTTTCTTATCATTACGAAAATTGGAGGATGCAAAAAATATTGTTTTAGACTGTTCAATGCTTCTTAACAAGCATCATCCCATATGAATGGTGCATTTTTTTCTTTAATAAAGCTAAAGGTTGACTTCTCCCCAAGAGATTAGAAATGAACCTTCTGATATAAGCCAACTTGCTTTGTAATGAACATAGTTTCTTCAAGATCCTAGGCAATGGCATCTCTAATAATGCTTTGATTTTATAGGGATCAATTTCAATCCCCCTTTTGTGCATAATAATGCCTAGAAATTTTTTAGAAGTCATGCCAAAAGCACATTTTAAAGGATTCATATTTAAGTTGTAACTTTGTATTCTATCGAATACAACCCTTAAATAACTTATGTGCTTATCTTGGCCTCGAATTTTGATAACCAAATAATCAATGTAGCATTCTACATTGTTATGTATCAGATCATCAAAGATGTGGGTCATTACCTTTTGGTATGTAGCATCGACATTTTTTAAACCACATGGCATCATCTTGTAGCAATAAATGCCAATTTGGTGTATGGAAGGATGTATATTTTTTATCTTTCAGAGCCATTTTAATTTGGTTGTAGCTTAATGAACCATCCATGAAGGAGAACATATTATAGTTTGATATATTTTCTACCATGAGTTCTACATTGGGTAAGGGGAAGTCATCCTCTTGGTATGCTTTATTTAAGTCCTTGAAGTCGATGCAGACATGGATTTGCCCATTTTTATTTTTCACTAGATGATATTAGCAATCCAATTACCATATTTTTCTTTGTGGATGAATCATGCTTCAATAAGCTTTTTAATTTCAGTGATTACTTGATCTTTAATTTTCAATCGAATTTTCCTTATTGTTTTTTTTATAGAGGTATATTAGGTTTAATGTCAAGTTTATGTACAATTACATATGGTGATAAGCCAAACATTTCAATGTAATTCCTTGTGAAACTTTCTTTGTATTTGTAAAGAAACATTTTTAATTCCTCCAATTTTTTTGATGTGAGGTTAGCACTAACAAAGGTTGTCTTAGGTTCTTCTTCAGTGCCTAGGTTAATTTCCTGAAGTTCATTAATACTAGTTTGATTTCTTTCTTCAAATTTTTTTAGGGCCTCTTAGAGGTCAAATATTAATTCATCTTTAGATGTATTATTATTTTCATACAAAATAACTTTTTGTTTTTTGTAGCTTTAGAAGAAACTTCTTTCTATTTGGATATGACATAATATGAGCTTGTTGAAGGAGATGTTGATGTAGTATATCCTAGTCCCCATGTGATGAACTTCCCATATCCTATGAAATTTTTTGGGTATTATCCTTTTATCATACCCTCTTAAATAATTGAGCTTAAATGTTGGATTGTATAAGCTGAATGTTATCTTTAACCAGCTTCTTTAGAGTTGATGAGAAGTATTGAGGAATCATTATTGAAATGTCTCCTTCCTCAAAATAATTCTTTTCAAATAACATTTATATGGAATATTTGGCTCACTTTTCTATGTTATATAAAAGGATCCCACGTTCATTGCAGCCTTTTCTAAGAGGGACATAAAACATTTTCAACTATTTTGTTTCTTCATTTCTTGAAGTTGTTGAGGCATTATATGTGCCTTTGGCACTGTAGTTATTTTTATAGCCTTATTGGAGATTTGAGATTTAGGTACCCGTATTAGGGAAACATGGGTTTTCTCTAAATATTTTGTTACATCACCAGTACTATATTTTTCTTTCCTTTCATTTGAGGCTTTTTTAGGTTGATTAATTAACAACTCTTCTTCATCCTCCTTAGTATCATTGCCAAGGTGGGGAATTACTTAAGGTTATTTTGATTGGTTGGTACTTTTTCTTTTTGAATCATCCCCTTCAGTATTATCTTAATAAGTGGATGTTCTTATTTTGGGCATTGACTCCCCTTACTTTCTTAAGGATAAAGTACTTAGCATCATCATAGATCATAATTTCATGTATTAAGAATGCATTCATGTCACCATCAATTCAACACTCTTCACTATTTTTAATGTATTTTATACATTACTAGAGAGTTAAAGGAATTATGCCATATTCATGAATCCACGACCAACCAAAAAGTGTTTTGTAAGAAATTATAACCTCAATCACATGGAATTTAGCTTATGTATACAATTTTCAAAGCATATAGGTAGAACAAGAGACCCTAAAATTTATTATCTTTATTCATTGAATCCTTGTAGGATTATTGTACTTTTATCTAGATAACAAGCATCTAAAGATAATGTTCAGAGCATTTTAGCTATTAATAGATTGACTGAAGCACCTGGATCGATCAATATTTTTCTTATATGGGTTGTGGCATAAAGGGACTGATTATGTTCGGTCGTCCGTGACAATAGGTCATCATCACTAAATGTGATGGTTGCTGAGTTTTGAGAGGTTAAGTCCACTTCCATCCTCTCTTTAGTAAATAAAGCATCATATTATTATAGATTTTGTAAAGCTTTAATTAAAGTCTCATGTATATCTTTGGATAATATGAGAGCATCATAGATACTTAATTAATTGATAACTTGCATAAATGGGCCAAAATATTATAATCCACTCCCATTTTAGTGGCCTATTGAGGTTTAGTTGATGGTAAGGATAAGGCATCTTCATAAATTTTAACTTCATTATCTTTGTCCCTGGCTTTCCTTTATGGTGGTGGAGACATTTTCTTTCCACTCCTTAATTTAATTTGAGACTTCTAATGTGAAATCTTTTTTATTAAAAGAAGTTTATGAATATGGGGAAAATTTATTACACCAACTAAACTTTATGAATTTCTTATTTGGATGATCAAATCCATCATTAAAGAGTAAACATATTATCTTGGATGTTAAATATGTTATCTTATAATGGATTCGATCATTTAATAAAACACTCCTAAGGCTAATGAGTCTTTCATGCACTAGAGAGTTTTTTCTTGAACTACATGGGAAGTAGAGCAATGTTTATTTTAAACTAGGTTCATGGTTCCCTATAAGGACAAGCTCTTATAGTTAATTATATCTTAGGAATGGAGGATAGATTTTTGAGAATACTCTTGATTAAAGAAATAAGTTATTATTTCTATGGATTTCTAAGCTAGTTTCTAAAGGAAATGATATTTGGAATTTCAATTGGGAATGATCGAAAGTGGAAAGTCTTATTTTTAGAATATAAATTGGATTAAGTAGGAAATGCTTGTTGATACTGGTATGCCTAGTAGGAATTTCAACTAACCTTTCATTGGGTTTTAAATTTTGGAATTTAATTCAGATTTTGAGTTGACATTTTCTTAGAAGTCTAGGGCATAGATTCTAGCTGCACAAGATGATAGAAATGACTAAGATTGAAGACTTACTTAGAGGAGGATGCTTCAGGACCTAAGTTTATAAGTGCTTCTAACACAAGTCAGATGCTTGACTTAATTCCATTTTTGGAAATTATCGGCCATTCCTCTCACTTGAGGGAACATACCTATCCTTGACTTTTCTAGACTAATAACCCACCTAGAAGGGTTGCCAGCTAACACCACTTAGGACCATTTTTAAATTCATGATGCCAAGTCTTGTATATGTAAGATGGCTAGGCTGTTGTATTTTAAAAAAAAAGAATCTAAGAATCTAGACTCACTCCCCAATCCCTAAGATAATGTAGGGTATGAAATGCACCTAACTAATTCACATTTTTAGCTTTTAAATATTTTGACTCAGGATTCATTTAAGGCCTTGGGTATACATTTTTATGCCTAAATTTCATGCAATTAGAAGTGATTATAAGTCAAATCAATGAAAGAAGGTAGACTTCTCTAAGAAGGTTGTCATCTTCAAAGGTCATATGGCCCTTATATACAATGGGTGATATGCCCAATTCAAAAGGTTAGAGTAATATGATTATATAGTTTGTAAGAGCAAATTATTTCTAATTGATTTTAGGTTATTCCTGGGACTTTAATTTTTATGAAGCTTTAAGTTTCTTTATTTTTGTATGTGGGTTGATTAGTTTTAAGTTGGAAGAAAAATTTAGTTTTCCCTAAGAGCCTAATCATCTAGGCATTCATCACAGAAAACACAACATAGACAAAAACCTAGAAAGTGTGTTGATTTTATTGGGCACCTAAAATAAATCAAGCTAATTTTAAATTTAAAAATGGCCAATGTAGCTGTGTACCATTGTACAACCTGAAATAAAGAGAAAATGGGTAACCGACCTCTGTCCTTATATAGCCCGACCTAGAACTAAAGTTTAGATTTATGGGTCTTCTTTTCAGAATCATCTCCTTCTTTAGGGACCTCTATTGGGCTTCATAGAGGACCTATACAACATTTGTTGGTAGGGTCAGCTCCTGCTAATTCTAGACCCACAGATCCTAACCTTATTCTATGCTCATATTTTACATTTAAAATTCAAAAATAAATTTTAATCCCCTACAAAAAAATGTTAAGAAAATTTAAATAGTACATAACAATTTTATTTTACAAACATATGGGCTTAGCATTAGCTATTTCCCATTCCCACCTATCCTATTAGGATATGCTTAAGGACTTAAGCAAACCTGCAAGAAAATAACATTTATAATTTAGTTATGTCAATAGTTTATTTTAGCATAGCCCCCTGTAGAAGATAATGTTAATTCTAAAAATAACGTCTACCATTCAGACTAATGGTAATCAATCCCAGCCATCCAATCTAAAATAGTACACCACAAAATAATAAAAAGGCATTCAACATCACCACATCACAAAATATTATAGAAAATCACAAAATGTTTTATCCTAAGTCTAGGGTTCATGATTTTCTAATGATCTAGTGTGTGAAGAATAGGGGTTTGTGTGGTAAGACATTATTAGGCCTTTGTTGTTTCAAGTTTTAATTTAGGTTTTTAATTTTTAATCAAATTTGATTTTTAAGCTTTTTAATTTTCATAGGTACGTGTCACTGTTATACCAAATATTGGAGGTATCAAGACCTCTTTCGGACCAATAGCCCTGAGATCTCAAGTGTCTAGACTATATACCATATGATGCTGATTATGAAAATTTTTGTTTTAATTCATTTTTACTTCTTCTAGTTTTAAATTTGGTTTAATTTATCAAGGGTGGTTTCATTTTAAGTGATTTAATGATTTACAATTTCATTTTCATTTTAGGTACATTTTATGTGAAAGTGAGATTAGCTTTTAAGGATGAAGACTACAATAAGTTACATTCTAGGTAGAACCTATTCTATTCAACATCCTAAGTCCTAATACAAAGAAACCTTCATTCTAAGATGATGATTCATTCTAAAATTCTAATTAAGATCCTAAGTATCTTAATTAATCCCTTTTAGTTTATTTAGATGATTTTGATTTGAATTAAGTTTATAATTTTTTATTTTTTTAAATTTAAATCTTCTTTTGATTTATTTTTTATTTGATTTATTTTTCTTTCTTTTCGTTAATGTTCAGATTTGGTATTTATTTTTGTTTAATGTTTATTCATTATGTCAATCAAACATATTTAGATTAATGTGTTTCATTCTTTCAATTTTATTCATTTAATTTTGTTATGCTTTAGTTTAGATTAAACATTTATGTTTAATTTCATTGAACTTTATGTTTCATCTTTCATCTTTATGTTTCATTAAGTTATATTCATTTTATTTATTTATTTTTGTTCATTTAATTTTGAGATGATTTAGTTTACTTATTATATTTGGATGTATTTATCATGTTTATTTTCTAGGTTGGTTTCATGTGTTCATTTCGTTGATGTTTATTAACTTAAGTAAATTTACATTCAATCTTAAGTTTAGTATTATTCAATTTACCCATTTGTACAATTTGTATCATCTTGAATTGATTATTCAAATTTTATTTCTTTTAATTTCTCCTATTTCAATAAATTCTTTTCAATAATTTTTCTAATTCCTATTATTGAATTTGGATTTAGATGATTGATTCCAAGTTGTGTATTATAGAACAATTTGACTTATTTCAATCAATTTAAAGGAAATAATGATTATGTTATTTAAAAAGTTATTTTATCATTTAGCATAATGTGATTTCCCATATTCATCATGACCTAAGAAGTTTAGGAAGAGTTGTTATTATTTTGTTATATGAATTAAGTTTACCCTAGGTTATTTTGACTTTTATGTCATTTTAAGTTCAATTAATTCTAATCTTCCACATTTACATTTATAACCATTTTATTCCTTAACCTAAATGGCCTTAATGTATTTATATGTTAATGGATTATAAATTTTAGAGGTTTGTGAACTTTATATTTCAGCTTATTAATGGGTTTATCTTAGTCTAATTGGTTATTAATTTTGGAATGTAATTAAATTCCACATTTTCACTTATTCTTAATCCTTAACATATGTCTAATTATGTTCCTTTACTTTCAGATTGCTTAAACATTTTTATTCAAGTGTTTTGATGTCAATTATGATGTTTTAAGTTTATATTATGGATTTTGTAATTTTTGTGATTTATTATTATTTTTTCAAATTGACCTAGAGACTTCGAAATTCAAGAATTACCAATCCAAAGATTAAATGGGTTTGAAATTTTTATGGCAAGTGGGGTTCCTTTCCAATTTGATTTTCTAAAAATTTCACATTGATCAGATGTACAATTTGGGATTAATTAAAGTTTTAATTATTTTATTAAAACTTAAATTAAGCCTAATTTGTTGAGAATCATTTAATGGTTTTATTATTCCTTGATTCCCCTCTTGAAAATGCATCTATAGAGGGTTTATTCATAATTTGTGGAGTTATGGTTGATTTATTATGATTTTCCTAAGTTCAGGTTGATTAATTGAATTAATTAATTCAATTAAATGCCAAAAATAAGTCATTTTGTGAATCAGTAGATTTTTATGAGTTTCATTGGTTTTTTTTAAGATCATTAGGGTGTTTTATGATATTTTGGATCATTTCCATATTTTTCATAATTTATTTAAGACATATTTAAATTAATTTTATTAAAATCAAGGTTTAGAATTAAAAATATATTTAGATTTAGAGTTCAATAAGTTATGAAAAATTCCCTTATCGTGTATTTTAACACCTATTTTAATTCCCCAAAGTCTTGAATCATTTTGATCAATGGTTTGGGATTAATTTAAGTTTGAAAATTTTCATTTAAACCTAAATTAACATAAAATCACCTTATAAAGATTAGGGCTTTTGGGTTTAATGAAATGCTCTCATCAAGAGGAATCCATAGAGCCCAAATTTATAATTTTTAGAGTTATATTTTATTTTCTATGATTTTTTTAATTTCTTTAAATTTTACTTATTTTTTTAAATTAGAAAACCTTAATTTTCCATTTTAATTGTGTAGAATCCACGTGGATCTGATGTGGCACAACTTTCCATGCAGCACCACGGTATTTGTTCATGCGGGATCCAGGCGGATCCCATGTTAAAATGATAGCGCATACATAATTTTTTACCATCTGATCAAAGACCAGACGACTCTAATCAATCCATGATTTTCCTTAAGGGGTTTAATCAAACAATCCATCTAAATTAGAGTCATCCATTCCTAATAGAAGGAACAAACCACAAAGATTATCTCTCCTTCAATAGAGATGAACGTCGAGAGCTATCCATCAATTCTGGCTAATTTTTGGTGATCCAACCATCAAAATTTCTTGATTTTGATTCTTAAACCATCAGTAAATGAAATCAAATGGATCTATATGGTTTGATCTCACTTGAGATCAAAGTTGTTTCAAAAATTCCCAAAATCTAAAGCTTGAAGGAGGATTTGATGGCATACCTGAACTCCAGCAATCTCTGGCGACGGGATTGACTCCAATAAATTTGAAATGATGCAACGAGGTTGTGGGAAGAAAGAATTAGATTCTCCTTGTGTATTGCCTCCTAGACCAAGCTTGACCTCCCTTTCATTAGCTTTGATCATTTTTCATCTTCTTGGTGGTAAGGGGATCAGGTAAGAATGAAATTGACTTCGTGTGAGGTGGGAAAGATGATGGGATGATCAGTTTAGCTTGAGAGTATGTCTATGGTATTTTTCGATTAGAGGCTAAGAGGTTATTATTGCATTTTTTTTCCTTCTTTAGTTGGCCACAGCTAATTGATGTTCTTAGAGGCTAGCTTCAAGGATCATCAACTATTTAATAGTTATCCAAGGCTTGAAGAGGTGGGGTGCTAAGGGAGCATGGGATTGGGAAAATTGGATTTGGCTTCATGCAATACCTCTTAGCCATGGCATATTCCATCATTTTTCCTTGACTTGGATTTAATTAGGCTACTTAAAATTAGTTGTGAATCATCTTAAATTCATTTTAGGATGGGTTTGAGTGCATTCCAAGGGATCGAGTTTGAACTTGGGTTCAATTTTGCCATTTATGGGATTTTTGATTTAGGTTAATCTAACTTACTCCATCGAATGGATTAACATTAGATTGATGCTTAAATTAAATCAATTCAACTCTTTGTGATAATCTCAATTAAGGGATTACATAGAATTTGCAAATATTTGTTGGTTTATTCTATGTTATATCGATTGTAATCCAGGTGAACTTTGGTCATATTGGATTAATTCAAATTGCTTATTTGGCTCAATTACAATGTATTTGCTTTTCAATTACGTTGATCCAAGGATTTGGAATGCATTGGATAAATCAATTTCATTTACTTAAGCTTTAAAACCAAGTTTGGTCCATCTTGGTCTTATGGGTTAAGCTTGGGTTAGGTTTGAACTTGGTTGAGTCAAATGACCAACTTTGACCCAATAAGATTATGTTTGGATTCCAAGCATGCTTAAGCACATGTGTTAGATAATTTGGAGTGTTTAATTTCAATTAGTCTGAATTTAATTTTAATATTGACCCATTTGGCTCACATTGGACTTAATGGGTTAAGTTTGGGTACATTTGGGTCAAATGACCAAATTGGTCAAATTGAACCCAATGATGGTTTGAATTATGTTTGATTATCATTTCCAATTGATTTTGGACAATTGATTTGGGTTAGTTTTAGTTTAATTTGGATTTGAATCCCATATGGTCTATTTAGGCCTATTTAGGTCAAATGACCTATTTAGCCTAATTAAGGCTTTATTGGATTTATATTCTTTTAAATTCATGTTTAACCATGAATATATTATCATTTAGATCATTTGGGCTGATTTTATTTGGTCAAATTTTGTTGGGTTGGCCACCCACTCAGGTCAAACCTATGTTAAAAATGTTGACCACTTTTGGATCTTGATTTGGATTTGGATTCATTCATGCCTTTAATTTGATTTCATGGTTTTATTTGATTTTGATTTACATTTTTTTATTTAGTTTGAATTTCTTTAAGTTTGAATGGTTTTAGGACAAAATAAGATAATTAGGTTAATTGCCCAATTAACCTTAATCTAAGTTCAAATACAATTTAGATTCCAATTATTTTGGGTTTATGTTTGGTCTAGATCTATCCAATTTTGTTGGGTTAGATCCTAGAAAGGTGCATTAGGTCACTAACTGAAGTGTCCTAAGTATCTAATTAGGAGATTCCTAACTCAAATTAGGTATCCTAATTACTAATTTTGGAATTAATGTTAACCTCATCCAAAAATGAGGTCAATAAATACATGTCCCTTATGAAGCCATAAAAGGTCAAGCTCTAGCTGACTTTCTAGCCACTCATCCTTTACTGATAGATTCTTCACTCATTGATGAATTACTTGATGAGAAAATCTTTAAAGTAAAAAATGCTCAATAATTATCAAAATGAGAGCTTTACTTTGATGGAGCTTCATCAATAATCCAGCTAAACCATCTGAATTACCTATAGTACAAGTTGGAATTGGTTTAATAATTATAACACCACAAAGTGGTATACTTTGATATTCATACAGCCTGACTATACCCCTAAACCAACAATGAGGTTGGTTATGAAGCATTAAATGTGGGCCTAGAACTAGAAATTAATATTAAAATTAAGAAAATTCATATTTAGAGAGATTTTTAAATCATAATCTGACAAATAATAGAAACTTTAAGATAAATAAACACAAATTAATGCTTTATCGCAAGCATGTCCTAAAGCTCTTGAAATAAATCCCTTAAGTAATAATTACAAGGGTGTCATGTTGGGAAAATGGCAATGTCGATGCACTAGCTAAATTAGCTAAAGAGATGATAGACCCTCAAGGAGACCCAATTACAATAACAATCCAAAGTAGGCTTGTATTGGCACCAACCCTTCTTAAATCATTTAAAGCTAAAGAAAATCAAGAGATTTTAGCAATAAATGAAGAAGAAGATTATAGAGAGCTATTCATCACTTATCTTAAAGGCAATAGATTACCTAAAGACAAGTCAAATGCTGATCAAATCTCATAAAAGCATTACTATATGCTTTTATGAATGACATATTATATAACAGCTCATTTGATCAAATGTGGTTGTGATGCCTAGGACCAGAAGAAGCCAAGATAGTAATGACTAAAGTTCATGAAGGTTTAAATGATGGACATTGTGGGAAAAAATAATGACACCATATAGATTTTAGGAATTTCTTATTTAGGTAATCAAATTAATCATTAAAGAATAAACATATTATCTTATAATTAATTTGATCACTTAAATAAGGATTCCTAAGTCTAATGGGTCTTTTTAATATTCCAGATATTCTTCCTATGAACTACATGGAAAAGTAGGACAAGGTTTATTTTATATTGGGATTGTAGTTCCCTATAAAGGTAAGCCCTTATAGTTAATGACATATTAGGAATGAGGATCTCTTTCTAAGAATACTCTAGATTTAAAAAATAGGCTTTTATTTCTATGGATTTCAATGTTAGTTTCAAAGGACGATTAAATTTTAGTTTCAAAATGGAATTCTATAAAGTGGAAGGAGTTCTTTTGGTGGCCAATTAGGATAAAGTAGAAATGCTTATATATACTTGGATACCTAATAGGCATTTCAACTCATAATATTGGGTTTTGTATTTTGAGATTAAATTTATTGAGATTTGAGTTGATATTTTATCAAAAATCTTAGACTTATATTCTAATAGCACAAGACTATAGAAATTTTTAAGGTTGAAAACTTATTCTTAAAAGGATGCTTTGCAACCTAATTCTATAATCACATATAATACACATCAGAGGCTTGACCTAATTTGACTTTTGGGAATTGTTGGATTTTTTTTCTCACTTAAGAAAAAAAACTTATGCTTGACTCTTTTGGACTTATAACTTGCCTATGAAGGTTGCCAGCTAACACCACCTAAGTGAATTTTAACTCCATGATGTCAGTCTTTATATTATGCAAGATGGTTGGGCTACTACATTTTAGAAAGGAATCTAAGAACTTAGACTCTCTCCTTAATCCTTAAGATCACATTGGGTATGATATGTACCTAACTAATGCAACATATTTTGTCTTTTATATTTTTGACTTACAATTCATTTAATGCCTTGGAGTATGCAATTCTTGTCTAAATGTCATATAATTAGAAGTCATCATGGGCCCAATCAAGAAGAGAAGGTAGACTTCCTTAGGAAGGTGGTTAGCTTTAAATGTCAGATGCCCTTTATATGCATTGGGTGAAGTGCCCAATTCACAAAGTTAAAATAATATGCTAGTATGGTTTGCAAAAGCTAATTATTTTTAGTTGATTTTAAGTTATTCTTAATGCTTCAATTTATGTGAGAAGTTTTAAATTTTTTTATTTTTATTTAAGTTATTTAAATTTAAGTTGGGTAGAAAATTTAGTTTTCTTAAGAGCCTAATGTCCAAGCTTTCATCAAAGAAAAATAACTCAAAAAAATACTTTAAAAAGTAGGTTGATTCTATTGTGCAATCAAAATAAATCACACTAATTTTAATTTAAAAGAACAGGCCAATGAGGTCGGTTACCATTGTACACCCTGAAGGAAATAGAAAAATGGGTAGTCGAGTTTTACCCTTATACAACCTAGCCTAGAACTACAAGCCTATATATATTAGTGTTACTCTAGGATCGTCTCCTTCTGTATAGACCTCCATGGGATTTACAGGGATCCACTAGCTAATAGGGATGTGCTCCTATTATTCATAGACCCCATAGATCCTATCCTAATTCTAAGCTTAAACTACATCTCAAATTTTAAAATAGATTTCCAATCCATTCAAAATAGATATTAGGAAATACAAATAACACTATAGCAATTATGTTTACAAATATATGAACTTAGCATTAGTTCCTTGTCAAGCCCACATGTCTTTAAGCAAGCCCACAATGTCCACAAACATATGACACCATATTATTTTTTTGTAGGAATGGCTATGCGTAAGGACTTAAGCATTCCTACAAAAAAATAATATTATTTATTTATTTTATTATAGCAGACCTTTTTAGCATAGCCCCCTACAAAAATAGTGTTAGCTGAAAAAGAACATACTAGCATCCAAACTAATATTCAAACAATCCTAGCTGTCCAGTCTAAAATAGTGCATCACAAAATAAGAAAAATATTTCACATAACATCATAGAATATCACAAAACATTTACCTATCCTATGACAAGGGTTGGTGACCTAATAATCTAATGTGTGAAGAAAAATGGGTGTGGTATGACTGTATTAGGCATTTTAAGTTCAAGTTTCAATTTGGGTTACCAAAATTTACTTATTTTTTCACTGTATGGTTTTAATTCAAATGAATTAATGATTTATGGTTCTCATTTTCATTTTTAAGTTTATTTTATATTAAAATGGAGTTTTAATTTTAAAGAATTAAGAATAAAATAAGTTCCACTTTGGGTGGAACCCATTCTATTCAACATCCTATTTTCTAATAGAATGAAGTTTTCACCTTAGGGTGAAGATTCATTCTAAGGGTCAAGCTAAGATCTTAAGTATCTTAATTAATATCATTTAGATTCATTTGAATGATTTGGGTTTGAGTTGAGTTTAACTTGGTTAATGTTTAATTCTATTTTAGATTTAATATTTATTCTTCTTTTCATTTCTTTTAATTTGATTAGTGTTTCTTAGTTAAACTTTATTTTCAAATGATTTTGATTCATTTAATGTTTTAGTTTTTTCTTTTGTTTTGATTAAATATTCATTAATTTCATGTGTTTGAATTATTTCATTCATTTGATTTTAATTAAATTAATTTCATTCAGTAATTTAATGTTTACTTCCAACAAATTATTTCATTCAAGTGATTATTTTTATATGATTTAGTCATTTCATTGACATTTAAGTTCATTAATGTTTGTGTCATTTTATTTGATTCTAACTTAATTCATTTAAATTAATATTTTGATTCATTTTTAGTCTATGTTTTTGTTTCACTATGTCTTAATATTTTATTAATTAACTCAACCCCTTCAGATTAAACTTTGTTCATCAATTCATAACCTAGGGGACTTAGGCTATTTTGCATATCTAACCTAACCTAGGCCATTTCAAACTTCTAGGTTATTTAAGTTTAATTGATTTGGTTAATCATTTTTATTTGCATTTGGAATTATGTTATTTGTTAATCCAAATGGATTTAAGAAATTTTTCTTATGTTAATGAATTCCTTATTTGAATATAAAATTCAAAGGTAAATGAGTTTTAATTTCCAACTGATTAGTTGATTTATTTTGAATTTAATAAGTTATTAAATTAAGGTTTAATTATTCTTTTCTTTATTTCATTAACCCTAAGTATATGATTAATCAAATCTTTTAACTTTAGAGGGTTAGAAAATTTTTTTCAAGTGTTATGATGGTATTGAAGATGTTTTAAGTTGATGTTATAAATTTTTATAACTTCTATAATTTTCTGCTTTATAATTTCATTTATATTGACCTAAAGACTTGGAAATTCAATAATTTCCAATCTAGAGCTCAATTGGATTTGAAATTTTAATGGCAAGTGGGATTCCTTGCTAATTTGAGTTTCCTAAAATTTCACTTTAATTCAATATGTAATTTGGGATTAATTAAGATCTCAATTATTTTAATAAAACCCAAATTAAGCCTAATTAGGCCACAATAATTAGGGGTTTTAATTTTTCCTATATTATTCTCTAAAAGATTAATTCATACCGGGTTTATTTAATGTTTTTGGAGTTTTGGTTGATTTGTTATGATATTTCTAATTTTAGATTGATTAATGGAATTAATTAATTTAATTAATCACTTAAATAGGTTATTTTATGATTTATTGGATTTCAAAGCGTTTTAGTGAAGTGTTTAGGTTCATTATAGTTTGTGGTGATGATTTGAATTGTTTTCATAAATTTTCATGATTTTTCTTATTTAAATTAATTTATTTCATTAAAATTAGGGTTTAAGATTAGAAATTCTATATCTTTTTATTTACATTACAATAAATTATAAACAATTCACCTAATGTGTGTCTTAACACTCATTTCATTTCCCCAAAGTTGGAAATCAATTAGATGAGTGGTTTGAGATTAATTTCAGTTCAATTATTTTCATTTAAACTTAAATTAATTCAAAATTAACCAAATTAATTAGGAATTTTGAGTTTAATGGATTCTTCTCACTAAGATGAATCCATAGATCCCTTATTTATATTTTTTTATGTCTACTTTATTTTCTATAATTTTTTGAATTTTGTTTTGGTATTTTTTTAAACATTTTTTAATTAAGAAAATATGAGAATTTCTTGTTTTAACAAGCAACACTGATGTGGCACTACTTTACACGTGGCACTGCTCAATTTGGCTAGCTGGATCCACACTGATCAAGCTCAAATGGTGGTGGAGATGTGGGATTCAACATGGTCATCCGATCTTTGATTAGATGATCAAGATCTCACTCACATTTTCTTAAGGGTTTTAAATCAGATCGTGCAGCTAGATCTCAATCATCCATTCTTAACAGAAGGAATAGACGGTGGAGATTTCTCCATTATTCTCACCGATGAGAAATGCATATAGTGCACATTTCAAGGTCAAAATTTGGCTATCTAGGCTACGATTTCTTGCAATTTTGATTGCAAATCAACCAAGAGTCAATTTGCAAACCATCTTAATGTCTTAATCTCACTTAAGAACAAGTTGACTTCATAAAGGACTAAACCAAAATGCTTTGGAGGACAATTTTGAAGCATACCTCACCGACGTTGATCCTCAGTGGTGGGGACATTTTTTACACCTTCTTGGGGATGTGGTGAGCCTCTAAGAGAAGTTCCACACCTTTCCTCCCCGTGGATCATCGTGGAGACCAAGCTCCGCCCATTTTCCATTAGGTTTGGCCATTTTCCTCGCTCCTGACATCTGCCGGATGTAAGGCTCTTTGATTCATGCCATAAGATGTTCATGGTGAAGGAGAATGAGGAAAGAAGGAGCTTAGCTTTTGATGAATGCTTCCATGTAGGTTAGATGATCAAGGCTTGATCTCTTCTCAATGAGAACATGATGGATGGCCGAAGCTTATTCATTTTTTTTGTCTTTGTTATGAGCATCAACCATGGATAAGGCCATGTTTTTCTTTGCTATGGTGATGGCCACCCTTGGAGGCTAGCTCCAAGAGGTGGTCAACTGATTGGAGAAAGTCTAAAAGCAGTGGTGTCGAAGAAGTGGATTTTTCTTTTTTGTATGGATTCCCACCTTTTTTCCATGGTTACACCTCATCTCCTTGTGTCTTCATCGCACATGGCACTTCATTGACTTTTAGCAACACCAACACATCTCTGAGTTGGATTTTAAAGATTGGACCCAGTCATGTGTCATTTAGATTTGACTTAATTTAAAATGTTTTAATTGTGCTTCCTTTGATTGTTTGGTTTTAGATTGAGTTTAAATCATTATTGATTATCAATTGGATAATTAAGAATTCAATCAGCCCATGCCACATGAGAGTTTAATTTAATTTCATCCTAATTTGACCCATTTTGAATTAAATGGGTTAAATTAAGTCTAATTGAGTCATGGTGACTAATTTGACTCAATCAAAGTATGTTTATCCCTAATCATGTTTAATCGCATGTGTGAAATGATTTGGAATGATTTATTTTATTTAATTTGAAATTGATTTTAATTTTAACCCATTTGACCCAAATTAGGCTTAATGGGTTAAGTTGGATTCATTTGGGTTAAATGACTAAACTGATTAAATTAAACCTAATAAGTGGTTGGATTGTGTTTAATTATGATTTCCAAATGATTTTGGACATCCAATTTGAGTTGATTTGAATTTTGGATTTTTAATAAGGTTTATTTGTGTTTGTTTAGATCAAGTGATCTAATTAGCCCAAAATAAAACCATATTGGATTTAGATTCATTTGAGTTATATTTAAACATATTCATTTCAAGATTTTAAGTTTTGGAATGACTTAATTTAATCAAATTTTAATGGGTTGACCTTTGACTTGGTGAGACCCACATAAATTAATTCCATTTCAAAAGGTTGGCCACCTTTTGATTTTCATTTGAGTTTAGTTCTTTGGATTTATTTTTATTCATGCATTGGATTTATGATTTTTATTTGATTTTATTTCAATTTACTTTGATTTTATTTTAATTTCTTTAAGTTTAGGTGATTTTGAGCTGAAACCTAATTGGTTAACCACTCTAATTATCTTACTTTAAACCTAAATGAATTTGGATTTCAGCTAGAATGTGTTTGATTTAATTTATTATTTATATTTAAAATTTGGGTTGAGTCTACCTAAACCCATTAGGTTAGACCAAACCTAATAAGGATGCATTAAGTCACTAAGTGTAGTCTCCTAAGTGCTTAATTAGGAAGCTCCTAATCTTGGATTAGGAATTTTAATTACTAATTTTAGAAATGATGTTAACCTCATCCTGAAATGAGATCAGCACACATCAATCTGATCCTAAGATAAAAATTAAGATCAAATGAATGGGATATTACTATCCTAGAATGGTTCAAGATTGCATTGAACATGCTAAAAGATGCCATCAGTGTCAAATAAATGCTTACACGTTATATCAACCTCCTAATGCCTTACATCCAATAGTGGCATCATGGCCATTTAAAAATCGAGCAACTAATATAATTCATCTAATAAATCATTCATCATCTAGAGGCCACCGCTTCATTTTGGCTGCCACTAATTACTTCTCAAAAAGGGTAGAAGTACTTCCCTTAAGAAAAGTTAAAGTAGATAATGTAATGAAATTCTTTCGAGATTACATCATCTACTGATCTAGAGTACCTCGATGAATTATATCTGATAATGGTATTGCCTTCAAGAATGTCAAATCTATTGCTTCATTGAGAAATACATAATAGATTGGAGATATTCTTCAATATATAATCCATGGGCCAATGGTCTCGCATAGGCATTCAACAAAATATTGGTAAAATGCCTCAAGAAAATTCTCTCTAGAAATAAAAGAGAGTGGCATAATAAATTAATAGAGGCCTTGTGGGCATATCACACTACATATAAAATGGCTACACAAGCAACACCATACTAATTGGTCTTCAGGGGAGAAGTTCTCCTTGAAGTAGAATTACCTTCGCTTTGAATTGCAATTCAAAATGGAATTATAATAGAGGAAAATGTCCAAATATGATTTGAAGAACTCAAAGCTTTAGATGAAATTTGGCTCCAAGCTCAACAAAATCTAGAAGTGTAGAGAACAAGGATGACCCAAGCCCATGATTGTATTGTCCACACAAGAATCTTCAAAACAGGAGAATTAGTGATGGTGCATAGATGGCTTATCATTCTCCATCGCCAGGTTGGTGGAAAGTTTGACTTAAATTGGAAGCACCTTATATTTTGAAAAGTATACTAAGGCGGAGCTTATCAGCTCATTGATGTAAAAGTCATAAAGCTTATGCCCTTATAAATGGACAATATCTCAAAGGATATTATGTGCAGCCTTTAAAGGCATTATGCCTTATAAATATAAAAGTTAAAATTGACTCCAAATTGATCAGTCAAAATGATAAGAAAATTATCAACATTTGAGATTGAAAAGGATAATTTCATCCCAAAGAGAAATTCTCCTATCAACAAAAAATTCTCTTATAAATGGCCAATTTATATTTCTTACAAAGGATGGAAAATTCTCAATAAAAAAAATCCCATCCAATCAAAGAGACCTAAAACTAAATCAAGATCCATCATGTCTAAAGGGATTGGATCTAAATCTAAATTTAGATCCATCATGTCCAAAGGGACCGAATATAAAACTAAAGTTTAGATCTATCATGTTCAAAAGGGCTGGAACTAAATCTAAACATAGATCCATCATGTCCAAAGGAGTTGAAGCTAAATCTAAAGATATATTTATTATGTCTAAAAGAACCATATCTAAAACTAAAATCTAGATAGAGCATGCATAAATGGGTTAGATCTAAAATCTAAAGTTTAGATCCATCATGTCTAAGGGACCAGATCTAAATAAAAAATTAAATCCATCATGTCCAAAAGGGCCGAATCTTAAATCTAAAGTTTAGATCCATCATATCCAAAGGAGTTAGATCTAAAACTAAACATAGATCCGTCATGTCCAAAGGGATCGAATATAAATCTAAAATTTAGATATATCATTTCTAGATGGACAAAATCTAAACCTGATTTTTATGCCTATCATGTTCAAAGGGGAAAGAACGAAACCTTAGACCTAGATCCATCATGTCCAAAGGGACTGAATCAAAACCTAAATTGAGATCCATCATGCCTAGAGGGATTGGATCTGAACCTAAATTTAGATCCATCATGTCTAAAATGGCAGGATCAAACCTTAAACCTAGATGTATCATGTCAAAAGATATTGGATTTAAATATAAATTTAGATCTATCATGCCCAAAGGGTTAAGATATAAACCTTAAATATAGGTCCATCAAGTTTGAAGGGACCAGATCTAAGTTTCAATACACTCAACACACCCAAAAGATTTGAGTCTAAATATAAATCCAAATCAAACTTGTTCAAAATGGATTGAATCTAAGTATAAGTCTAAACTCTTTAAAGCTTAGATAAGACTGTAGTAATGCTTAGAAAAATAGCTTATTAACAAATTCAAGTATTATTTATTTTTAAGATGCTTATAAAATTTATATGTTTCTATCTTTCAGATTAACTATAATATTTATTTGGAAAAGGACAGATGATATACCTTCTAATGAGCCCATTGAGCTGCAAATATGGGCTACTATTAAAGCTTAAGATCCTCATTATTCAGTCAGATTACATGATCATTTATTTTGGCATCAGAATTTGTTGATGGGCAAAGACATTTATGAGGATTCATTTATTTGATCATTTTACATTCTATCCTTTGATTCATTGCTTCCATCAAGATATGATTTTTCTAATTCGGTGAATAATTTAAAGTTGAGACATAATCATAATATTCCTCTGAAGTGAGTACAAACCACCTTAATTTTGAGGATCAAAATCTGCTTCAGTTAGTTGTAAATAACACTCCTTCTATAGGTATGATATGACTTTTATGCTACCATATATTACATCATAAGATAGAAGATTGGGACCCAAAGTCAGCGTTCAACACCCCTCTATTAGCTATCAGTGGTTACATATATTGGACCCACCATCATTTGTAAATACATGGTGATATTCTCAAGAGAGTTAGCATATATCATGCAATCTATGCATCACTCTTTGATTATAATTATCTTCCTTTCACTTGAATCCATGGCAAAATATTAGGATAGGACTACTAATACTTATTGGATTGGTCCACATAAGATGATAGTTACTTTAGAAGATATGCATGATATAACAGGCCTTCCTTATTTAGGCATTCCATATGAGGAGTGCATCCCTCCAGTATTTCAAAGTTATTTAGTTGGTTAGTAGAGGAGAGGAGGTTATTTATATTCTTCCAAGCTTCATCATGCTCTATCTCACAACTAGACTCTATTCAGAGAGTGGAGATCAGGCTATAGGTAATGTGGTATTGTTACTCTTGACAAAAGGTCTGAAAGTTTCCTTCACCTAGAAATATGCTTGCCTCATTTTGCATGCCTGAATAAGTGATGATTTATTCTAATGGAATGCTTCAAACCCTATTTTTAAATGTGCTTATAATACAAATCAAAAGATCATAATCCTTCAAAAAATTATGGGCCTTCATCTCACCTGAGAATGAAAACCTCTCCCTAACTCTTTTGGACTTACTTCCCTCATGGAAGGGTTGTTAATTAACACCTCTTAAATAAATTTAAAATAATGAATCTAGTATTATGAATGTAAGACAGCTAGGCTATTATATTTAGGAAAAGGAAGCTAAGAACCAAAGCTCAATCCCTAACTCTAAGATCATGATTGGCATATCATGCTTCTAGCTAATGTAAAAAAAAATTATGCATTTTGACATATAGTTTCATTTAAATGTTTTGGGTATGCAAATTAGACCTACGATGAGATGCAATTAGAAATGAGTCATAGGCCAAATAAAAAAAGAATGCAGGCTCCTTTCAGAAGGGTGGTTATTCTTATAAGTTAGATACCCACTTATATGCAATTGAAGGAGGGCACAATCCAAGAATTTGAGAAGAAATATGCAATCATGGTTCACATTTCTAGAGTTTCTAATTACTTCTATGTTGTTTATCCCTAAGACTTTGACCAATGAAGTTATGAGTTTAAGTTGAATTAATTTAATGGGGTAGAAAAAATAATTTTTTTCTAGGAGCCTAATCTATCCAAGCTTCATCATAATTAATCAAAATATAGAAATAAACCTACAAAAACATGCTATTTTTATTACGCACCAAAAATAAATAAATCAAGCTAAATAAATTAAGTTAAATAGATTGGTGTGGTCAAGTAATGTTGTACACCCTAGAAGAAAAGGAAAAATGGGTAGCCAAACTTTTCCCTTATACAACTAGGCTTAGAACTAAAATCTTGATTTTGGGGATCTTCACTCAAGATCATCACTTTCTTCAAGGACCACTTTATGTTCCACATGGGACAATCAACAAGTACAGTTAGCTCCTATTAATCTTAGACCCCATAGATCTTAACCTTATTTTAGAACCAAAGCATATTTTAAAATTCTAAAATAAAATCCTAATCTTACAAAATAGATGTTAAGAGAAACAAATAACACACTAGCAATTATAATACAAACATACATATTTAACACCAATGTTTACAAAGCCTACTTGTCCTATTGGATTATGCTTCATGACTTAAATAATGCTTGTAAGTAATATTTATTATATTTTATTACAGTAGTCCCTTTAAACACAACTCCTATACAAAATAATGTTAGTCTAAAAAGAGTGTCCCTACATCTAGAATAGTGAAAAAATAATTCTTAGCCATCTAATTTAAAATTGTATGCCACAAAACAAGAAAAATATTACATCACATCACCACATAAATCTTCGACCTAACTTAGGTTTAGGGTCCAAGACCTAGCAATCTAGTATATGAAAGAGGTGCTTGTGTGGTATGACTAGATTATGCATTTTTAGGGTTTAAGTTTTAATTCAAATTTAAAGTTTTATTTAATTTGATCATTATGTGGTTTTAATTTAAATAATTTATTTTCTTTTGAATTTTTTTTAATTATAGGTATTTTTATTTTTATGTTAAAGTTGAATATATATTTTAAAAAATAAAGAATAAAAGAAATCTTTTCAACATCCTAGTCCTAGTAGAGTGGGATTTCTACTAAAAGGGGAAGATTCACTCCAAGAATCAAACTAAAGCTTATGTATTTTATTTAACCCTTTTGATTCATTTGAAATATTAAGGTGAAATGGGTTTAATTTGATTGATTTATAATTGATTATGTTAAGAATTGAAAGATCAAGTTTATTGAGATTGTTTAACTTATTGTGTTGATTGTTGATAGTGAACTTTGGATTTATTGGGTTTTAGTTTGGTTTAATTCAATTTTAACAATTCAATTAATGTTTAATTCTTTTCTTTAAATTAATGTTTAATTTATTTCTTTAGGTTTCATTTTATAATTTTTATTAAGTTTTATATGGTTTGTTTTAGTTAAATTGGTTTTACTAATTTTATAATTTTATGAATACATTATATTTTAGTTCATTAATGTATTTTGATTAGCTAATGATTTGGTTGATTTTTAATTTATTCTTTTTATTTGAATTTCAATTAAAGATTTATTAATTTATTAACTTTATTAAATTTGACTATTTAAGTTTGTTTATTAATTAATTTAGTTTAATGATTATGTTGGCTTAATTTAATTATATTTGATTTAATTTACAACAACAACAACAACAACAACAACAACAACAACAACAACAACAACAACAATAACAACAACAACAACAACAACAACAACAACAACAACAACAACAACAACAACAACAACAAAAACAACAACAATAATTAAATTAAGTTTACATGAATCCTTCATCTCCATTGTGTCCTATTATGTATCAAATTCTCATTTAATTCAAGTATACTAAGGTCATTTTTATACATCTTAACCAAGTCTTTTTAGGTCTACCTCTACCTTTCTTAACATAAGGCAAATCTAATGCATCTACTCTCTTAACCAGGTCATCAGACGGCCGACACTTTATGTGGCCAAAACCATCTAAGGTGACTCTCTCTAATCTTATCTACCACTGGAGCTACTCCAACTTTTTCCTGAACATACTCATTTTGCATTTTTATCTCTAAGAGTAAAGCCACTCATTCACCTAAGCAACCTCATCTCTGTAACACTTAACTTAGTCTTATGTTTCTTTTTTTATTGGCCAATATTCTGCACCATAATTCATTGTAGGTCTTAACACCATCTTATAAAATTTTCCCTTAAGTTTAAGTAGAACTTTTCTATCACACAATAGGCCAGATGCATTCCTCCACTTCAACCATCCAACTTGATTTAATTTGAATAAAATTTATTTTATTAATTTGAAATTCAACATTTATAACTTCAATTTCAAACTTAATTGATTTGTTCTTCTAATATTAACATAACTAATTTTATTTGGGTTTAATTTGATTAATTATTTTAATTAACATTCATTTTATTTTTAAACCTTTTATTAAGTTTAATTTGAAATTTATTAAACTCTTGAAGTTAAATGATTTATGTTTGATATTATTTGAGTTTTATGATTTTATGTTTTGTAAAATTCAATTGATTTAATTATTCAATTTATAATGTTAAGTTGATTAAAAGGGCATTTTTGTAATTTTTATTTATTGCTCAATTAAATTTCTAATGATTAGGATTTCTTCATTCATTATTTATTTGATTATTAATCTTAGCATAAGAAACTTACATAAATGAGATACTTAGGTACTAAACCTAAGTGAGGCCATTCTAGACTTCTAGGTTATTTAAAAATTCATGCTATAGATAATTTGATCAATTAAACATTTTCAGTTACAATTCAATTAATCATTAGTATTAAGTGAATTGGAGATGATTTCAATTTTAATAAATTATTATTTGACTATTGAATTCAAAAAGTAATTAATTAGAAATTTCACCCAATTATAAATTTTGTTATTAATTTCTCAATTTTGTCTTTAAGATTTTAATTAATCTTATTCCTTGCATATGTTTATTAAACCCTAAGGATGTGATTTTTAGGATTTTCTTAATTTCAGAGGTTTAAGAAAAATTTTCTTAGTCCTCTCATGTCATTGAGAGTGTTATAAATTAATTTTATGAATTTTTATAATCTATGTGATTTTTTATTTATTATTTGATTTAAATGGCCCTATGACTTGATTCTTTTTGCACTTCTTATGTAGAGGTCATTTTCCTTTAAAATATTATGGTAAGTGAGGTTCCTTATGAATTTTATTTTCCTAAAATTTCATCATGATTAGAGGTGTATTATGAGAATAATTAAAGTTTTATTTTTTTCAAAAATTTTAAATTAAGCCTAAAATATTAAGAAATGATTGGAAATTTTATATTTCTTTGATTATTTTCATGAAATGAAAACCGGAGTGAGTTTGTGTAGAACTTTTGGATTTTTATTTGATTTAGTATGATTTTTTCAAGTTCAGCCCATTTAAAGCAATTAATTATTCAATTAATACTTTAATTAAGTGATTTTGAAGTATAGTAAATTTGAGTGGGCTTTAACATTTATCTTGAGTTTATTGATGTTTCTAAAGATATTTTGAATCATTATCCAAGTTTTTTCTTAATTTTTATAAAATTTAAATTAATTATTTTGATTAAATTAGAAGTTTAAACTTAATCATTTTTGAACTTGTAATCCAGTTAACTTTAATTCTTGAATTTTTTTGAAAGATGTATTTAATCTTCAATTTCATCATATAAAAATTTAACACTTCTTTTAAGCATAATTAATCTTTGATTATTCTCATTTAGACCCAAATTACGCTAAAATTATGCATTAATAATTAGAGATTTTATTTATTTATATTTATTCCCCTTTTAAATATGAATCCAAAGAGTGTTCATTTGCAAATTTTGGATTTTTAGTTGATTTATTAATGTTCAAGTTAATTAATTAAATCAATTAAGTCAACAAATATTTAATTATGTGATTTTGGAGTTTATTAAATTCCAAAGAGTTTTGATGGCATTTTTGAGTTCATTAATGTTCATTATATTAACTTAAATTACTTTTATTTTTTTTAATTAATATTAATTTATTTCACGAAATTAGGATTTGTAGATTAGGGAATTCATAAATTTCACTTTCTCATCAATAAATCCTAAAATTTTTATGGGTGTGTTTTAACTTAATTTCTATTCTCCAAAGTTTTAAATTAATTAGATCAATATTTTGGGTTTAATTGAGGTTTAATTAAAATTAAGTAAACTAAAATTAATCTCAAATTGTCCAATAAAAATTGGGTTTTTTGGTTCAAAAGATTCCTTTGTAATTTTTGGTTAGGTATTTTTATTTCTATGTGTTTTGAAGTTCACAGCTAATTTTATTTTTTTTTAATTCAGAAAACTCAAATTTTTTGTTTAACCGAGTCAGTGCTTACACGGTGCTGATTAGGCACCACTTTACGCACAGTAGCGGGCCATTGGCCCATTTGGATGCTAGCTTGCTGGCAACAAGGATGTGATTTGAACAGGGCCATCCGATCAAAGATTAGATGGTATAAAGCCATCCCAAAATTCCTAAAGGGATTTACATCAAAATCATTTGGCTAAATAACAACCATCTGTTCCAAATAAAAGGAATGAATGGTATTGATTTCATCCTTGACCTCACATTGAAAGCCAAGGATCTTTAATAAATTTGGGTTGATTAATAACAATCTTGGCAATGAAACTTTGGGGATTTTGAATGGAAATCAATTCATGATTGATTTGTAATTGTTTGATCTGCTTAATCTCTCTAGAGATCAATTCATATTTACAAAGTATCAAAGCACAATAAAGTAATGGTTATGATTGATGGATACCTCACCAACATTGATCTTCAACGGTGATATCATTTTGAAACATTTTGTAGTGTTGAGGCAAAGCTTTACGAACAATTGGATGCGTTGTCATGCTCTAAATTGATGTGGAGAACAACCACCGCCACCACTTGCCATAATTTGGTGCAAAAGGAATGTTGGAGCAGCCTGGAAAAGGGGAAAGGGTTATTTTTGATTTGATTCCACCTAATGAAGATGTAGGGAGGAGCAAAAGTGGGAATTATAGGCTTGGAATTGGTTTTTATAAATGACTAAGCCTTACCTTTTAAAGGTGGTGGGAGTATGTCAGACTTAGGGAATTGGAGCTTAGGTCTGCTCCTAAAGGAAGTGAGGAGGTTAGAGGACATGCTTGAAGTGGTTACTTTGATTGATAAGGAGCGGTGTGGAAATTTTTTTGGTGGGATTAGCTATGTGGCTCAATTTGTGCTATACATGTCTTCCATCTCACTCCATGGCCTCCTCTCATGGCTATGAGTTGTTGGTTGACTATCCAAGACAAGTTAACATGTGTCATAAGTTGTACTTAGATCATTTAGTTTGGATTTTGGTTGAGTGCTTGGGATTTGGTTCAATTGAAATGGCTTAGCTTGGATTAAGTTAAATTTTGTTATGTTAAATTCATTTGCTTAAATTAATATTGAATAATGATTGTAGAAGCTTGATTGTTCATTAGATAAATTATACATGAATTGGTTTAAGATTCATATAGATTTAATTTGGTTTAGGTTAAATTTGATCCATTTGATCCATATTAATCAAGTTGCTTCTCCTAACCAAATTAGTCATTTGATGATTTAGATTATGATTCATTTATTTTTATTTGATGATTTGTGTTTGATTAATTTTATTTAATTACATTTTGAGTTTAGCCAAAATTAGCTTACTTTAGCTCAAATGGGTTAAGTTAGGTTTATTTCAGTCAAATAATTAATTTAACTCAAAAAGGTGTGTTTAGGTTTTAATTATGTTTTATTTAGAATCTAGAATGTTTTGAAAAAATTAATTTCATTTAATTTGAAATTAATTTTGAGTTTGACCCATTTTGACCCAAATTAGGTTTAATGGGTTAAGATGGATTCTTTTAGATTAAATGACCAAATTGGTCAAAGTAAAATGAACTAAAGATCTAATTGTATTCAATTATTAATTTTAAAAGAATTTGAATGTTTAATTTGAATTATTTTTTAAATTTAATTTGGCTTCAAATTTAATATAGCTTAGTTGGGCTAAGTGACCAAATCAACTCATTTGAAATCCCATTAAATACAAATTTATTTAAAATCAAAATTGAACATGTTCATTAAATAATTTTGAGTCATTAGAATGATTCAATTTGATTGAATCTTATAGGGTTGACTTTTTGACTAGCTAAGGCACACATGGGTCAACTAAGGTCAAATAATTTAAATGGTCACTTTTGAGGAGAAAATTTATGACACCACATAGAGTTTAGGAATTTCTTATTTAGATGATCAAATATGGTATTAAGGAATATGCATATTATCTCGGATGATAAACATGTTTTCCTATAATGGATTTGATTATTTCAATAAGAGACTTCTAAGGCTAATGGGTATTTCGTGTTCCAGAGATTTTTCCCCTAAGCTACATGAGAAAGTAGAACATGGTTTATTTTAAACTGGGTTCATGGTTACCTATAGAGGAAAGCCCCAATAGTTAATTACATCTTAGAAAGGATCTCTTCCTAAGAATACTCTAAATTAAAGAATTAAGTTATTATCTCTAAGGATTTCTAAGATTGTTTTCAAGGGATTGAATTTTAGAATATCAATTAAGAATGATCCAAATTGGAGAGAGTTATTTTGGAAGCCAATTGGGAAAAAGTAGAAAATGCTTATTGATACTGGGATGCCCAGTATGCATTTCAACTACCCTATAATTGGGCTTTAAATTTGGAATTTAATTTAGATTTGACTTTGACATTTTCTTAGAAATCTAGGACTTAGATTCTAGCAACAGAAGACTGTCAAAAAGCCTAAGATTGAAGACTTATTCCTAAAAAGGATGCTTCAGAACCCAGTCTATAACTATTTTTGACACAAGTCACATGCTCAACCTAGTCTATCTTTGGAATTATCAGTTATTCCTCTTACTTGAGGGAATTAACCTATCCATTGACTCTTCTAGACTTATAACCCACGTAAAGAGGGGTGCCAGCTAACACCACCTATGGGCATTTTTAAATTTATGAATGCAAGATGGTTGGGCTATTTCATATTTAAGAAAGGAATCTATAAACCTAGACTCACTCCCTACTCCTTAGAATCATATAGGGTATGAAGATGCATCTAACTAATGCATATATTTTAGATTTTATAAATTTTGACTCAAGATTTATTTTTGGCCATAGGTATGCATTTATGCCTAATCTCATGGAATTAGAAATGGTTAAGGGCCAAATTATTATTTGGAGGCAGGCTTCCCCAAGAAGGTAATCATCCTCACAGGACAGATGCCCCTTATGTGCAATGGGTGAAGTTGCCCAATTCAAGGAATGGAAATAATATGATTTCATGATTTCAATCCTAATTATTTCTAATTGATTTTATGTTATGCCTAAGGCTTTAGTTTATGAAGTTTTGAGTTATATTTATTTTATGTTTCAATTGGTTAAGTTTAATTGGGTAGAAAATTTAGTTTTCTCATATGAGCCTAATCGTCCAAGCATTCATTCATAGAAAAGCACAACACATAAAGAAACCTAGAAAAGGAGGATGATTATATTGTGCATCGAAAATAAATCAAGCTAATCAAATTTATAAAATAGGCCAATGCGGTGAGGTACACTGTACACCCTAGAAGAAAGAAAATAAGACAGCTGAGCTCTGCCCTTATACAACCCGACCTAGAACTACAAGTCTAGATCTATGAGTCTTCTTTCCAAGACAATCTCCTTCTTCAGGGACATCCATCGGGCTCCACAAGGGACCACTGCACCATCTCTTGGTAGGGTTAGCTCTTGCTAATCCTAGACCCCATAGATCCTAACCTAATTCTAACCTCAATTTTACATTTTAAAATTCAAAAAGATATCCTAAGTCCTACAAAATAGATGTTAGGAAATAGAAACAACACACAATAGTTATATTTTACAAACATACGGGCTTAGCATTAGTTGTTTTCCAAGCCCACCAATCTTATGGACTATGTTAAGGGATATTTCAGCACCTGAAATCAAACAGTAATTTTATAATTTTATTTATCACAGTGATCACTTTAACATAATCTTTTGTAGAAGACAGTTAATTCTAAAAAGAATGCCCTACCATCTAGTCTAACGACCAAACAAGCTTAGACATCTAGTCTAAAGCAATACACCACACATATATGTGAAACACAACATATCACAATACATTACAGAGAATTAAAAGAAAATCACAGAATGATCTAACCTAAATCTAGAGTCTGTGACCTAAATAATCTAGTGTGTGAAGAAGATATGCTTGTGTGGTGGGTCTTTACTAAGACTCTTTTAGTTCAAGTTTTAATTTAGGGTTTGAATTTTTTTTAAATTTAACCTTTGGATGGTTTCAATTCAAATGATTTAGTGATTTAATTTCCATTTTATTTCTATTTTATTTCTATTTTATTTGGTTAAAGTGATGTTTAGATTTTCAAGAATGAAGAGTAAAATGAATTCCATTTTTAGGTGGAACTCATCCTATTCTACATCCTAAATCCAAATGAAGTTTTCATTCTAAAAGTCTAACTAAGATCCTTAAGCATCTTAACTATCCTTTTTAATTTTGTCTAGTTTATATTTGGATTGATTTTGATATTTTTTTTTTTCTTTTGAAATTTAGATTTGATTTGATTGATTTAGTTTATTCTTTCTGTATGATTTAATTTATTTAATTTGATTTGATTTGATTTAAATTATTTGATTTAGTTTATTTCAATGATTTGATGTTTTGACTTTGGTTTCCTTCATTTGATTTATATTAATGTTTTGGATTAAGTTATGTTGATTTCATTTTAATTTAGTTTATCTTAACCTAAAGTACTTAGGTTAAGGTTTGATTTCTTTTGATTTGATTCATGTTAACTTAGAGTATTGTAATTAAAGTTTAATTCCTTTTGATTCAAGTTGTTTAATTATGCATTTATGAACTTAAGGTTTAATTACTTTTAATATGGTTTATTAATTTCCTTAAGCTTTAAATTCAAATTTGATTAAGTTCTTTGACTTAAGATATTTAAAGAATTTTCCCTAAGTATTTATGATGTTTGATTGAGATTGGTTCAATTTATTTGATGATCCAATAGATTAATAATTTTTCTTAATTATTATTTAATTTATATTGACCTTCAGATTTAGAAAATCAATAATTCCACATCTATAGGTCAATTGGGTTTGAAAATTTTCTGGCATGTGGGGTTACATGCCAATTATATTTTTCTGAAGTTTCATATTGATTAGTGTTATAATTAAGGTGTAATTAAGATTTTATAACCTTAATTAAGCTTAATTTAATGAAGTTTATTCAAAGATTTCATTTTTCATTTATTCTCCTCTTGAATATGTTTCTAATGATGGTTCATTTATAATTTTGGATAACTGATTGATTTTTTATGATTTAATTAAGTTATTGTTAATTATTTGATATAATTAATTCATTTAATTGGTTAATTAAGCCAATTTATGAATTATCAAGTTCAGATAGGTTTTATTAGTGATTTAATGTTCACTAAAGTTTGTTAAGTTGGTTTAAGGTTATTTGAATCATTTTCGTGAACTAATTTGCTTAATTTTAATTTATTTAATTAAATTAGGAGTTTTGGATTGAAAATTCCATTTTTCATAAAATACATTGAGATAAATTATGAAAAAATTTTACAGGGTGTGTTTTAACATTAATTTCAGTTCCCCAAATTGTCAATTCAATTGGATTAATGTTGTTGAAGTAATTAAGGTTTAATGATTCCTAATTAAACCCTAATTAAGACAAAAATTCTCAACATAAATTGGAGATTTTAATTTTTATGGATTCCTCTCATTAAGAAGAATCCATATAGACATTATTTGCATATTTCTAATTTTCATTTATTTTTCTATGATTATTAGATGTTTGGATATTTTTCTACATTTTTAAAATGCTAAAATTCCAAATTTCCTCTTTAAACCTCGTACGGCATGTTTTTATGTTTTGCTGGTCCCACGGATCCATGTGAATCTCATGTGAAATTGGTGGTGGGACGCGCTTTGATCTAGATGGTCCACATTTGATCCGCATATTCTTAAGGATTTAATTCAAATGAACTACCTAGATCTAAGCTATCCGATCTTAATAGATTGATTGGATGGTTCTTATTTTATCTCCCTCCTTGAACGGTGAGAACCAACCACCATTCATCAATTTTGGCTATTCGATGGTGAATCAAGTGCTGATTTTGATCCAAAATCAACCAGTGATCGAATTGGGATCAATCCATATGGTTGGATCCATTCGGGGATCCAACTTCCTTTAAAAAGCCCGAAATTAAAAAGCTTTGGATGAAAATGAAGGTGTGTTAATGGCGAACCTCAATTTCGGTGATCTCTGATGGCGAGGTTGACTCCATTAGCTTTGAATCAATACAATGAACATGTGGACGAAGTTTGGTGGCTTGTCTCCCTATGGATTGCTCCCTATACCACCATACGCTCAGTCCGAGAAGATGTTGGTCATTCTTCAGCCTCTTGATGGTGATCAAAGCAAGGGAGGATTCAATTTGAATCGTCTCAAGCCCTAGAAGATATAGGTAGCCTTAATTTAGGGTGAAATACACTTTCTTGGATTTCACCATTAGAGGGTGTTCAATTTTGCTTTATTCATCGCCTTGCTCGTGACAAAATGGCAGGAGAGAAGTCGTGAACACCTTCCCTAACTCTGGTGAAGACTTTGGAATGAATAGGGGAAAGGGGGAAGGCTTCCCTTCCCTAATTCCATATGTGGTTGATCCTCCCTTCCTTCTTTTTTTTTCTTTCTCTTCTCCTTCCTTTCTTTCTTACCTTAGGAGAAGACCACTCCTTTGCTTCCTTGATTGCTTTATTGCCTGCCTTCACTTGAAGCTAGCCTTCTCTTAAGAGATGGCTTAAGAGGTGGAATGGGATGAGGTGGGAAGAAGGGAGTTTGCATTTTTCTTCTTCCCATTTTCCTTTTTTTTTATTCTTTTGATTTTCATTTTCCATTCTTTTATTTAATTATTTTATGGCATCATCACATAATGTTAATACTAATGTATGGCTGCCCCCCATTTCTAAACTCAAGTGGACTTGAGTCTAAACTTAAATCTATTTGACTTAGGTTGGGGTTTGAATCCAAATCAAAATTGATTTAATGGTGTTCGAATTTTTTTCATTTGTTTTAATTTACTTTCAATTTGGTACATTTGGATAATCTTGGTTAATCCAAATTGAAAGTTTGAGTTAATTCTACCTAAGCTTGTTAGGTTTGAATGAACCCAATGAGGATTCCCTGGGACACTAGATGTGGTGTCCTAAGCATTGAATTAGGAGTTTTCTATTAAGAATTAGAACATCCTAATTATTGATTTTAGGTTAATATTAACCTCATCCAAAAATGAGGTCAACAAATGGACTCCCAATATGTGTAGTGGATCGGCCAAAATACACTGCACATATTGGCATTGACCAGATTGATCAACATACAAGCATAAGCTTGGGATTAAAGTCCAAGATTTTGATTGTGGTTTGGATTTGATAGTGAATGATAGGTATATGCATACCTCTACCTGTTTTGAATTGTGATTCACTCCTAAAAACTTAAACTCACTAAGTTCTAAGATGAATAGGAATGCCATTAGGAGTGGACCCAAAGGATGGTCTAGTCCTAATGCAATCACTATGCTCAAAGAAGATGCCTTCATGGGACTTACTCTAAATTGAGAATGGTAGTGAGTCATGTGATTAGCTAATAAGATGGAGCCTTTAATGGAATGATCCATCCTAATTAGCTAAAGAGATGAGAGGGTCTTTAAAGACATGTTCCAATCCTCAAACTTTTGAATAGGATGTCGACTGTGCACTTATTCCTATATAATTATCTAATAAGATGGAGTCATTAAGGGTATGATCCATCCTGATTAGCTAAAGAGAGGAGAGAGGTCTTTATTGACATGATCCAATCCTCAAAATTTTGACTTAAGGTAGGGATCTTTAAAGACATGATCCAAACCTTAGTCATTTGAATAGGATGCCAACTGGGGACTTATTCCTATATGATTAGCTAATAAGATGAGACTGTTAAGAGCATGATCCATCCTAGTTAGCTAAAGAGAGGAGAGGGGTCTTTAAATATAAGATCCAATCCTCAAAATTTTGGTAGGATGCCTACTGGGGACTTATTCCTATATAATTAACTAATAAGATGGGATTGTTAAGGGCATGATACATCCTAATTAGCTAAAGAGAGGATAGAGGCCTTTAAAGACAAGATCCAATCCTCAAAATTTTGGAAGGATGCCTACTTGGGACTTACTCATATATGATTAGCTAATATGATGGGGCCATTTAGGGCATGATCCATCTTAGTTAGCTAAAGAGAGGAGATGGGTCTTTAAAGACATGATCCAATCCTCAAAATTTTGACTTAAGGGTAGGGGTCTTTAAATGCATGATCCTAACCTTAGTCATTTGAATAGGATGTCAACTAGGGACTTAGTCCTATATGATTAGCTAATAAGGTGGGGCCATTAAGGGCATGATCCATCATGATCAGCTAAAGAGAGAGAGGGGTCTTTAAAGACATGATCCAATTTTCAAAATTTTGACTTAAGTGTAGGGGTCTTTAAAGACATGATCCAAACCTTAGTCATTTGAATAGGATGGAAACTTGGGACTTATTCCTATATGATTAGCTAATAAGATGTGGCCGTTATGGGCATGATCCATCCTAGTTAGTTAAAGAGAGGAGAGGGGTCTTTAATGACATGATCCAATCCTCAAAATTTTGTCTTAAGGGTAGGGGACTTTAAAGACATGATCCTAACCTTAGTCATTTGAATAGGATGCCAACTGGAGACTTATTCCTATGTGATTAGCTAATAAGATGGGGCCATTAAGTGCATGATCCATCCTAGTTAGCTAAAAAGAGGAGAGGGGTCTTTAAATACATGATCCAATCCCTAAAAGTTTTATCTTAAGGATAGTGGTCTTAATGACATGATCCTAACCTTAGTCATTTGAATAATATGCTGACTAAGAACTTATTCCTATATGATTAGCTAATAAAATGGGGCCATTAAGGGCATGATCCATCCTGATTAGCTAAAGAGAGGAGAGGGGTCTTTAAGGACATGATCCAATCCTCAAAATTTTGACTTAAGGGGAGGGGTCTTAACAACATGATCCTATACTTAGTCATTTGAATAGGATGCCGACTAGGGGCTTATTCCTATGTGATTAGCTAATAAGATGGGGTTGTTAAGGGCATGATCCATCCTAGCAAGGAGAAGTGTCTTTAAAGACATGATCCAATCCTCAAAATTTTGGTAGGATGCCTGTTGGGGGACTTACTCTATGTGATTAGCTAATAAGATGGGATTGTTAAGGGCATGATCCATCCTAGTTAGCTAAAGAGAGGAGAGAGGTCTTTAATGACATGATCCAATCCTCAAAATTTTGGTAGGATGCTAGTTGGGGGCCTTACTTCTATGTGATTCGAAAGAATTCCGACTATGGGACTTAGTTCTTTTTAGCTATTAATAAGGGGTATTTTGAGGACATGATCCAACCTAAATAGCCTGTGTGAAGGAAAAGGGGTCTTTGATGACTTGATCTTAAATCTCACACAATAGTAGGATGCCTGTTAGGGGACTTACTCTTAGTTTATGAGAATTGTGCACAAAGGCTTAGTCCAAACTCATAGGAAAAACATGAGAAAGGTGGCACAAAGGGCTTTCTCCCAACTCAAGATATGTATAGGAAATGTGTCACAAAGGGCTTGCTCCTATCCTATAGAAAGAAAGAGTTAAGGCATTAAAGGATTACTCTTAGTTTATGAGAATGGTGCACAAAGGCTTACTTCAAACTCATAGAAAAAGACATGAGAAATGTGCCACAAAGGGCTTGCTCCCATCTCAAGCTATGTATAAGAAAGGTGCCACAAAGGGCTTGCTCCTATCCTATGGAAAGAAAGAGTTGAGCCATTAAAGGCTTACTCTAAGTTTATGAGAATGGTGCACAAAAGCTTACTCCAAACTCATAAAGAAAGACATGAGAAGGGTGCCATGAAAGGCTTGCTCCCAACTTAAGGTAGGTATAGGAAAGGTGCCACAAAGGGCTTGCTCCTATCTTCAGGTGATATGGATGAAGAAAAAGGGTCAAAGTGACTTAACTCCTAATCCTTAAAATTTTTAAATAATAATCAAGAGTCTCATGAACTTGATCTTTACTTGATTAGTCTAATTTGATGAAGGGAAATGGAAGGTTTGCTTCCATTTCTTGATTTCACTAATACTTCTTACACATGAAAAGTTTAGTGAAGAAGGTTTCAAAGAGTTGAAATTTATTTTTGAAGGAGAAATTTGGGTATATTTTGGACCCAATGCTTCACTATGCCATGAGCATAGAAGTTCATCATTTTTTTTATCTTAAAGTTACAATGAACCATGCTAGTTGTCTAATTCACTCTAGGAAAGACATCATAGGGTACTAACCTGAGAATTCTACCTTTTTGAGCTTGCATGTGTCACTATAGTTCTTTAGGCAGTAAGAACCAAAGTCAACCAGTGCTTCTTAAATGAATTTTTTTTCTTTTTATTTTGTCATGTTTTTCATTTTATTTTTGTTTCCATAAATCAACAACTTATAAGGCCTTCTCTTAGATTCAATAAATATCAAGAGATTCCTTTAAAACTTTCTAAAATGAATGAGAATCAAGATAGGGAAACTCTTGGATTCTCATAGAGATTTTTTTTGTATTTTAATCTTTTGTCCATAATCAATAAGGGAATTGAAAGGATTAACTTATTAGAGAAATTAAGATTCTCCTGATAAGTTTGAAATTTAATTTCTTTAATTGATATATTATTCTTTAAAAAAATTTATGAAATGACATTTCATAAATGTTTTTTGATCAATTTCTTTTTCTTTTTTTTTGCATTTTTGATCCTTTTAAATTTTCCTACAAGGTTCTTGAAATTACTTCAAAAGTAAATTTCATGACTCTATATGTAGTGATATAATTTTTATTTCAAATCATATTGAATTTCTTTTATTTTTATTTATTCATTTTTTTTGAAAAAATTTTCAATATAACTTTCCACTTAATTGAAAGTGAGGTTATAAGAAATCTTGATCATGATCTTTTTGATAAATTGTTTTGATCTTTTTGAGACTGAATGATATGACTATATAATAAAACATTCCTATAAGGATTCTGCATGTCATATCATATGCTTTCAATTTTCTTTTCTAGAATTATTTTGATTTGGCAATTTTTAGATAGGTTATCCTTAAGGAGGATAATCTTATGCATGAAAGTCTTTTTGATTTTGAAATGAAATATGGGTAATAGGAACCCATTTTCAAGGTAAAGATTTTATCCTAGTCCTAAGATGTGGGTCATATGGTTTTGATCTTTTTCATTTCTTTTTCTATTCTTCATTTTCATACATTTTTTTAATGATGTTAGCTAACCAAGAAGAATGTTTTCTTCTCATGTAAAGCCATCATTTTCTAATTTTTAATTTACTTTTCTTTTAGAGTTTGACCACAGTCATCAAGGGACTAAGTTTATTGAAATGGCATCAAGCTTAAGTTTATTGACCATTACATCTGGAAATCATTTCAATTTATTTCCAGATAAAGTAGTCTTTAAACTCAAAAGATAGCTTGATCAAGTCATCATTAGCCGATTCATTAAAGAGTTAGATCATTGATATCAGAGGTAGATCAATTTCTCTCCTTTTTTATTTGTTTCTTTCCACTTGTCAATTGTGGAATTATATTCCTCTTCAAATTATAGGGATGCATCCCAAAATTGAAGACTATATAAAACTCGGGACACATCTAAATAACATTCATGCAAAATGTTAGAGTGCCTTTTGAATAGAAAATCAGGACCCTGACTACTTAAGAATTTTCAACTTGCAATGGCTCTATGGTTCCATAACTTTTCTTATTTATGGGTATAGGCCACTTGCAATGGAATCAGACTATACTCAATGGAATCTTTGGCATACAAAGAAAATGGACCTCTCAAAAAGAAGATTGATTATCCTTTTAACCTACCAAGTGAGCTCACCTAATCATGGCAAAGGCTATGATGACAGAGTATCAAGCATCTGATTATTTTTATTTAGCTAGGGACAATTTTTGACTTCTAACCCTACCACTTTATTTTGATGTGGAGGAGTTTAAAGTCAAAATGTTCACTTACCTAGAAATTTTAGACTCTATCCTTTTATTCTTGGATATAGTCCTTCCATCACCTTACTTTTCTTTCTTTCTTTTTGGTAACATTCTGATAACATTTCTATTCTTTGTGAAACGCTACATTTGGTAATTTTCCTTGTTACAAAACTTACTAGAAGATTGGATGTATTTGACTCATTTCCATAACATTTTATTCTTTATTAAATGACTCCACTAAATGATTTGCTAGGAAATTAGATGTATTTGACTTTTTTGTCCAAATATAAAATCTGATTGATTGACTTTTTGATATGATTCAAGTCTTTGTTTTGATTGATTGATCATATAGCATGATCCAACACTTAGATTTCTTTTTCATCATTTCATGGAACAAAAAATATAGTAAAGCCATTTAAGATTGGTAAAATGACTTTCTAAAGATGTTACACTTCTAAGTTCAAAATTATTTAGTGGAGTCAGTTAAGATTGGCATAATGACTTTCTTGAAAACTTTACTCTTTTGAAATCAAAATTTTTTTTTGTTAGAATCAAATATTTAGTGAGGTCATTTAGGAGTAGCTGAATAATATTCCTAAAGACTCAACACTTTCAATTTAGGATGAATATGAACATCCTTCCATAATCAATGTTTTCCTTCTTTTTCTTTCATTTGATTTTTTTTTCAATATATATATATTTTTTGTCTATTTGGCCTGGATAGGACCATCCAAGAATATTAAAGATGTTTCATGAATTCCTATGTTTCTTTTTTATGTTTAAATTGTTATCTTCAATCAACCATGTGATTGAGACTAAATTCTTTTTCTAGGTTGAGTTTTCAAGAATAAATTTTCATGAAACTAAAAACTCCTTTCTTTATTTGATTGAATTTACATGGCACCATCTTATGAAAGTTTGATTAGAATTGGGCCTATATAAATTCACTTTCATGTTTATAATTGATGTTGACCGATGCACCCGATTCAACATATATTTTGGAGATTTTCTTCTTTAAAATTTTCCACATCAACCAAGATGTTAATAACTTCTTAGTAGTCAATCTTCATCATAGGAGACAACCCTAGAACGTCTTTATAGTGGAATGCCACATCAGGAAGTTGCTTATAGTGCAAATTACATGATTATGTAATGTCTTGCTTTACTTTCATTTCTTTTTCATTTTTATTTTATTTTATTTCATTTTATTTTCTTTTCTCTTTTTTTTAATAGAGCATTACGAAGCTTTATTTTGCAAGAAACTTCTATAAGATGGGGAAGACATCACATTTTGAAGATGACTTATTTGCCATTTCTTTTCAATGCCATTTGAGGTGATATAACTCTACCATTTTGAATTTGAAGTCAAGAATATTCCTTTTGGTATGATGGGAAGGTAGGTCTAACTCTATCCTCAATAGATCAATAGAACTCATGATTTATTCATTTGGAGGATCATCATTTAAAAGGGGACCCTATGGCAGATGATGTGCTATAAAAAAAATCAAGTTTGACCTATATTTATTTATTTTTTTATAGCACATACAGATTAAAGGTAATCTCAGCTTGCAATAAAATCTTTGACCAATATGTTAGACATTAAGAAAATTTCAAATAGATCATAAGATGTTGCGAAGGATTCACTCTAGATTAACTTTGTATTGAAAGCATATAATGACTTAGTCTTTGAATAGAGAAAACCTTTCTTCATTCATTTGGACTTTCAAAATCCTATGTGATTTATCTATCAACTAACCAGAGATAGAAGCTTCATAGTTTCACTCTGAGAGATAGAAATATCACCCTTAGGTCCCAATCCTAAGGTCATGATTTCTTTAGAAGAATTAAAGTCATCATTTATTTTCTATTCATGATTTAGCCTTAAAGTTAATTAAATCCATTCATGGAATATCATTTCATTAAATGGGAGAAGACTCCCATTAAAGAAGTTGATTTCAATTTAGTAGTTTTAAATTTCATTCATTTCAACCTTATCAGGAGAATCATAATTCTCATTCGCTACCCTCTATTTTCTTCAATTGATTAGGAGCAAAAGTGAATCCAATCATTTTATCTTTGTTTATGTCATGTCATCTTCCTCTTTTGACTCTCTCCTAAACTCTTAAGAAGTTATAGTTTTGAAAGGTCTAAAAGAGACTTACCTCCAAGTCACTCCTTAGAATTGGCTAATCAGCTTGAGTAGTTGATTTTCCAATATTCTAGTGGAGATGAATTAAGATTAAAGTTGATTTGCATTTATGTAAAATTTCTTCTATAAGGATAGAATATTTACATTTAATTCCTTAATCAACCTGCTTATGGTCAATAAGGCATTCTGCTGGGATGATTTTTTTTATCCCACTTTTTATTTTCTTTTGTGTTGATTCTTTTTTAAATGCAATTCAAGCTTCAATCAAGTGGTAAGGGGAAATAGGCACAACTATACCTCCTTCCTTTGATTTAGATTTTCTCAGGATTTGAAGGAACTCCTTCATTTCAATTTACATCCTTAGGTATTTGCCACCTTTGAATGTAATTGAACAAAGGGTAACCACTTAGCACCATGTCCTCATTCTCTTTTACCTTAGAATAAAGCCTAAGTAAGATCACAGACAAATTTTAACTTGAGATTTTATTCTTGAGATTTGTTTTTCAAATTTTGAAATAATTTTTATACTTTTTAAATTTAATATTTTTTTCCACATTAGAATGGTTTCAAACCTGTCTTGATTGGATTTAGGTCTTAATAAAAATGACTTGGTTTTGATTAATTTCTCTCTCCCTTTTTTTTTGGTGTTTAGTTCTAGGACCCAATCGTTTAACTATAGCAAACAAAGAGTTCTAGAAGCTTAGTTTAGGATGTTGGATAGGCTCAACCAAGAATGAAATGAAGAGGTATCCAATGAAAAGAAAGGCAGTCTTGACCGGTGAGTGGCACTAGTACGCTACCGATATATAAAAATAATAACTTATTTCTAAAGATGAAGAGAGGAACCATTCCCCAGCAAAAGTAGCTAGAAAATATCACTGTGAAGAAAATTTATGACACCATATAGAGTTTAGATGATCAAATACGGTATTAATGAATATACATATTATCTTGAAAGATAAACATATTTTCTTATAATGGATTCGATCATTTCAATAAGACTCCAAGGCTAATGTGTCTTTCATGCACTAGACATTTTCCCCTAAGCTACATGGGAAAGTACAACAGGGTTTATTTTAAACTGGGTTCATGGTTCCCTATAAAGGCAAGCCCCTATAATTAATTACATCTTAAGAAGGGTTTCTTCCTAAAAATACTCTCGATTAAAAAAAAAAAGTTGTTATCTCTAAGTATTTCTAAGATGGTATTCAAGAGATTGATTTTTGGAATTTCAATTGGGAATGGTCCAAATTGGAGAGAGTTATTTTGTAAGCCAATTGGGAAAAAGTAGAAAATGCATATTGATATTGGGATGCCCAGTAGGTATTTCAACTATCCTATAATTAGGCTTTAAATTTGGAATTTAATTTAGATTTTGAGTTTGACATTTTCTTAGAAATATAGGACTTAGATTTACTAGCACAAGACTGCAGAAAAGCCTAGGTCTGAAGACTTATTCCTAAAAAGGATGCTTCAGAACCTAGTCTACAGTGCTTCTGGCACATGTCAGATGCTCGACCTAATTCTATCTTTGGGAATTATCGGTTATTCCTCTCACTTGAGGGAACTAACCAATCCCTGACTCTTCTGGACTTATAACCCAGCTGGAGAGGGCTGCCAGCTAACACCACCTAAGCACATTTTAAATTTATGAAGTCAATTCTTATGAATGTAAGATGGCTAGGCTATTTCATTTTTAAGGAATGAATATGTGAACCTAGACTCACTCCCTAGTCCCTAGAATCATGTAGGGTATGAAGATGCATCTAACTAATGCCTATTTTTTTGATTTTATAAATTTTGACTCAAGAATTATTTTAGGTCATGGGTATACATTTATGCCTAATGTCATGCAATAGAAATGGTTATGGGCCAAATAAATATTAAAAGATAGTCATCCCCAAGAAGGTGGTCATCCTCACAGGACAGATGCCCCTTATGTGTAATGCTTGAAGTTGCCCAATTCAAGGAATGGAAATGATATGATTTCATGATTTCAAACCTAATTATTTCTAATTAATTTTATGTAATACCTAAGACTTTAGTTTATGAAGTTTTGAGTTGTATTTATTTTATGTTTCAATTGGTTAAGTTTAACTGGGTAGAAAATTTAGTTTTCTCCTATGAGCCTAATCATCCAAGCATTCATTCACAAAAATGTACAACACATAAAGAAACCTAGAAAAGTAGGTTGATTTTATTGCACACCCAAAATAAATCAAGACAATCAAATTTATTAAATAAGCCAATGCGGCCAGGTACCACTGCACACCTCGGAAGAAAGAAAATTGGGCAGTCGAGCTCCGCCCTTATACAACCCAGCCAAGAAGTACAAGTCTAAATCTATGGGTCTTCTTTCAAAGATAATCTCCTTCTTTAAGGACATCCATCAGGCTCCATAGGGGACCACTGCACCATCTCCTGGTAGGGTCAGCTCTCTAATTCTAGACCCCATAAATCCTAACCTAATTCTAAGCTCAAATTTACATTTTAAAATTCAAAAAGAAATCTTAAGTCCTGTAAAATAGATGTTAGGAAATACAAACAACACATAACAGTTATATTTTACAAACATACAAGCTTATCATTAGTTGATTGCCAAGCCCACTCATCCTATGGACTATGTTAAGAGATATTTTAGCACTTGCAAGTAAACAATAATTTTATAATTTTATTTATCACAGCGGTCTTTTAACACAGTCTCTTGGAAAAGATAGAGTTAATTCTAGAAAGAACGCCCTACCATCCAGTCTAATGAGCAAACAAGCCTAGACATCCAGTCTAAAGCAATACATCACATAGAAATGTGAAGCACAACATATCACAACACATTACATAGAATTAAAAGAAAATCACAGAACGATCTAACCTAAATCTAGAGTCCGTGACCAAAATAATCTAGTGTGTGTAGAAGATAGGCTTGTGTGGTGGGTCTTTACTAAGCCTCTTTTAGTTCAAGTTTCAATTTAGGGTTTGAATTTGTTTAAATTTAACCTTTGGATGGTTTCAATTCAAATAATTTAGTGATTTAATTCCCATTTTATTTTTATTTTATTTGGTTAAAGTGATGTTTAGATTTTTCAAGAATGAAGTGTAGAATGAATTCCATTTTTAAGTGGAACTCATCTTATTCTACATCCTAAATCCAAATGAAGTTTTCATTCTAAAAGTCTAATTAAGATCCTTAAGTATCTTAATTAACTTTTTTAATTTCGTCTAGTTTATATTTGGATTGATTTTGATATTTCTTTTCTTTTCTTTTCTTTTGAAATTTAGATTTGATTTGATTGATTCAGTTTGTTCTTTTGGTATGATTTGATTTAAGGGGCTATTTGGTTCTATGTAAAAGGAATGCAGTGTAAAGTGAATACAGTGAATTATGAATATTTTACAATTGTTTGGTTGTATGTAAAGTAAATACATGAAAACTATATTTTATGTTTGGTTGAGCATATGTAAAGTAAAGTAAAGTAAATACCTGTATTGTGAATACTGTTGTATGTATAGTAATTAGTGAAATTTTTTTCATTAATTGAAATATTAAATTAATAAATTAAATATATATTAAAAATATAAATATATTATAAATAAAAATTTACTAATTGGCTAAAAAAAGATTATAATATATTTAATTTAAAAGTGAAAAATTGAATACTGTGGAGGATCTCTATGTAACTTGAACCGATAAATAAATTATTTAAATGATATCTGAATACTCTTATGTAATTTAAAATATTTTTTTATTTATTTTTATAAGAAGCTATATATATATATATATATATATATATATATATATATATATATATATATATATATATATATATATATATTAAAAACTAAATAAAAGTATTATTTTTGATATGTTGATTAACTTTATAACTTGAACACTAAAATAAATAAATCACATTTATTTTATCATTTAAATAAAAATTATATCATTTGAGTTAATATTAATGAATTAATTGAATCGTATTGATAGATTTTAAAGTGATTTCAAAGTCTTATTATTTTTCTCACAAAATAATAATATAATGACATAAAAGCGAAAGGGGATTAAATTAAATTATTATTTTTAAATACTAATTAATTAATGATATGGCCGATAAAAAAATATACTCTTCTAATACTTGTTCGATATATGACTTTTGAGAAAAATTTCTTCTCTCGTGGAAGAGGTTGAAAACGATAAGATATATCGATAAAAAAACTACGTAAAAATAAAAAGACACTTCAAACTTTTTTAAGTTCATTATAACCAGACTAATATATTAATGCTCAAGGAATTCCCCTATATCAGGTACCCTTAGAAAAAACTTTGGATGGGATCTCCTAGTGAGCCAATCAACCAGTAAGAAGCAGGAGGTTGCCATTGCTCCAGTTTCTCCTTGTCCAATTTCAAACCCAACTTCTATTCTCGAAGTTCGTTCTTCTCTACCTGCAATACAATAATAAATATTTGTTAACATGAATGCCCACCGCCTAGTGCCCATAATAAACTTAACTTGAGAATTAAAAAAATTTCTGATTGTTTAACAAAAAATTACTGGTAAAATTTTTTAAAGTTCATTCTTCTCCTTTGTAATCCTTCATTATCATCATTATAATAAATCTGCAGTGGCTGCAATAGAAAACAGTCTTAAATTGGGTAACCCTTTAAAATCCTCGGTGTTTCTTGTACAACTTATTTTCTTAACTTTACTTGCTCTTAGTGATCTGAATTAAATGATTAGATATTTCCTAATTCCGAACATGCACAGAAATATTCATTCCAGTAAAATACATAAAGATAAGAATTAGTGAAAACAGTTATTCAAATTGAAGATAACCCATATTCTAGAGATGAGGATATCTACTTTTTGGTACACTTGTGATATATGATCATACGATCAGGCGTAGTAGCAATTTATGGGCGTAATTTAAAAATAATGCCTAAAATCTTTGAACATGTTAAAAGCATACAAGAAGAACAAAAAACTGTAATGCAGGGTGTGAAATGCAACTGTGCTGGAGTGAAAGTGCATCAAGAGCAAGTTGTTATATCAACGCATGAAAGTTAATATTAAATTTCATAACTCGAAAGGAGGGGGTTCACCTGCAAAAGTGGATGTAACACAAAGAAAACCTCAAGCAAATATTTGCTTAAGAGAATGGCCATAATCACAAACAAAGATCCGAAGCAGGTAAAAAATGACATAAATAGAAACAAATAATCTACTCATTTATTAACATATAACACCCCAAGGTTATTAGTTTCCTGCTTAGATCTAAAATTTAAAACTATTGATGGTAAAAGAAATAGATATTTCATACCAAGAATCACGCCAGAAACTCCAGTACTTAGTTCTATCGAAACTATAAAAAAAACAGGCAATTTTTCCAGAAAGAACGCACCTTTTCACCAAAGAGAAAGAACGCACCTTTCCACCGTAAGAGTTTAATTAGCATGTTTCCCACAACCAGAATTTTTGATATCTCAAATATTTTAAAATGAATAAGATAAGTATTATCAAACAAATTGTGTCAATCTCAAAATACAGAATCATCTTCCTAACTCCTTCAATTAATCTTCCACTTATTAATAAGATAAGTATTATCAAACAAATTATCAAGATATAGAATCATCTTCCTAAACCATCTTCACAACCGATCCCTTCAGTTAATCTTCCACTTATTATATAACTGCCATTAGAGACGAAAAGGAAACAAACTAAAAGACACCAAGGGCTCAATAGTACTACTCGAATGCTACTAAAAGGCTAAAGCCTAAACACTGCTGTACATAATATCCTGAAGAGATAACTATGTAAGACAGAGAGATGCTAAAACTATAGAATTTGGCCATTAAAGACACATTAGGAGGAGAGATGATAATGTGATACGAATGGGAAGAAATATCTGAACTGCAACCAAAGGAAGGACAGTTTCAAAGACAACTGTACGCGCTCAAGTTTTGTAAAATGAGCCATTATATACCTACAGCCTTAAACCCAGTATGAGAGCAATCATTTGATTGAAAATATAATATGTACAGGCTGATGAATAAATAAAGCTATGTGTGACTGATTCAAGATTGGATGAACTGTCTTTCTTGTAAATTATCTGCATTTCTGATTATGGAACATGCAAAGTATCTATGGTCTGATCACATGATGATTTTTATGAACATCCTCTTATAATTTATTCATGTTGGCAGACAAATACAATGATCTACAAAGACGTTTTTACGTGCGTGCTGGGCGATCTAATCCACTCCAGGTTTGGTTCACTTCATCGCTACTTTAGACTACCATCTCTGTAGTTTTAAAGCAATGAATTCTAATGTAAATATGGCTTTTAAAATTCGCAGAGCTACCTTTCGGCAAAGCACTACTTACTGGAAAGAGAAGCCTGGACACACCACCATTGATCTGGGCATTGCACTAGAGAAGCTCGAGGCATATGAAAATGGGAATCTGAAAGAAACCGACCCATTGGAGAGACTGCAATCCGTGAGGGGACATCTCGCCTCCTTCCCTCTTGATTTCATGTGCCATGAAGATTTGAGACCATTATTCAACAAGAGCGAGTTTTATGCTGCTAAGGTATTTCACTAGTTCTCCGCCATGGCGAGTTGCATGTAAAGAAGTTGTTGCTCTTCCAGGCTAAGATTTCTGAAAATCTGTAGAATCGTTTAAAATGTTTCTCAGAATCTCGGAATCTGCAGAATCTAAAGTTCTTAAGAAAGGCTGGAAAATAACCATTTCGTTTTTTTATTTACAGAATTGTCTCTAATATAAAAAAATATATATATCAGATAAATAAATGTTTAATTTTAAATGTAAATACATACAAATTATATCTATCTATCTTACTAAAATAATATGCTGTAATTATATTTGAAATATCTCATACATTTTAATTAAAAAAAAGAAAAATAAAACTTCTCTATGGCCTCAACAAAATAAAAATTGTGTGTTCCCAATTCAACAGCAGGCTCAATCAATCCTCATCAAAATCCCTAGGCAAGCAATCCCCATCTCATCTGCCAAACGCTTTCTCCTCCATCTTATCTCTTCCCACCAACTAAATACCTCTATCCACCCCAAATAACAATTGAACAGTCTAAACTCCTCAATCCTTCTTCCACTTGAGTGAGGGGAGCAAGGGAAGGAGAAGAATAAAATAACAATTGAAATGCATAAATTAAGAGACCGATAGAGGGAGAAGGAGAATGAGAAACAAATAAATGGAGAAAGGGAGGACAAAGGATGTACCACTCGGTTATGGAAGAGTTACTGACCACCAGGGTTATCACGGCATAGGTTACTGTACAGTAGCTTCGAAAACAATCAATCGAGCAATGAGGGGATCCCACCTCTCAGCTAGGTGTGCGCTCGGTTCGCACAATGAGGGGTATCTGAAAGATTATCGCGGGAGATGAAGAGTTCTACGCGCAGTTGTTAACCGTGACTTCTAATTTCGCTCAATTCGGGGGTATTTCATTTACACAAAGAATAGGCTTAGGAAGGAATTTCAAATACCGTAAATTTTTATACGATAATTAATTTATCACATACCAAACACGGGAAAAGTAGAATTGCATGTATTTAAATTACATTACATCTCTTTTACACGGAACTAAACAACTTATTTCATTTGATTTGATTTGATTTAAATTATTTGATTTAGTTTATTTCAATGATTAGATGTTTTGAATTTGCTTTCCTTCATTTGATTTACATTAATGTTTTGGATTAAATTATGTTGATTTCATTTTAATTTAGTTATGTTAACCTAAAGTACTTAGGTTAAGGTTTGATTTCTTTTGATTTGATTCATGTTAACTTAGAGTATTGCAGTTAAAGTTTAATTCCTTTTGATTCAAGTTGTTTATTATGCATTTATGAACTTACGGTTTAATTACTTTCTAATATGATTTATTAATTTCCTCAAGCTTTAAGTTCCAATTTGATTAAGTTCTAAACTTAGGATATTTAGAGAATTTTCCCTTAGTATTTCTAATGTTTGATTGAGGCTGGTTTAATTTATTTGATGATCCAATGGATTAATATTTTTTCTTAATTATTATTTAATTTATATTGACCTTGAGATTTAGAAAATCAATATTTCCACTTCTACAAATCGATTGGGTTTGAAAAGCTTCTAGCAAGTGGGGTTACATGCCAATTATATGTTTCTGAAGTTTCATATTGATTAGTCCTATAATTAAGGTGTAATTAAGATTTTTATGATATTCTTATTACCTCAATTAAGCTTAATTTAATGAAGTTTATTCAGAGATTGAATTTTTCATTGATTCTCCTCTGAAATATGTTTCCAATGAGGGTTCATTTGTAATTTTTGAATAACTGGTTGATTTTTAATGATTTAATTAAGTTATGGTTAATTATTTGATTTAATTAATTCATTTAATTTGTTAATTAAGCCAATTTATGAATTATCAAGTTCAAATAGGTTTTATTAGTGATTTATTGTTCACTGAAGTTTGTTAAGTTGGTTTAAGGTTATTTGAATCATTTCCATCAACTAATTTGCTTAATTTTAATTTATTTAATTAAATTAAGAGTTTAGGATGGAAAATTCCATTTTCATAAAATACAATGAGATAAATTATGAAAAATTTTATAGGGTATGTTTTAACCTTAATTTCAATTTTGCAAATTTTCAATTCAATTGGATTAATGGTTTTATAAGTAATTGAAGTTTAATTATTTTTAATTATTCCTTAATGAAGGCAAAAATACCCAACATAAATTGGGGATTTTAATTTTTAAGGATTCCTCTCATCAAGAAGAATCCATTGAGATATTATTTGCATTTTTTATTTTTATTTATTTTTCTATGATTCTTGGAAGTTATGGGTATTTTTTGCATTTTTTAAAGGCTAAAATCCTAATTTCATCTTTAAACCAGTTAGCGCTGACGTAACACGACGCACCACATTTTGTGTGCTGACTTGTCCACTCGGGTTCCATGTGGATCTCACGTGAAATTGGCAGCGAGATGAGCTTTGATCCGACCGTTTGATCAAAGATCGGTCAGTCCACATTTGATCCACGTTTCCTTGGTGATCGACAGTGAATCATGAACACCTTCCCTAGCTCTGGTGAAGACTTTGGAATGAATAGGGGAAGGGGTTAGGCTTCCCTTCCCCAATTCCATATGTGCCCGATCCTCCCTTCCTCTTTTTTCTTTCTCTTCTCCTTCCTTTATTTCTTATCTTGGGAGAAGACCACTCCTTTGCTTCCTTGACTGCTTGATTTCCGCCATCACTTGATGATGGCCTTCTCTTAAGAGGTGGCTTAAGAGGTGGAATTGGATGAGGTGGGAAGAAGGGAGTTTGCATTTTCCTTCTTCCCATTTTCTTTTTTTAATCTTTTGATTTTTATTTTCCATTCCTTTATTTTATTATTTTATGGCATCATCACATAGTGTTAAGACTAATCTATGGCTTCCCATTTCTAAACTCAAGTAGACTTGAGTCTAAACTTGAATCCATTTGAATTGGGTTGGGATTTGAATCCAAATAAAATGCATTGATTCAATGGTGTTTGGATTTTTTTTTTCATTTGTTTTGATTTACTTTCAATTTGGTACATTTGGATTATCTTGGTTAATCCAAATTGAAGTTTGAGTTACACCTAAGCTAGTTAGGTTTGAATGCACCTAATGAGGATTAGGACACTAGATGTGGTGTCCTAAGCATTGAATTAGGAGGTTTCTCTTTGGAATTAGAACATCCTAATTTCTAATTTTAGGTTGATATGAACCTCATCCAAAAATGAGGTCAACAACTTTGTACCCCATTTGAACTCAGTTTTAGGTTTTTTGTGTTTTTGTTCTGATTTAATGCTTTTTGTTTGATTTAGTTTTAATTTTTTTATTTGACTTTTTTAAGGATTTAAGTGATTTTGAGTTTAAGTGAGTTAGTTGGGTCAACTACTCTAATTATCTCAATTTTGGTTTAAATGGGTTTAAATATTAATTCTCATATATTTTATTTTAGTTTAGAGTGAATTTAATCTGATTAGGTTCACCTATGCACTAAGGAAGTGTCTTAAGTGTCTAGGTGGATAACTTCTTAGCCTAGGAATGGAATCTTATGTGCTAATGGGATGGGTGTTAATCTCATTCAAAAATGAGGTCAACAATAATCCTTGAATTTTGTTGCACCATATCTTACTAATAAAATTGCTAATGGTTATGGTAAGGCTAATAAGTCTAAATGCATTCTAGCTATAATAAGAAGATTATTTTGGAATTGGAATAATTATAGAGGAGCTGCAGTATAATGGAATTTGGTCCCATTTAAAGCAATCTTGGTGACCTTAGTAACATTCGAGCCAACAATCTCCCAATTAATTTGTGAAATAGTTGTTGTAAAGCCATTAGGGCCAATAGCCTTATCAAAGTTGATTGAGAAGACTAGCTGCTTGACATCATTAGTATTAAAAAACTACAAATATTAATATGTGGATGTTAATGGTTTCTAAATAACTCATGCTAAAACTATTGAGTTTTGTGTTAATTTTTAGGTGTTAATAGATTGCAAAAGTAATTATTGACTCATGAATTTCTTTAGTGTTTGTGATCCATTATTCATGTTGACACTTTATCTTGGCAATGGTTATTTATTCTTTTTTCTAATCAATGCATGAAAGTACTTTGTGTTATTTGTTATCTCCTATAAAATTTAGCTATGTTATAAAATTTAGCATAAAATTGAGAAATTTGAGCAAAGTTTAAGTGTGCAAGTTGGTTTCCATAGGCTCTAAAATACTAAATACTCCTAGTTTATGAAATTTGACTAAATCATCTATTCTATTTTTTTGGGCTTGATAATACCCTTATAATTTGTATAAGAAACTTAGTCATCTGAGAGGTACGATGGCCTAGTGCTATCCATGATAGATAAATTACCTGCACTATTTATTCTTCTAAGAACATTTGATTGATCTGTAAGATGTCCTTTTAGTTCCCTAAGCTTTTAGATCACCTCACTTGCATACAACCTTCATTAAATTCAATTTCTAAGTTTTGCAAAAAATTTATTGTTAATGCTGATTAGGTTTGAAAATTTTCCTTCATTTTGGTGTGTTGTCTCCAAACTATCATCATCTAGGATGTGTTTTCCTTTTCTTTTCGGTTATTGCCTTCAAAATCTTGGTTAGATAATATTTCTTTGTGAAGTTAAAATTAATTCTTCTTGAGTAGTTATGTTTATCTCTTATTGTATGACTTATTGAGTGATTTGGTAAATTTTATTTAGTGTAGTGTCTCCAAATGATGTTTCCTTGGTATGGGTTTGTAATATGGGTGCTTGAAGCTATTGACCACATTTTTGGACGTGGTTGACATTATCTCCAATCTTAGAAATTATGACCCCAAATATTAGATTAAGAGTTTCTTAATTATACATTTGGGACACTAAACTTAGTGACCTAATGTCTAAACAAATCAAAATCAAATAACAAATCAAATTAAATATAATCTAAAACCATAGATCAAATTTGAAATCAAAACTAAAAGCAAATCAAACTCAATGTCTTGAGGTGAAAGCCTAGGTCATCCTAGTGAATCATAGGTCATCTAAGACTTAGCCTAACCCAAAAATAAATTTAGGTCAGGTTCAAAATGGTCAACCAAGTCATTTGACTAAGAGTTGACCTATGCCCCCACCAAGTCAAAATGTAAACCCATCAAATTCAACCAAATTTGGTCATTCTAAAAGCTTAAAATCATTAAATGAATATGTTAAAACATAAATCTATTCAAATCTAATTAAAATGAGGTCTTAATTGTGTTGATTGAATCATTAGATCCAAATAGACCCAAATGGACTTTATTGAACCTAAATTCAATTTAAATTAAAATTAATTCAAATCAAACATTCATTTGAAAATCATAAATGAACATAAATTAATAATTATTTGGGTTTACATTGATCATTTGGCCTAAGTGAACTCAATTTAACCCATTAAGCCTAATTTGGGTCAAAATGAGTCAAAATAAAAATTAACATCAAATTGGATGAAATCAATTGCTCCAAATTATTTTTAAACACTTAATCAAACATGAATGGAACCTTAACATATCTTAATTGAGACTAATTGATCATTTGACTCAATTAAACCCAACTTAACTTAGTTGGATCAAAATGGGTAGATTTGGATTAAAATCAAATCAAATCAAATTTATTGGCCACAATCTTTACAAGTAATCAATTAAACATAATTAAACTAGATTTAAACTTTAAAAGTGATCATTTAGGCTAAGAGGTTCGATTTGACACATTTAAGCCAAAAAGGGTCAATCTTAGCTTGAGCCACATCGAAGCTTAACATGACATGGATCAATTGAACTTTAACTCATCTAAGGGATAATAAAAAATTATTGGAATAATCATCTAATGCCAAATAATCAAATGGACTTAACAAATCTTAATCCAAATCAAACAAAATCCAAATGAATGGCACTTAAACAAATAAGTCTAACCCATAACTCACTTTAAGGCTTAAACCACAACAACCAAAGGATGCTAAGGTAATGCTATAAGGTCATATAATAATGAGGTTTCCATGGAAAATGCAAGGTGGAGCTCATGGAAGGGAAGCATGGTCAACCCAACCTATCCTTTTAGAAACCTTACTGATGCATAATGCGTCACTCTCTAATGAATTCAAACATCATCTTTGACCTTCTCACTACCTTCCCTATCATGATGGGACTCCAATTCCCATTGGTTGGCCTCCTCTCTATTAGCCTAATGAGATGGCTTTCTGCCAAATAGAAAGAGAAAAAGGAAAGCCAAATTGAGGACTTTTGCACACTTCAACACCTTCCTCAAGTCAAATTAAACTTGAAAGAACCTTCCCCTACTCTCTAGCCTCTTGATCATTCACCACATGAAACTCTGGTGAGCAGCAGTGAGTGTTGATCTCCACATTAATCCAGAGGGAGATAAGCCATGATTTCTCTCCTAGAGCTTGATCTAGGCCTTTTGAACATTTTTCAAACCAAAGGAAGTGCTAAGGCCCAACACCAACGAGGTACTATCAAACCTAACCCCTACTTCAATTTGTCTTGGTCATTTATAAAATAAATTTGTTCTCTAATGAAATCAAATTATATATATTGATTGCAAATTGATCTATGATTATTTTTCAATCAAAATTTTGAATTTTATCACATAGATCATCAAATTGTAACACCTAAGCATCGACAATTCTTGTCCTCCAGTGGAGGTTGAGGTTACAATCACCGTCGTTCTTTCCTTATATTTGGAATGAACAGTCATGATTTAAATGCATGATTTGATTTAAACTCCTATAGGAACTATGGATGATTCAAGGCTATCCAAACTTTGATTAGATGACCTTGATTTAAAGATCCATCCCTGTCAATTTAATGCTCCCGCATGACCAATCACACAGCTCCACATGTAAAGTGGAGCCGTATGACTAGGTTAAGGAGGATAACTCAAATTTTGGATTTTAAAATATATTAAAATACCAAAAACTTTAAAAATTTATAAAAAAACTAAATTATCCAACCAAAAAATGCAATCAAATAGATTCCTCCTAGTGAGAGGAATGTATTAAACCCAAAATTTTAAATTTTATTAGGTTAATTTGAGTTCAGTTGAAACTAATTAAATCCTAACTGAGTCCAAAATATTTATCCAATCAATAAGGTTAAGAAAAACCTCCAATAAAAATTTGGGAAATTATTGGTCATTGAATTGAATGATATCAAAATTTGATTCTCTAAACCTTAATTTAATGAAATAAATTAGTAATAATTCAAGAAAGATAAGAAATTTATGGAACTAACTTATAACATCATAATAAAGATTAATGAACTAAAGAAAATTAAAAACCCACTAAAACTCATTAATCTTCAAAATGACCTAATTACTGAATTAAATAAATAAATAAATTTATTTAATTAACTTGAACTTTGAAAATTCATAATAAATCAACTAAAATCTAAATATTCTAAATGAACCCCTTTGGATTCATTATTTAGAGTGAAATCAAAGAAAATTAAAGTTCTTAATCTATTTCTAATAGTTTAGGCCTAATTTGAGTTTTATTAAAAATACTAAAACCCTAATTAATCTTAAAATATATCTTTGATGAAAGTGAAACTTTAGAAAAATGAAATTAGCAAGGAACCCCACTTGGCATACAGATTTCAAAGCAAAATGACTTCTAGATCAAGTTATTAAATTTCTAAATTTTAGGTCAATTTAAATCAAATAATAAATTAGAAGATTAGAGGACCAACTCAAAACATTTTCAATTACATTAGAGGACCTAAGAAAAATTCTTTAGCCCTCTGAACTTAAGAAATTTTAGAAGTCACAAATTTAGGGTTTTAAAAAAATTATTAAAGGCATGAAATTAATTAAACCCTAAGTTCTTAAATTGAAAAATCTATAATAAATCAAATAATTGGTTGAAATATATGATTAATTAATCTCTGAATTCTATATTCAAATAAGAATTCATTAAAATTAGAATCATCCTAAATTCACTTAATATTAAGTGAATAATTGAAATTGTAATTAAACATATATAATTGATCAAATTATCCAATCTAAATTACCTAAAAGCCTAAGATGGTCTAGATTAGGGTTGGAACCTTAAGTACTTCATGTTTTTAGATTCCTTAGACTAAGATCAATAGCTAAATAGAAATGAGCAAAATTTCAGTAGGTAAAATTTTCAATTAAATAGTAAATCCTTAATTATAATATACTCCTTAAATCAACTTCGGAATAAATTGAACAATTAAATCTCAAGACATAAAATTATTAAATCTAAATAACATTTTAAAAAATTAAAATAAACTATTTGAATAATGAAATCAAAATATCATTAAATTAAGTTCAAATTAAAATCAATTTTAAACCTTAATTTAATCAAACAAACTAAATTAATCAACTTAAAGTACTTAAATTTAATAAATACTGAAATTAAATTAATGTAAATTGAACTTTAAATAAACAAATGAAGTTAATCAAATTAAAATCTAATAATCAATCTAAAATATATGAAATTGAATAGTCATAGTAAATTTATCTTAAATCTTAATTAAAATAAAGAAGCATGAAGTTAAATATAAAATCCAAACTATGAAATCATATTCAATTACTATCTATTCCAAATAACATTAGAATAAATCAAGTAACATAAAATTTAACCAAATCAAATTAATTAAATTAAATTAAAAGATCAAATTAAATCAAACAATCATTAAATTGAATACAACATATAAATAAAATAACTATATTCAATAAACTAAATGAACAAACTGTTAATAAAAATTTAAATAAAAGACCGCCTTAAACTTGTTGACCTCACTTTTTAGAGTGAGGATTGACTCATCCTATCTTAGATCTAGGAGTCTTCTAGACACTAGGATTTTCTTAGTCATAGGACACTTCTAATGGATTTGTGAACACTAAACCCAAGCCTAGAGACTTAAAGAGGTTTGCCTTAGGCTTAAGTTATACCTTAAGATTAAGGGAACCTCTTATCCTATGACCTAACCCATGACTTGTGCCTATCCAAACATGTAAAATTGAACCTCAAACTAATCCAATTAAACCCAATTGAATCCTACTCCATGTCCATGCTCCAAGAAAAATGACTTAAACCTAATCCCATAATCCAATCTTTTGGCCTTAACCAAACTTCCTTCAATCAAACCAAACTCAATTGATTATCACAAAAGCACTCCAACCCTTCAAATCATCATTTCAAACTCTTCTAAAATATACAATCAAGCCAATGAATCCAAAAATTCAATTAGCCCAAGTTAGCCCATTTGAACCCAAAATGTCCAAATGAGCCAAAATCAAACTAAACCCAAATCAATTGCAATCAAAGCCATCAATCAATCTTAAATCAATCATCAAACTCAACTCAACCTAATTCAACCTAATCCAACTCAAATTGACCCATAACCAAACTCCAATCCAATCCAAATTGGATTAAACCAACCCATTCAATACATCCTATAATGATTGTTGATCATCCTTGATTGGTCAAATACAATCAATTGGGTCAAACCAAGCTAATTTGATCACTTGACCTAAGTTGACCCAATTAGGCTATATGAACCAAATTGAGCGAAACTTTATTCTAAACTCAATTGATTGAAACCATTGCTTATAATCAATCATAAGTTGAGTATTGAATAAGACTTGACCATCAATTGATCCAAACCAAGTCCAATTGGCCAAGTTGACCCAATTTGCCCTAAAGGGCCAAATTGGGTCAAATCAAATTGATTGAAACCAATGAATCAAATCTATCTCAAATTGATTTTTGAACATGATCAAACCTTTGATTGAATCTAATTTGACCAATTGAGCCCAATTGACCCATTTAGCCCAAATTGACCTAAAGGGTCAAATTTTTCTAAATCATTCCTAAATCCAAATTGAAATGAATACCTAAAATCATTCTCAAATGATCAATTGAACCTAAACCAACACCTAACCCAAGCCAATTTGGTCAATTTGAATAAATTGGTCAACTTAGCCCATTTAACCCATATGAGACAAATTCAAATCTATTCCAAATCAAATCAAAAAAATTTATTCTAAACATCCCAAATAGTCATTTGAGCATGTCTGAACCCATGGTTTGTTTAAATTTGAACAATTGGTCAACCTAACCCAACCTAGGCCAATTTGACCTACATGGGTCAAATTGAGCCAAACCCACTAAAACTTGGGATGACCTGTCCTTGAGTCCGCCCAAATTAAACTCATCCCAAACCAAACTTGAATTGACCTAATACCCATTGGGTAAACCTCTCCAAATGGGACAAAACACACATTTGGGTTGTCTTACCTACCCCTTCGCTCTTGTCAGCCCCCCCTTAGCTTAGTTTGCACCTCTGAACTATTGGTTAACCTAACCCAAAGCTAGTTAGATCAGCCATGGAAAAAATAGTGTGAGCTAACCTTTCCACTCATTAGCTCACTTTGAGGAGACGGTACACTCCTCCTCAGCCATGATAGCCCACCTTCCTTCACTCAACCACTCAAACTAAGCCACCTCAGCACCCTTCAGACATCCTCGGCCGCCTGTGCCGGCCGGACATCTGCCAAATGTAGAGAAAACTTGAGCCATCTAATTTGAGGGAGGAGATTATACTCCTCCCCATGTCATTCCAACATACATTAGAGCATCCAGAGAGCTTGAGTGAGTTGAAACGAGTCTCCTCAGTGCTTTCTTGATACCTCTTGGGCTTTACATCACTGGTGATGTTAAACTGGAATAGAAAAGAGCCTCCACTTTGTCCAACCTCACCTGAACTCCACTAAACTAAAGTTATTTACCCACACCTTCATCATGCTCCAATAATCTGAAATGAATCGATTCTCGATCAATTTGGTCACCAGAGACCACTCCTAGGCTATCTTCAATGAGGATTCCAATGACATTTGGTCCATAGAGCCACCGATGGCGAGGAAACCTTCGAGCTTCTCAATAAGGCTTCATCTCTTCAAGATGAAGCTACCTCAGTCATTGGACCATTGATCTTGAGCTGCAGGGAGGTAAATTCTAGTAAATCATAAAATTCCATTAAGTTGTTTGGCCTTTGTGCATGAAATTTTGATTTTGTGCATTTTCCACTGTATGGTCTCCTTAGATTTCTTCCTTAAAGCTTTTGGAGTTGATCTCAATACCTCAGAAGCTCTAGTGAGCTCAGATCGAGTGGGGGAGGGTGGACGGTGTCTGACCTCCAATGCTCAGGGGATGAAGGATCATCCATTGTCCGTTCCATATGATTGGAATGGATGTCCATGATTTAATTTGCTAAAAATTTGATATAATTTCCTTAAGAACTACAGGATTAATCCTCACCATCTGAATTGAGATTGCTTGGTGGGAATGAAAGTGCATCCACCGCTACTGACCCAGCATGTCGCGTTAGATCATTTAAGTAGCCAATCCCGTGGCACCATGTGGAAAGCGCTGCCATATCAGCTCCTGCATGGTGCCAATGGGATTATGGATTAATTAGGGATTAAAATGTGTTTTAATCACCCTAAACTTTATAAAATTAAAACTAATTATAGAAAAATTAGAAAAATACAAATAAAACCATTTTTGAAAGGCTAAATAGAGGAGATTCTATTAAAAATAATTTCATTAAATTTTGAACAATGAATTGAGTTTAATTAGAGTTTGAATGTTTCCTTAATTAGATTAATTAAGCCCTAATTACTTGGGTAATTAATCTAAAATTTGAAATATTAATTTAAGGGGATGATGTGCCTCCCATAATTTTCTTGGGATTTATTAGCTATGTGACTAGGAGAATTTAAAATTCAAACCTTAATTAACCTCATTAAGTTATTTAATGATTATTTGAAATTCTAATTTGTAAAAATTGATTAATTAAACTCATTAATTATTGATTAACAGTGATATGATGAGGAAGGGTGATTAAGACCTTTTTCCTAATTACTTTTCCAAATTCATTTCATTAAAAGGAGTTAATTAATGTATAGATTAATTAAGAGAGTAATTAAGCAATCATTAACAAAAAATAGTCAAATTAAAATGATAATTAGATCAAATAATTAACATTCCATTCAAGGGTTTCTCTTTATGTATTTAAAAACCTAAAGACCGTTAAGAAAATTATGATTAACCCATGAGTGTGGGAAAATCATAAAAGTACTTAATTAGATTCCTTAATCTAATTAACACTGAGGTATGAACCTATTGCATTAGGTCCTTTAGAGCATTGCAATTTTAATTTCTCATTTTGCATACCATTTAAGGATCATGAATATATGATTAATCAAATTAAGGAAGCATAGGAAAGGGTAGTTGAATAAATTGCTTAATGATTCCAACTTAATTAATTTATAAAACTCCCTTAATTACTTCTCCATTAAACACATTGATTCATCAACATGGGATGGGTAAAAAATAGCAAGTGCTTACCCATCTTTAAGTATAATCAAAATTTAAAATCAAATTTAATTAGAAGCTTTAGTTTTGTTAAATGATTTTATTTAAATGTGATTGTCCTTAGGAATTAATGTAGTTGAATGAATTATATGGTTTTGTTTAATCATTCCTTTTCAATCACCATAAATGTTGTATGTCATGTGGTATCATGCATTCATGATTTCAAAATCAAATGATTAAATGAAATTTATTTATGTGTAAGTTGCATGCGTTGGCACAATCTTATTATATGTGTGGGTTTATCACTAATAAATTTCAAATTTATTTTTTTTAAAATTATAAATCAACAATGAAAAATTAGTGCGATGTTAGCTATGAGTGCTTATATAAAATTTACATGTGTTTATAGCCTAAGCATGTCAAAGTTGTATTTTCTTTCCTACATTCATGTATGAGTTTACATATGTTTGAATTCGAGGCTTTAAGTAGCCCCATGGAGGTTATTTGATTATCTCATTTCCCTGGTTAACAAAGGCACATACTTATTTAATTTCATTCTTAAGTGTAATTATACTAGAATTTGGATAGAACTTTACTTTACATGTGTAAATAATTCAACCAAAATATAATCTTTTCATGATTTTCATTCTCATAGTTATATGTACATCCATATGTATTTAAGAATAACAAGTATATTGTATGGACATCTCAGGAATATGAGTCTTTGAGTAGCCCTATGGAGGTCATTTAATTATCTCACTTCTCTGATTTAAACAACAACACATACCTGCTTAAAACTTTAATACATGTGTGTGTATTTAATTAAAGAATGAAGATCTCTTTTCTATTAAAACACATAAATTTATGATCATTTAAGTGTGCCAAAAATACATTGTATGTATAGGTATGTTAAGTCTTTAATCATATGCATGCTATCGGTGATGAAAATGAATGATGTAACATGTTCTACGTGGTGGAAATTCAATTACACTAATCTTAAGATGCCTTTCATGCTTGAATTGGATCCTTTAAGATTAACCCATACTTAGGATTAATTAAATCTTTAATAAATCATTCACTAAAAGAAACCAAAAATTATAATAACATGTCTTTAGAAAAATAACTTAGGGTAGGGATGAAAGTGGTCATTCATCTTTTCTCTCTTTATAACACTTAGATGCTAAGTAAATATCAAATAAAATAAAGCCAAAATCAAATTAAAATCCTCCAATCCTCTTAATAACTTGAAATGTAACTACCCTTCATGTTTGAATTAAATAATTCCAAACTTAGATAATTATAATTCTAAAGCTAGCTAAGACACATCACACTAAGCCTAAGCACACACATTAGAATATTAAGTCACCACTTATAGCCCTATGTTAAGATGATGTATGTTATGATGTTGTGTTTTGTTTTATGATGTAATGTTTTAGACTAGATGTTAAGATTATTATGCATAGACTGGATGTTAGGCCGTTCTTAGCCTAATGTTATTTTTTGTAAGGGATTGTGCTTAAGGGGCCACTAAAATGAATATAAATGCTTCTTCTTGTAGGTTGCTTATTCTCCTAAGCATGATCCACATTAGGACAGGTGGTCTTGTTTACCTTTGTGCATGGTGCTAAGTCTAAATTATGAGATATAACTGCTTGGGTTTGTATGTATGTTTAGGTAACAATTATTTTGTAGGTGTAGTTAGATTTACTATTCCATAAAATGTAATTTTGAAATAGGAATTTGGATTAGTGCTATGGGGTTTTGGATGAGCAAAGGCTAGAATAGTCTTGAGAGGATCTATGATGCCTTGAAACAAGACAAATCAAAAGAAAGAAGGAAGAAAAGAAATGACGAATGAAGACCCCATTTCATGTACTTAATTCTAAACTATAATACTCTTTTATAATCTAGGTTGTATAAGGGTAGAGCTCGGCTACCCAACTTTTATCTTTTCTGGGGTGTAGGATGGTACCTAGCCGCACTGCCCTTTTATTCTTTTATGGAATCTATACATGTTTGATTATTGTTATGTTTAGATTTTGCAATAGAACTGCATATTCTTCATAATTTCTTAAGCTTTATGTTTGAATGTGTGGACTGGAAGCGTTAGCTCTTAGAAAAATTAGTTTTTCTACCTATTTAATAACTCATAACTAAATTTTCAAAATAACTTTCAATCTCATTTAAAGCCTAGGATATAATCAAGATAATTAAAAGATTTAGCAACCTGCTAACTGAATGGTTGAATATTTCACATCATGCATGACATCTTATATCACACTTGAAGAAATGAGGACCTCCATTCTTGCATTTAGCCGCTTGACCTAAGAGAGAACCCCCTTATGGTGGAGATTCACCCTCTTTCTCTCTTAATTTGGCCAATGATCAAATTTCATCATGAATTTAGGCATAAAATATCCCAAAGTCTATGTCCAAAATGTTGCGTCAAAATAATATAAATGTATAAAATGTTGTCTTTAGCCTAAGTCATGATTTCATACCAAACATGGTCTTCTCTTAAGGAGTGAGTTTAGGACTCTAGTCTCTTTCAAATTAAATAATAAGTTAAACATCCTGCAATTACATAAGACCGACATATATGGATTTAAGGCATAGGAGGTGTTAGCTGATGGCCACTCCAGCAATTGTAAGTCTAGAAGATTCGGGTGAGTTTATCCTCTTGTGGAAGTAAACCAACATATCTCCTTTGTTTATATTTAGGTAGTGCTTTTATCTTGTGCTAAAGCATCCTAGATTTAAGATCCGAGGTTACTTATTTTCTTCTGCTACAAGCATAAATCCTCACCTCTAAGGCATTTCCACAATCTTGTGTTGATGGATTGTAAGCCCAAGCATTCTAATAAAAATTTAAACAAATGAAAATAAATATTTCTCTTAAAAACATATAAAGTTTCAATCATGATAGATTGGAGTGCTTACTAGGTTTTAGTATCATGAGTCCTCTCTACTTATCTTCCTTTGTAGTCCAAAATAAGTTTTTCCAATTGAACATTCCCACTTGATTTGCTAGGACACCTAAATGCTTTGATAGTCTAACTTTAAAATCTTTGGAGATGATTGATTGACTACTTTAATCAAGATAATTCTTAAGAAATACCCATTTCCTAAGATGTAATTAATTATGAAAGCTTACTTCCATAGGGAACTAAAGAACCCAACATAAAATAAACCCAACTTTACTTTTCCATGCAAAGTAGGGAAAAGATCCCTGGTATATAAGAAAACCTAACTATCTTAGAAGTCCTTATTAAGTGAATAGGTTTATTGTAGGGTTATGTTTTCATCCTTCAAGATGGTACATCATACATTAATGTCATACTCGATCACTTTAATAGGTAACCCCTAAAGATCTGCATGGTGTCCACCCGACATCCAAAATAAAACACCACAAAACTATAATTAAATTACAAGTCTATCAAATCAAGACACATTAACTAATTTAAATTTAATTAAACCTTAATGAAAAAATAAAATCATTAAATTTAATCAACATTCAAATTATGTGATCAACATAAGTTCATATAAAATTCAATCAATTTTAAAAAAATTTAACTTGAAGAAATGAATTAACTTTAAAAAATTAAGCATTAATTGAATTATTAAAATCAAATTAAATTGCACTAAAAAATCTAAAATTAATATCGATATTTAAAATGCATAAATCTAAAACAACCTGAACAAACTTAATCTTTAAAATCTTAACTAAATCAAAAGTATACTAATTAAATTAAACCCAATTTAATTAAATCTTTCAAATAAATTCAAAAGAGATAATTAAAACACTTAAGTTCCGTAGAATGGGTTTTCACCTCAATATGGAGATTCTATTTTAATAGGATTAGGATGTTGAATGGAATGGGTTCTACCCAAAGAAGAATTTATTTTAATTTTTCATTCTTTAAAAGCTAAACCCAATTTAAACACAAAAGAATAAACCTAAAATGGAAATAAAATTCAAAATAAACTTAATCATTTAAATTGAAATCATCTAATGGTAAAATTGAACAAACCTTGAACTTGAATCAAACCTAAACCTAAAAATTTCTAATATAGAAATACCACACAAATCCCTCTTTCACACACTAGACTATTAGGTTGCCGACCATAGCTTAGGTTAGGCCGATGATCTATGATGTTTTGTGTTATAAGATGTTGTTTTCCTATTTTGTGGTGTAATATTTTATATTGAATGATTAGGAATTATTTGCTCGCTAGTCTGAATGTTAAGGCATTTTTTTAGGTTAATCCTATTTTTTATAGGGGTTGTTCTTAAAAAGGACTATCATAATAAAATAAATAAATGATGTTTACTTATAAGTGCTGCTTAAGTTCTTAAGCATAGTCCATTATGATAGGTTTCCTTGGAAACCATTAATGCTAAGCTTGTATGTTTAAAATATAAATTTTTGGTGCACTATATTTTTTTTTTGCCTATTTTGTAGGGTTTAAGATTTTATTATTAAAATTTTTAAATATATTTTGAGTCTAAATTAAGTTAGGATCTATGGGGTCTAAGAATAATAGGAGTTGACTTCACATATTGGTGGTCCTTTGTGGTGCCCAAGGAGGTCCTTGAAGAAGGTGATGACTCTAGATGAAGACCCTCATAGATCAAGACCTTAGTTTTAGGTTGGGTTGTATAAGAGTAGAGCTCGAATGCTCTTTTTTGTTTCTTCTAAGGTGTACAATGGTACTTGTTTACACAAGCCTATTTTAATTAAGTTAAATTAGCTTGATTGTTTTATGTTCACAATATAATTACATGAATTTTATAAGTTTCTTTCTATGATTATTGTATTCTGTGATAAAGCTTGGATATGTTAGGCTCTTAATAAAATTAACTTTTTTACCCCATTTAATTTAAATAAATTAAATCTAAATAAATAATATATAACCTCATTATAATTAAAACTTTAGGTTCAATCAACTAAAAGTAACTAGAAATAATTAGACTTTGTCAACCATGTAACAAAATTCTTCATAATTCTTGAATTGGGCATTTCACCTTTTACACATAAGGGGCATCTGACCTATGAGGATGATCACCCTTTTTGGGGAAGTGTGCCTTCTTGTACTAATTGTCCCATAACCTTTTGATAAGTGTTAAAAATAAAAAAAATTATGTGATTATATAGCCTTTAACATGTGTTTTTATATTAAAATGTGTTTATTTTATGTATATTTTATGTTGTAACAAGAAAATTATTAAAAAAAGAAAAGAAATTTAGGCTCAGCGTTAGCACTGTATTTAGCCTAAATTACAACATTTTATAATAAGGGCAATGCCTATGTGTTATATCATCAATGTTGTGATGCCATATTAGACTCAGTTTGAGGTAGTTTTATAGTAAGCTTAGCGCCTAGGCATTACATAAGCAGCACTGTGGCACTGTACCAGAGAAAAAATATGAGGGAAAAGAACAAGCATAGCACTGCAACACCACTTCCAGCACTGTAGTGCAACTTCAATGCTACATTAATAGCTCCGTAGCACTATGGTCTGGAAAAATAGATTCATGATAGTTCAACAACATTTTTTAGCAATTTTTGATGCAATTATGGCAGGAGCATCTAGTTAACTAACCAAGGTTGTATGTAGGTTATATATAGAAGACATTTCTAAGGGAAAGAGATCTTTTTTAGGAACTTTTCTTTCTTTCTTATTTTTCTTATCAGGAGGGTGAATATGCGAGAGTGTAGTGACAACACTTGGAGAGTGACACTTCAAGTGCTATATGGTGTGTGTGTGTGTGTGAAGTGTGTAAGCAGATCGCAAGCAGAAGATTAAAGAGAAGGATATACAATAAAGGGAGAAAATTTACCAATGCACTCTTTCTTCTTATGTTTTCTAGTATTTTCTAAACATATTTATATATTTTGTTTGTGTTTTACTTTAAAAAATTTTGAACTAAGTATGTTAGCTTTAAATTTTTGTCAACTTTTAGGATGTTTGTTTATCTTTTAAATATTTTGCAAAATAGTATATAGTAATTTTAATTAAGCACTTGAATTTTGTTAGATAAAAAGTAGGTTTAAATAGGTTAGTAATTAACTTAATATAAATTTAATTAATACTCTACTCATTCTGTATTACTTAATTCAATATGTGCACCTAAGTATAAGGGTAAAGTCATAAATCAAAATTTTGGCACCATTGCTAAGAAATTGGAAGTAAAATAGTAATTTTGTATTAAGTTAATATTAGTCTTGCTAAACTAGTTTTAATCCAGCATGTCTATTAAGTGTATGTGTGTTATGTATTAGTGTGAAATATCTTTGTACTTATTTAGTGTATTGTTGTTATAGTTTTAAAACCAAAGTTGTGATTTCTAAACTTTGCATGCTTGGAGACAAAACTATAGAATTATTGCCACTAAACTTATTAATCAAACAACTTTGTAAGAAAATTATAAAAAAAAAAGAAAAGAGCCTAGTGATTTAAGTGCATAAATGTTTTTATTATTTAGCTAATAGATTCAATGATCCATTCTCAAACACATATAATGTAAGTTAGAGAAATCATCCTAATTTCTCATGGAATAATAATAATTCAAACTTTAATCAAATTGAGAATATGGGAAATTGTAGTAATATGTATTTTTCTAATGATTAAAATTATACATATATAGTTCCATTAGAGTATCCTCCTCAAAATGAACTTGAAGGCTTATTACTGTAAATGAGAATTGAATTACAAAGTCAAACTGCTTCTATTAAACATTTAGAAATCACTAGAATAATTAGCAAATAATCTTACAAATAGACCTCAAGACAGTTTATCTTGTAATATAGAAATAAATCTTAAGTAAATGGATAAAGATCAAGATAATGTGATAAAATTTAGAAGTGAAAAAGATCTAGAAAGGTAAAGATTGATGAGGATAAACTTGAAGTTGAAATTCAGAGTTTAGAAGATGTTATAGAGGAAAAGATAAAAGAAAATGAAATTAATGAGAGAAAGGAAGCTGAGAGAGGCCTTTAGAATATTGACAGAGAGACGACCTCCACCTTTCCTTTAAAGTCTCCAAAAATATTCAGACAATAAATTACTCAAGCTTAAAGAAGAAAGTATAATTAAGGATTTGGAGACATCACTGGTTGAAAAATTATTAAAATAAGTCATAATTAAAAATGAGCAAGAGAATGAAGATGATTCATTTCTTAGATCTGCCCACATGGAGTTTGAAAAAATGAGCTTTTAAATTGTTAGTACTCTTAGGTTGCATATCTTAAAGGCACTAGTTATGGAGTTAAAATCATTACCTAATAATTTAAAATATATCTATTTATGTGAATCATCATTTGCATTAACCCTAATTTTTATGATTTTGGATGATGTTAGAGAAAAAGAGCAGATGAAAATCTTGAGGATCATTAGAAAAGAAGTGGATTGGACACTTATTGACATAAAATACCTAGCATATTAGTTCATTTAAATCTTAAAAATTAGAAAAGCTATGCCAAGTTAAGGATGTTAATCTAAGTGCTTGTTGGGAGGCAACCTAATGTATATATATGTTAAGAATCTAGTAGCAGTATGTTTAAAATTTATTGGAAAGGATTAGAGGTAAAGATCCATAAGAAGGAGTTTGCATTGTTGGGAAGCCAAAGAATTAGATTAGAAGCAAAACTTTTTTCTTTCTTTTGAGTTTCCATAATGGTCTTATACGATCAACCCTGTAAACATTATCTTCTCCTAAAATGAATATATATATATATATATATATATATATATATATATATATATATATATATATATATATATATATATATATATATATATATATATAAAAAATAATTATTTTATAGGCCTAGTGCCCAAGGTCAGATAAAAATAATTAACAGAAAACAACAAAAGAGTCGACGTGATGCTATGTCATAGTGCCTTAGGGCTCCATCAATGCATAACATGCCATTTTATACACTGTTGTTTACATAATCAATACTATTTAATACCATAAATATGATTTTTTATAAGAATATTAACCACCTTGACCTGTTGACCAGTACCTAAGCTCTACATACTGAGCACTGTGGTGCTATACCATGAAATCTATAATAGAGAGGTTGGTACCTAAGCATTGCCAAAGTAGCATCATGGCACTGTGTCTGTTCAATATATAGGACCCCAAGGCAACCAAAATTTTCATTCAAAAGCCCTGTTCTATAAATTTTATTGCACCCTTCCTCCTTAACATTTCCCTTAATTTAGAAAGCCAAAATGGTGTCAAGTATGTCAACAAGAATAAGAAAAGTGCGAGCATGAGAGATTCTAGGCGCTTTATTAGTGCTGAGGAAGAAAAGTATAAGCACACTCTTACTCATAAACATCTCATTTTAGAAAAGATTATCAATGAGCAAGGTTGTAAACACTTTGCCTATGATAATAATGCTTACATCGCCTCTATAGTGTGAGAGTTCTTTTCCAACGTGAAGGAACATTAAGGAAATAAGGTCTTTGTGAGGGAAAAATGGATAAGTTTGGCAATATTACCATTAATAAATATTACAAATTACAAAACTATATATGTGATGAATATCTTTCCTATTATAAGAATCATCCATACTTTGAGGAAATTCTTACATTCCTCACCAGAAGATATGCTAATGTACAATGAAAATGATGGGAAGAAAATATTATTAATTTTCATATCGCCAACATGACTACTAAAGCTAAATCTTGGCACTATTTTATTTCCACCAGTTGATGTCATAATATTAATAAGGCAACTAAGGATAGAGTCATTTTGAATTATGATATTCAAAAGGGCTTCTCTATAAATATAAGAATGATAATTTTTAATTTAATTTGTAATATGATTAAGGGTAGTATTATAGTAGGTTATGGTCATCCCTCCCTTATTTATAGTTTATGCTTTAACGCTGGTGTGACAGGGGAGCCGGATGAAGAGGTTCTTATCCAAAGGGCTCCCCACACAAAAAGGATAATTGAAGGATTGGGATGAAAAATAAAAGTAGGAGAAAGCTCACATTGTCCTCAATCTTGATCCCAATCCTTCAAAACCTTAAATGAGAAACTCCAAGAAATTGAAAGAAAAGTCTCTGATTTATGAAAAAGTGTTTATGAAAGCAACTAGAAGCAACAAGAATTAGAATACAAATAGATCATCATATGGGCCAGCAGCAACAGTTGTTTCATATATGGCTAAGTTCAACTTAGCGCTCATTCACATGTTTAAAAACTACAACTTTAATGTTGGTACAACCCGAGTTTCTTTTAATGTAGCATCATAAAGTCAACCATATGTCAGCAGCCAGCAATAGATAGAAGAAGAGAAGAAGAAGACGGGGAGGAGGAGTATTAGGATGATATTTATTTTTATTATGTATTTTTGTGTATTTTTGTATTTTTATGTGTAGTAGCTTTTAAATTAGTCTATTTGTACCTATTTTATTAAATTTAATGTAAAATATTTATCTTTTCACATGTGCAGTATTTAAATGTGATGTTTGTATAAATGTTAGTTGGCAATTCTAAACATTAATTATTATACCTCTTTAAATTGATATAATTGTGATTTAAAATTTGAACCTAGTTTGAAAAATATTAGAAATTATTGAAAGCTAAAATAAATTAAACAAAATTTCAACTTGAAATTAGCAAATTACATTAAGGTTTTTTTTAATCTTTGATTAATTTCAAACTAATAATAACCAAAAAAAATTTAGAAAGATTAGTACTTTTTGTTATGTTAAAAAGTTTTTTTAAGCACCCACATCACACATAGGAGATTTTAATAAAATTAATCAATTGATGTTAAAATAAATAGAAATATATATAATAAGAAATAACATAATTTAAACTATTATTAATTGGAACTTATGAAAATTTGTTAAGTAAATAAGGTCATATTAAATTAAGTAAAGATTGCAACATATTTATAATGAGTTACTAAGCCAATACAATGTACTTCTAAATAAAATAAATATGATAAAAAAGACAAGAAAAAATAATTAGAAGGTGTCACTTAAGGTTGAGTATCATGATTAAAATTTAAAAATTATTACAACCTAAAGCAATTCAATGAAATTATGGAAAAATAATTATCATAATTTTAATTGAGAACATAAAAATTATGCTTATATTTATTATATGAACAACTATTTATTAGAATTCAGTTCATTCATCTTCATAAGAATCAAATATGATAAATTCCACAAAAAAATGTCAACTTTAAAGCAATTATTAGTTAATAATAAGCATATGGGCTATTATAGTTTAGAAAGATGAAATGAATAAACATTAAAATATAAATTCTATTTTTAGTTAGCAATTTTTATTTTAATTTTTAAGATTCTAGAATTTCTATATTATTAACTAACTCAAAGAGGCATATCGGCAAAGATATCAAATTACTTGAGGACAATAAATAATTTCAGGTTATGGGTATTTCATAAGTGTTAAAATTATGAAAATTTCCTTTGGTTATTATGCCTTTATCATGTACTTTTATGTTAAATTATATTAATTTAAAAAATATTTTATGTTGTAATAGAAAAATTACCAAAATAAATAAATAAATGAAAAAAGATGAAATTTAGCGATTAAGCACTGCAACAGCAGTGTCGACATTGTAATTGGCTAAATTAGAGCATTTTGCATCAAGGGCAACGCGTAGGCACTATATCAGCATCACCATATCAGACTCATTTTAGGACAATTTTATAGCAAGTTCAGTGCAATGATGCTATATAAGTAGCACAACGACATTGTACTTGAGAAAAAATATGAGTAGAGGTATCAAGCATATCACCACAACATTGAATCAGTAGTGCTACAATGCCACTTCCAATGCTGCAGTGCTACCACCCAAAAAAATAGATTTGTGATGGTTCAACATTGGTTACAAGTAGTTTTGAAAGCAATTATGGAAGGAGCATCTAGACAACTGATCAGGGTTGTTTCTAGGCTATATATAGGGGACATGTCCAAGGCAAAGAGATTTTCTTTTAGAACTTTTCTTTCTTTCTTATTTCTCTTATCAAAAGGGTGAGTATGTGAGAGTAAAGTGACAATACTTGGAGAGTGACACTCAAGTGCTATGTGCTATGTGTGCGTGTGTGTATGAAGTGTGTGAAGGAGATCACATGCAGGAGATCAAGAGAAGGATACATAATAATGGGAGAGAATTTATCGAGCTCTTTTTTATTCTTTCCTTTTTCTTGTATTTTTTAGTATTTTCTACACATATTTATGTATTATGTTTGTATTTTACTTTCTAAAATGTTGAACTAAATATGTTAGCACTGACTTTATGTGAACTTTTGAGATGTTTGTATTGTATTAAACATTATTATGGATTAAAATAAGAAAATTATATTTATTTTTCATGACAATGTGTTTTTCTTCTTTCCATACTTTATTTACATGTAATCTGATCAAATATAATATTAAAAATAAGTGTGATCTAGAGATATCAGTGGAATCTTTGAAGAACAAGTAGGAAAAAGACAAACAAATGTACTAAATAATCATTAATGTGCTAGATAGGTCGTGTTAGCTAAATATCCATTAAATATATGATTATTTTTAGGATTTGCATTCACTTAAAGAGAAATATAGGTAAAGCAACCAATCAAAATTTACTTGGCGCTAGGAAAAAAATTGGGTAAAGAGACTGGTTTGGTTATGCTTGTCTAAAGATAGAGAGTATAGGACTTTTTCTCCTAGTTAGCACTACAAACTATAAATTAATGCACTAAATAATTTAATATAATACATAGTCTAAAATATTCCATAAATTCAGAGTACTTATTTTAAAATTAAGAAAACACATAAATATTTTCTATAAGAAATATAAAATATAAAAGAATTTTCTTTTAATATTTTATAAAAATAATATATAGTAATTTTAGTTAAGCACTTGGATTTTGTTAGATAAAAACTAAGTTTAAAGAAATTAGTAATTAAATTAATATAAATTAATATCTATTTTTTCTCTAATTCTCATGAGAATGATACTCTACTCATTCTATGTTACTTGATTCAACACGTGCACTTACGGATAAAAACTACCGATCACCTTTTTCTAACTACACCTCATATTAGGCATGAATTCACATACCCAAGGCCTTAAATGGAATCGTGAGTCAAAAATACATAGGAAAAAAAAATTATTACATTAGTCAGGTGCATAGCCTACCATTCATTATCTTAGGGTTAGGGAGTGAGTTTGGGCTTTTAATTTCCTTTTCTAAATACAATAGCTTACCCATCTTACAGCATAAGACCAGACTCTTGGTTTTAATATCTCTTAGGTGGGGTTAGCTAGCAACCCTTCCATGTGAGAAGTAAGTCTAGTAGAGTCAAGAATAGGCCTTTATTTTCAAGTGAGATGAAGACTCATAATTCCCAAAAAATAAACTAAGTTGAGGTTCTAACTTATGTTAGAAGCACTTTTAGAATTAGTATTTGAAGCATTCTATTGGAATAAGTATTCAAATTGTGCTATCATAATCTAAGTCCTATATTTCTAAAGAAATGTTAACTAAAACTCTTAATAATTTCAATTTCAAAAAAATGATGAGCCCAATAATAGGATAGTCAAAATGCTTACTGGGCATCCTAGTATCTAAAAGTATTTGCTACTTATACTTAATTGGCTTCCTAAAAGAACTCTTCTCCTAGAAGCATTTCCTTTTGAATTTTTGAATTAACAATCCTTTTGAGACAAACTTTGAAATTCATATAGAGGTAAAAATCAATTCCATTAATCAAGAGTTTTCTTAAGAAAGTATTTCTTTTTAAGATGTAATTACCTATGAGATCTCACCCTTATAAGAAACTTAGAACCATGTAATAAAATAAACCCTATTCTATTTCACCATATAATTCAGAGGAAGAATCTTTGGAACATCATATACCATTGTATATTAAGAGTATTTTACTAAGCAATCAAGTCCATTGTAAGGTGATATTTTCATCTCTTAAGATGATATACTATCTTTCACTAATGTATTCAATTACCTAAATAAGAAATTTCTGAAATCAATGTGGTGTCATAATTTTTCTCGATGAGCTTTATACTAGGTTAGTTAGTATATAACACCTAAGAATTCCAATCATCACAAAGGAGTTATTGAATGTTAGCAATAATAATTTGTTGGGTATTGGCCATTTTAGCTTATTGTAGATTAGTAGTAGTACATCAACATTTCTAGTATTTTCAAAAGTAATAATATCTAGAGTATTAGGTGGTTGTTGAGCATGGAAATCAATGATGTTATAATTGAACCTTCTACAAAGTGTTCATTATTTGAGCAGATTTTCAAGAGATGCCTTTTACCAATACCCATTTCTCTGAGTTCCAATCCATACCTCATCTTGGAATATGAGAGTAACAACAAATCTAATTAACTATAGCAATTGAGGGTATACAGATTGTGGAAATAGGCATGCCCTTCATGAGAGGCCTGCCATTAACAATAACTAAAGAGAATAGTAGTTCTTTGTTAAACTAGTGAACTTTGAGCCCAAGGAATTGCACTCAAATAGAAATAATAGAAGATTTAACATCAGAAGAAATGTTAATGGTTCATTTCAAAATCTTGAGGGAAATGACCTTAATGTAGAAGACAAGTTTAGCAATAATGCAAGCATATTCATTCCTATTTTCAAGGCATATAAGAAAATGTCTATGGTTAATGATACCCACAGACCATTTGCAACTAGGTTTCACTCACCAAAGATACTTCTAACCTTAGAAAGAAAGATCCTCTTACCAATGTACTAGCCAATGAGGGAGAACTTAAATATTTCAAAAAGGTTTTTTTATTTCATCCTCGTTCATGAACACAGTAGGCTTCCCATATTTGCATGTAGATTTTTGATAAAAGGGAGGTTTGTGTTAGCATCAGAAGTTTTATATCCTCCAAAAAGGCTGGTGAGAAGGTTGTGAAAACATTTGAAAGAAGTAGAATCTAAGAAGAACCTTCTCCATTTAGAGTAGCTGCATAAGAGCATTTATCCATGGTTTTAGGAGAAGACAAGAAGCAGTCAACAATGAGAGCACCAATGGAACAATAAATCTATGTTTTTGATGATGGAAGGACATAACATTGTTCTTTAGTTATTAAACTCAACCAACTTCTACTCTATTAGACATGGGAAAGCAAATCCTTCATACTAGCTCATTAGGATGTGGGTACTCCACATGATCTAGTTGAGATTTGCCAGCTTATGTTATATATAGGATACCACCCTTAATGTAAAGGATGGGTATATCACTTTTGTTATGTACAAGGTACCACACTTGATGAATGTCTTTGTACATGCTTTTGGTAAGGAAAGAAATAATCCTTTGAAATATATGTTTCATTTTCATGTGATATTTTAGATATTGTATCATGAGATTTTGATGAGACAATTTTTCATGTACACTACTCCCTGAAAGTTTTTTTAAATTTTGTTACATTTTCCAATTTCTTAAAAGAAAAATATGAATTGTAATCGTATGAAATTAGGTGCTTACTTTCTAGAAACTTGTCAATGTTTATCAATCAAATATTTCAAAAGCTTACTAAAAATATAAGGTCCTAGTCCTAACATCAAACTAAGTCTTATTAATAAATTATTCTTTAAGTTTGTAATAACATCATCAATGATTAACAACTTAAATGGTCAGCTTAAATATCAAGTATTCATTCAACCAATAAAACTTTTATGTTTGCATTTAGAGGTGAATATATCAAAAAACTAGTTGTTATTTTAATAGTGAGTCTAGTTTATCAAAATTCACTGAATACATAAGGAGGTCGTATAATCTTTGGATAGTGTTCAATTTCCATAAAACCCTAATTATTTTTGAATGCCAGTCAAAATTATCAGAACTCACTCTCTACCAAGGTTGATATAAAACCCTAAAAGTTAATAAAGTCCATCTCTTATATAATAATATTTCTAGTTTCCTCCTTACCTTCAAAAGTGACAAAAACTAGGTGTATGCTACATAATTATGAGTGGGCATGCTCCAAGCCAAATTTATGAAAAACATTGGGAAACATATGGAGAATTACATTTCTTCCAATCCAACTTTTGATGTAGATTACAATTTTTCAACATTTTTTATCTAGCCTTCTTCCTTTCAAAAGTTAAAATATGATCTAACTAAAGTTACACTACATCCTCATTCCAATCCTTAGTAAATGAAGTTGTCATGAAACTTTAAATTATGACTTCATCTCTCCTCGAATATTATCCAGTCATCAAAACTCATGAAGTTATTATGACACCTTAAAAAGTTTGTAACTTCATTCTTTCTCTAATAGAGTCTAGATCATCAATGCTAAAGAAGTTACAAGGATACCTCAAATGGTGTGTAAGTTCATTATTTTTTTGGTAGACTCTAGGTTATCGAAGCTCAATAAGTTACTATGATATCTTAAATGTGTAATCATGGCACACTAAAGAGGGGAAGGGGGCGTGCTTTTAAAAATTTTTAAGATAAGAAAACTCAAATCAAGTCTTTAAAGCTCAGTGAGGAAATACTTAATAAAACAAAATCAACAATCCAATACAAACCTAAGAGCATGAAATAATAAAAGAAATGAGGGGCACATTGATTTATAGTGGTTTACCAATGGATCTACATCCACTCTCCGAGTCTCCTCCAAAAATTGATTATCTCTTCTTTGGCACAACAAGCTAAGGTGGGCATGCCTCTATCCTTAGTGATAAACACACCACTTCCCTTCTCTATCAAAGTATAAGGACGTCACTCCACTTGTAATGTATAAAGAAACTTCCCTTAACAAAAATGTAAGTATTGTCACACCTAAGAGGGGTGGTGAATTGGTGTGATTTTTAAAATTCTTAAAATAAAGAAACTTAAAATTAAACATAATAGAAAACTGCATCAATCTAATCAAAGTCAAAGAGTTGTAAACATAAAGAAAATAAAAGAAAATAAAAGAGGGACATAATATTTATAGTGGTTTGGTCCAACTAACTTACTCTACTCTATAGATCTCCTCAAAAATCCACCATCTCTCCTTTGGCACAACTTACTACGACCTTATTTTGGATGAGGCTTGATCACCACTAAATTATTAATTAGGACACCTAATCTTAGATTAAGAGTCTCATGATTAGGCACTTAGAATGATATGCTAGGTAACCATGTGAACCCTCCAAGGTTTGACCTAACCTAATAAAATTAGGTAGACTCAACCCAAACTCAAATCTAAACAAAAGAATTGAATCAAACACATTCCATTTGTAATTTGAATCCATTTGGGTTTAATGTAAGATGATTGAAGTGTTTAACCAATTATTCTACTTAAGCTCAAAGTCACTTAAACTTAAAGAAATTTAAATTAAATTAAATTTGAAATCAAATCAAATAAAATGCATTAGAATCAATACAAGAATAAAGATGAATCTAAAACTAAATCCAAATGAAAGTCAAAGATGATAAACCCTTTGACATAGAGTTGACTTATGTAGGGCACACCAGATCAAAGGTCAACACACTAAAATATGACCAAATGAAGTCATTTAAAAGAATCAGAATCATAAAATATAACACATTTAAATATGAATCAAATGAATATAAATCCAATAGGTCTTATTTCAATTAATTAGATCATTTGATTCAAATAAAACTAAATTACTCTCATTAAAACTTGAATCCAAATTGAATTGAAATTAATTTAAATTAAATGTCCAAAATCATATGAAAATCATCATTAAACATAGTTCAACCAATAATTGGGTCTAATTTGACCAATACTTTCATTTGACCCAAATGAATCCAACTTAACCCATTAAACCCAATTTAGGTAAAATGGGTCAAAATTGAAATCAATTCTAAACCAAATGAAATTAATCATTCCAAATCATCCCACACATGTGATTAAATATGATTAGAGTTACACACTTTAATTGAGTCAAATTGGTCATTTGACCCAATTGAACTTAATCTAACCCATTTAACTTAAAATGGCTCAAATTAAAATGAAACCAAATTAAACCCTCACATGGCATGAATGAATTGACCTTTAAATTATCCATTGGATAATCAATATTAATTAGAAATTAAAAATCTAAAACCAATTAATCAAAATAAATACAATTAAATTACTTAAAATACAATTTAAATCCAAATGGCATCAAACTAAGTTCAATTCCCAAATCGAACTCAAATGGACTTGGGTTTGACCCATGACTCATCTTAGTTTGACCTGGCCAACCAACCACCAAACCAAATGAATGTTGTGGTGATGCCAAAATATAAGGAATTCCATGTGAGATGAAATCACAAGGGATGAGGTGTAGCCATTGTAAGAGATAAAGAGAAACCTATGTGAAGAAGTCAAATTTCATTCCCTATCCCCTATACCTCATCCACCTCCTTATCTCAACTAATTTAGGCCAATCCCAATCAGTTGACCACCCCTTGGAGCTAGCCTCCAAGGATTTCTATCACCATATCAAAAAAAGGGTTTTCCCCATGGACTAATGACAAAGGCAAGATAAGCTAAAGGAGACTTCTTCATTAGATATTATTCATCCAAATATTCTCACAAGGCAAGGAGAGACCTAACCAACCCCTTAGCTGACCTTCTCACCGCTAGGAAATCTTAGCATCCTCTTCAAGACTCTCGGCCATAATGGAAAGAGATGAAGGGAGCTTCCTCTAGGGAATCTTAGGATTCTCACACACTCTTGAGGTGTAGCGAAGGAGAATCAAGATGTTCCATGAGTCTCTCACCGTCGGCAGGCTTGATATCGGCCAAAGCTAGTAGCCAAGCTCTTAGCCAATGGTCAAAATGAGGGAAGAGTGATTCTCCCCATAATTGAATATTTGTACACATCCCTTGGGCAAAGGCAAACTCAATTGAGCCTTTCCCCAATAATGTCATCATCACCGAGCCAAAATTCAACCAAGGACGATGGCAAGTGGCAAGCTTTGGTCTCTATTGTGATCAATGAGGAGTCAAGACATGAAACTTCTCCCAATAAGCTTTCACATTCCCACAAAGGTCCTCAAACCACGATGGTCATCAAGTATTAACACCAGTGAGGTATGGGTTCAAACCAACCACCCTTACATTAGTTTGGTCCTTTATGAAATGAATTCAACCTTCATTGAGATCAAATCATAAATTACTTGCAAATCAATCTTTGATCAATTTCTAATAGAAATTTAGCTCTTTCGTTGCTCAAATCACTAGCGATCAAGTCCAAGAGCCAAAACCTCTTAATTCTTGATAAGAAGGAGGAGACAGAATCTCCATCGTCCGTTCCTACTGTTAGGAATGAATGGCTTAGATGTAGTCGAACGTTTGATTAAATCTCATATAGGATCCACAAATGAAATTGTGACCATCTGATCAAAGATTAGACAGTCATAAATCATCCCCCATGACCACCGCTTTTGACGTGGGATCCGCATGGCCCAATGGTGCCGCGCCACATCAGCGCCACATCAGCACCATGTGGCATTACCCAATTAAAATGGGAAATTCTTAATTTTCTTAATTAAATAGACATTAAAAATACCAAAAAAAGTCAAAAAAAATTTTAAAAATAGAATACTCAACAAAAAAAATGCAAATAAGGGTTCTATGGATTCATCTCAATAAGAGGATTCCATTAAACCCAAAATGCTCAATTAATTTTGGGTAATTTTGTATTAATTTAGGTTTAAATGAAACTGATCAAACTCAAATCTAATCTAATTCCTTCAAACTTTAGGGAATTAAAATTAAGGTCAAAACACACTTTAGATAAATTTTTCATGTGAATTATTAGCATGTAAATTTTAAAATACAAAAATTTCAAGCCATAGGCTTTGATTTAATGAAATAGGAAAAATCATAAAATCAACTTAAATCATCATAATCAACCTTAATGGGTTTAAACACATCATTAAAATTCACCAAAACCTTATAATCGACAAAATGACTTAATTAAGTGATTTATTGAATTAAATAATTTAATTAAATGGTCTAAACTTTTAAAAACCATAACAAATCAACCAAAATCTCAAAAACTCTAAATGAACCTATATGGATGCATCTTCCGAGAGAAATTTAAGATAATTAAAACCCTTAATTGATTCCCCCTAATTTAGGCTTAAAAAGTTTACTAAAATAATTAAAATCTTAATTAGCCCTAAATTACACATCTTATTAGATGAAACTTTAGGGAACCTAAATTGACAAGGAACCCCACTTGTCATAAAATTTCAAGGTCAAATGACCTTCAGATTTGATGTTATTGAATTTTCAATTCTTAGGTCAATATAATTAAAATAATAAATTCAAAAATCATAGAAATTATATAAATTCATAAAATCAACTTAAAACATTTTCATTAACATTAGAAAACTTGAAGAACATTTTCTAACACTCCAAAGTTAAAGGATTCGTTTAATTATACACTTAGGGTTTCATGAAATGAAAGAAAATAAAAATTAACCTTAAGTTAACAATTTATTAAATTCATGGTAAATCAATTAATTAATTAAAATCAACACTCATTAACCTCTGAATTTCATATCCAAATATGAAATTCATTAACATGAAATTCCATAAACCCATTTAGGTTAATGAATAACATAATTTCAAATGAAAATAAAAGTGATTAAACAAATCAATTAAACATAAATAACCTAAAAATTTGAAATGGCCTATGCTAGGTTTGGGGCCCAAAATAACCTTAGGTTTCCTAGGTTGTGAATTGAGAAATAAAATTTCAGCTTGAAAGATTAAACTTTAACATATAATAAATCAACATAAACCAAGAAATTAAGACATCAACCTAAATGTATTAAGTTAACTAATCCAAGTTAACTAAATATAAACACTAATGAAATAAGTAATAAGCCCAATTTAAATCAAATAAATTAAATCATTTGAAAATAAATCAAACCAAAATGAACATTAAACTTGATCATGCTGTATGGTTAAATTATAAAATAAGTTTTAACGAAACATATCAAATCTTAAACAATGGTTATCAACCAAAAGATCATAAATCAGACAAAAAAATATTTAATCAAATTAAAAGAAATGAAAAGAAAAATAAATCTTAATTAAATTCCAAAAGATAATTAAAGCATTAATTAAATTAAGGGAAATGAAAACAAGAATGAACCTTAATCAAATTTCCAAATAAAATTATAACATTAATAAGAGCAAATCAAACTCAAATGAATTTATAAAATTCTTAAAGGTTTTAGCTTGACCCTTAGAATGAATCTTTACCTTAGGATGAAGACTTAATTGTATTAGGATTTAGGATGTTGAATTGAATGGGCTCCACCTAAAATATAATTTATTTTATTCTTCAATCTTGAAAACTTAAATTCCACTTCAACATAAAATAGAATTAAAAATGGAAATGAAATCATAAATCAATTAAACCACTTAAATTGAAACCAATTAATAATAAATTAAACAAACCTTGAAATGTGAAAACTCAAATCTAAAATGCCTAGTAAAGTCAAACAACACAAGCCCATTTTTTTCACACACTAGATTATTAGGTCACTAACATAGACTTAAGTTAAGTCGATCTGTGATGTGATGTGAAATATTTTTATTTTTTTGTGGTGTATTATTTTAGAATGAATGGCTAAGATTGTTTGGTCGCTAGTCTGAATGTTGACCTCATTTTTGGATGAGATTAACATCATTCCTAAACTAATAATTAGGACATCTAATCCTAGATTAGAAGCCTCCTAATTAGACACTCAAGACATTACACCTAGTGACTAGTGCATTGTTCATCTAACCTAATGGGTTTAAGTAGATTCAACCAAAATCTCAAATCTAAATAAAAACATACACCACTTGAAATAAGAATTTGATTAGGCTCACATTAAGGTTTAATTTAGGGAATTAAACTTAATTACCTTATTTAAGCTAAAAATCACATAAACCCAAGAAATTCAAAATAAATCCAAATCAAGTTAAATGAAAAGCATGAAACCATGACATGAACATAATAGAAAGTCAAATTCAAATCATCATCAAAGTGATCAACCCTTTTGGCAAAGGGTTTGACTTAAGTGGGTCCCACCAAGTCAAAGGTCAACCCACCAAAATTTAACCAAAGGAAATCATTTCAAAAGATCCAAATTATAAAGTAAACATGTTTAAACATGAAATTAAAGAAAAATAAACTCATTAAGGTTTTAATTAAGCTAATTAGTCATTTGATCTAAATGGGTTGAAATAAACTTTTTTTGGATTCAAATCTAAACCAAGTTAAAATAAACCCAAATTTTTTATTCAAAATCATTTCAAAATAATTATGAAACATAATCCAATCAATCATTGGGTCTAATTTGACCAATTTGGTCATTTGACCCAAATGAATCCAACTTAACCCATAATCCCAATTTGGACCAAATGGGTCAAAATTGAAATTAACTTCAAACCAATTGAAGTCAATCATTCTAAATTACTCCATATATGTAATTAAACATTATCAAAGTCTAAAAAAAATTTAATTAAGCCAAATGGGTCATCTGAACATAATTGAAATCAAGTTAACCCATTTAAACCTAAATGGGTTAAATGGAAATGAAATACAAATTCCATTCAAAACCTAGGGTTAATAATCAAATTAAAACATAATAAAGCATGAATTAAATAAAATTGAACCCAAACTTAATACTAATTAATCAAAGAAATGCATTTGAAGTAATCCAAACCCAAATGGATGAAGGTGGGGATTTAACCCTAAAGCTTCCACTAATCATATCCTATCTCTCTTAAATACATTCTAAAGTGAGTTTAGGATGAATGGCATCCAAAATCATAAAGTTTATAAAAGTCCAAATGCATCCAAATTGGGAAATTCCACATGGAGAAATGAGGAGTGATGTGTAAACAAATCTCTCCCCAATCTATGATACCCTCTTTGATTCTTCCTCCCACCTCATCCTCATAGCTTTAGACTCTTCTCATTCAATTGACCACCCCTTGGAGCTAGCCTCCAAGGGGGGTAATCACCCTAGTCAACTAAGGAAATCAAATAGCATAAAGAGGCTCCTAGCCTCTAATAGAAAAATAAGAGAGAGATCATCGCATGCCTAATTGAGCATTCCTCCATCATCCTTAAACCAAATGAAGTTGAGTGCAAACACACCATGATCCCCTCATCATCAGGAGGCTAGTGAATGACCAAAGATAATGGGAAACAAGCGAGCTTGGTCTATAGGTTGATCAATGAAGAGGGAATTCAATACCTCTTTCTCACAGCCTCACCAAGGCACCACAAAGCTAATCGAATCAACCCTACCATCGGACATCACTACTGATGCCATTAAATTGACCTCCTAAGCTTTTATTTTTGGAGCTATTCATAATAAATTTGATCTTAAGGGAGATCAAACCTTATAGATGCCTTCTATTCAATTCAAAGATGGTTTTGCCAACAAAATAAGAAGATTTCACTTACTAAATAGCCGAAAATCACCTCGAATCGATCGACGACTCATGGCTTTCACAACCACTGAAGAAGAAATAATCTCCACCATTTGTTCCTTCTATTAGGAACAAATGGTTATGATTTAGTCATACGCCATGCTTTTATCTCTATAAGAATCAGTGGGACAATCTAAGCCATATGATCTTTGATTGAACGACCCAAATTGAAACGCATGTGCCGCCAAAATGATGTGAGATCCACGTGGATCCCATGTGGCCGAATCGGGAACCACCATATGTAAAGTAGCACAACATGGTACAACCTGTTAAAACGGGAAATTCCCAATTTTTCTTTTTAAATAAATATTTAAAAATGCCAAAAATTCAAAATATTATGAAAAATAAAGTATACTTTAAAAAATTATGATTTTAAGTTCTATGCATTCCTCTTAGTAAGAGGAATTCATTTAACACAAAAGCCTCAATTTCTATGACAAAATTTTCACTTAATTTGAGCTCAAATGAAAATAATCAAACTCAAATTAGTTTCAAACCATTGTCCAAATTAATTTAAAACTTTGGAGAACTAAAATTAGGGTTAAGATACACATTGGATGAATTTTTCATATATTATTGAGGAATAAATATGAAGATATGAAATTTTCAATCTTAAACCCTAATTTTAATAAAGATAAATTAAATATAAATCAAATAAAATAAGAAACCTATGGAAATAATTCAAAACATTATAATAAATAATAATGAACTTTAATACATCATTAAAGTTCTTTGAAATCAAATAAACAATAATAGACTAATTATGTATTTAACTATATTAATTAATCCAAATAATAAACTTAAATTTAGAAAAAAAATAATAAATCAACCTAATTCCCAAAAATATCAAATAAATACTCTATGGATTCATCTTCCAGAGAGGAATCTAAAAAAAATAATCCCTTAGAATTCCTTGTAAATTAAGCTTAATTTAAGTTTTAGTGAAATAATTAAAACATTAATTAAACCCAAATGATATATCTTATGAAGATGAAATTTTAGGTAAATCAAATTGGCAAAGAACCTCATTTTCCATAAACATTTCAAGGCTAATTGACCTTTGGAGTGGAAGTTATTGAATTTATAAGTCCACAGGTCAATTTACTTGAAATATTAAATCAAAATATTGTTAAAATTTTAAAAAATCATGAATTCAGCTTGGGATCTTTCATGTACCAGAGTATTTTCCCCTGAACTATATGGAAAAGTAGAAAAGGGTTTAATTTATCCTGGGATCATGGTTCCTTATAAAGGCAAGCCTATATAGTTAATTACATCTTAGGAAGGTTCTCTTCTTAAGACTACTATCGATTAAAGAAATAAGAGGTTATTCCTAAAGATTGCTAAGGTAGATTTCAAAGGAATGATTTTTAGGAGATTCAATTGGGAGAGGTCTAAAGTGGAGAGAGTTATTTTCAAGAGTCAAATAGGAAAAAGTAAAATGTCTATTGATATTGGGATGCCTAGTAGACATTTCATATATCCTATGATTGGGTTTCAAATTTAAGATTTAATTTTAGATTTCAAGTTATCATTTTCTTAGAAATCTAGAACTTAGATTCTAGCAGCATAAGACTGCAAAAATGCCTAGGGTTGAAGACTTATTCCTAGAAAGGATGATTCAGAACCTAGTCAACATGTGCTTCTGACACTTGTTAGATGCTCGACCTAATTCTATCCTTGGGAATCATTGGCCATTCTCCTCTCTTGAGGGAACTAGCCTATCCCTAACTCTTCTGGACTTACAACCTCCTTGTAGAAGGCTGCCAGCTAACACCGCCTATGTGAATTTTAATTCATGAAATCAAGTCATATGAATGCAAGATGGCTGAGCTATTGTATTTTTAGGAAAGAAATCTATGAACCTAGACTCACTCCCTAATCCCTAAGATTATGTAGGGTATGAAGATGCATCTAACTAATGCATATTTTTTAGATTTTTATGATTTTGACTCAAGATTCATTTTATGCCATATGTATGTATTTTATGCCTAATTCCATGCAATTAGAAATGGTTATGGCCAAATCAAAAGGGAAAGAGATGTTCTTCCATCATAGGCTCTCAAAAGTTAAGCCCATTTTCTCTGGCAAAGATGGAAGCCCTCCATTAATAAGAGTGAAATAAGATGATTATGCATGATACTAAATATCCACTAAAGGGGTTGCTAAATATTTTCTTATCTTGATTTAATGTGTAGGCTTTTATATGAGGTTATGAGCTATTTTTATTTTTATATTTTGATTGATTTAGTTGGGTAGAAAATTTATTTTATCCTATGAGCCTACATCCAGGAATTCATCATAGAAAAACACACAATCATAGAAAGAAACCTAGGAAAAGCATGTTATTTCTATTACACAACCAAAATAAATCAAACCAAATTAAATTAAAAAATAGGCCAATGTGGCTGGGTGTTGTTATACACCCCGAAAGAAAGAAAAAAGGTAGTCGAGTTCTGCACTTATACAACCCGACCTAGAACTACAAGTTTAGATCTATGGGTCTTCTTTCCAGAAAAAATGGGCAGCCAAGTTCTATCCTTATACAACCTTGTCAGCAAAATGCTCGAGGGGAAGTCATGAATGACATCCCTAGCTCTGGTGGAGGCTTTGGAATCAATTTGAGGAGGAATCTTTCCTCCCTTGCTTTGCTTCCATTTTTGGAGAACCTTCCCCTCCTCTTTCTTTATTTCTTTCCTTCCCTTGGAGAAGGCAAATCCTTGTTGGCTTTTGCTTGCTTGATTGCCTACCTTCACTTGAAGGTAGCCATCCTCTTAAGAGGTGGATGGCTTGGCATGAGAAGAGGTGTTGTGAAGTGGAAGAAGGAAAATTGATTTCCCTTCTTCCCTTTGACTTTCATTTCATTTTTTTTCTTTAGTTTATAGATTTATGGTTAATGGCATCATCACTAATGTATGGCTGTGCTTTCCTAAACTCAAGTGAATTTGATCTTAACCTCGAATCCATTTTACTTGGGTTGGGGTTTGAAGTCAAATCAAATGCATTGATTTTTTATGATGTTTGGATTTTCATTTTTATTTAATTTATTTGAATTATTTTGGTTAATCCAAAATTTTCATTTGAATAGTTTAATTTAGGTTGATCACTTGGTTAACCTAGATTGAACACTTGAGTTGGTTAACTCAAATTGATCACTTGAGTTGACTCCAAATCATATGTATTGATTCAAACTTGATCCAATTCAAAATCAATTCAAAGGAATTTGAAATTGAATTTATTTTGGATTTTAATCATTTTGGATTAATTGATTTATTTTGAATTTTGTTTCAATTAAATTTCAATTTTAATTAATTGGATTTGATTTGAGTTAATCCAAATTAAAATTTGAAATTGATTCCCTAGGACACTAAGTGTAGTATCCTAAGTTCTAAATAAGGAAGTTTTTAATTGAAATTAGAAGTTCTTAATTATTGATTTTAAGTTAATATTAACCTCATTCAAAAATGAGGTCAATAAATGGACCCTTAGTATGTGTAGTGGATTAGCCAAAATACACTGCACATATTGGTGTTGACCTGATTGATCAACATATAAGCATAAACTTGGGGTTCCAATTCATGATTTTGATTTTTTTTTATTTTGGGTTTTGATTGTGAAATATAGGCATGTATATACCTATCTTTGCTTTATACGGTGATTTATTCCTAGAGACTTAACTTCATTAAGTTCTAGGATGCATAGGAATGCCATTAGGAGTGGACCCAAAGAATGGTTTAATCTTAATGCAATCACTATGCTCAAGGAAGATGCCTTCAGGGGACTAACTCTTGCTTGAGAATGGTAGTTGGAAAGGATGCCAATGTGGACACTTACTCCTAATCCAAACTACCGGATATTTTTAACCAGAAAAAGATACCATTGGGGGTTTTACTCTTATCTGGTTAGCTATTAGGAAGGGGTCTTACAAACTTGAATCCAACTTAAATAGCTATGCCGGGGAGAAGAGGCTTTAAATGCTTGATCCTAATCTACAGCACTTCAACTACTAAATAAGGGTCATATGGACTTAATCATATTTAAGTATTCCAAAGAAATGGGGACTTCAATGGTTTGATTTCATTCCTCAGAAATTTGAATAGGAAGCTAACTAGAAGACTTATTCGTATGTGATTAGCTAATAAGATGGGGTTGTTAAGGGCATGATCCATCCTAATTAGCTAAAAAGAGGAGAGGATTCTTTAAAGACATGATCCAATCCTCAAAATTTGAAATAGGATGCTAACTGAGGGACTTACTCCTATGTGATTAGCTAATAAGATGGGGTTGTTAAGGGCATGATCCATCCTAATTAGCTGAAAAGAGGAAAGGGGTCTTTAAAGACATGATCCAATCCTTAGAATTTGAAATAGGATGTCAAATGGGGGACTTACTCCTAACTCAAGATATGTATAGGAAAGGTGCCACAAAGGGCTTGCTCCCATCTCAAGGTGTGCATAGGAAAGGTGACACAAAGGGCTTGCTTCTAACCTATAGATGATATGTATGAGGAAAAGAGGTCAAAGTGACTTAATTCCTTATCTCAAAAGTTTTGATTAATAAGCAAGAGTCTCATGGACTTAATCCTTACTTGATTAGTCTAACTTGATGAAAGAGTAATGGAAGGTTTGCTTCCATTTCTTGATTTCACTAATACTCCTTACACATGAAGAAGTTTAGTGAAGAAGGTTTCAAAAAGTAGGAATTTAATTTCAAAGGAAGCTTTCGGTATATTTTGGACCCAATGCTTTACTATGCCATGAGCAAGAAGTTCATCAATTTTCTTATTATATCTCAAAGTTATAATGAACCATGCTAGATGTCAAATTCATTGATGGCAAGACATCATAGGGTGCTAACTTGAGAATTCTATCTCTTTGAGCTTGCATGTGACTATGTAATTCTTTAGGCAGTAAGAACCAAAGTCAACCAGTGCTTCTCAAATGGAATTTCTTTTCCTTTTTTATTTGGACATGTATTTCATTTTTACTTTGTTGACATGAATCAACAACTTATAAGGCCTTCTCTTAGATTCAATAAAGATCAAGAGATTCCTTTGAAGCTTTCTAAAATGAATGAGAATCAAGATAAGCAAACTCTTGGATTCTCATGGATACACATTTTTCTATTTTATTCTTTTGTACCTAATCAATAAGGGAATTCAAAGGATTAACTTATTAGAGAAATTAAGATTCTCCTAATAAGTTTGAAATTGAATTTCTTTAGTTAATTGATTATTCTTTTAAAGGATTTATGAAATAATATTTCATAAATGTCTTTGATTCATTTCTTATTTTTTGCATTTTTGATCCTTCTACATTTTACTATGAGGTCTTTGAACTTAACTTCAAAAGTAAATTTCAAGACTCTAGATGTAGTAATAGGATTGTTCTTAAAGTCATATTGAAGTTTCTTTTCTTTTAGCTTTTGGCAAGATTTTCAATATAACCTCTACCTGATTGAAAGTGGGATTATAAGAAATCTTGAACATGACCCTTTTTGCTAAATTGCCCCAATATTTTGAGATTGAATGATATGACTCTATAACAGAATATTCTTGTAAGGATTTTAAATGTCATATCATATACTTTCAATTCTTATTTTCTAGAATTATTTTAATTTGGTAATTTTCAAATAAGTTATCCTTAAGAAGGATAATCTTATGCATAAAAGTATTTTTGATTTGAAAATAAAATATGGGTAATATGAACGAATTTTCAAGGTAAAGATTCTACCCTAGTCCCGAGATGTGGGTCATATAATGATTTTAGCTAACAAATAAAATGTTTTCTTCTTATGTATAGTCATGATTTTCTAGCTTTTAATTTAGCAACAATTTTGATTTTCTTTTGGAATTTGACCACAGTCATCAAGGGAAGACTTAGTTTATTGAAATGGCATCAAGCTTAAGTTTATAGACTGCTACATGTGGAGATCACTTCAATTTATTTCCAGATAAAGTAGTCTTCAAACCCAAAAGATTGCTTGATCAAATCATTGATAGCTAACTCATTAAAGAGTTAGATCATTGATATCAACTTGTCAATTGTGGAATTAGATTCCTCTTCAAATTCTAAGGGTGCATCCTGAACTTTAAGACTATATAAATCTCTAGACACATCTAAACAACATTCATGCAATATGTTAGAGTGCCTTTTGAAAAGAAAGTTAGGACCCAAACTACTTAAGCTTTTTAACTTACAATGGCTCTACGACTCCATAACTTTTCTTGTTTATGGTTATAGCCCACTTGCAATGGAATCAGAGTATACTCAATGAGGCCTTTGCCATACAAAGGATATGGACCTCTAAAAAAGAAGATCTACTATCTTTTCTTTTAACCTATCAAGCAAGCTCAGCCAATCATGGCAAAGGCAAAAATGATAAAGTATGAGACATTTGCTTATTTTTGTTTAACTAGGGGTAATTTTTTACTTCAAACCCTACCATTTTTTTTTGTTGTGGAGAAGTTTAAATTTAAAATGTTGATTTACATTGGGTATTTTCACTTCATTTGGAATGGAATCCGAGTATACTCAATAGAATCTCTGCCATTCAAAAGATATAGACTCCTAAAAGAAGACCCATTATCTTTTTATTTAACCTGTCAAGTGAGCTCACCTAATCATGCCAAAGGCTAAGATGACAAAGCATGAGATATCGATTATTTTTGTTTAGCTAGGGATAATTTTTTGACTTCTAGCCCTACAACTTTATTTTGATGTGGAGAAGTTTCAAAAATGTCCACATGCTTAGAAATTTTAGACTTCATCCTTTGCTCTTATATATAGTCTTTCCATACCATAACTTTTCTTTCTTTTTATCTTTTGGTAACATTCTGATTTTATTTCTTTATGAAAGGTTACATTTGGTAGTTTTTCTAGTTACAAGATTCACTTAGAAGATAGATGTATTTGACTCATTTCCATAACATTTCACTCTTTATGAAATGACTCCACTAAATGATTTGCTAGGAAATTTGATGTATTTGACTTTTTGTCCAAATACAACATTTTATTGATTGACTTTTTGATATGATTCAAGTCTTTGCTTGATTGATCATATAATATGATCCAACATTTTTATTTATTTTTCATCTTTTCATGAAACAATAATACTAGTAAAGCCATTTAAGATTGGTAAAAATAACTTTCTAAATATGTTACACTTCTGAATTCAAAATTATTTAGTGGAGTGAGTCATTTAATATTGGCATAATGACTTTCTTGAAAACTTTACACTTCTGAAATCAGAATTTTTTGTTAGAATCAAATATTTAGTGAGGTCATTTAGGAGTAGCTGAATGATATCCTAAAGACTCAAAACTTTAGGATGAATATGAACATCCTTCAATAATCAATATGTTCATTCTTTTTCTTTTCATTTGATTCCTTTTATTACTATTATTTTTATTCTGGCTGGATAGGACCATCTAAGAGCTTTTAAAGATGTTTCATGAATTCCTAAGTTGCTCTTTTTTATGTTTGAATTTTTATCTTCAATCAATAATGTGATTGAAATTAAGTTCTTTTTCTAGGTTGAGTTTTTAAGATTGAATTTTCATGAAGCTGAAAACTTCTTTCTTTATTTGATTGAATTTATATGGCATCATCTTATTGAAGCTTGATTAGAATTGAGCTTTTATAAATTCACTCTCATGTTTATATTTGATGTTGACCGATGCACCTGGATCAACAAGTGGTTTGGAAATTTTCATCTTTGGGATTTACCACATTGACTAAGATGTTAATATCTTCTTAGTAGCCTATCTTCATCAGAGAAGATAACCCTAGAACCTTTTCATAGTGGAATGCCACATCAAGAAGTCGCTTATAATTAAGTAAGGAAAATTACATGATTATTTAATGTCTTGCTTTACTTTCATTTCTTTTTTTATTTCTATTTTATTTTATCTCATTTTTTTTTTCAATAGAGCATTTTGATGCTTGATTTTGCAATCAACTTCTTTAAGATGGGCAAAAGATCACATTTTGAAGATGTCTTATTTGCCATTTCTTTTCAATGCCATTTGAGTTGGTATGACTCTACCATTTTGAATTTGGGTTCAAAAATTTTCTTTTGATATGGAGGGAAGGTAGGTCTAACTCTATCCTCAATAGATCAATATACCTCATGATCTATTCATTTAGAGGATCATCATTTATTTTGGGATAGAGTTAGACCCAATAGTTTATTTTTTATTTATTTCTCTCACCTCACATTTTATTTCATGATTTAGTTCTAGGACCCAATCGTTTAATTGTGATAAATGAAGAGTTCTAGAACCTCTATTCAAGATGTTGGATAGGCTCAACCAAGAATGAAATTGAGAGGTATCCAGTGGAAAGAAAGGCAGTCTTGATTGGTGAGTGGCACTAGTACACTGTCGATATATAGAAATAATCACTTATCTCTAAAAATGGAGAGAGGAACCACTCCCCAGTGGAGTCACTAGAAAATATGTCAGTGTTCTCTAGAATAGAGGAAAGAAATGACACCACATAGAGTTTAGGAATGTTACATTTAGATGACCAAATTCATCATTAAAGAATAAGCATATTATCTTGAAAGATAAACATACTCTCATGTAATGGATTTGATCATTTCAATAAAAGACTCCTAAGGCTAATGGGTCTTTTGTGTACCTGAGTATTTTCCTCTCAACTACATGGAAAAGTAGAACATGATTTATTTTATCCTCGGATCATGGTTCCCTATAAAGGAAAGCCTCTATAGTTAATTACATATTAGGAAGGGTCTTTCCTAATACTACTCTATTAAAGAAATAAATGGTTATTTTTAAAGATTGTTAAGTTAGCTTTCAAAGGATTGATTTTTAGGAAATTCAATTAGAAGAGGTCCAAATTGGAGAGAGTTATTTTCATGAGTCAAATGGAAAAAAAAAGTAAGAAATGTCTGTTGATACTGGAATGTCCAATAGACATTTCATCTATCCTATGATTGGGCTTCAAATTTGAGATTTAATTTTAGATTTCAAGTTGTCATTTTCTAAGAAATCTAGGACTTAGATTCTAGCAGCACAAGACTGTAGAAATGCCTAGGGTTGAAGACTTATTCCTAAAAAGGATGCTTCAGAACCTAGTCTACAGGTGCTTTTGACACTTGTCAGATGCTTGACCTAATTCTATCCTTGGGAATCATTGGCCATTCTCCTCACTTGAGGGAACTAGCCTATCCCTGACTCTTCTAGACTTACAACCTGCCTAGAAAAGGCTGCCAGCTAACATGGCCTATGCACATTTTAAATTAATGAAATCAAGTCATATGAATGCAAGATGGCTGGGTTATTGCATTTTTATGAAAGAAATCTATGAACATAGACTCACTCCCTAATCCCTAATATTATGTAGGGTATGAAGATGCATCTAACTAATGCATATTTTTTTAGATTTTTATGATTTTGAATCAAGATTCATTTTAGGCCATAGGTATGCATTTTATGCCTAATTCCATGCAATTAGAAATGGTTATAGGCCAAATCAAAAGGGAAAGAGGTGTTCTTCCATCATAGGCTCTCAAAGGTTAAGCGCATTCTCTCTGGCAAAGATGGAAGCCCTTCTTTAATAAGAGTGAATTAAGATGATTACGCATGATATTAAATGTTCAGCTAAGGGGTTGCTAAATATTTTATTATCTTGATTTAATGCCTAAGCTTTTATATGAGGTTATGAGTTATTTTTTATTTTTATATTTCAATTGATTTAGTTAGGTTGAAAATTTAGTTTATCCTATGAGCCTATATCTAGGCATTCATCACAGAACAAAACACAATCACAGGAAGAAACCTAGGAAAACATGTTATTTCTATTGCACAACTAAAAAAAATTAACAATAACAACAAGCCTTAATCCCACTAGGTGGCTACATGAATCCTTCATCTCCATTGTGTCCTATTATGTGTCAAATTCTCATTTAAATCAAGTATACTTAGATCATTTTTATACATCTTAACTAAGTCTTTTTAGGTCTACCTCTACCATTCTTAACATAAGGCAAATCTAATGCAACTACTCTCCTAATCGGGTCATCGGACAACTGACGCTTTATGTGGCCAAACCATCTAAGATGACTCTCCCTAATCTTATCTACCACTGGAGCTACTCCAACTTTTTTTCCAATTATACTCATTTTGCATTCTATCTCTAAGAGTAAAGCCACTCATCCACCTAAGCATCCTCATCTCTGTAACACTTAACTTAGTGTTATGCTTCTCTTTTATTGGCCAACATTCTACACCATAAGTCATTACAAGTCTTACCACCATCTTATAAAATTTTTCCTTAAGTTTAAGTGAAACTTTTCTATCACATAATAGGCCAGATGCATTCCTCCACTTCAACCTCCAACTTGAATTCTACTAATAACATCTCCATCTATTTCACCGTCATTTTGAACAATAGAGCCTAAATATCTGAAACGCTCACTCTTATTAATGACTTGTTCACCAAATGTCACAACACTACCACTAGAACTTCTACAACTAAAATTGCACTCCATATATTCAGTTTTAGATATAATTAAACAAAAACCTTTAGACTCTAGAGTTGACCTCCATAATTCAAGTTCTATTGGACTCCTCTCTAGTCTTATCAACAAGAAGAATGTCATCGTAAAAGCATACACCAAGGTACATCTTCTTGTAAATGCCTAGTAAGAACATCCATAACTAAACTAAAAAGATAAGGGATTAAAGCATCCTTGATGTAATCCAAGCGAAATAGGAAAATATTTTGTCAATCCTCCTTGTGTTTGGACACAAGTACGACTCTAGTATACATATCCTTAATGACTTGAATATAACCAATATTAACTACTTTCTATTCTAGAACTCTCCAAAGAACATCTCTTGAAACTTTATCATAAGCTTTCTCAATAAATAAATATCATATGTAGATCCTCCTTACTTTCTCTATGCATCTCCATCAAACCCCTTAACAAATGTATAGCATCCATAGTAGATCTACCGGCATGAAACCAAATTGATTGTGAGAAACTTATCACATCGTAACCTATGCTTAATTACTCTCTCATAATTTTAATGTATGGCACATTAACTTAATTCCTCTATAATTTGCTTGTGCACCACCTTTATTCTTAAATATAGGAACCAACAAACTCTTTCTCCATTCATCTGACATCTTTTTAGTCTTTAAAATGACATTAAAAATATTTGTAAGCTAAGAAATTCCTTGATCTCCTAAACATTTCCACACTTCTATTGGAATATTATCCGGTCCTACTATTTTTCCACATTTCTTTTTCTTTAAAGCTTTACTAACTTCAGATTTACTAATATGATGATAAAAATGAAATTCTTTATTTTTGTTTAGGGTATTAAGGTTGCTAAAATCAATCATACTTTCAGATCCTTCATTGAAAAGTTTATCAAAATACCTCATCCACCTATTTTCAATAACCTTTTTTAAAAAAAGCATTTTATTATTTTCATCCTTAATACACCTCACTTGAACTATGTCTTTACTTCTCCTATCTCTTTGGTTGGCTAACTTATACATACATTTTTTGCCTTCTTTGGTATCTAATATATTGTAGAAATCACTAAAAGCTAAATTTTTTGCATCATATTCTGGTTTCTTAGAATCTCTACAGGCTACTTCATATCTTTCTCAATTCTCCAAGTTTTTACATCTAAGCCAGATTTTGTAATAATACTTCTTATTTTTTATCTTTTCTTGCACACTCGACTCCACCACCAACTATTCTTATTAAAGAAGCTTTTCCTTTTGATTCTCCAAGCACATCTTTAACTTGCTTAATTTCACTTGCTATTTTTTTACCACATAATGTTAGCTTCCTCATGAACATCCCAAATTCTAATCTCTTGTATCTTGCTCTTAAAATATTTTTATTTGTATTCTTTAAGTGTCCCCATCTAATTCTAGAATAATAATTTGGTTTATTTTTTCTCTTACAACCTTTCATCTTAAAATCTAAAACTAACAATGAATCTTGGGTACTTAGATTTTCACTTAGAATGACCTTACAATCTTTACAATCTAAATGATCTTATCGAAAATAATCAATCGTGTTTTACTAGATCCCTTTTATAAGTAATAATATGTTCATCTCTTTTCTTAAATAAAGTGTTAGGAACTACAAAATCATAAGTTAAAGAAAAATCTAATATAGTCCTACCTTCTTCATTAGTCACTCCAAATCCATAACCACCATGAATACTTTTAAAATCTTCTACCACTCTACCAACATGTCCATTTAAATCTCCTCCAATAAATACTTTTTCTTCAAGAGGTATCTTTTGTATTAATCCCTCTATTCCAAAAATTTTCTTTTGCGCTTACCTCTAAACCTACTTGAGGAGCATAGACACTTATAACATTGATAATCTTAGATTCAACAATAATCTTTAGAGCTATAATTCTATCTCCACATCTATTAATATTTATAACATTATCCTTAAAACTTTTATCTATAATCACACCTACACCATTTCTAGTTCGACTTTTACCTGAATACCAAAGTTTAAAACCTAAACTATCAATCTCCTTGACCTTCTCCCCAACCCATTTAGATTCTTGAACACATAAAATATTTATCTTTCTATGAACTATAATATCTATTAATTTCATTAATTTACCTGTAAGAGTACCTATATTCCAAGATCCTAACCTAATTCTAGTATCATGGACTAACTTCTTTTCCCACATCTGTCCATAATGGGGGAACCCTTGCTTATTTAACACTGCACCCGGGCATCGATGCAATGACTTTAGCACATTTTTCACTCTATTCAAGCCATACAGCATGTCGCTTCCAGGAGACACCCTAGCATTAACACAATGATTTAAATGATTCATGTCATGATTATTTTGACAAGTTTTACGCTGGCTATCGATAAAAAAAATTAAGCCAAATTAAATTAATAAAAATAGGCCAATGATGGACTATTGTACACATCAGAAAATGGGCGTAGTTCGCCTTATACAATCTAGAACTACAAGTTTAGATCTATGGGTCTTCCTTTGGAAAGTCTCTTTTTTTCGTGCACATCCATCGCTCCATAGGGACTCGCATCTCTTGGTTGGGTCACTCACCTAGTCCTAGACCCCCATAGATCCTAACCTTATTCTAAGCTCAAATTTACATTTTAAAATTTAAAAAGAAATCTTAAGCCTTGCAAAATAGAGGTTAGGAGATACACACAACACACAAAATAGTTATATTCCATAAACATACGGGCTTAGCATTGGTGCACCTATAATGGACTATGATAAGGGGACCAACATAAAAATAACAATTTTATAATTTTATTTATGATAGCGATCCCTTTAGCACAGTCCTCTACAAAAAATAGTGTTAAATCTAGAAAGATTGCCCTACCATCTTGTCTAATGAACAAACAAGCCTAGGCATCCAATCTAAAGTAATACACCACACAAACATGTGAAGCACAACACAACATATTACCAAAAATTAAAGAAAATCATAGAACAATCTAACCTAGATCTAGAGTCCATGACCTAAATGTTCTAATATGCGTAAAAGAGGGGTTTGTGTGGCAAGGCTTTGCTAGGCTCCTTTAAGTTCAAGTTTTAATTTAAAGTTTGAATTTGTTTAACTTTTACCTTTGGGTGGTCTCAATTCAAATGATTTTGTGCTTTAATTTCCATTTTTATTCCATTTTATTTGGTTAAAGTAATGTTTAAGTTTTCAAGAATGAGATATAGAATGAATTTCATTTTTAGGTGAAACTCACTTTATTCCACATCCTAAATTCTAATGAAGTTTCCAAAAAGTCTAACTAAGATCCTTAAGTATCTTAATTAATCATTTCATGTTATTTATGTTTGGATTGGTTTTTGATATTTCTTTTCTTTTGAAATTTACATTTGATTTGATTCATTTAATTTGTTCTTTTAATATGATTCAATTTATTTTATTTGATTTGGTTTAGATTGTAAGTTTATGTTAAATTATATTGATTTAGTTCATTTGACTTACTTCATTATATTTGTTTTATGTTTGGTTTAGATATCCTGAGTTATATTATTTGATTTAGTTTAGTTGATTTCATTGAATTTGATTTATGTTAACTTAGATTATTTATTTCATTTGATTTTTGGATTATGTAATGTTATTCTCATTTTTAATTTGTGTTAATTTAAAATATTTTAGGTTAAGGTTCAATTTCATTTGATTTAATTTAAGTTATTTAATTATGGATTTGTAAGCTTAAGGTTTAAGTTCATTAATATGATTTAGTATTTTTGACTTACGTTAGTTCATGGATTATTCTTAATCTAAAGTACTTAAGTTAATTATCAATCTTATTTGATCTGATTTAATTGACCTAAGATTTAGATTCATTCTTAGATACATTAGAGATGAGTGATTTCATTAAATTTTATTTATTCAAAGATTAATGTTTAAGTTAAATAATAATTTTATTAACCTAAGGTTTTATTTCATTAATTTAAGATTGAATTTGATCACTTCAATTGACTTAGGATGTTTAGATAAACTACCTTTAATATTTTTGATGTTTGATTAAGGTTGGTTTACATTATTGTATGACTTGATGGATTTATGAATTTAATTAGTTCATTCTTTGATTAACATAGACCTAGGAGCTTGGAAATTAAGAATTCCCAACATAGTGATCAACTGGACTTGAAATATTTTTAACAAGTGGGGTTACATGCCAATTTCATGTGTTCAAAGTTTCATATTGATTATATTTGTAATTAGGGAGTAATTAAAGCTTTAATTATTTCATTAAAACCTACATTAAGCCTAATTTATTAAGATTCATTAAAGAGTTTTATTTTTAACTTATTATTCACTAAAATACCTTTCCAATAAGGGTTTATTCATATTGTTGGTTAACAGGTTCAATTATTATGATTTAATTAAGTTCATGTTATTCAATCAAATTATTTAATTCATTTAATTGCCTAATTAACTAAAATAATGATTCATTTGGTTCATATAGGCTTAATTAGGTTTAATTAGTGTTCTGATGTTTATTAATGTTCATTATGTTGATTTAAGGATGTTTGATTAAGTTTCACTAATTATTTCATTAATAATTAATTAATTTAATTTAAGCATATGAAATTACAATTTCCATTGAATTCGATGATATAAATTCTAAAAAGTTCACCTAAGGTGTGTTTCATGCTTAATTTCATTACTCCAAAGTTTCAAATTAATTAGCTTATTAATTTGAGAGTAATTAGGGTTTAATATTTTTCAATTAAACCCAAATTAAGGCTAAAATACCTAATAAAAATTAGGGATTTTAATTTTCATGGATTCCTCTCATCAAGACGAATCCATAGAGCCTTTATTTGTATTTATTTTTCTATAAATTTTCGAATTTTTATAATTTTTTAATAATTTTAAAATCGTTGCTTTACAATTTTTAAGTGGGTGGGGTCCACACGGAAACGCAGGATGCGTGGCACATCACACCGCATGCCACGTGTGGGTTGTTCCATGCAGAGCTGCGTGGCATCCGCGTCAGCTAAGGCTGAAATGCGGGATCCTTTGTAGGTTGTCCGATCAAAGATTGGACGGTCTAGGTTACTCCTGTGGTTCCTTAAGGGATTTAATCAACCGATCCGCCTAGATCTGGACCATCTGTTCCTTTTAAGAGAAACATATGGTACCAATTTCATTTCCCCCGATCTCTGCAGGAGTTAAGAGCCATCCATCTTATTTTTCTAATATCTTTTGATCTAGGCAACGAAATCGAGTGATTTCAATTCCTACATGATTATTGGAAGCTCTTCTTTCAATCAATATAGCTTGATCTCACTAGAGATCAAGTCTAGTTTAAAAATGACCAAACTTGAATACTTAAGAAAAAAAATTCAAGCTCGTTAATGGCATACCTTGATTCGTTGTTCGATTGGCTTCGGAATTGATTCCTATAGCTTTGGAACCTTGAAGTGAGCTTGCTTGTCAAAGGAATTGGATCCTAGCCTTGCGGATTTCTCCCTAGGCCACCATGGGTTTTGGCCAAGCTAAGCTTGATCGTTCTCCAGCTTCCCATCACCAAACAAGGAGAGTGAGGGCTCGATTTGGATCGCCTCGAGCCCTAGAACATGTGTGTGACCTCAATTTGGGCTGAAATTCACTCTTTTGGATTTCACCATTGGAGGGGCTCGGTTTTTCTTGGTTCCCCTGTTGGCCAAATGGTTGAGGGGAAGTTGTGAACGGCTTCCCTAGCTCTGGTGGAGGCTTTGGAATCAATTGGAGGAGGAATATTTCCTCCCTTGCTTTGCTTCCATTTTTTGGCTGAACCTTCCCCTCATCTTTCTTTCCTTCCCTTGGAGAAGTCAAATCCTTGTTGGCTTTTGCTTGATTGATTGCCTACCTTCAATTGAAGGTAGCCATCCTCTTAAGAGGTGGATGGCTTGGCATGAGAAAAGGTGTTGTGAAGTGGGAAAAAAGGAATATTCAATTTCCCTTCTTCTCTTTGACTTTCATTTCATTTTTTCTTTATTTTATAGATTTATGGATAATGGTATCATCACTAATGTATGGCTGCCCTTTCCTAAACTCAAGTGAATTTGAGCTTAACCTTGAATCCATTTGACTTGGGTTGGGTTTGAACTCAAATCAAATGCCTTGATTTTTTTATGATGTTTGAATTTTCATTTCTATTTAATTTATTTGAATTATTTTGGTTAATCCAAATTGATCATTCAAATAGTTTAATTTAGGTTGATCACTTGGTTAACCTAGATTGATCACTTGAGTTGGTTAACTCAAATTGACCACTTGAGTTGAGCCCAAATCATATGTATTGATTCAAACTTGATCCAATTCAAAATTAATTCAATAGAATTTGAAATTAAATATAATTTGGATTTTAATCAATTTGGATTGATTAATTGATTTTGAATTTTGTTTCAATTAAATTTCAATTTGAATTAATTGGATTTGATTTGAGTTAATCCAAATTGAAAATTTAAGTTGATTCCCTAGGACACTAAGTGTAGTATCCTAAGTACTAAATTAGGAAGTTTCTAACTGAAATTAGAACCTCCTGATTATTGATTTTGAGTTAATATTAATGTCATTTAAACATGAATTCAACAACAATATATATTTATATTTTGCAAACTTGATGATCATTAATGCATGAATTTGGTATAAAAGAAAGATTTCATTTCATAGTCAAGCATATGCAGACATGTATTAGTGGTTTAAGCAAGTACTTGTCATTATTTAATGAAGGAAGTGAGATTATCTAATACCTCCTTGGCATTACTTAAAGCCTCATATTCTTGAGATGACCAGACTATATACTTGCCAATATAAATACATGCTAACATATTCACAAGCATAGAAATGAAAATCATGCAAAGGTTATATATTTGTTCATGTAAAGCAAACTTTTATCCCAAATTCTAGCACATGAATACACATGAATGAAATTAAACAAGTATGTGTCATTATTAAACTAGGGAAGTGAGATTATCTAAGACCTCCTTGGGGATACTTAAAGCTTCATATTTCAGGATGTCCAGACCATATACTTGTCAACTCAAACATATGTAAACATGCACATGAACCATAAAGACAAAACAATAATTTACCATCTTTAATTTATAACTAAATGCAAACTTTATTAAACATTTATAGCCAACATTAACTTAAATTTTACTTTCATATATATCACTAGTTTATAGTTTTGAAAATAATTTGGGATTTATTAGTGATAATAGCTACACCATAAAATAATATTTATCCAACACATGTAACTTAGATGCAATCATATTCTTTTAATTCTTTTTCTTCTTTTTGAAAACATGAACATGTGAAACAAATGGCATGCACATTTATAATGATTGAAAAGAAGTAATTAAATATTACTACATAACATACTCAATTACATTAAGTCCTAAGGATAATCAAGCAAAATAAATATTCCTTAAAACCAACCAAAGTTCTTATAAGATTTGATTTTGATATTTGGGTTGTTAAAACCTAAAGAGGGGAGATGATACTTAGTAGTTACCCCTTGCCATATTAGTGATTTGATATATTTAAAGAAAGTAATTAAATGGATTTTATGTGTTCATTAGGTTCAAGCCATTAAGCACATCAATGTAATTGCCCTTTCCTAAACTTCTTTAATTTAATTAATTACTTGATCATGAGCCTTCCATGATATGCTTTTAGGTAAGTAAAATTTGTAATGCACGTAAAGGAATCTAATACAATTAGGCTCAAGCTTAAGAATTAATTAGATTAAAGAAGGAAAGAATCTAAGTTAAATAATCTTATGATTTTCCCATACTAATGGGTTAATCATAATTTCATTAATGAATTTATATTATTAACACTTAAAGAGAAATTAATGGATTGTGTTTGAATTATCTGAACCAATTATTAAATTTTTTTATTTTTTTACTTTATCAATAATTTTCTTAATTATTTCTTAATTATTAAATAGGTTAATTAACCCTCTTAAAGAAATACATTTGGAAAAATAATTAAGAAAGAGGTCCTAATTATTTCTACACTATTCCCACTGTCCGTAATGATTAATTATCATTAATTATTTAATTTTTATTATTCACCAATTTTAATAATTATTTAATTGATTAAAGAGGGTAATTGAGATTGAAATTCCAAGTTCTTTAAATTACATGTAAAATAATTCTAAGAAAATTATGGGAGAGAGGACATCCCATGGTATCATCCCACTAAATTTTAAATTAATTAACCAAGTAATTTGGACTTAATTAAGGTAATTAGCCTAAGCTTCAAACCTTTATTAAGCATGGTTCACTATGCCTAAATTAGGGATTATTTTTCATAAATTATCATTTATCTATCCTTTCCAAAATAAGTTTATGTGTACTTTTTGGATTTTTCTATAATTAGTTATGATTTGTTGAAGTTCTGGCCATTTAATTATATTTTAATGCCTAATTAATCCTTTAAACCATTAGTGCCACACAGATGCTGACGCGGTAGTGCTTTCCACATGGTGCTGCAGTATTGGCCACTTAAATCGTCTAATGCGGTAGCTGACTCAATGGTGGCGGACACAATTTTGTCTGTCTGATCTCAGATTAGATTACCAAGATTAATCTCAAGATTTCAAAGGGATTAAATTAAAATTTTTAATGCGATTAATCACTACCATCCATTCTAATCATGTGGAACGAATGATCGGTGATCAGTCATCCCACAAGTGCCAGATGATGGACACCTTCTACCTTTCGTCGCTTGATCTGAGCTCGCTGGAGCTCATTTAATAGTGAAATTGACTCCAAAATGATCAGGAAATAAATCTAAGAACTTCCTATGATGGAGATTGCACGAAAACATGATTCACTTTAAAAAAGACCAACACCTAGGGGCCAAAGCGATTCTTGGTTTTTACCTTCTTTGGAGCTAATGGGATCCAGCGATAGAGGTAGCTTTGGCTTGAAGAAATGAAGCCATGCTAAGAAGATCACAAGCTGTCTCCTCACTGATCACTTTGTAGAGAAAATACTACCCCAAAGCTCATCGAAGTTGGTCTTATGACATCTTCTGGTGGTCGAATCGCTCATGAAATGATTCATTTCAACTCATCAGAGTGAGGTGAAGGTATTGGAAGAGTCAATTTGATTTTGGTGAGGTTTGAAAGTATAGATAGATGGGCTCTCAAGTTCGATCGGGAGATTTTCTTACCAATGGAGTACATGATGAGCTTGGGAGAAGGCATGGAATTGTGCGGAATGCCCTAAGGATGCTCCATGCTCAGCTTGAATCAATGGAGAGGAGTATACTCTCCTCCCCAACTAAACCATGGGCTAGGATTTGTTCAACCTTTGGTAGTCATTTAGTTAGGTGGTAGGGGACTGTAGAGGTGGTTGAGGGTGAAAGGCTAAGGGAGTGTAGTTGGCTGGCATGAGGTGTACCCTCTCCCTTAGGTGGACCAATGGATGCCTATGGGTGAAGTCACCCTCTCTTGGCCAAAGGATAAGCCCAACAGCTTTGGGTTAAGTTCGGTCAGTGGTCCTCTTTCTCAAAAGGAGCCAAAGGTGGCTGCAAAAGGGTAAGGAAGTGGAGAACCCACCCAAATGGGATTCCATTTGGGTGGCTTGGTTCAATAGGTTTGACCCAATCGGGTTCACCATGGGTTGGTCCCACTTAGGCAGGCCCATGGTGACCCAAGGATGAGTCATACCAAGTTTGGTTGGGTTTGGGCTTGGTTTGGTTGGGTATGGCTCAATTTGACTCATATGGGTCAAATGGGTCAAGTTGGGCTAAGTTGACCATTTTGACCAAATTGGGTCAAAGTGGTGACTTGGATGAGTTCAAATATCCATTTGGAGTGAATAAGGGTGATTAGTTTGATTCAATTTGGGTTATATTTGTATTTGGCTTATATGGTTCAATTTGGGTTAAGGTTTATGTTTAATTGATCATTGGTGATTGATTGGAAGAGTTGATTTGAATTGATTTAGATCATAGAGTGAATTGGTTCAATTTGAACCTTTAAGTCAAATTGGGCTAAATGGACTAATTTGGTTAGGTTAGCCAAATTAGGTTCAATTAAAGGTTGGATCATATTTTATATTAAATTAGTGATTGGTTAGAAGCATTAGTTTCAACCAATTTGGTCTATGTGATTTGGTTTAATTTGAACATTTAGGTCAAATTAGGTCAACTTGGGTGAAAATATCTAATTATCTTGATTATGTTCAATTGATTATAGTGGAGTGTTCAATAATGACCTGCAATCATCAGTGAAGGGATTTGATGGCTTGATTTAGTCCAATGGGAGTTTAATTGGAGTTTGGTTCAATTGCCCCTTTTAGGTCACTTTGGATCAAGTGACTTGGTCAAGCCAACTTGGACCAATTGGGATTATGGATGGTTGGGATGTGTTTGATGATGAATTTGAGGTTGATTTGTGGCCTTGGTTGTAATTGATTTGGGTTTAATTATGTTTTGGCTTGTTTGAACACTTTAAGTCAAATGGGTTAACTTGGGTTGGTCACTTTCCTTTGATTCAATTGGCTTGATTGCAAATATTGGAGTGACTTGAAATGATCTAATGAATAATTGAAGTGATTGAGAAAATCAAATTAGATTTAGTTTACTTGAATGGGTTTGAATTGAGTCATAGGATCATGGTGTATTAACATGGGTTAAGATCTAGCTAATTTGGCTTAGAGCTTAGATTAGAAAACCAAATTCAATTAAAATTAATTAAATTGGTTTAAAGTCAATTTTTCTCCATCTAAATGAGCTTAAGTTTGGATTAGTAAATAAGTATGAGTTTTGGTTTAGGCCATAGGATAGGTGAAACATATTTATCCTAATGTGGATTCTAAGCTTAGGGTTATGCCTTCTAAGTCTTTAAGCTTAAGTATAGTATTTTCTTAATCACTATAAGTGTCTTAACACTAAGAAAATCTAAGTGTATAGATGGTTCTTAGATCTAAGATGAGAATGATTAATCCTCACTCCAAAAGTGAGGTCAACAGATCAGAAATTAGTCAGCTCAATAACTGGCATAATCATATGAGTGGTCTGATGAAAGAGCTATTTGTTTAACTCAACCTCATAGTAATTCCAACACAACAGATACCTTCAAGAAATTCTCCAATGAATAATCCAATAGTTGAAATGGGAGGCATACAAAATGCTTTGCCTAATCTACTAATAGCTACAACACAAAGGTAGGAACCTCTAGGAGAAGCTATAGTGAACACTTATCAAGAAGGTGATGTTATCACTAAATCCCAAATGGAAGATCTCATCAATCAAAAGGTCAAAGCAATCATAGTTTCAAAAATTACTGAGCAATTAATTGGAAAAGGCCAACTGTATCTAGCCTATTACAACCAAGTTTAGTACCCTAAAGGGTACATTGTGTCGAAGTTAAATACCTTTTTAGGTACAAAAAACTCGAGAACATGCTTAGTTCAATTTAAAGAATCATGTGGAAATACCAAAGGAAATGATGCCCTACTACTATAATAATTTGTTAGCAGCCTTACAAACACATCTTTTGAATGATATGCTAAGTTACGTAATAACTCAGTAAAAATCTTCGCTGAGCTAGAAACACTTTTTGTTAAACAAATGTAGATTTTACCTTGGAAAAGAGAAAGAAAAATGAGAGTGTTACCAAGTGTATTACTAGATGGAGAAATCTAAGCATGAGATGTGACCAACAGCTCATAGAAAAGCATGCAATAGAACTCCTCTTGGGGAATATCAGTGATCAAATGGCCCCATATCTAGCTATGGCTACCATTAACACATTCCAAGAATGACTAGATTGTGTAGCTAAGTTCAAAATGTTGCATAAATAAAAAGGGCTTAATATAGACTATGACAATAACAACCCTTTTGGGAAAGGGACATAACAAATGTCTGGTGACTCAAAAAGGAATGATGTGAATACAACATTCACATTCATAGTGAACAAGATGGCAAACAGTGGTATGGAAACCTCATGACCAGCAGCATCCTCATGACCAACAACAAAATCGACAAAGGAAAAAAAAGCCTTACCCTTCAAGAGAAAATGACTAAATTATACTCATTCAAAAGTTAATCTATTGCTAAAATTTTAAAGCATGCCCTAAAGCTGGGGTTACTATTGCCAAAGCCGATGGCAGACCAAGTGGATAAAGTTGATGATCCCAACTATTATCGATTTCACAGGCTCATAAGCCACCCAATTGAAGATTATTTCAGCTTCAAAGATTTGGTTGAAAAGTGTTATTAGAATGGAGAACTCAGCTTATCAGACACTGTACTGATACATACTAAAAAAGGAAAAGGTGAGAGTTGTTACAAATTAGCTAATCGAAAATGCAAAAAAGTAAAAGGGCAGATCTAGCTAGAACTCAGAACATAAAATATGATAAGGGAAAAGCCCACCAAATTAAAGAAGAAGAGGAAGGTGGTTGGGAGACCTTCATCTCAAAAAAGACTAAAAGAATAATCAATATTCTTCTAGAAATAGAAGGTATTAGTGGAAGAACTCTTTAGAGCCTAAAATCGATCTAAGATTGCCCTTTCCCAACATGGGGCAGTTTTATATAATATGAAGAAAAAGGTAAAAATTGATTAGCCTTTTCATCGAAGCCCTAGAAATCAAGAAAGAATAGGAGGACTCAAAAGTTAAAGTCTAAAACTCAAAAAATGATCAACTCTTTAGAGGAATACAAACAACCTCCTTGAAGCTAGTTAAGCTAGAAGAATACATGACCCATTTAAAGCTCAACACGGAAGAACCAAAAAAAGAAATTTTGAAAGAAACATGTCATGTCATAAATGTGATTGTGACTTGAACTGACTCTAAGGAAGAATTATGCTTTCCCAAAGAAAATCCTATAAAGAAATAAAGTCAAGTTAGGCTCAAAGAAACTACAACATAAATTAGATAGTAATTCTGAAACTTCTCAAAGCTCTAAAAATTTTGAGAGGGCATAAGATTTAGAGACTTCTTCAAATAAATAAGATCAAATAAAAGAAGTGACCCAAGTTCAATTAACAAGCAAAAAAATGAATCTCACCACCTGTACAACAAAAAGTTAGTCATAAAGGTAAAGAAATTGAAATTAATGAAAATGATTTATCCCCATTGCCGACTAAACCTCAAAAGTCTACCAAAATAAAAGTAGACTATAATGTTCTAGCACACTTACACAAACTCCCTACTTTACTAAGTATCTATGATGTTCTCATGTTGTCCAAAGATATACCTAAGACGTTAATCAAAGTAATGTAAAACTTAGAGTAATATGAAGTGTTTTTCATCGAAGGAAAATTGAAAGAGCACTTAACCTTTCAAAATATAGCAACCATCACATTTAATAAGAATGACTAGCTATTAGGGATGAACAAACATAATCAACCCCTTTATGTTGCAAATAAAAATAGCATTGATCAAATAAATAGGATATTGATTGATCTAGGTGCTTTAGTCAATCTTATAATAGTTAAATGCTACAAGCACTAGCTTTAAATGCTCACTACTTGGATAAAAGTATAGTATTCCTACAAGAATTTAATGAACAAGGATAGCAAACCATGGGGTCTCTTGTACTACCCATATGCTTCTAGAATTTATACATAGAAGCTAAATTCCATGTGATCGAAGCCCAAGTTTCTTACAAAGAGCTCTTTGGTAGGCTATGAATTCATGCATACATCATAGTGCCTTCAACTCTTCATCAATGTATGAAATATATTCAAAATGGTGAAGAACATCAAATTGATGGTGACATGAATCCATTCTTGATACATGAAATCAAGATCTATGATGACTCCAAGTACTTCATCCCTTAGAAGGTAGAGGAAGTCAAAGCTTAAAAATAAGTGACTCCACCTACAAACTAATACTACAAGGCGGTAGTGAAAAAGATAAAAAAGCCAATGATTCCAATGAGTCAAAGAAACTCAATATAATTCTCCACCTTGGTAGTGATATTTGGATGGTGAAGATGAATTGGTAATTTATCAACCTAAGTAAAATTTAGCTAGCCAAAGGACAGAAGAAGTTAGTACTAGTAAAGTGATAAAGTTATTAGAGGAAGCTCATGTTTCTTTAATATAGATACCCGAATCCCAAATCTCAAGTAAGGCTATGAAAATAACTATAATTCCAAAACCTTAACAACATCAAGATATGAACTAATAGAACAACTAAAACTTTCTATGTCCCTCCTAAAATAGGCCATAATGAACATGGAATTCTCTTTTACAATATAGAAGAGTGGACCTCAAATCCTACACAAATATTATTAGAAGAGGGTGATTTTGAGAAAGAAGATATTTCAATAATAATTCCTCAATACTTCTCATTAACTCTAAAGAAGCTGAATAAAAATAACATTCAACCTATATAATTAGGCATACAAGCTCATTATTTAAGAGGCTCAAGCAAGGGGATAATCCTAAAAATCTCATAGGATATGGAAAGTTCACCACATGGGGATTAAGATATATTGCTTTGACATCCACCCTAATGAACTCATGCTATGTCATATCTTGCAAAGAAAAAGCCCTTATGAAAATTGCGAAAAGTAAAAGAATGTTTCAAATAAGAATATATGTGAAGAAGAATCATTCACCTCAAAGACACTCCAAAAAAAGTTTGATGAAGGTAATCAAGCCATCATTGATGATGAACTCCATGATATTAACCTGGGTACCAAAGAAGGGCTTAGTCCTACCTTTGTTAGTGCTAACCTCACACCAGGAAGACTAGAAGAAATAAGAGCACTACTATGTGAATATAAAGATTATTTTGCATGGAATTACAGAAATGCCAAGCCTATAACTAGATGTGGTTGTAAATAAACTTGCCATTATGCTAGATATACAACTATAAAGCAAGCACCAAGGCAAATCGAAATCGAAGAACAAGTAATTAGAAAAACCAAAATGCTGAAGTGAGATTTATCCAGAAAAAATATGCTGCTGATTTCCAATATTGTTCCAATAAAAAAAGAATAGATAAATCTATGTTTGCATTGATTTCTAGGACTTAAACAAAGCATGCCCAAAAGAAGATTTCCTATTGGCCAATGTAGAGCTCAATGTGGATAATACTTCCAACTATGATATGTTCTCTTTCATGGATGGATCATCAAGCTATAATTAAATTAAAATGGCTCTAGAAGATGAAAAGCACACATCCTGTTGCACACAAATCGACATATATTTCTATAAAGTGATGCCATTTGGCTTCAAAATTTTGATGCTACAACCAAAAGGCAATGATTGATATCTTTGATGACCTCATACATAGATATATGAAATGTTATGTTGGTGATTTGGTTGTCAAAAGAAAAAAAAAAAAATAAAAAAAATAAAAAAAATTAAAGGGACCACATAAATGCTTAAGAGTTGTATTTGATAGAATTCAAAGTTTTAACTTAAAGATGAATCCATTAAAATGTTCTCTTGGTGTGACTTCTAAAAGATTCCTAGGCTTTATTGTGCACTATAGAGCATTTGAAATTGATCCCTCTAAAATAAAGCAATAATAGAAATGTCAGTGCCTAAGACCTTAAGGTAATTATGCTCATTACAAGGAAAATAAGCTTATATTGGTGATTTATTTCTAATCTTTCAAGAATATTTCAACCTTTAACTTGACTAATGGAAAAAGATAAAACTTTAATATGGGATGATACTTGTGAAGAAGCATTTGACAACATAAAAAAATTATCTGTTACATCCACCAATTATGGCAGAACTAATGATGGGAAAATCATTGATATTATATACGGTAGCCTTAGAAGAATCATTAGGAGCTCTGCTAGCACAAAAAAATGAAGAAGGGAAGAAAAATGTCATATACTATATAAATTGACATATAATAGGAGTTGAAATAAAATATTCTCCTATTGAGAAGTAATGCTAGCATTGATATTTGCTACTAAAAAACTGCTACACTATTTATTATCACATATGATAACATTGATATTTAAAGTAGACCCTCTTAAATTCTTGATGACTAGACCTACCTTAACTGGTCACTTAGCTAAATGGGTAGTTATGTTACTTCAATTTGATATAACGTATGTCCCATAAAAAGTTGTAAAAGGGCAAGTGTTGGCTGATTTTTTAACCACTCATCCCTTACCAACAAACTCTCTACTCAATGATGAATTGCATGATGAACAAATCTTTGAAGTGGAAGAAGCTCAACAACCATCAAAATGGGAACAACCATCAAAATCGAACTCTACTTTGATGGGACTTCATCATTAAAGCTAGCAAAACCACCTGATTTACTTATAGTACATGTCAAAATTGGCTTAATATTTGTAACACTGTAAGGGGGTATTCTTCAATATTCATATAGTCTAATGTAATGTCAAAGAAATAATGAGGCCAAAAATGAAGCACTAATTTTAAGTCTAGAGCTAGAAATTAATATAAAAATTAAGAAGCTTCATATTTATGGAGATTCCCAACTCATAATCTAATAAATAATCAGAACTTTTAAGATAAATAAGAGTGTCACTTTTAAAATAAATCCGTGAAGTGATAATTACAAGAGTGTCACTTTGAGATAATAGTAAATCCAATGCATTAATTAAATTAGCTAAAGAAATGATAAACCCTCAGGGAGAGCCAATCACGATAATAGTCCAAAGAAGAATAGCCTTGGTACCAACCCTTCTACAAGCCTTTAAAGCCAAAAAAATTAAGAAATCTCAACAATAGTAGAGGAAGATGATTGGAAAGAACCATTCATCACTTTCCTTAAAGGTGGTAGATTACCAAAAGACAAATCAAAGGCTCATCAAATTTCACAAAGAGCTTGACAATATGCCCTTATGAATGATACATTATATCAATGTTCATTTGGCCAAATGTGGTTACGATGTCTAAGACTAAATGAAGCAAAAAATTGTGATGATTGAAGTCTATTAAGGGTTGTGTGGTGCATAACAATCTAATCCCATAAAAATAAAAATTAAACAAATGGGATATTATTGAGCCAGTATGGTTCAAGATTGCATTAAACATACCAAAAGATGTCATGAGTGTCAAATACATGCAGAAACATATCATCGACCGCCTAATAATGTACATCCAATAGTGGCATCTTGGCCATTTGAAAGTTGGGGAATTGATATAATAGGCCCAATAGATTCTGCCATCTAGGGGATATCATTTCAAATTAGTTGCCACTGATTACTTCTCCAAATAGGTAAAAGAAATCACATTAAAAGAAGTTAAAGCAGATAATATAATGAAATTATTTTGCGACCATATCATTTATCAATTTGAAGTACCTTAAAGAATTATTTCAGATAATGACACCATTTTCAAAAATGTTGAATTCTATTATTTCATTGAGAAATATAGGATAGATTGGCAATATTCTTCAATATACAATCCAAAGCTAATAGTCTAGTAGAAGCATTCATCAAAATGTTGGTCAAACTCCTAAGGAAAATTCTCTCTAAAAATAAAAGAGAATTGCATGATAAATTAATAGAAGCCTTGTGGGCATACTATACCACATACAAAACTACTGCATAAACAACGCCATACTCTTTAGTCTTTGGAGTAGAAGCAATATTGCTTCTTGAAGTAAAATTTCCTTCACTCCACATAATAGTTCAAAATGAGCTTATAATAGAGAAAAATGTTTAAATACTACTCAAAGAGCTTGAAACTCTAGATGAAGTGTGACTACAAGCTTAAAAAATTCTAGAAACATGCAGAGCAAGAATGACCTGAGCTCATGACCATATGGTTCACCCAAGAAGCTTCAAAGCAGGTGAACTAGTACTTGTATAAAGAAGACCCATAATTCCACATCAATGAGTTGGTGGAAAATTTGACCAAAATTATGAGGGACCTTATATTATCGAAAAAGTATACAAAGGTGTAGCTTATCAGCTTATTGATGCAAAAGGAATCAGACCTATGTCCCTTATAAATGAATAATATCTCAAATGATATTATGCATAACTATGAATGAAATATTCTTATTTCAATGAGAAATTCCCCTATTAACAGTTGGCAATTTTATATATCTTGTAAAGAAAGATCCCCATCAAAATGAAACACTATCATATTAATTAAATTTAAACTATTATTGTGATTAGCTCTCTCTACAGGCATTGTCTGATTATTAGGTTACTGCATACTGCATCCTGAACTAAAAAAAATGAGACCTGAAATCAGTATTTAGTACACCTTTGATAACATTTAGAGGCTATGTATAATGGGAACATTGTCACTAACAAATGCATTTTGATTTTTCCAAAAATGCTGACATATATCATGCAGTATATGCTTCATTCTTTGATTACAGATGTCTACCTTTTACATGGATCTAGAGTATCACAGAACATTAGGATGGTACCACCAATACCTATTGGATTGGTCCACATGAGATGACAGCCATAATGGCTAATATGCAAGAAGGCTCTAAATCCTGAGCTTTTTCAATGTCAACCAGCCATTTAGTATAAGAAAGGTAGTTACAAATACTTTTCACACCTTCATCATGCTTTTGGTCGCTACTAGAGGCTATATCGAGAGTGGAGATTAGGCCACAGATGATAAAGCATGATCACTTTAGATATGTGGTCTAGGAGTTTCCTACTTTATTAATAATATGCCATAGTCTACCTACTTAAAGTCTAGAATAAAGATTTATAGATTTTCTCACCGGCAGAGAGACACCGTTACTATTATCGAAGCTAGGACATAGATGTATAGTGAAAGATCTCATGGGGTTGAGACCTACTTTGCTTTACTATCATCAGCATGAATACATGATCCTAGAGGGATATTAACAAAGTGGGTGAGCAATACAAGTTCACACAAGCTACACTTATATATAGACTGCCATAGATACTAAATGTAGTAGATATTTATTCTTTAGGGACATTGCTACTATTTGCTCATCTAGTAGTAGTTTTTACAGCATGGGCCTTCTCACTCCACCTAGAGACTAGTTTTAATTTTTGTGTGGCCCTACACAAGTCCTAGACAAGATCAGTCACCTATGATTATTATGGATCTGCCATACCTTCTCTTCCTTCTTGGAGCTAGGCTTTTGTATATATAACTGTAGATTGGGAAGAGCTAAACTAGCCCAAACTTTGCATTCCTCCCAACACACGACTCATGCTCCTAAAATATCATTAGATGAGTAGGACAGTAGTAGAAAATAGAGATGGTAGACTTCAATTGCTTAGAAGAGGGAGGACAGAAATATTTATAATCCTTCACCAGTTGGTCATGATATGGGAATACTAGGGATAGATGATTCTACCTATATTCATATCCCACCAATAGTAGTTGAACAATTAGTAGTAGTCCAGCCACCAGTAAGGCAGATAGAGAGTGGAGTCACTCTAATAGTGTCAATAGATGCTAGTGTTCCTTCTCTAGGGTCCACTCAGCTAATCAGCGATGACCATATGCATATAGAAGAAGAGGACCCACATATAGAGGAATCTAGTACTCAGGTGACTAATCATGAGTCACTCTTATCAGATTCAACATTGGTAATAGTGAGTGTCACCCAGGGTGATCTTTGAGAGAGCTAACTCTTGTGCAGACAATCAATCCATTCATAGTTTGAAGGATATATATAGTGATGACACTATGCCACCTACTATTGAGCGATGACATGAAGGTCTTGCATGAGCTTCCTAGCTTATGTGTGGAGGAGAACTCTTTATTAGATTGTACGACTACCTTGGGTCTTGAAATAAAAGAACCACAGCTTTAGGAATCCTTATGCCGAGTGTTAAGTTTGAAATATTCTCATTATGCACTACCTATCAGGAAGTCTTATTAGGTATATTTACTATTGTAGAGACCTCACTAAATGCTAGTTCACATCAAATCTCCCTAGTTCACTAAGATCTTTAACTTAGCCTCAAAGCCTTTAGATTCAATCAAAGGGAGCTTTCTAGAGCACATTTTGAGCACCTTGAAATATCAGCTGAATTGAGAGAGTTACATCTGAGGAGATAATATTTATTAGGAAGAATAGCTATGATCCAGTAGACTATCACAATTATAAAAAATGATTGTTCACAAGCATACCAAGTATTGAACTTGAGCAGGTCCTTACCTCATTGGTCCATGACCAGAAAGTTGTCATCTCGCATCTCCATAAAGGAAGAGAGAGGTATCGTACTATGGCCTATAGAGCTCATATAACTTCTATATGTATTAGACAAATTCAAGTTAATCATTTATAGTTATAACCTATATTATGTCATTATCTTACATGATAAATGAAAATGACTAGAGCTTATATTTTCTCTTTGTTTATTAAATTTTGATATAAAAATTGGAATAAATAAATATGCAATGAATGCATTATGTCCAATCGACATGACACATTGATTGTGGGATAATTTTATTTACATCTAAAAATCATGTCCAATCATAGCACCTAGGCCATGCCAACTATCTTACAACATCTAGAAGCCCAAACTACTCTTGATGGTTGTCTAATTAAATAAGTTAGTGTTGTGATGATGAAATGATAACACTGAGGCACTAGCAGGATGTCTTTTAATTTTAAAAGCATGAAAACAACTATTTTTCCCCATGAGCACTAACTATACAAATGGGAGGAGGGGACAGTTATGGGGTGGAAAACCACTACATTAGTGGATAAATCACTATAAAAGGGAGAAAAACTACTCCACCTTCTTTTTTCTTCTTGTCTTCTCCCATTAACTCTCTAGTTCTTATTGAGTTCTTACTCCTTATGATTGGTGCCTTTTATAAGCATACTCTCCACTACTCCAAGAAGGCTCATCTGTCCACTCTAGCACCACATCTTAAGCACAAAGGCACTAGACTCTCAGGTAGAATGTATAAATAATGATCTTAAGAGCATTGTAGTGATGCATATAAAGCCTTGAGACATCGACCTCTCAGGGAAAAGGGATGAAATGGCTCTTATAATAGTGCCACAACACTGCATATTAAGAGCCAAGGCTCTAAAATCTCATGTAGAATGACATAAATAATGATCTTAAGAGTGTTGTAATGCTACATATACACAAATACCTACCTTAGAATGCTACAGTGCTAACCACAATAATTCCATGATTGTACATGTTTAGAGCCATGGTGCTATCTTAAAAATGAAATAAATTTGAATTTTTTGCATGGGCCCAACATAATAACAATTACCTAAGTCTACTACATGAGGATTCTTCATCCTGATTAAGTCTTATGACTAGGTTCAAGTTAACAAAATCTAATCATTCCTTGATGATGGATATGTAGATTAAATATTCAACTAGAGGGGATATGCTTAAATTAAATGAACTTTATCATTCAAAATAACTTAAAAGTAAATAATCATCCATCCATTCATCGTCATTTGTCAAGGATGATAAACAATGGAAATCTTTGCACACAAAAGAGTCAATGTCAAACTAAATATATCACTATGTTCATACTCAAATAATTTCATGCTAGTAAGGACATGTCCTATATCCTCTATCTACATGATTTTGCTACCAAACAGTAGCACATGAATTGTGAATATGACCAGAACCCTCTAACCAAGTGGCCTGGAATCCATATAGCTCCACTATATTTTGGTCATGATAATAGCTTCTATGTTCACTAATGGCTTTATTTTTTGAGCCATGAATTATGGAATAAATTTAATAGACAAAAAGCTTTCTATTAGCTAAGGTTGACTTAAATTTATCACCTTAGACAAATGTCACCCTAGGTCTACAAGAATAATTTGGATGATATAACCCTTAGCTGTTGATAAGGATTCATTGGTCAAAAATTATTTTCTTTAGCTAAGTAGACTAGGGACCACGAGAGCCTGGGATTAAGGAAATGTGGGATCTTGATTGAGCGTATCATCATTCCATCCAATATATGATTTTAGTTAAAATAGAATTATAAGTCCATTTTATTTGTCATTTAAAGAGGTGTAGCCTAACATCCTTATTCACCATGCGAATTCTACTCAGATAAACATTCACACCATATTACATCGAGATACATTGTTATATATATATATATATATATATATATATATATATATATCGAAAGTTATGTTTCCACTATATATCAAAAAGATGTGTTTATTTACCAACCTTAATCGAGAGTGCTCTCTTATTACGGTAAGAGGGGTAATTTACTATGAGGGCTTATGTTCATCGAAAGTGGAACCCATATCTAAAAAAACCCTAACATATTGTTAGGAGAAATCTAATTGAATATATATCAATTTGTCTCACAAAAAATATACTCCTACCCATCTCAATAAAGATAGTGGAGAGCATCTTAACAAGGTGGTCTTTTTAAGCAATTAGTGGAGAATTAAATTGGGCTTGAAAATAAGGTTTGTCCTCTCCATGCTGCTGATGGTACTCCATCTAGCGAGCTCTCAATTCCTTAATGTGCCTATCAACCATTAACTGTAGCTACATAAAATCCTCTATCCATGCATCTTTGGGGTAGCAATAATGAGCTAAAAACTCCCCTTGTTCAAGTGCTTCCTCCTCCTTGACATTTGTGGCAGCCTGAGCTGGCCACCTCTTCTCACTATAGAAAGTGTAAAAGGATTGATCTATGATGTGAGAAGGAGTATGGTACAACTTATCAAGATAGGAAATATTATATTTGACCTCAAGTTGATAGGCAATCACATATCCTAAGGCCAAATTACACTTATGTTTGGATTTTGGGTTCTTAATGATGGTCAAATTTTTAATGTAAAGAATCATAAGATCCACCACATTGAACTAAGTGTGGGTCATGCAAAAGTAGGTGAAAATAGAAAGAAGAGGTGAGATACTGATGTGTTCATCAGATTTAGGAATGACATTATGGCTTAGCATATGTTGGATAACACAAGCATTAAGCATAAGGTGAGTTTCTAATGACCTCATTGATAATGGTACTATTATAGGCCAAGTCATTTGTCATACTATGGGTGGATGGATCAGCATTTGAGATGTGGAGGTAGTTGTGAAGGTTAGCATCTATGATGGAAATTTTCCTACCACAAACTCAAGATTGAAGGATAGTTCGATCAAAGTTTCTGAAAAAGTTGGCAAAAATTCAAAAAGATGCTCAAAATGGAAGTGATATTCTAAGGAGATGAGAAATAGGTGTGAGGTCTTTGCGAAAAGTTCAAAAATGGTGAGGGATAACTTATCTTGTGCAAGTGGCTTTGAGTAAGTGATCGTGCATTCCCTGTATTTTTATAAGTAGTTTCCCCCTCTTTCGATCAAAAAAAAATTCTCTTCTATTATTTTAAGCTCTCTTAATTTCCATTTAGACTAGCTTTGCACACACACACAAACTCAAGAAAGAAGGCTAGAGTGAATATGAAAAAAAGTTTGGTGAGAAGAAAATGAGAGATTAGGCAAATTTATAGTCTTTAGATGGTCATATAGTATGAATTGTGGTTCATACAAATTATTAAGATCATCCCAATGGTAAGCTTAATGGCTAAATTTGATTGAGTCAATGGTACAATTTTGGATCATCCTAATGGTCATCTGAATGGTTATGTTGATAGAGTCAATCATCTTGTATGATTAGCAAATTGTACAATACATTTAAGCAACATTAATCATCCCAACATTCCAATCAATAGCTAGTTGAACTATGTCAATCATCACATTACAAATATATCATAAAGTACATTAGTAGATCATCTAGTGTAATCTATTTGATAATGGATCATCCAGTCAATTGTCTAGCCTATTTTGATGATTAGATTAGGTCAATCGTATAGTATGATGAATATTATGTAATACAATTGTAAAAATTCTCCTCCCCTTTTTTGTTAAAATAAATGAATGAGATTAAAATAAAAAATATGCAAAAGTAGAAGAGACATAAAATAAATAAAAAGAAAAGAGAAAGAGTTAAGAAGAAGAAGAAGAAAAAATGCAACAACAAATAAAACAATAAAAAGGAACATAATAATAAGGTTTTATTACACCTAACTATGACTGAATCTAGCTAAATCTATCAAAATTCAGTGCTTTTATGAAGATATCTACTAATTGATTTCTCATCTCATTAAATTGAGGACTAACATCGCCCTTCAGTACGTGATCTCTAATGAAGTGATGTTGGACATCTATGTGCTTGTGCATGCATGTTGAGTGGAATTCTTAGTTATGCAAATAGAACTAGTGTTATCACACAAAATAAAGATCATACTTAGTTGTAGATTGAGATTAAGAAGTTGTTGATTCACCCTTTTGACTTAGGCAACATAGCTTCTAGCAATAATGTATTCAGATTTAGTAGTTGAGAAGGCAACATAATTTTATTTTCTACTACACCAAGAGACTAGTAAGTGGCTTAAAAACTGGCATGTTCTAGAAGTATTTTTCCTAAGAACTTTGCACCTTGTAAAATCAGAATTTGAATATCTAAGAAGTTCAAAGGTTGAGCTATCACAAGGGTACCAAATTCCTTGATTAGGTGTATTAATCAAGTATTAAAAGATTTGTTTCACAATTTTTAAATGTGATTCCTTAAGGCCAACTTAAAATCATGCACAAAGACATATGCTAAACATGATATTAGGCTTATTATTAGTTAAGTAAATTAAAGAGCTAATCATTCCATTAAACATCTTAGGGTCAACAAGCTTACCTAAAGGATTCTTATTTAACTGAGTGTTAGGGCTCATGGAGGTGCCAATGCTCTTACAACCTTCTAATCCAAACCTTTTGCTTAACTCTCTCACGTACTTGGTTTGACTTTGGAATGTGCTTTTTTGACCTTCTTAACATTGAATCCCAAGCAATAAGTATGCTCACTGATCATGCTCATCTTAATTTGTTTTCTCATTAGTCTTGAAAACTCCTCACACAATAAAGAATTAATAGATCATAATATATCATCAACATACATTTGAAAAAGAAGGATATCAAATTTTATTCTCTTAATAAATAAAGTAGTGTCAATAGATCCTTTCACAAAAAAATATTCCAAGAGAAAAAAGCTAATTATATCATACCAAGCATGAGATGCTTGTTTTAGACCATACAAGTCCTTTTCAACTTATAAACATAATTTGGGTGTAATGAACTTTCAAATCTAAGTGGTTGTTCAATAAAGACATCTTCCTCTATGAGACCATTTATAAATGCACTTTTGACATCCTTCTAAAATAACTTAAAACTTTTAAAGCAAGCAAATAAAACTACTAACCAAATAGCTAACAAATGAGCAACAGGTGCAAAAGTATCACCAAAATTAATGCGTTCAATTTGATTAACGTTGTTAACCACAAGCCTTGCTTTGTTCTTAACAAGGACTTCCAAATCATTTACTTTATTTTTAATAACATAAGTTGTTATAATCACACTTTGAGATGAGGGTCTGAGCAATAATTCCTAAACATAACTAAGTTAATTCTTCTTGCATTCCTCAACCCAAAATTCATCAGAAATTGCTTCTTTGTATGCTAGTGGGTTCCATCAAGAAATGAAGGCTATATGGCTAATCTCTTCTCTAAGATAATTCCTAATCTTGACACCTATCGATGGGCCTCCTATGATCAAATCTTAATGATGACTCGATGTATATCTCCCAGGCTCCCTCTAGCTTCAACATTTTCATCCAAACTCAAATTATCAATTTTATGAACTAAATCATCCTCATCTACAAATTCTTTAGGAGTGAATGAGATAATAGATTCATTAAAAATAGTATGGACTGACCCTTCTACCAATAGGGTCCTCTATTGAAGATTCTATGAGTTTTTCCTATAGAAGAGTAACCTAGATAAAACCCTTCAACAAACTTAGAATCAAATTTCTCAAAATTATTCTATCTATTATTTAAGATAAGTCATTTACAACCATAAATATGCAAATGTGATAGGTTATGGGTCTTACCTATCAAAATCCATAGAAAGTTTTATTTTTCTTAGATCTAATGTTCACTTGATTCAGTACATAACAAGCAGTGCTGATAGCCTCAACCTAGAAGTATCTTGAAAGCTTATATTCACTAAGCATGGATCTAGAAGCTTCTATGAGTGTTTTATTCTATTCAACAATTCCATTCTACTATGTAGTCCTAAGGGCTGATTAATTATGCTCTATTCATGTTTGATTACAGAAAGCTACAAATTTATCATTTTCAAATTCATCACCATGATCACTATGATTAAATGTAATTCTACAACCAATTTTTCTTTGAATCCAAATAACAAATATCTTCAATTCATAAAAAGATTCATTTTTATGTTTTAAAATTTTTAACTACGTAAATCTAGTGAAATCATCAATAATAATCAATCCATATGACTTTTTCCCCAAACTAGTGGTGCTAATATGTCCAAATAAATCCATGTGAAAATTTTCTAAGGGTCATGAAGTGTCACTGCCTATTTTAAAATTAAAAGTGGATTTAGTTTTATTATTATGCAGATAGGCCATACACAAATGATCAGTAGAAAATTATAGTTTAGATACACCTTTAATCAAGTTAGCTTTATAAATCTTCCTAAGAGTGTCCATTCTAGCATGACACAATCTCCTATGCCAAAGAAATATTCATCTAGTGTAGTGTTTAAACAAATAACTGAAGAACAACCTAGATTATCAAGATCAAACAAGTAAATATTGTTAATCCTAACACCATTTAAAACAACTTTGTCATTTATGTCAAGCATGCATTTGTTGTTTAAAAATTTGATATTAATGCCTTTATCACCTAATTGACTAATGCTAAGCATATTGTGATTTAAACCATCAACAAGAAGGATCTTTTCAATGGATAAAGAACTTTTAAAACCACATGGTACCTAACCTGAGTACTCTACCTATTATGTTGTCTCCAAGAGTGACCTTTCTTCCACTTTTGACTTCTAAGGAGGTGAATTTAAATTTTTCTCCAGTCATATGTCTCAAGTACCCACTGCCCAATATTCACATGCCTCCAGTAGCTTTTGAGTGAAGGCATATCTGCAAAATAGATTAAGTTAGGCATTTGGAAACCCAGACTTGCTTGAGTCCTAAGGAGTTAGAATGGATTTTTAAAATCCATGTATATATTGAATTTAAATGTGAATGATGCATGGACAAATTAACAACATGTCCAAAACTAACATATGATAAACAATGAATGTTAGGGAAAGGATGCATGAACTTATTACCTTTATATTTTTTTTTTTTTTTTTTGCAATGGATGTGTTCTTTTAATAGACCTCAAGTTCCTTTAATTAAGTGTCACTAGCATATGTAAGAAGGCCTACTTTTTCAAATAAATTATGTTATATTTTATTAATTTGAATTTTCAATTTTTTTGTAGTAATTTTTAAACTATTCATGTTCATCCGAATATGTGTTGTGAGTCATTTCTAAAGAGATGACATTTTCTTTAAAGAAGAGTATTTTCTTTTAATGGAATTGAATGTAACTTGTAGTTCATCACAAACAATTACAAGCTCATCATAACTAAGATTACTTGCCTAATTATCATCCAAATCACTTGAGTCACCATTTGCCATCAAATAGTGATTTGTGGCTTCTTTCTTGACTTCTTTTGAATACTTAGAGTCAGAGTCTGAGAGTTAGAGTTAATCAAAAAGGCTCAGTGGGTCCTTCTCTTTCCCTTCTTAGTAGCTCCTTTTTCTCCTTTTTTATCCTTCTAATTTGAATTCTTAAGCATTTGGCATTCCCACTTGATGTAACTTAATTTCTAGCATTCATAGAAATAGTCCTAGAGAAGTTTTTAGATTTACCATAGCCTTTTTATTAATCAGATCTATTCTTCTTATCCTTAAGGAAGTTATTTAACTTCCTAGTCACATGCACAATGTCATCCTCCTTAGTGTTACTATCTTCTTTGCTACCATCAAAAGTATTAGTTTTAAGAGCAATGGTCTTCTCTTTTCTCCTATCACCTATGTTAGTAGTTCTTTGCAAGATTTTTTATTCATAAGCAATAAGCAAGCAAAGTAAGTGATCAATAAAGTAAAGACTTTGGATTTAGAGATAAAAGTAGCCTTGGCATCCCAAGATTTAGGCAAGGACTATAGAATTTTGTTGACTTTTTTCCATTAGCAAATTCTCTTCCTAAAGAATGTAATGGAGTAATTATTTTTGTAATGCATGTATACATATAAAAAATAGACTCATGAAGTAACATTCAAAATAACTCATAATCATGTAAAATCATATTTATCCAAGATTATTTGATCTCATTTGTTCCTTCGTAAGAGACACGTAGATTTGTTTTCTTGTTTTTTAAACAATTTGCAAGTAGAAACACGCATATAGTGTTCAAATTTATACCATAGAAAAAGCAATTTAAACATTTAGAATTTAATCAGACTAATCCCTCTCTTCTAATGACCATAAGTTGAAAGGAGTTTCAATTCTTTTTCCATCAACAACTTGATGAAGAGGTGAATATTACACTTCAATCATATTCGACACATAAAAATCTATTAATTGAATAAAAGTTGACATATAAATTTTTTAGAAATCAAATGGAATATCATCAAAGAGTGGTGATCCAGTAATAGAGTACCCTTTTGTATGATTTAGATTCTCTAGATGTGCCAATGGTGAGTTTCCTTACGATTGTTAGACTATGAAACAAGCAACCCACTGTGATACCACTTATTAGCATTAACACTCCCAAGAGAGGGGTGACTTGGTGTGCTATTTAAAATTCTCAAAATAAAAAAAAATTATAACATAAAATTAAAAGGAAAACACATCAATTTAATCAAAGTAAAAGAGTACTAAATAAAAAGAAAAGAAAAATGAGACATAAGATTTATAGTAGTTTAGTCCAACTGACTTACATCCACTCTCCAACTCCTCCAAAATCCACTATCTCTCCTACAATACAACTTGCTAAGGTAGAGAAGCTTCTCTCTTTCACAAGTAATGGAAAAACCCTACACATACTCCATTTCTCTTTCATAGTAAGAAGGACACCAATCCTTCACAGAAGGAACAAAAAACATCTCCCAAAAAAAATAAAGCTTACACAAGTTCTCACACTAAAGAACACAATCTCAAGTTAAATACTTACTAAGGCAAGGTAAATGAGAAATAAATAACCAAGTGCAACCTTACCAACAATGATCTCTTAAAAGAAAGGGCAGAGAGATCTTTGCACCCTTCTTTTAGGTACAACACTCTTCCCTGTGCCTCTTAAAAAATTTTCATGTCAGAATTATTTTGTTAAGTCTCCCCAAAGAAGGTATAATAGAAAGGAGGCTAGATAAAAAATTATTAAATTTACATTTAAAAGATCAGTCTAATTGTATCATACAATTTACAATCAATAGTACAATTAGTTCAATTTGCTAGGGTTAGAGCTCTGAACGATCAAGTCATCCCAAAGAACCATAACTATTCATACTATATGATTATGGATCATATTGTACAAATAATACAAAATAAAAAATTAGCTCTCTATTTGTTCATCTTGTATGATACAATGGTACATTATAAATCATTTTAAGAAAATACTCAAAAATTTGAATCCATCAAATATAAGATTATAAATAACTAATTAACCTATTAGGATCATACTATATAATTAGTCAATTTAGACATGATTTTTTATTACTCAAATTAATGCTGGTGGCTATCAAATTAACAAAAATGAATTGTATAGTATGAACAAAAACATCCTATATGATCCACTTAATTTGGCAACTTTTTGTACATAACAAACTTGATTAAGCTGTTTAAAAATTTAATGAAAAAATGGATAATCATATAGTATGATTTAAATCATCCTATACAATCAGTATCATTTTAAGTAATTAGCAAAATAGGACCATCATATAGTATGATATAAATTGTAAAGTAGGATTTTCTTAAAAATAAATTTTGATTTTTAAAAAATTTATTTTTTATGTTATCTAAGGTTTGTGTGCACCTAGTTGTTATTCATCATTTACATGCTAGATACATAAATACAAATAAAATACAAATACTATACATGATAATATATATTTTGAACTTGAATTGGATCTTCTAGTAATAATCAATTATTATTTGTGGTCAACATAAATCTGTGATCAAGCATTTTGACAATTAGCCATAGTTCATGCTCTAACAGTGAATCTGATTTTGTTACTTGAGTTTAGTTTATTGTATTATATATTTAGCATAGCCTACACACACAACTGATTAGTGAAAAAAATAATTTATTCAACTAGAAATATAGTGATCATCAAAACTTAGAATATTAAGTGAAGGTTCATGGGGCTAACAAAAACAAATCTTACACAATTCTTGATAAGAACAGACTCCCAAGCTAAACTACAAAAGTCAAAAGCAAGGTGGATGAAAAAGAAAAATCAAAATAAAGTGAAACCTTACCAATAAAAGATCCCTTGAAGGAAAAGAGGTGAAGATAAGTCTCCCAACTTTTCTTTTAAGAAAACACTCTTTCTTAAGCCTTCCTTAACCTCTCTTACATTCTTCTTATTCACATGCTAGGTTCCCTATGGGGGTTTTTATAGGGCGGGAACTAAATAATAAATTAAAAAAAAATTTTAATAAAATGGTCCAATCATATTATACGATCAGACATCGTACCATATAGTTTATTTAATTTTATAGGTTTATTGACTCTGGATGATATAATCATCCCAACATTAATCTTTATTCATATTATACAACTAAGGATCTTACTATATAAATAGTATAAACTAAAAATTTAGCTTCCTGTTTATTTATCCTACATCATATCATTATACATTACAAATATATTATGAAAACATTTTTCTCACCGAGTCTCTCAAATCCAAGATTAAATTTGATTAATTACTAAATAGCTTCATATCATATGATTAAACATTATACTATACAATTTATCAAATTAAAAATTATAATTATTGACTTAATCCTACTAGTTGAAAAAAATTAACAAAATTGAGTAATTGTATAGTATGGTCAAGTATCATATAGTATGATCAATTCAATTTTAGTAACTTTTGTGTTAACCAAATTAGTTATGGTGGCTAATATTATATAACAAATATGGACAATCATTTAGTACATTAAAAATCATACAATATGATTTTCAAAAATGTATAATTTTAGAAATAAAAAATAATGACATAAATTTGGGCTTGACTCATCTTCTAGCATCAATCATTCTTTATTTGTAGTCTTCATGGGCTCTTCTTTCATCTATATCTTGAAAATAGTCATTATTCATGCTCTCTCAATCAATATTTAGTGAGTTGCTTATTTATAGTTTCTGCTTTGAAAGCATACTATAGCTTGCCCGCATAATTGATTAGTCAAAGCCAATGTTTAGCAAAAAATATTTTTTATCATCAAAACTTAGAATGTTATCTGAAGGCTCATGAGGTTAATAAAATGGTTTGTAACTTCATCCTTTCTCTAGTGGAGTATTGGTTATCAAATCTCAAGAAGTTATAATGACATCTCATATGGCTTGTGACTTCATCTCTTTTTAAGTAAAGCCTAGGTCATCAAAGCTCAAGAAGTCACTATGACACTTTAAATAGTTTGTGACTTTATCTCTCCTCCAATAGAGTCTAAGTCATCAAAACTCATGGAGTTACTATAAAACCTCAAATGGTTTATATCTTCTTTCTTCTCTAGTAGAGCCTAGATCAGCAAAACTCACCATCCTTAGTTGGGTCACACAATTGAGTTTAACATCAAAACTCATATAACACATCTCATTACATTCAATGAAGTTTTTATAACATCATTAACAATCAGTAGCTTCATCCTTAGTTAGGTTCCTTGGAGTTCTTAGCCTTCAAGAGCCCATAAAATGGAGGTTACTATAATATTTCAAGTCATTTGTAATACCACTCAGGATGGGTCTAGTTCACTAAAATCGAAGAAAGGGCTATGTTGAAATCTATGGTGATCTACAACTAACCTATTGGGTACTACTTTACCTCACATATGCTCTATATATAGGTCATCAACTTTTACTCTTCTACATTTTAGTCATGTGGACATGCACATCAACTTACATATGATGCATATATAAATGACTTGTAAGTCTATGTAGAGTCACTGCACACTCTCATCACCATTATTGAGTGTACTCAGTATCCTTTTTTTTTTAATCTGTGTTATTGGATCATATCACACTTTAGGAAGCATGTTCTTCATGATGTCTCATTATGGGTATGCTTTCAAAGCAATGTTAAACTTCTAAGATGTGGTGTTTCACCCTCTACTTTATGCAAAATACCCCAATATGATTGTATATCTACATCGGTGGCTAGATAGTCAAATTCAAGTTTCAAATGTAGTATTTCCCACTAGTTCATGTGATTGGGATCATGTACTAGATTGGTTTTCATTTCTCAACTTTACCAAATGAGCAATATTGAAGAGATTCAAGCAATGATTTCCACTACACTTTGACAATGAGGTAGAATTTGAAAACTAGATTTAAGAAATCACCTGTCAAATTTACAAATCAACTCTGCGCAAGTCAGTCTTCTAATTTTCTTAAATACATATGCATAGAGATAATCCTGTAAGTGCTATTTACTATATTCATAGAAGTTGTCATAGTAGAGATTATAACCCAAGCTTAAAGAATACCATCTGCCGTGATATTACCTTTAACTTGTAGACTAAGTTCAAAAGATAAATCTTACACTCATATAAAGCTCTGGTTACAAAAAGGAGAGTAATGATAAGGTCCACCCATGTGCTGACATATCATATGAGTAAGGCTCATTTTTAGTATGTAAGTTTATTAGGGGCATTACTAGAAGAAAATAACATCTGGTATATAATTATGTTAAGTTTGATACCAGAATTATATTCTCTACATGGTGTCAAAAATTTGACTAAAAAGGTTCAAGTTTGACTTTTCATTTACTAGAAAATTACTAATTAGACTAGTTCTTCTTAACTTGTTTACCTATTGATAGGTAATAGGGAAGATGGATACTCAGCCTTCTAGTTGAACATTATAACTAAAAGATCTATTAGATTAACACATTTGTAGATGCTTCTTAGATATTAGGTCTCATCTTGTAAGGAGTCAATCTACTTATAGGGATAAATGGCTGTAAAGATACACCCAATCTTATGTATATGTACTTTTGATTAAGTTATCTACTAGTCACTAGAGGATTCTTGGTTTAGAATCACCTAGAAGAGTTTAGGACTATAGAAACTTAGTGACATCCCATAAACTAGAATGATCCTAGTTAAGAACCTAATGGTCGAGTCCAACGATCAAAACGTACAAAATAAACCAAAAGATTTTTCAAAATTTATGACATATCTAACTGATATACCATAAATGTTAAGGGTTTTTTTTGACATTAAAATTGTTAACGAAGTTAAACTAAATATCATTCCTAAGCAAGCAACATAGTGAACAAAGTCACCATATTAGGTTAGCCTTAATAAGCCATAGGAGGAACCCATATAAGAGGGTCTATACTAAATCCTCCCTACAGCTTAGGTCTTGAGTCTAACTAATTGAGGATAGACCTTTTTATTGCTTATATTTAATCTTCATTTAGTCGATATAAGTATTAAGTCTATGTAATCAAATTTATCTCCATGACTCAATTATTTTTACATTGATGGTGGGATTTTAAGGTTTGGCTTACCCAACCTCAAAATATCTTACTAGGATTTGAACTAGGGTTGATCAAAAGAAACTTATCCGCACTCCCTTTATGTTCAGTACCATAAATAGTCCCAGTCTTTATTATCCCTAACAATCTTAATGATTAATTTTAATTTTAAAATATTTTTATTGGATGATTAGAATTAAGTTTTATATATCTTAGTTAACCACAAATCATTAAGTCAACCTTAGTTCAAATATAAGTCAAATTTCAACCTAGAAAGAGATAATTTTAACATGTATATCAAATCATCCAATAAGTGCTTTCACATTTAGATGGACACTTCATGGGTATAATGGTAGGTTCAAACTTCATTAAATTAAACCCATTAGCTGTTAGCCTAATATGACTTTATTAGTTAATAGCAATAAAATAAGATTAATGTTAAATCAACTAACAAGTTGGGCCCAAAAAATTTTATTAATTTCTCATACATCTTTCATAATTTGCTTGGCTTAATTGATCATTGACTCATGCCTAATAGATAATGACTTGTTAACAACCATATGCCACTTAGGGACCCAACTAGACTAAACTAACCTTCACAATAAAATAAACCTTTGGAAACCATGAGAGCCAAGGATGTCATAAATAATTGCCTAATTGAACCCAAGGTGATTTAGTCACTTCACATGGGTTAAATACACTATACGAGTTATATTTTCCAAATAGTAATCAAATGAACATATCCTCACTTCCAAGTTGAAATTGACTAAATAAGTGGTCAAATATCCTTATGAAATTTGGCATAAGGCTAAGGGAGAATGTCTATAATAAACTTCTAGTTCATTTTAATTTATGTTAGTCTAACCAAGAACTAAAAGGAATGAGTCATAATGGGTCAAAATAGATCCATTAAGCAATATAAGTTGGAAAACTTTGATCAAACTCACCAATTAAACAATTATCAGTATTGCCCTTTAGCCTAATGTGTTCAAACTCATTTTATATTAGATTTAGTGGGATTAGCGAGTCACCTAAACTATCCATAAGGTGGTTAATGGAGATGATAAGATCCTCCAATGAAAACCAACTTTAGAAACACTTGAGCTAGATCTTATAAATTATGTAAAACTTCCTCTACTTCCATCAATCGCATTTGGCTACAAATAGCCAGCACTACCAAGCTCAATTATGGGTTGAGCTCAAGTTTACTAAGTTCTATAAATAGGCCATCAATTTTACTAATTCAAGGTAAGACGCCATCCCCTAAACTCCACATGTAAAAATAAATCAACAAGCTCCCCCGTAAGCCATCCAGTTGATCTCAAGACCAAGCTACAATCATAAATCATCAAACTTTGGTCCACATAACAAATAATAATGAGGCAAGTTATGAAAGTTTCTAGGTAAGCTTTTTCAATCACATGAAACTTTCCAAATCAATTCTAAGCACACTTGAATTACCCAAGGTGAAAATTAGATCCCCTCCTCTTATTTTGTATTCAATTTTGGTCCACCAAACTCTTTAGGCCATGGTAATACTCTTTTCCTCCTCGACATCCCAAGTGAATGAATTTCTTTAGGAGTCTCTAAGAAAAAATAATTTCACACAAGTTGGGGCTCGGTCATGTGACCAAAGCCCAATTAATTTTCTCTAGATCTTAGCCCATTCTTATGTGTCTCTAGCATTAAGGTGTTGACCTCTCAAATCTTGAATTTCAAACAAGCATCTGACAGTGCCAAGATGCTAATGTCATAACACTGAGGCACTAACCCTCTCAAGTTTTGTAGGAGCAATATGTCTAGTCTTAGTACCATAGTAATGTCCCTTAAGTGCCAAGGAGTCGCATTAATTCCATGGTTTCTGACACTTGGAATATTGACCTCACTAAATCCAAAATTTATATCTTTTTTACTTAGTGCCATAGTGTAAAATACTGAGGGTTGCAACATGATCCTCCTGGGCTAGATACCAAGAATTTTCTATCTCAGAGTATTATAGTGTTGTATATCGAGCATTACAGTGCTTCCCTCTCAGGTTATCAATGAAAATTCCTAACTTAGAGTGCTACAATGTTGCCTCTTAGGCATCATAGTGTAGCTTTCTCAAGCTTTAAGTCTATTTCTATTATCACAATGATATTTGTATAGTGTTGTAGTGCTGCCCTCTTTGAATTTAAGTCTGAGTTTCATCTGTATTTTTTTTATTTAAGTCCCAAAGTGTAATACACAAATAACAATCAATGTAAAAATAGATAAAAAATGTAAAATAAATATACATTTTAATGAAAAATCAAAATGATCACATAATAAAAAAAGGGGGAAACTAGTAATCACAATCCTCCTCCTCTTCTTCTTTCAACTTCAGCAGGCTGCTCACGTAAGGTAGATATTGAGGTGCCATAGAAAAAGAAACCTGAACTGGGCCCACAAAGTCATAGTTTTCAAATATATGAACTAATGTTAACTTAAACTTAGCTATGTAAGAAAAATGTTTCTATTACTGATCCATATGACAGTCAAATTTCTATACCAAGGCTTGTTACCTTCTGCTACTCTCGCCAACATTTTCCTTTAAATCTAGGAGCTCCCCTCTAATTTTATAGAGTTGCTCATTTAAAGTTTTGGAGGATTGGGATCAAGGCTATGGGGCATGTGGGGCACGTGAACTTTCTCCACCTCAAACCTCAACCCAAATCCCCCAATTATCCTTTTCGTCAGAGGAGCCTTTTGAATAAGAATTTCATCAAGCTCTGTCAAAACACTCGCCATAACACATAAACCAAAAAAGAGAGAAGTATGATCGTATCCTATAGTGGTATTGCCCCAAAGAATATTACTAATAAAATTATAAGTAACCTTTGCTATATATGTTATAAAGCCCTTTTAAATGACAAAAATTCAAAAATGGCCTTATCTTTAGTCACCTCACTGATATTACTAGTAGGCATTAACTTGGTAGAAATAAAATAGTGTCAAGCCTTAGAATCTACAATTATGCTAGTGGCAGAAAAGTTAATGATCATTTTCTCTTATCATTTCTACTGAATATTGGCATTTCTACTAGTGAGAAAACTAAGGACTTCATCAAAATCATGATGATCATTAAAAGAGGAAAGATATTGATCATACATTATATTTTGTAGACTGTAATATGTGTTAATGGTAGTACCATCAGAACTAACCAATCTCCCTCATACAAAAACTCTATTATCTTGGTGCTCCTTCATATTGGCGAAGAACTCTCGCACCATAGTAACGATGAAGGAGCTGCTTTCATTTGCTAGGGTTTCCCAACCATGTTCATTAATGACCCTCTCCATGCTCCCACCATGATTTTAGAAACTTCTCTCCAGAAAGAGGTGCTTGTGGATGAGAGCATATTGGGACCTCTCCTCTACTTCCACACTAATAAACCTATTGGCATCGCTCGATCCTCTTGCTAATGAGTCTTTTGAGTAGCATGATTGCTTTATTAGTGTGAGAAAAGGTTGAGAGAAAGAAGGATCTCAAAGTTCCTATAGAAGGAAGACTATAGAATGAAAAATCTATAGCCTATAGGGTCTATTTATAGACCAGATATAGCAACACTGTGCTAAATTAGCAGAGCCAAGATGCTAACCTCTTAAGTTTCGAAACAAGCAATTAGCATCACAATGCTCACATGTAGTGCCTAGACACCAGTTAGCTTGTCAAAAAACTTACTATGCTAATCAAAAAGAGCACTTATTATCACTTATTATTATTAATTTTGTAACTGACCAGAATTGAAAAGTGTGTTAGATATTGATGTAGTGTTGCAGTGCTGATAAAAAATTTGTTGTATTTATTAAATGTGTCTATCAACTTGTCAGCCCATTTGAATAGTCATTTGACTAGCATTGTGATGCTACATAATCAATGCTTAGGCGCTGGTCAATCTATTAAACTACTCTCAACCATCCTTTAAAGCACCTATGACACCACGATGCTATTTTTTAGCAGTACTGAAGCACTAGTTTCTCAAAATCTTAAATTTAAATCTTTGTTATAGCACCATGGTGCTAATTTCCCTAATGCTGAGGCACCATCATAATAATTCCCATGCACCATGATCTATAATGCCAAGCCTCTTTCCTTCATAGCATTTAGGTGTCATACTTCCATCGTAGAGGCTCCATCCCCTAGAGCAACCTATTTCTATTTTTCCATGTGAATGCCCTATACTTCATTCACCATTTGATCATTCCCTATATAAATCTAGCATTCCAAAAGGATGTAAACCTAGTCTTCTATCTATTCTCAATGCGAACACCCTATAATTCATTCACCAAGTGAACACCAATATAAATCTGGCATTCCAAAAGGATGTAAGTCCAATCTATACGTTCACTATGCAAATATTGTTGGCATTCCAAAAAGATATAAGCCCAACCCATGTGTTCATTATGTGAATACCTTGATGGCTTTGTAATCAATGTAAGTCTGACCCATGATTGTAATGCAAGCACAAAAATCTCCATGGCATTTCAAAGGGATCTATGCCCAATCTTCTTTCTATTCATTATGGGAATAACCTATAATTCATTCACCATGTGAACACCTACATAAATATGTCATTCCAAAAAGATCCAAGCCCAATCTATGCATTTTTCACCTAAATAACTCTATAAATATGGCATTCCAAAGGGATGTAAGTTTAACCGATACATTTCACCATGAAAACAACTCTATAAATATGTCATTCCAAAGGGATGTAAGCCCAATCTATCCATTCACCATATGAAAATTCTATAATGGCATTCTAAAAGGATGTAAGTGTAGTCTAATAGTTTTCTAATCGATATAAGTCTGACCCATGTTTGCAATACAATCATAATTTAAATCCAATCTGTATGTTTGCAATGCGAACACCCCCACACTAAAACTTCTAGTATACTCGAGATATCTAAGATAAGGAAACCCATAGCTGCTAATTAGACTCCCTAGACATTACAGCTAGCCCTTTGATGTTTGTAGACTAAAATAACATAGTCTCAGGATGATGGAATCATGGTATCTGAATTGGGACTATCCTTTTATTTTATTAGATAATCATTTATGCCATACCACATACACCACTAAACACTGATTCATATCAGAAAGATATGTTACTTCTAACCTTAATTGAGAGTGCTCTCTTACTATAATAAGAGGGGAAATTAATTATAAAAGCTTGCAATCATAGGAAGTAGAACTCATATATAAATAAACTATAATATAATGTTAGGGAAAATTTGGTTGAATATATATATATCAATCGGTCTCATGAAAAAATATGCTCTTACACATCCTGATAGAGATGGTAGAGAGCATCCTTGAAGATGTTTTTTTAGTGATCGGAGAGGAATGATCTCTAGTGAAGTTGCCAAAAAAATTTATAGAGTTTTTAATTAAGACACCATAAAGATCTTAGGGGTTCTTTATTAGGTAATAAAATGAGATATCAAGGAATAATATACAATCTTAAAAGATAAAAATATTAACCTATAATAGAATTAATCACTTAATAAGGACTCCTAAAGCTGATGGATCTACATGTACCAAAGATTCTTCCCATGAACTACATGGATGTAAGTAGGATAGGGTTTATTTAACTCTAGTTACTAACTCTCTATATGATAATGCCCCTATAGTTAATTACGTCATTAGGGAGGGACAATATCCTAAGAGAACTCTTGATTAAATAAATTATCTTTTATCTCTATAAATTTTAATGTTTGCTTTCAAGATAGCTAAATATGAAAGTTAATGGAATAGATCAAATGGAATAGTACTTTTCAAATTCTATGAGGAAAAAGGTAGAAAGTGATTTGATACTAAGAAGCTCATTAGCATTTCAACCCATTCAATGGTTGGGTTTTATAGTTTTAAAAATAAATTTATTTTATTTTTGAGTTAACTTTTATTAGAATTCTAGGGTTAATATTCTAACAATATGAGACTATTAAAAAGCCTAAGATCTTATAACTAAAAGTATTTTTCACATAAACCATAAGCTCAACCTAGTCTAATAATGAAAATTTTATGATATATTAGTTCCTTCCCATTATAGAGTATAAACTTATTCAAACTCTTCTAAACATATAACCTGCTTGATTGAGTTACCATCTAGCACCTCTTATGATTTAAAATCATAAAACCATTCTTATGAAATGCAAGATGATTTAAATTATTTTAATTAGGAAAGAATCTAAGAGCCTAGACTCACTCACTAAAACTAAGATCATGTGTGATACGATATTCTTCTAATTAATATAATAATTTATAAATTTTTTGTATTTTTTATACTTGAGTTTATTTTAATTTTTCAAATATTCAATCATGCCTATAATAAAATGTAATTAAAAGTAGTCACGCAATGTCTTGGTAAACCTTTTTCCTACAAAAAATAAAACTAAATACAAGTGAAAAATTGATAAATAATTTTAATTACTAAATATAGATAATTAAAAGTTTACTAAACACTTAACACAAAAAAGCCAAATTAAAAATAGTTTAGTTAGACTAATAATAACTTAATGTAAATTAGCACTTCAAAACCCCATCAACGGTGCCAAAAACTTGACCAGTTAATATGGTGTATGTAAGTGCACATGCTGCTCAAGTAATAAAGTGATAATTATAATATTGTTCCCATGAGGATTGAATTTAATTAAAAAATTAAGTTAATTACTAGTCATAAAGTCAAAAGTTGGATGTCCCCTTATGTTCAATGGAAGAAGGGGTCAATTTAAGAAATGAAGAAAAAAATATGTAATGATGATTCTCATTTAAGGGCTTCTAGTTACTTTCATTATTTCAGCTTAAGTCTTTAACTATGAAAGGTTTTGAGTTATTTATCTTTATGTTTTAACCTATTTAATTATATTGGGTAGATATTTTAATTTTATCCTAAGAGACATAAATAAGGCTTTTACAATAGAATAAACACATCATTGAGCCAAAAAAAGCAATATTTAAGAATCATGTTGTTCTTGTGCACAAATAATTTAAGCACACCAAAAAAATCAAATAAATATATACAAGAAAGGCCAGTGTAGTGAGTTTTCTAACACATCCTGAAATAAAGAAGAAAAATGGGTTATCGACCCCATTGACCTTATACAACCTAACCTAGAGCTACAATTTTATTTAAAGGGGCCTTTAAGTATTTCACTTTTGGATCATCTGGTTCTTCAAAGACCACTTTGGGCTTCATAGGAGACCATTAGCTTGCATAGCCTATTGTTGTTAATCCTAAACACTATAAATCCTAACCTAATTTTAGTGTGATATTATATTCTTTTTTAATTTAAAATAAACCATGTAAAACAAAGGTTAAGAAAGTAAATATAAAGTCAAGAAAATATATCTCAAACATATGAACATAGCACAAGTAAGTACCAAACACACATGCCCTAAACAACTATGCTTCGGGGCTTAGAAAAAAAAACATATGCAAGAAAATGATGTTAATTTTACCTTTATTACAACAATACTTTTTATTAAGCACAACCCTCTACAAAATATAGTATTAGTTATATAAATAGTGCCTTAACATCTAATCTATGATCAAATAGTCTAGCATCTTATCTACAAAATTACACTACAAATAGAACACCATCCTAACCTATGTCTAGAGTTGGTGATCTAGTAATCCAATTTGTAAAAAGGCTACTGTGGTGAGGCTATATTAGGCTTTTTAAGGTTTCAAATTTGGTTTAAATTCAAAGCTCAATTTATTTTATCAGTAGGTGGTTGTCATTCAAGTGATTAACATGTTTTATGTGAATTTTAATTAGTTTAAAATAGATTTAAGATTTTAAACAATGTAAAGATTAGCAGACCCCACTTGGAGATATTACCTACAATTCCTTACCCCCTGGTCTCAATAGACTAAACACATCATCAAAGGATGAGGAACTATCCCTATGACTCTAAACAACAACAAAGTTTTTACAGATTTAGATGATTTATTTTGATTATTATTAAATTATAGATTTTGCTTATCTTCAAACTCTATTTTAAGTTTGAGTGACTTTTGAACTTTATGAGCTCAATTTCTTAATGTCAAAGGCATCTCTCTAAAATATTTCATAACACTTTGAAATAATTTGGAATTGATTTAGATTTTAATGCAGTTTTCTTAATTAATAATTTTGGACTTATATAATTAAAGTGTTTAAAATATTGATTAATTAATCATAAATATAAATTACCCTAATCTTAAGCATTAATTAAGTTCAACAAAATCCATTTTTATTTAAATGTTTTAATTTAGTTGAATTATGAATTTCTTTGTCATAAGTTGTTAATTATATTAATTAAGATTTTATTGATGATTAATTAAGCTTGATCATGTGAATAACTATTTAATGAAATTCATAAAGTTTGAAAATTTTATTTGAAGTTTATTTGTTTATTTAAGTATTTTAAAATTGATTTATTTTTAATGAATTTTGTAGTTTAATAATTAATTATTAATCTTTAAACCTTATTTTAGGTTTAAGCTTTATGAATTAATCATTGACAAATACAAATTTTTTAAGCAAATCAATAGAGATAGGAACTACCTTAAGGATGTTCCTTAAAAGTTTCACTTTAATTAGAAATATAATTGTGATTAATTGTATTAAATGAGATTTTATTTATTTATTTATTTATTTTAATTACTTGGTGAAATTAAAAAATTTTAATTTTACAAGGTTCTCCACCGAATATTTAATCTAGAGAGGGTTTGCTCATAATTTTTGGTTAGATATTAAATTTGTTATGATTTATTGAAGTTCTCTTCGGATTTTATTTTAATTAAATTAACTAGTTTAAGCTAATGAAGATTTGAGTTTAATGACTTTGTGATTTATTGAGAATTGGAGTATCAAATTAATTTGTCTAGTTTGCTCTCTATTATAGGAGATGTTTTAAGCCATTTGATGTCATTTTTATAATTTGTGATAAAATTATTCATTTGATTAAAATTTTTAAATGGTTTAAAAATTATTAACATTAAATCTAGTAGTAAAAATGCTTTGAAATTTCTTTGGGAGGTGGGTAATGATGACATGATCATGCAATTAAAATTTCACCTTAACTAGACACATGTTTTAAGAATGGTCAAGAAAAAATAATTTATATTAAAGATGAATTATTTTAAAGCCATTCCATAGAAATTAGGGATTTTAGATTTTCTAGATTTCACTATGAATGCTAAAGTTGGAGAGAGGTTCTTTGTATTATATTAACTTTGTCGTGATTTTCTTATAAATTTTTGAAGCCCTTACAATTCATGTAAATTAATTAGAATTTAATCTTTTATTAAACCTACTAATTATGTGATTTTATGATTTAATCAAATCCAAAAGTTAAAATTAAATTTTTTTGAGTTTCCTATTGATAATGATAGTGTTTTATACCAATCAATGATAATTTCAAAATTATTATACTTTAAAATTAACTATTTGATTAAATTTTCCTAAGATAATTTGAAAGTAACTTTCAATTCATTCAATAAATTGACTTGAAATTTACATGAGGACTAGAAAATGGTGCTACTAAAAATTTCAAGTTAAGTAGATGTTTATTTTAAGAGTAAATAAGATTTTAATTTCAATTAAAATAAATTAAACTTAAAATACTTTGATAAAAATTAGTAATTATGGGTTCATCTTACTCTTGTCTGAATGTTGTTTCCACAATGTAGTTATTTGAAATTTTTGGATGAATGGTTGATTTTTAATAAATTTTTAAATTTCAAGCCTCTTTAATTTAATTATTTGAGATTTAATTAACCCTAAGTTTATGCTTTTTTGATTTAATCAAATTCAAGAAGCCTAATTAATTTTTTTAGGCTCTTTGGTGTTAATAAAGGTGTTTTGAATCATTTTGATGAATATTTGCAATTTCCATAATTTATTATTAATTAATTATTTGAAATATTATAAACTATTATAAAATTTTATAACTTTTGATCAAGTACCACTTAGCTTGAAAGTTTTTTGTGGTTGGTATTAACATTAAGTTTCTCCCATAAAAATTTTAGTTTAATCAACTAATTTTTATGAATGGTAGGTAATTAAATAAATATCATATTTAACAAATCTCAAAACACTTAATAAAATTTAAGCTGTTAGGTTCATTAGATTCCTCTTTGAATGTTAAATCAATAGATGGGTTGTTTGTAATTTTAAATTTAGTATTTTATTTTATATAAGTTTTTTAAGTTTTACTCTATTTTTGGCAATTTTTAAATTACTAAAATCTCTAATTTCTTACTTATCCTTATCAACAGCTGACGCGGTATGCTTTATGCATGTCATCACGTGATGAGGCTATGTGAAGTCCACATGGATTGTGGTGAATCATATAGGATTCATCTTAGCCATCCAATCAAAGATTGGAAGGCTAGAATTAATCCCATGACATTACAGGGAATTAAATGAAATATACATAGTTTAATTATTTTCATCCATTATAAATAAAAGAAATGGATAACTAAGGGATAATCTCCCCCAATGCTAGTGAGAGTCAGAGCCTGATCACCTATAGCTAAAAAAAAAATCCAATGAATCATGATGAAATTTTACAATTCATTGCACTTGGATAATTCAAAATCTAAAGAGCAATGGAGTTATATGGTTAGGTTTGGCTATGAATGAAGGACAAAACATAAGGCTTGGTTATGGTTTGATTTGAATACCTTACTTAAGCCAACAATTACTATATTTTTTATTCAAAAATGTTCTTTTCGATGAGATCATGCTCTAGCAAGAATCTTCCATCTTAGTTCCATGTGGATTACTCTAAACACTAAAGGCAACCACCTCACACTAGAGTTTCATATATTTTAGTGTTCCATTGCTAAGGAAGGTGGTGCAAAACATGGTTCTTCTTCTTAGGTCCTAAAGAAGGTGTGTGAAGAGTTAAAGGTTCTTAAGAGTGCTTGGGGCTGGGGTTTTGTAATTGACCAACCATACGTCCACTAATGGTGATTATGGGGTGGGTAGAACTAGTTAATTTGGGTGGTTTAAGATTTTGGTATATTCCTAAGGCAAAGAATTAGGAAGATGATTGGTTATAGAGAACCCTTTAGAAATTAATTTTGATTTTATTTCTTAGTATTTGACTTCCCTTTTTATCACCTAAACTAAGATTCTATTAGATTTAATGATGATTTAGATGATTCATGCTTTAACATGACTTTCCTAGAGTTTATTTTAAGCTAAGGTTCAAGTTAACTCAATTTGACCTTAATTTGTTTCAATTGAGTCAAGTAAATCCTATTTATCTAATTGATTTAATATTAGGTTTAAATTTTATAAATTTAATCATCTAAAACATTTAAAACCAATTAAATAAGAGTTGATTAGGTTAGATCTCAAGTTGACTCATTTTTAGTTGTTTTTACTATTCTTAAGATGAAGGACCCATCTTTCCAACTTGTTTTTTTTATTAAGTTGAGATTGAGCAAAGTTACTAGCATTTTAATTAGTTGTTCTTTAACATAGTAATGAAAGACAACTTACTCATTTAAAATGTTATATCTAGTAAGTACATAGTATGTCTTACCAGGATGAGAGTTGATTGGGCTTGAATTTTATTAAGTTATCTTTCATTACTATTTAAAATGTTATATCTAGTAAGTACAAACATCATCCAAAAAAATAAAAAAACATTTAACTCCCTCCTCACACACATGAATAAATAGATAAAATGGAACTAATTCATTATACTCACCACATTATTGTCCTTGAAGTCCAACAGGGAAAATAATGCTATTAAATTCTAAGAATTTGCTATCAAGTTAAACATGTTTAACTAGCTTCTTAATATTAAACTTTGCTCTATCTTTGAACTTAGATTTGAAAAGCTCAATGTCCACCATAATCTCCATGTAGTTGAGCAATGGGATTTCTTTTTTTTTTTTTTGGAACTCTGACTCTCTCAAAGCAATCCTCTTGACAATGTGGGATTTCTACAATAATTTTTTTTTCTCTATAGTGCTTGTGAGTTAAGCAACTAGCTTATTCATTGCCACTTAGGTCATAGTTGGACAACTAACTTATGAAGATCAAACTTTTTATAAAGTAACTTTTGTGTTGTGCCAAGCTCCATCCACATCTGTCTAGGATCCCTCAATATCTTGGCATATTCATCACACAATTCAAAATATAATGTAGCCACTTTAGAGGAATCATGTCAAAAATCTCATAGAAAGGTAACTAGTAGATGATGTCAATTATATTGAAGATGGAATGGAAGTTATACCAATTTAAGTGTCATAAGATCCTTTTTCCCTTATTGGAGCTTAAGTAGAGGGGCTAACTTTTGCTACATTAGCCTTCCCTTTTATCCTACACCCTCTTTTTAAGTGGGACTAAAGGAATTATAGTGGTTGTAGTACTCAATGATCCTCTCCTCAATTTTGGAGCAATCTCCATGATCTTAGATGTAGAAGCAACTCCAACTCTCTGATACTTTCCATCTCTTATTCAAACTCTGTAGGTGCTATAGAGATAGGAACCATCTAAATTAGCTCCTTGCCTCATGATGATCTTGCAAGCAACGCAACTAAGAAGATGATAACCTCAAGATTAGTGGGGTAGTTGACTAGTAAATTATTTCATGTATGAAAGATGAAGCATTAGCAGAACTCTTAAAGATGGAAGGGAGGTGGCAAATTCTTATAATATATTATCTTATAGATTTGGTTAACTATCAATAAGATATCCATATTGATACTTTAACCCCATAATCTTTTGAGAAATTCCTTGCTAGAGTTGACTTTGGGACATCTACATTCTCTTTTCCAAAAGGGATAGGCTTTGTTGGTCACTTGTTCAATCTCTTCACAAGAAGAAACCTCACCCTAAAGTTTCCTTTCTTGATCACCAAGTTGGCAATCTTTATCATCACTACTGAGATCTACATAATGTCATCTTAGTGATGCTTCATGGAGAAAACTACACATAAAAATCAAAGTCCATAGGATCCCCTATTCCTCAATAGTGAAATGATCGTCAACACACTAACTATGGAGTTAAGAAAAACTTTGGCTAATATAATGGCATAAGAGTTCAGTATCTTTATCAACTTGACACATGGGAATCAACCAACCTAGAAATGATCATTAAGGATGTCATTTTCATCTTAATATCTTTAATTATGATATATACAACTCTTTTGTTTATGAAAGCTACATAAGGACTAATAAATAAAACATGTGAAATTTATTACCTTTCTTCTATAATATGAATGAGGTTCGTTAATTTGTTGGAATTATTATGCACAATTATTATTTTTATTTAAATGAAGAAAAGGTTCTACTCAAAACTTCAATTATATCAAAGATTTAACCAACACTATTTTGGATTATGGTCTTCTTAATCTTTGTATCAACTAATTTTCATGAATTTATGGATGTTTATGGTAGAGATTGCACTAAATCCTATTTAATAGTTCTTTATTTTCCACTTTGTCCTTTATAAAGTAGTTTAAATAGTGCTATTCTAGTCATGCTCTCATCCTACTTTCAATTAAAGACTCTCAAAATAAGGTACTCCTTTTAGTTTTAACATATATGTTTTAATGATAGTCACTTAATTAGTGTGGTATCTAATTAGTGTGGTTAATTAAAGTCATACCATTGAAGACTACTTCACCTTTAAAGACTGGCTTGAAAAGACTTTTAAGAAATGGATGTTGGTTATTCCCAAGGAATACCTTATGGACTTTAGGTAGGGGTTCATTAAGGTGATTACAGGTGAATCATCCTTCTATTTTTAAGAAGATACTTTAATTTCAGATGATTGGGATAAAAATTTATCATATTCCTACAAAAAGTATTTGATGAGAAAATTTAAAAAATCTATGCGAAATCATTTGAAGACTTGGAAGATGATCATCTAGGTTTATCAGCCAATATTAGAGACAATTCTTTCTAAAGAGAGTGGTGTGAGAGGGATTAACTCTATATTAGATAGGTGTTGTACAATAAGACTGGAAAGGATAGCCCTTACATTCATTTATTCTTATGTGCTTATTTTAAGAAATTGAATAAAAAGTCTACTAAAAAAGGCGTTTCTTATGTTTTTTTTTTAATGATTATAATTCAAAAGATTGTGAAAAGAAAAAATATGAAGTAGATCATTCTTGTGGAGAAAATTTATGACAACACATAGATTTGGGGATACCTATTGAAGTAATCAACTACATCATTAAAAAGATGAATATATCACCCTATAATGAATTAAAGTACTTAATAAGGACTCCAAAAGCTAATGGGTCTTCAATATTCTTGAGATTTTTCTCCTAAATTTCATGAAAAAGTATAACAAGATTTATTTATTATAGAATTAGTAGTTCCCTATAAGGGCAAGCCCCTATAGTTAATTACATCTCAGAAAGAAGGGAATTCATCCAAAAAATACTTTTGATTAAAGAAATTAACTTTTTTTCCTTATGGATTTCAAAGCTTATCATAAAAGGATTGTTAATTCAGAAATTCAAAAGGGAACACTCTAAGGAGGAAGAGTTTTTTTCAGAAGCTAATTGGGAATAAGTAGGAAATGTTTATAGACACTAGGATTCCCAATAAGTATTTCAACTATCCTATTATTTGGCTTTACATATTTTTGATTGAATTTAGTAAAATTTTGAATTGACATCTTTATTATAAATCTAGGACTTAAATTCTAACAACACAAGACTGTAGATACGCCTAGTGGTTGAAGACTTATTCTAATAGGATGCACCATAACTTAAATCTACAAACACTTCTAACATAAGTCAAAAGCTCAACCTAATGTAATTTTTTAAAATTCTTGGTTCTTTTTCTCATTTAAAAAAATGAACATATTCCTAACTCTTTGGAACTTACTATTTATTTGGAAGGGTTTCTAACTAACACCACTTAAGCGATTTTAAATCCATGATTCTAGTCTTTTGTATGTAAGAAGGTTGGGTTATGTATTTAAAAAAGAAGTTAAGATCCTAAACTTACTCCATAAACCCTAAGATTATTGTTAGCATGTTATGAACCTAACTAATGCAGTAATTTCTATTTTTTATGTATTTTTACTCACAATTTAATTTTAAGGCTTGGGTATACAATTTCATACCTATAATGAAATGTTAGAAAATGATCATGGGCCAAATTAGTACGAGAAGGCACATTTTTCATAAAAGGGTGGTCATCCTCATAGGTCAAATGCCCCCTTATATACAATGGGTGAAGCACCCAATTCAAGGATGATGAACAATATTATCATATGGTTTACAAAGTCTAATTATTTCTTTTTACTTTTAAGTTTTACCTAGGGCTTTATTTATTATGAGGTTATGAGTTTTCATTTTATGTTTGAGTGATTTCATTTTATTTGGGTAGAAAATTTTGTTTTTCTATGAGTGGAACATCTATAGGCTTTTCATCATAGAATGAAACCTAAAAAAGCATGTAGTTCCATTGCACACCCCAAAAATAAATCAAGTCAAATTAAATTAATAAAATATACTAATGCGGTCGGGTACTAATGTACACTACAAAAGCAAAGAAAAATGGGCAGCTGAGATCTACCCTTATACAGCTCGACCTGGAACCAAAAGTCTTGATCTATGGGGGTCTTCATCGAGGATCGCCACCTTCTATAAGGACCTCCATAGGCCTCACAGGGGACCACCAACTAATAAATTTATCTCCTCCATTTCCTAGACCTCATAGATCCTAACCTAATTTTAAGCTATAATTTATTTTTAAATTCAAACTATAATTTTAAACCCTACAAAATAGATGTTAGAAAATACATACAACACACTAGCAGTTTATATTCCAAACATACGGACTTAGCACTAGTGGTTGCCAAGCCCACCTATCCTATTAGGCTATGCTTAGGGATTTAAGCACCACCTGCAAGCAAAAAGTATTTTATATTCATATTTACTATAACAATTCCTTTAAGTACAACCCACTATAGAAAATAGTATTAGCATAATTAGAAGGTCCGAATATATAGATTAGCATGCAAAATAATTTATTGCCATCCAGTCTAAAACCTTACACCACAAAATAAGAAAAATATCATTTTACATCACCAAAGCATCATAAATCAAAACCCTAACCTAAGTCTAGGTTCTATAACCTAACAATCTAGTGTGTAAAAGAAAGGTCATGTATGGTATGACAACACTAGGCCTTTATTTAAGTTCAAATTTTGATTTGAGTTCAAGGTTAGTTTAATTTTACCTTTGGATGACTTCAATTTAAATGATTTAAATAATTTATAATTTATTTTAATTTCATGTTTATTTTTATGTTGAATGTTGGTTTAAGTGCTAAAGAATGAGAAATGAAATAAGTTCTCCTTTGAGCGAAATTCATTCTATGCCACATCCTAAACCTAGTAGAATGAGATCTGCATCCTTAGATAAAGATCTATTATAGGAGTCAAACTATGAACCTAAGTGTCATAACTAACCCTTTTGAGTTTATTTGAATAATTTATTTAGATTAGATTTACTTGATGTTTATTTGATTTAATTAAGATTTAAGTTATTAATTAGTGTGTAATTCTTTCATTTAAGTTTTATCTTATTAATTTTATTTGAATCTCATGTGTTTATTTTATTTGATTAATTTTAAATTATGTTTGGATTTAAAGATTCTTTATCCTTTTCATTTAAGTTTTATTTGAATTGATTAATGTATCTTGACTTAATTAATTTAAAAAGATTCCTTATTTAGATTTTTGAATAAGAGCTTTAACCATTTAATTTATAGAATTTTAGTTATTTTTGATTGATTTGTAGTTTAATGATTACTTCTTCTAATTCAATCTTTTAATTTGGTTTCAATTAATTAATTTGGTTTGTATAAACTCTATGTTTGTTAATTTTGTTATTATTTAAAATGAATATGATTCCATGACTTAGTTTGATATTTAGTTCTATACTTCTTTAATTTGATTAAGATTTAAAATATAAGTGATTATCTAATTCCACATATTTTAATTTAGTTTATTTGGTTTTGGTTTGATGGATCTCATTCACTTATTTGCAATTCAATTTATATTTAGTTAGTATGAATATTTGTTAGATGTTTAAAGTTAGATAGCTTGATTTAATTAAATTAAATTTTAAAGATTGAAAGGTCTTTGTTAATTTCATTATAAAGACACTTTCCTTTATTCATGCTTTATAATTTGGCTTAAGTAATAATTTATGTTTAAGGATTTATTATTTAATCAAATTTCTTATAAAAAACTTCATTTCATTAATACTTAATTATTGATTATAACCTAAAACTTAAAGAACTAAATAACTTAGGTTCCAAACCTAATCTAAGCCATCCTAAGATTTTAGGTTGTTTAATTAAATGATTTTATTAATTATGTTTATTTATACTTATCATATTTTCCTTAATGTTAAATGGATTTAAAATGATTTTAATGTTAATACATTTTATTTAACTATGGAATTTAGAGGTTAATTAATTTTGAATTTTAATTAATTATTTGGTTTATTATAAATCTATCAAATTAATAATCTAGGGTATGATGAAATTCAAATTCTTAATTATTCCATAAACCCTAAATATATGATAAGTTAGACTTCCCAACTTCATAGGGTTAGGAACTTTTTCTAAGGTTCTCTCATGTTGTTTAAAGTGCCTTAAGTTAATTCCATTAATTTTTATAGTTGTTATAGTTTTCTTGATTTATTATTTGATTTAAATTACCCTAAGACTTAGAAAGTTCATAACTTCTGATCCAAAAGACATTTAGTTTAGAAGTTTTTATGGCTAGTTGGGTTTGCCACTTTTTAAACTTTCATGTTGATTGGATGTGCATTTTAAAACTAATTAAGATTTTATTGGTTTTAGTAAAATATAAATTAAGGGAATTAAAATTGGCAAGGAAGTTCAGATTCTTGGTTGATTTACTATGATTTTTTAAAAATTAGATCAATTAAATTAACTAATTAATTCACTTAATTACCAAATAAAGTCATTTTGAGGATTAATATTATGATGTTTTAAATTGATTCTGTTGTTTTCCTCAATTTTTCTAATTTTTTATTAATTTAATCCATTAAATAAAGGTTAGAAGATTAATTTTTTATATATTATAATTTAATCACCAATAAAATCTAAGAATTTTATTCAAAGTGTATTATGACCATAATTTCACTTCCCAAAGTTGTAGGTTAATTGGATTAATAATTTATGCTTAATTAAAGTTTGATTTATTTTAATTAAATCTCAATTACTTAATAAAAATTAGAGATTTTAAGTTTAATGGATTCCTTTTTCTCAAATGAATCCATTGAGCCCTTATTTTTATTTTTTTGGTTTGATATACTATTTTTAATGAATTTTTAAAGTTTATGGAAATTTTCTACATCTTTTAAATCCAACAAAAATTAGATTTTTCCCATTTAAACTACTCAATGTCTTGTGGCATTGATGTGGAGCTACTTTATACATGCCATCGCATGATTGGGCCATGTGGGATTCACGTGGTTCCCATGTTAAAATGGTGGTGGGAACGCAGTTTCATTGGGACCATTTGATCAAAGATCGGATGGCCTAGGATCAACCCATGATTTCTTTAAGGGATTCAATTAATTAGTTCAACTAAACCATAGCTGTTCATCCCAAATAGAAGGAATGGATTGATATGATTCAATCTCCTTCATCCACAATGTTGACCAAGCACCATTGGATTTTCTAGGCTAATCAGTGGTGATCTACACGTCAAAATCATGGGATTTTGATTGTAAAATGATCAACATGATTTTAAAGGGATCTATATGGCTTGATCATTCCTAAAATTAATTTTATTTCATAAATGAACAATCTAAATTTAAAGGGGAGCCAATTTTATCCATACCACATCGATATTAAGTCTAGATAGTGGTTTGAGTTTCAAAATCACTCAAGGAGGTTGGAAGAAGCTTTTGGAGAAGAAATCATTCTTTGTCTCCTTTTAAATTAGTGTAGAGACAAACAACTGTCATCGCTTACTAGAGTTTGGTGTTGGGAATGACCGGAGAAGCTTAAAGAAGGGAGAAGGTGTGCTCGTGCTTGATTTCACTCAAAGAAAGTGATGGAATGAGCCAAAAGCCCATAATTTGACCTCATATAGTATTTTTATAGTTGGCCATGAGGTTTGCTAGTTTTTGGAAAAAGAAGGGAACAGCCAACAATTGGAATTATAGTCCAAAGATGTTAGAGAAAGTGGTGGGAAGGTCTAAGAAAAAGTTTGAATCCATTAGGGAGTGAGGTAGATAGTATGGGTGAGATTTGGAGACATAAGGTGGGTCAGCCATGCTTGGCTTTCATGGGTTCCACCTTGGTCCTCCCATGGCCACCTCATCACCCTATGGGCATTTGTTTATTGTTATCTCGTACTTAAGTCAAATGCCAAATGGTCATAGGTTGATCCAAATGGGTCATTGAAGGGGAATGAGATGGAATTGTTTGGACTTACGAGTATAGGTTTCCAATTTTTTTTTTCTCATGGTTCCACCTCACCTCTTATGATTCTATCTTACATGACCTTCTTTAAATGGATAACAAATCATCCAAGTCAATCCATCTAAGATAGACTAAGAATTGGGGTAAGTCCATTTGGATTTTATTTGGTTTAAGTGTTTAAATTCATGCCATTTGTTTTTAACATTGATTCAATTGATTTGAGTTAATTTGATTGCTTGATTGGCTTTAGCCTTGGGGTATAATTTTCATTATATTTTTATTAAATGATTAATAGATCAATTGATCCATCTCACATGGAGGTTTGATGTGCTTCAAGCTAGTTTAACCCATTTGACCTAAATGGGTCAAGTTTTATCCCCTAGCCTATTAAGCCATTTTTAGACTTTAATTTGAATTCAGTTATGTTTAATTGGTCATTTATGATGTTTTTAGATATTTGATTTCATTTGATTTAACTTAGAGTTTTTTAATTTTAACCCAAATTGACCCTTTTAGGTCCAAATGGGTTAATTTGGGTGCTTCAATAAAGTCAAATGGCTAATTTGACTCAATCAAAGTGAGTTTAGACTCCAACCATATTTTATTAAGTGGATAAGATGAATTGGTGCAATTAATTTCATTTAGTTTGAAGTTGATTTTAATTTTGACCCTATTGACCAAAATTGGGCTTAATAGGTCATAATGGGTTCACTCAAATGAAAAATTGGTCAAATTATACCAATGATTAATTGAATTATATTTATTTAAAATAATTTTGGATATTTGATTTGAATCCATTTCAATTTAATTTTAATTTAGGTTCAATAAGGTTCATTTGGATTTATTTGGATTAAGTGATCTAATTAACCCATTTGAGACCTTATCAAATTTAAGCTTCTTTAAATTAATTTTAAACATGCTCATTTCTTGACTATAAGTATTTGAAATGATTTAATTTGGTCAAATTTTGGTGTATTGACCTTTAACTTAGTGGGGCCCACATAGGCCAACCCTAGGTCAAGTGACATGATTCATCATCTTGAACTTTAACTAGATTTAGTTTTGGGTTTATGTATCTTTATGGATTGATTCTAAACTTATTGTTTGATTTAATTTTAATTTATTTTGATTTTATTTGAATTTCTTTAGTTTAGATGATTTTGAACTTAAATAAGTTAATTACCACCATAATTACTTTAGTTTAAACTTAATTGGATTTAGATTTTAATTAAGATTTGTTTGATTTAAGTCTATGTTGGATTTTATTAGATTTGGGTGTACTTTGTGTTCACCTAATTCAATTGGATTAGGTTAGATCTGAGAGGTTCAGGGATACCTTTAAGCTTAGAGTATTTGATTTCCTTTTAAATTTAATTTTGATTTAAAATTTATTTTAAATTTGAATTTGATTCAATTTTATTCTTCTATTTTTATTTGTTTATACACCTCGTTAGAAGAATAGTATCATATGTGCCATGCTTAATTAAGAAACTTTTAACCTAATATTAAATATCATAATTACTAAGTTTAGAGATGATGTTATCCTCATCCAAAAATGGGGTCAACAATTCTCATAACATCTATGAATTTAACATGTTTTATTAATCAAGATTAGGAAATGATTTTTTTATGAATGATTTACAAGGAGAGCCTATTAACATAGAAATAGAGTTATCTGATTTTGATTAATCAATAGAAAAGCATGTTAATGACAAGGAGTGATAGGTTGATATGGCCCATGTTCCCAACTTAGGATATAATACTAAAGTTAATCTCCATAGTGGGAAAGTCCTACCACCTTTCTTACCTTCCTCCAAGGATAAAGGCAAACAAATTATTGATCAATCTCCTAATCCTTCACAAAATGATCCAGTAGTTGAAGCAACTGCTCCTAAAGTTGACTACAATGTGTTAGCCCATCTTAGAAAGTTGCATGCTAGGATAAACATTTATGATGCCCTCATTTTATCTAAAGAAAGTATCGAATCATTAATTAAGGCATTACTTGACTTGGAGATATACCTAACATAACTAGCATCAATCTTCTTTGATGTGGCTTCTTATTTTAAAGAATTTTGTAGAGTAACTTTTGTTAACAAAGCTTTATTTTTGGGGAATACTAATCATAATTGGCCCCTCTACATTTAAGTCAAAGTAAAAAAAGTATACATATTATCTAGAGTAATTATTGATCCTAATGCTTTAGTCAACATTATAAATTTTAAGGAATTATCATTTTTGAAGATCAACACGCAAACACTTAATTCTGATACGATGTTATTATGCGGCTGATGAAATAAGAGAAAAGGCTTTTGGTCCAAGGACTCTATTATTAGAAAAAGATGGATTAAAAATAAAAGCAAATTTCCATATTATTAATTCAGAGATATCTTTTAATTTCCTTATGGTTCCTTCATCACTCCATCAATGCATTAAGTAAACATGAGATGGAGTTGAATATACTATAAAAAGATATATACAATCATTTCCTATTCATGAAATTAAGCTCTATGAGGATGCTGCTTATTATATGTCTAAAAGTTAAATGACTAACTCTATGAGATCTAGCTTATTAAGGAATCAAAGAAAATAAATTAAGATATCAAAATAAATGGAAAAGAAAAAGACAATGAAAAGGAGGAAAAAGAATAGAAAAAGAACCTCCTATAATATAAATTAATTTGGAATCTAGCTCTGATAAAGATTCAAATCAAAATGATGTTTTAATAAAGTTTAAAATTTTATTAGAATCATAGAGTGATGAAAACTAGATCTCAACATCTAAAGATGAAATTGAATTGTCTACATATGAGAGATTAAAAAGTATGCAAACACTTTGACTCTAATTCCCTTATCTTAACATAAGATTGCACATTTAGAAGTTAAAGTGGCCCCTAACCTTTCAAAAGAGGTTGGGAAGTTACAAAAGTTTTATTTTGTACCTAAATCATCAAGCTCATAAGTAGATGTAAAGCTTGAAGATTCATCTTCTATTGAATTAATAGAACTTCATTTTGATTAGTATCTTGATTATGTTACAAATGTAATAAAATATGGCTTAATTTCTCAAGATTGGTCCAAAGGTATAGCTCAATGCATGGAAGTCTTATAGGAGACAAAATATAAAAAATTAAAGTCTAAAGGTGGCATTGGTTTTGGCACCATTAGACCTCTAAATGATGGTCAATATTATTTAATGATACATAATCATGTAGAATCTAGTCAGCAATTTGATAATTAATCCAATTCAATGGAAAAATTTTATCTTGAGACATCAAATGGTCTACATGATCATTCAATTCAAAATGTGCCTCTAAAACTTGAAGAAAAAATAAAATTCACTATTTATGAATTAAGGGAAATCAACTTATGAACTGAAGAAGACCCAAGCTCAACTTTTATAAGTTCTCTATTAGGTCAAAAAGATTCTTTTGAGTTGGTTAATTACTTTATAAATATATTGTTTTCTTTTCTTGGAATTATGATGAATACCTGGTTTATCTTTGGATATTGCAGTCCATAAGCTTGAGATTAAATGAAATGTTATTCTAGTAAAATAAGCCCTTAGATGCATGCATTTAGAAATTAAACAACAAGTAATTATTTAAGTAAAGAAACTAATTCAAGATGATTTTATTTAATAAGAGAAGTATAATTCTTATTTAGCCAGTATTACATTGATAAAAAATAGAATGGTCAAATAGGCATATGCAAAGATTTTAGAGACCTTAATAAGGCTTATCCTAAAGATGAGTTCCCAATGCTAATATCTGAACTTATGGTGGATATAGCCTCATCGTATGAAATTTTCTTATTTATGGATGGGTCATACGGATGCAACCAAATCAAAATGGCTTCAAAAGATGAAAAATATATAGTGTTCAGAACCTCAATTGAGATATTTGGTACACAGTCATGCCATTCGGTCTCAAAAATGTCAGGACTACCTATCAAAGAGCTATGACTAGGATCTTTGATGATTTAATTCATAATCAAGTTGAATGCTATATTGACTATCTAGTCATAAAAAGCAAAGAAAAGAGACTCGTCTCTATCATTTTAGGATTTTGTTTTGGACGATTGCACCATTATAACCTATAATTGAATCTTTTGAAGTGTGCCTTTAGGTTGGCTTCAGGGAAATTTTTAAGATTTGTAATAAGACATCATGGAATAGAAATCAATCCTAAAAGAATTAAATACAATATAGAAATACTACCACCTAAAAGTCTTACACAATTGAGATTATTTGAGGGTAGACTTGCATTTCTAAGAAGGTTTATATTGAATCTATCTAGAAGATGCCAACCATTTGCATCACTAACAAAAAAGAAATCTAAATTTTTTTGGATAGAAAATGTCAAAATGCATTTGAAAGTTAAAAGTAATATTTAATGAATTCTCTTATTTTAGCTACCCCGATTCAAGAGAAGCTATTTATTTTTTACACTATACCTTTAAATGAATCCATCAGGGCTTTACTTACTTAAGTTAACAAGGATAATAAAGAAATTTCTCTTTATTATCTGATCCATAGTCTCATCCTAGTGGAAATAAACTATTTGCCTATGGAAAAATATTATCTTGCTTTATATTATTTTTACCTGAAACCTGAGGCATTATATGATTTCATATATAAGTAAATTTAATTTTAAGAATAAATCCTTTACAATTTCTCAGCTCTACATTAGCAAGATATTTGACACATTGGTCTATGATTTTATTACAATTTTAAATTACATTCATCTCTCTTTGTTATAAAAGGTTAGGTCATAGCTAATTTCTTAGCGATGCACCCACTCCCTGAGGGTTCTCCTTTGAATGATGATCTCTCTAATGAGTAGATCATGAGTTTAAAAAAAAATAAAATAATGCCACCTAAGAGCTATATTTTGATGGTATAGCCTTTTCTCAAAAGGCAAAGAATTTAATTCTTCCATCCTAGGGAAGGCAAGGATTGGTTAATTTCCATAACTCTAGATAAAGGAATGATGTATATTCCTATCATTTATCTAAGCCTTATATAAATTATAAAGTTGAATACAAAGCTCTTATAACTAGTTTTGAATTCGCCATTCTTACGGATATTATAGAAATTAAAATCTATGTATATTTTCAACTATTATTAACTAAGTGGGCAGAATCTACAAAGTACTACATCTAAAACTTCTTAATTATGACCAATATATGAAATTACTTGAACATATTCTTTTTGTAACTTTATATATTATTGGCACTTTTTACCCTTCTATGCCAGTGCACGTGTCCAATTAAGCAATATAAAATGAGTAGAGTATCATTCCTACGAGGAATAGAGTAAACTTAGATATTAATTCTATATTAAGTTAAGTACCAATCTCTTTAAATATAATTTTTATCCAATAAAATGTAAGTGCTAAATTTAAGTTGCTATCAACTATGTTTTTTACATTTTATAGAAATTTTTTAAGTGTTATGTTAATTTTAAAATAAGTACTCTAAATTTATGGACTCTTTTAGACTATGTATTATATTAAACTATTTGGTGGATTAATTTTAAAACTTGTGGTATCAACTAGGAGCTAAAGTGGTATACTCTCTATCTCTAGGCAAGTATAACCAAACTAATTCCTTTATTCAATTTTTTGTTTAGTGCAAGTAAATTTTGATTTAATTTTTTACCTATATTTCTCTTAAAGTGATTTCAAATCCTAAAAATATTTATATAATTAATGGCTATTTAGCTACTCAGACCTATCTTAATGATTATTTAATACTTTTGTTTGGTATTTTCCTACTTCTTTTTCTATCACTCTCTCAGATCTTTAGATCACACATAATTTTAACATTGTAATTGGTCAAATCACACATAAATGAAGCATGGAAAGAATCAAACCATATTTTCATTTAAAGCATAAATAGTTTTCTTGTATTAATCCATAAACAACATCTAATACAATACAATCATCCCAAAAATTCACATAAATTCGAAGCACTTTAAAGATTAGTGCTCCATAATAAAGAGAAAGAAGGAAATTATATTAAACATAGTAAAACATAATGTAGATAACTAGAGAAGAAAAGAAAGAGCACACTAAGTAGATCTTCTAAGTCCACTCCTTACAATCTTCTACTGCTTCATAGTGAAAATGTCCAACATCCCCTATTGAAAATTCTTGATTGTTGATGTCCTTCTCCACCACTTGCTTAAGAAAACACACTTTCACACTACCCTTACACACTCTCATAGCACTTGGAGTGTCACTCTCCAAGTGTTCCACAAGAACACACACCCTCTTGCCAAGAAAAGAGAAAAAGAAAAATTATGAAAAAATAAATCCTTTTGCATTGAAAATGATCCCTATTTATAGCCTTGATATAGCCCTAATTTGTTGTCCAGATGCTCCTATCATAACTACTTTGAAAATAGCTTGAAACCATCATTGGATGATGACAAAACTATTTTATCCGGTCATAGTGTTGTAGTGTTATTTATGTTGTATTGTTGCGCTGATGATTCAGTATTGTGGCATTATGCTTGCTATTTCTATCTCATATTTTTCATCTAGTAGAACACCTAAAGGCTAAGATTTCTATAAAATTGCACCAAAATGAGTTTGATATAGGTTGGTGGTGTAGCTGATGTAGCACCTAGGCCCTGCCCAAAGTGTAAAATGTCTTAATTTAGGCCAATTACAGCGTTGCGGCACTACTTTTGCAACAATTAGGTGATGAACCTAAATTTCATCTTATTGTTTATTTATTTATTTATATTTTTTCTATTACAACATGAAATATACTTTAAAATAAATATATTTTAACAATAAAATATATAATAAAAGTAATATAATCATATAAAATTTTAAAATTTAACATTTATCAAATAGGTCCAAACTAAAATTATTACTTACCTTCTTGTAACTTGATATCTTTGCCCATATGCCTCTTTGTGTTAGTTGATAATATAGGAATTTTGGAAGTAAAAAAAAAATTAAATAAAAATTTTTAACTAAAAATAGAATTTACATTTTAATGTTTATTCTTTCATTTCTTCATTCCAAACTATAATAGCCCAAATTCTTATTGTTAACTAATATTTTCTTAAGTTAAATTTCTCTTATGTATATTATTATAGTTCATTCATGTGAAAATGAATGATTTAAATTTTTAATAAATACTTATTCATATAATAGATATAAGCATAATTTTTGTAGTTTCAATTGAAATTCTAATAATTGTTGTTCCATAATTTCATTGAATTGATTTTGATTGCAAAAATTTTAAAGTTCAATCATGCTATTCGGCCTCAAGTTACACCCTCTAATTGTTTTTCCTCCTTTCCTTTTCTTTTTTTATAATAATTATTTTATCTAGAAGTACAACATATTGGCTTTGTAACCAATGATAAATAAGTTGCAATCTTTACTAAATTCGATATAATATTATTTACTTAACATTTTCTCATAAGTTCCAATTAATAATAGTATAAACTATGTTATTTCTTATAATATAAATTTCTTGCTATTTTAATATCAATTCATTAAATTAATTAAAAATCTCTAATCTGTGATGTGGGTGCTTAAGGAAATTTTTAAACTTAATAATAATTACGAGTCTTTTTAAGATTGTTGGTTATTATTAGTTTTAAATTAATTCAATGATTAAATAAAATCTTAAAATGTACTTTATTATTTTTTTAAATTTAAATTTTGTTTAATTAATTTTACCTTCCAATAATTTATAATATTTTTCCAACTAACTTCAAACTTTAAATTGCACTTATATCAATTTCAAGAGGAATAATAATTTAAAGTTTGGAATTGCTAACCTCACATTTATACAAACATCACATTTTAATGCTACACATGAAAGATAAACATTTAGCATTAAATTTACTAAAATAGGTAAAAATACATAAATTTAAAATAATTATAATTAAAAATATAAAAATACACAATATACAGAATACACACACACACACACATAGATATATATATATATATATATATATATATATATATATATATATATACATGACAAAAAATTAAAACTATTCTAAGAGTCATTTTCCTCCTCCTCCTCCTCCTCCGCCTCTTCTTCTTCTTCTTCTTCTTCTTCTTCTTCTTCTTCTTCTTTTTCTAACTTTGGTTGGGTACTGACATAGGGTTGATAATATGACTGTACAGGAAAAGGAACTTGGGTTTGGCCAACATTAAAGTTGCAGTTTTAAAGCATGTGAACTAGAGCTAAATTGAACTCAACCATATAGGAAAACTATTGCTGCTCCTGACCCATGTGCTGATCAAACTTTCGTTCCAACTTCTATTATCACTGGCTGCTTTCACTATTCCTTTTTATTAAATTTGATACTTCTCCTCTAATTTCTTGGAGTTGCTAGTTTAAAGTTTTGGAGGTTCAAGATTTGGATTGAGAAGCAAGTGAGCTTCCTAGTACTTAAATTTTTTTTTTATCCCAATCTTTCAATTGTCCTTTTTATGAGGGGAGCCTTTTGGATAAGAACCTCTTCATCCAGCTCCTTCACCACACTAGCCTTAAGACATAAACCATAAATGAAGAAGGGATGACCATAATCTACTATAGTACTACCCTTAATCTTATTATAAATTGTCTTTCCTATATATATATATATATATATATATATATATATATAGTAAAGCCCTTTTGAATTGCATAATTCAAAATGGCTCTATCCTTACTTACCTCACAAATATTACCAGTAGATATTAGAAATAAAATTGTGTCAAGCTTTAACTTTGATAGTCATGCTAGTGGTGGGAAAATTAATAATCTTTTCCACCCACTATTTTCATTGTACATTAGTGTTTCTTATGGTGAGGAATCTATGAATTTTATCAGAGTTTGCATGTTTGTTATAATAGGAAAGATATTCATCACATTTATAATTTTATAATTTGTAATATTGATTAATGGTAATACTATCAAAACTTATCCATTTTTCCTTCATGAAGACCTTACTGTCCCGATGTTCCTTCGTGTTGGCAAAGAACTCTCACACTATATTGTCAAAGCAGGCATTGTTGTCATAGGTGAAGTGTTCCTAGGTAATTTATTGATAATCTTTTCCATGCCCTAACCCAAATTGAAGAATCCTCTCTCTGAAATGACATTTCTATGAATAAGGGCATGTTGGTACCTTTCTTTTACCTTGGGGATAATAAAGTGATCAAAGTCACTTATGCCCACCCTCTTCTTATTCTTTTCAATGTACTTGTGGAGAAAAATTCCTATAGACTAGTCACATTTCAAATCTGTTGGTGCGAAATGAAAGAGAATAAGCATAAAGAATTTCATCTTTTTAGGATGCCACGCAGATCCGCAGATGTACTTATTCAGGTGATCAAGTACGTCATCAAGGAAATAGTGTACTATCTCGAAAGACAGAAGTCATTACCCTTTAATGGACCTAATCACCTTAATAAGGACTTCTATGGATGATGGGTCTGTATATGTACCAGAGATTCTTCCCCTACTTTATATTGAAAAGTAAAGCAGGGTTTATTTTAAATCAGGTTCGTTAAGTTCCCTATAGGGGCAAGCCCCCATAGTTAATTACATCCTAAAGAATGATGATTCCTTAGGAAAACTCTCGATTAAGGTAAATGATCATTGTCTTTAAAAATTTCAATAGGAAAGGATTATCAATTGATTGGTTTTATTTTAAAAGATCAAATGGGATTGATCAAAAGGGGGAGTTATTATCAAAGCCCAAATGGAAAATAAGTAGGAGATGCCCATGATGTTAAGAAACCTAACGAGCATCTCAAACTATCTTATAGTTGGGCTTTACATTTTTTGAAATTAATTTAGTTTGTTTGAGTTACATTTTTCATTTGAAATTTAGGACTTATGATTCATTAACACAAGATTAAGGAAATGCCTAAGAGCTGAGGAATTATGATTATGGCCCACAAAGGGGAGAAGCAACCTTAAAACCTAAATCTAGGGAGCTTCATTGAGGGACATAAGCACAACCTAAATCTAAGGAAAAAATGGGTAATCAGTTTTCCTCGACAAGAGAGGACAAACCACCCGTCAGCTTGGACTTATGCACAGGGGTCGCCAACTAACTCCTCCTACGATTTTAAATACATGTAGGCAAGTCTTTATGCTTATGCAAGATAGGTTGTTATTTATTTAGAAAGAGATTAAGTCCTTAAACTCACTCCCTAAAGAGACTAGATCATGTAAAAGGACATGCTTCAAATGACCTAAATCTAATGCAATTCAATTTTTATTTTATTTTTCATTTCAGACAATTATCTTGACTCATGCTAATAGGATTCATATGAATAATTCATGAGAAATAAGGTTGTTGGCCAAAATCATCGAGAAGGGAGGAGGTGTGTATCCACTATGGCTCTAAAAGGTCAAGCCAAGTTTCTCTAGCAAAGGTGGAAGCCCTCCAATCAAGAGTGAAATAAGATGCATTTGTGCATGATATTACAAAAGAAATGCTCATCTAGCTAAGGGGTTGCTAATTCTTTTATCTTGATTTTAAACATAAGCTTTAGGTGAGGTTTTGAGTTATTTAATTTTTAATTTGAGTTGTTAAGTTGGGTAAAAGATTTATTTTTTCCTAAAGAGCCTAATTCTCATCCAGGCCATACATAAAGCAAGGAACTAAACCTTTTTGTATAACTAAGAGTTGGGGATGCGTGAGAAAAAAACTATCAGATTTCAAATGGTTAGTAATAACTAGGTAGTAATCTTCGTCATCGACCATACCCACTGTACCAAATCCTAGTCCTGCTCTTGATTGTGCTTCTCTTCCTGTATTGTTCCATTGCTTTTCAAAGTATTCTGACCTATGCTTGGACCATGTATGAGGAATTAAACCTTTCTGTATAAGATTTTGAACATAAGGCGAGTAAAAGTCAAAAGGTAATTATATTAATTCTTTAAAAGTATCTTCCTCAAGCTCTACATCAACTTCAGGGCTTGAGGATGATGATCCCTATTTCATGTCACTGGCAGACTTAGGGACTTCCTTAACTACTAAACCTTCAACTTTCTGAGATGTAAGATAGGTTAGAGCTAAGGTTTCCAACTGATGCCTTATAGTTTCACATAAAGTAGATTCAAATACTTTGCTTTGTTTGGAGGCCAAGTATTTGTCTCTGTCTGGATCAAAAGTCACCTCCAATGGAACTCGGTGAGAGGGGTTGGCCGGTATACTAATCACATTAGACTTGTCCTCTGAGCTGGATTCTAAGTCTATGTGAATAGTAAGGGTACTCCTATGAACTGGAACATGACCTCTATTGACTGAAGGTTAACTAGGGAGTCTCCCACCACTGAACCTATATTTGCCCTCATCACGGTGGAGGTGAGCCATCCCCACATGTTCATATGATGGAAAGAACTGTGGGTGGAAAGTGATATGTAGATCTATTTTTTTTCTTAAATTCCCCTTTCTTCTTCACTTGGACTTTTATTTTTCTTTTCATTTTATATTGCTTCATTTTCATTTTCTTTTGTATTTGCATTTGAATTTTTTCCAAGTTCACGAAGAAGGGTGTTTTGAGGTAGACAGTAGGTCGCATCCTCATAAATCTCAACCTCTCTAACTAAAAATGGCTTTTCATCCCCGTTGACACAGTACTCAATTCCATCTTTCTTGAACTTAATGCATTGATGAAGGGAGGATGTAATGCTCTTGTTTCAATGTATCCAAGGCCTACCAAGCAAAGCAGTTAAAAAGGTATTCAAAAAAATGATGTAGAACTTGGCTTCAGTCTTCCAGTCACCTATCTCCAATGGCTTCAATCTTCCCGTTCACCTTGATCATTGAATCCTCTCAACATCATCAAATCTCCTCAGAGTGTAGAGATATCGATCCTCAAGTAGGCAAGGGTCTTTAGACTCATAATTTCACCGATGCACCTGAATCCATAAAAACCCTAACGAGTTTGAACATGTCCATGTCGACTATGATGTAGAGGGGACGGTTGTGCTCCAAGTCCCCAGAAGAAGATCTTCATCTGTGAAGGTAATCCCTTAGGCTTCTTTTGCATAATGTTCTTCCTCACCTATAGCGGTCAGTTGAGCTAAGCATATTTCAGGATCAAGGAGAGCCTTGATTAGTGATTCCCTCATCTCTTTGGATAAGATAAGGGCATCATATTTGCTTAGTTTAGATGGAAACTTTCTTAGATGAGAAAGGACGTTGTAGTTCATCTTCGACTGGTCTTCCACAAGCATATCCAAGGGTGGAGCATCTTTTGGAAGGGCATCTCTATCTTCAATACCAATGACTTGTTTCCCTTTATCTTTAGGTGCTTCCCTAAGAGGTAGGACTTTGCCACTACAGAGGCTGACTTCGGTGATCTCTTAAGGAAAGGTGGTGGATGGTTCTACCTACACTTCAGGATCACCTATAGCTTCTCCTATGGGACTCTCAGAATTGAATGATTCCAAGTCTATCTCAAGAGGTGAATCCATAGTATTCAGAGTTGGAAAGTCCAACTCTAAATCAAAATGAGGAAGATCAGAATTGTTATAATTATTTAGATTTGAAGAGTTATCGTTAGGAATAGAAGAAGATAATCCATCATAAGTGACACAGATGTAATTTAAACTAGTTTTATTCTTTAATTTCTTGGAATTATTTGGAGGTATAAAGTAGAAGTTTAGTAAAGTGAGTGGAGTAAGGGATTTGATGCCCTTATCCACTGATGCAAGAGTTATACTAGTAGAAGAAACAGAAGAGTAAGCTAAAATGGAAGAAGTCATTAATGTGGAAGCTACAACTAAAGGTTGGAGGCTGGACACGGTCAGTGGCTGTGCTAAAGGGCTATCCCGGGCCAACACATGTTGTTGTTGCTACTACTTCTACTGAGCTCCAACTTTCCTAGAGTTGGCACTGACAACTTGCAAACCTTCCTTAGTGTTGGAGGTTTGAGCTGACTCAGGCACCTGCAAGGAAATCTTCTTGATCTTCTAAATAATTTTCTTAGAGTTTTTGGACAACGAAATGTCCCAACCATCTTTGGTTTTGGTAGGATCACATGTATCCCCAAGGATTACCCTAATGGAACTAAAAGGTTGTTCCATAAGGTATTCCTTTTGGATAACTACAACATCGATCTTGAAACTGTGTTCAAGTCAGTCCTTGAATATGAAGCAATCCTCCAAAATGTGGCCTAGCATACGGTGGTAAGGACAAATGTTTGGATCATGACTTTTGCCTAATTCCTCTGGTCTCCTAGGCTTGGGTAGCTGACAATCAGGTTTCTTTAAGAGATTCTTAAATATTTTCCTGATTACCTCCCTCTTAAAAGAATAAATTTTATTTAACTTATCTAAAAGAGTAGGAGGACCATAGCTACCTGGCGACAGATATGCATGTCACTGCTAGTGGCATGGCTGTACTGGCCATGGAGGCTACTGTGGAAGCCGGTAAGGCTGCCTCTATGGCTATAAAGGAGGTGCAGGTTGTTGAGGTCGTGGTCTCTCAAACTGACCTCTAGCTGGCTGCTTCCCCTTGTCAACTGCTACTATTGCTCCAGGCTTCTTCTCAAAGACCTTTTGGGACTTCTACTTAGGCAACTGATCTTGAAAAGGCAACTGTTTGACCTCTACTTATAGACTAGTCACCTTGTTGATTAGCTTTTCAAATGTCTTGATAGTGAAGCCCTTAAGCATGAAGGCGACCGGGCCATGGATATTATTCAAGAGAATCTCAATGGCATGCTGTTCAAATAACTATGGTTCATACTTCATACTCAGGTTATGCCATTGGAGAATATAATCAACAGGTGACTCACCGGGGTGTTGTTGTGCTACAACGAGATCACCGACAGTAACCCTTTGCTGAGCTCCAGCAAATCTCTTGATGAAGAGTAGCTCTAACTTAGCAAATATCTTTATTGAACTATTGGGAAGTTCAACATACTAATCAAAAGCAATACCCACTAGGCTACTAACAAAAAGTCAAAAGCAAAGCATCACTGCCACCTACATTGCAACAATTGGCCCTAAAATGTGCTATGTGTTGCCTCGAGTTTCCACTACCATCAAAGCTTTTGAAGGAAGGAGGCATGAAACCCTTGGGATAATGGATAATATTGAATTCTTATGGGTAGGGTCTACCATTTGGAACTGATGATCCTCCCTGGGCTTGAGCCAAAGATTCCTTCACTTGCTGCTCAACCATGAATTTTATGTCCTTTTTCTTTTATGGAGGTACTTTCCACTACCTTCTTATATAGGCTAGCACTACCTTGCTCAACAGGAGGTAGAGTATTGGATGGGTCCAAGACATGCACTAACTCAGGCTGACTGACATCAACTGTAGTAGGATGAACTAAAGGGGCTTGTTTCTAAAGCACTATCACTGTTGCTAACAAATCATGTAATTATTGTGCCATCCTAGCAATCTACTCTTCCTTCTACCTCAACTGATGTCGAAGGTGCTGGGCTAATTCTACGGTGTCTCCCTGATCAATCTCATCACCTTCCATGGCTTATTTTTCCCTTAGAAGAGATCCTCTAGTGTCAACCATGCAGACTCCAGTTGAGTCCCCCATCAAGTCATCTTCGTTAAGATCAAAGCTGATTTTCTCTACATCGTACCAGGCATACCCCAAGATCTTCTTCTTCTCCATGAAATAATGTGTAACTATCTCATCTAAGGAACAATCCATCTTAGCAAGTACAAAGCTTTATGCTGGCGGTGATCACTATCATGCACCGAGAGACATGACCTGCATCAAGAGTCAATCTTGTGTGGACTGTACTCACTAGATGAATGACACTCCTGTCTGCTATTGGCTATAAGAGGGGTAACAATCCAAGGATGTTCCACTACCACTAGTGCAGCTGGACCGTCATCTAGAATATCTATAATAACTGTCACCATCTCCACATCCGGCTATATGGGTGGAGTTGGTGAAGGAATGACCACGATGCTTTGGGGTTGCCACTCCTTCTACAGCACCACTGGGGTAGAAGGTCGAGCAGAGTGCTCGGCCCTATCATAATGGGTGGTGTAGAAGGGGTAGGTTCCTTTGGCCATAACCGGATCACCAAAGGGGTGCGCTTTTCCCTAAATGCAGCTTCATGACCTTAGATGGCATGGGAGATGTTGTAACCTATACTAACAATGGTGGATGAGGTGTAGAGTGGTGGGGTGGAGACACTCTATGCCGCAGGAACTACCCTGGTGGCTAGTCCTAGTGAGAAGAATATTAGTATGGTCGTGTGGGTAGCAAATGAAAATTAATCAAAGCGGGACGCGACTAACGGTTGAACCTACCATCCTCTAGAATGTGGGTTGTAAGGGACTCACGAACCCTCTCCTGGAGAATCTGCCTCCCCATGCTATGGGGGATAACATATGGAAGATCAAACTATGTCTTGGACTCTAAGCATCCATATACTCTGCCTACCTAGCATAAAATAGATCGGAGGCCGGTGTATGACCTCCTGCTCCTGGAAACGGCTAGCTAAAAATGCACTGCTAGAGGAGGTGATGAACGGATCCTCTTGACATCCTCTTTGTCTAATCTAGAGAGAGGATGGAACTAGTTTTCTGTAACCAATGGTGAAGTGACAATGAGAAACTCATCCAAAGCTAATCGAGCTGCTGCCTCTAGCTCCCTAGCTATCTTGGTGTGAAACTGCTTGATCATTTAATTCTTATTCCTACACTGTGTATGGGTAGAATAGGAGGAGTGCAAGCTAGACCCATACTCAAATGTAGGGGAGGCAAGCCCTGAGACTAGGGGAGCCATACCCTTAGAGGGTACAGTTGGTAGGGTACTAGCCCTCACTGCGCAACATGAGCAACTCTAGGGTGAACTGTAATCAGAGCTAGTACTGCTGGCACAATTGGGACTACTATAACTGAAGTCTATGGTACTGCCACAGCTTTCCTCTTCAGCGAGGATACATCAAAATCAAAGGGTAAGTCAGTCCTGATGATCGGCTTTTGCCCGGTCACCTTGGTCCTACTGACTGTAGTGAGGGGAGTGCCCTCACAAGTAATCCTGGCTCCCTCAAATCCCCGACCAAAGTGAATCAAGTGGGTATGGTCCATATGGGGGAAGTTAGCCTGATCTAAAGCCAGATCCATACCATGGGGGAAGGTAAAGACAAACTTCTGAGAACTGGTCATTTTAGCAACTATAATAGACTAAAACTGAACTGTACTGCACTGACTGTAAAGATCTACAATGAGAAATGAACTTGTATCAAATATTTGTCTCCATAGATTTTTGAATTTGAATTCGAAAATTTGAACCCACATCCAACAACTTGGAAGTGTTAAGTAGGGTTCAAATAGATTTGATAAGATTGATTGAAAGAGGAATTTGAGTATGAATCCAACTTCAACAAATTTAGATATGTTGAAATATGGATTCAAAATTTTTGATAAGGATGCTTCCATAGGTTCATAGTTTGTTTGAATTTGAATTTTTGATTTGAGGACCCTTTCCTTTAGAAAAATTAAAGTATGTTAAAGTAAGGGTCAAATGATTTAGTTTTTGTTTGATTATTTTGGAATTTTACTTAGCAAATTTAGGTATGCTAAGTGAAGTATTTGAGAAAGTGATTATTCCTTTTTGTGAATTTTTTTTATTTTAGAAAATTTAGAATTCTTACTTAGGAAATTTAGGTATTCTATGTGAAGAATCCAAGTGTATTTTATTTAATTTTTGAAAATAGGATTCTTAGCAAATATAGGTATGCTAAGAAAATCCTAAGTGTTTCATTTTTATTTTGATGTTTTGATTTTTGAAAAGGGCAGGATCCTTAGCAAATTTGGTATGGTAAGGGAATTTTAACTGTTTCATTTGTTTTTAATGTGTTTTGAAAGTGGAGACTAAACTTTAGAAAATTTGGTATGCTAAAATGAAGTCCTACTTGGTTTTGTTAAATAGAAATTTAATTTAGCAAATTTGGGTATGCTAAATGAAATTCCAAATGGTGTGCTCAAAATTCTTGATTAGTTTTTTTATTTATTTTGAAAATGAAAACATCTCCTTAGCAAATTTGGTATGCTAAGGAAAGAACTTCCAAAGGTGTGAAGATTTTTCTGTTTTGGCTTTGGAAACTTCACTTTAGCAAATTTGAGTATGTTAGGTAAGGTTCCAAATGGTGTTTCAAAATTTTCGGATTTTGGATTTGGAGACTTCACTTAAAAAATTTGGGTATGTTAAATGAAGTTCCAAGAAGTTGTTTGAAAATTTTTTATTTTGGGATTTGGAGACTCCACTTAACAAATTTGGGTATGTTAAGTGAGGTTCAACTAAATTTTTATTTAGATATTTTCATTTTACCCATTGGAAAACCCAAAGGGGGTCTTAAGACCAATAAAGAATGCGGCCCTAAAACCTAAAGATGTTAGCTAACTCAACTCAAGAATGAAATGAGCTAAGTGGCAACAAAAAGAAGGATAGTCTTGAATTCATGCCAAAGTACAAACCCACTATCGATACTCAAAGATAACGATCATTTACTAAAGATGGAGAGAGGAACCATCCCCAGCGGAATTGCCAAAAAAATTTGTGGAGTTTAAACTCCTATAGACAAGTCGCCTTTCAAATCTGTTGGTGAGAAATGAAAGAGAACAAGCATATAGAAATTCATCTTTTTAGGATGCCACGCAGATCCATTGATTTTATGTTAAAATATCAAATGGGATTGATCAAAAGAGGGAGTTATTATTGAAGCCAAAATGGAAGATAAGTAGGAGATGTCCATAATGCTAGGAAACCTAACGAGCATCTCAAACTATCCTATAGCTGGGCTTTACATTTTTTTGAAATTGATAGAGTTTGTTTGAGTTGCATTTTTCATTAGAAATTTAGGACTTATAATTATTTAACACAAGATTAAGGAAATGCCTAAGAGGTGAGGAATTATGCTTATGGCCCACAAAAAGGAGAAGTAACCTCAAAACCTAAATCTAGGGAGCTTTGGTGAGTCCAAAAGCACAACCTAAATCCAAGGCAAAAATGGGTAATTAGTTTGCCTCCATAAGAGAAGACAAACCACCTGATAGCTTGGACTTACAACTACCTGGGGGTAGCCTCCAACTAACTCCTCCTACAATTTTAAATAGATGTAGGAAAGTCTTTATTCTTAGGTAAGATAGCTAGGCTGTTATTTATTTAGAAAGAGACTAAGTCCTTAAACTCACTCTCTAAAGAGACTAGATCATGTAAAAGGACATGCTTCAAATGTCCTAAATCTAATGCAATTCAAATTTTATTTTATTTTTATTTTGGACAATTATTTTGACTCGGGCTAATAGGATTCATATGACTAATGCATGAGAAATAAGGTTGCTGGCCAAAATCAGTGAGAAGGGAGGAGGTGTGTTTCCACCATGGCTCTTAAAGGTCAAGCGAAGTTTCTCTGGCAAAGGTGGAATCCCTCCAAAAAAGAGTGAAATAAGATGCATTTGTGCATGATATTACAAAAGAAATGCTCATCGAGCTAAGGGGTTGCAAATCTTTTATCTTGATTTTAAACCTAAGCTTTAGGTGAGGTTATAAGTTGTTTAATTTTTATTTTGAGTTGTTAAGTTGGGTAAAAGATTCATTTCTCCCTAAAGAATCTAATCCTCATCCAGGCCATACATAAAGCAAGTAATAAACTAGGAAAAAATGCCACTTAATGCAAAATCTAAACAAATCATCAACCAATTTATAAAGCAAATCGTAAAAAAGAGTATAAAAGGTTGTTGTGGTCGAGCACCACTGCACAAACCCAAAAAAATAAAATGTGGGTAGCCGAACTCTACCTTTATACAACCCAAATTATAATTGAATTAAATTACAATTAAGCAAAGAATTCATTGTTATGGGGTCTTCAAGCTTCATTCCCTCTTTCTTCTTTTCTTCTTTCTTCTTCTATTATTCTTTGGTTCTTTCTTCTGGATGGTTGGAAGGTAGATGCTCCAAGGCTTCACATGGTCTATAAGATAGGATCTTATGACCAATGCTCATCCTAATCCCCATAACAATCATTCCAAAATCCTAATTGCACAAATTTACATGAAAAGAAAAAGTTGAAATCTAACTAACACCTGCAAAACAAAAGTTAGCTAAAACAAACCACACAAATCCAAAGCATGTATATTAGACTTATCACCCCACACATGGGTGACTAAGTCCACCTGGCCTATTGGTCTATGCTTAGGGGTATAAAGCACCCACAAGCAAAAGCATTTATATTTTTATTTATGATTGTGCCCCTTAAGCACAATCCCCTATAGAAAAAAATAGTTAGACTAAGAGCATCTTATCATTCATTCTATGAGCATACACCCTAACATCTAATCTAAAACATATATCACAAATAAAACAAACATCAAACCATGCGCCGACCTAACCTAAAGCTAGAAGTGGTGACTTAGGCTAATGTGTGTGCTTTGAAGGCTTGTGTGGTATGCTTAGCTATCGCTTTAGCTTTAGATTTCCTAAGTTTTAAGACATGTTCAACTTAGAGGAGAGTTTCATTTAAGTTGTTTAATTATTTTGGGTTGATTTTATTTCATGTTTTGATTTGATTCAAGTGAATCCTACAATTAATTACTAAGTTATGAAGAGAGGGAAAGAGAAGAGAACTTCTCTTTCCTTCCCTAACCTAAGTAATTTTTAAGTAGATTCACATTTTAGTTTCATTTAGGTGAATATTTTGATTAAATATTTTAATTAATCCTAAGGTTAGATGAACTCTAAATAAACCTATTCAAAAAGAAAGGCATTTTAAGATTAAATAAAATGAATCAAATTTTACACATAACACATTACTTCATTTCTTTCCCAACATATATAACATGCATATGGATGGACCCTAAGCATATCTATACATACAAATGAGAGTATTTAACATACTTTATGATGCATTCTAAGTAATCCATTTAAGGAAATTTAGAAGTTGAATATGCATGATTTTTCTTAAGTAGAAAGGGATTTCCTTATCCAAATTTTCACATACACACATGAAAGTAAGAAAGGCATAAGTGAGTATAGTGTCATTATTAACCAGAGGTATAAGGTACAAGACCTACTTATGGCTACTTAAAGCCTCGCAACCTTGATATTTTCCAGACTAAAATATCACTTTCCTTAAAGCGTATGAAAGAAATGAAATGAAAAGGAAGAATGCAAAAGTTGTATTAAGTAATTCATTTTGTTTATGTAATTTAAGTGTGTTAGTATAGGCAACCCTTCTTAAGTTGTAGCATAGAGGTGAATAGGATATGGAATTAAGTGAGTGTTAGGTTCCTTTCAAATGAACCATACACCTCACCAAATTCCTATTCAAAACTATACCAACATAAGAAAGAAAGGAAACCTATGCTAAGCATACCTTTATATTCTTTCACATGCAAGCTTATAATTAGAATATAAGTAGCATACTTTTATATTTTATATTTGATTTATAAGTTTTGAAAATAGTTTGGATTTAGTAGTGATAATAGCCACTCATAATTCTACTCTAGCCAACACATGCAACATTTGACATAAAGTAAACAATTTCATTTTAAAATTGAATTTAAAAAATATGAATGCATGAAACCACTTGACACACAAATTTAACATGTTGGGGAAATATTAAAAGTAATGAAAGCATATAAACAAGTTCACTTCACTTAAATCCTAAAGACAATATAATAGAATAAGAAAGTTTAAAATTAATCAAACTGAATTCCAAGTTATTTTTTTTAGTTTGGAGTTTGATTTAATTTTGAAAATGTGAGATGACTTTGCCATTCATAACCCATTCCCACATGTGTTTGATGTTTTTATTTAATTTTTAGATAATTAGATCCATTTTTATGCATTAATTAGGTTAAGGTATGAATTAAGTAACTTAATTAACCCTTACCTACACGACCTTAGAAGAATTAACCAAATAATTATGAGCTAATGAGATGACATAAAAACCCACAAGGAATTTAAAATTATAATGCACCTAATAAGAAAAAGGGCTTAATGCAATTTGGCTCATAATTAATAGTTAATTAAGCTAAGGGGTTTAGCTTAAGTAATTTCAAAACACCCTTTCACACATATGAATTGGGTTTTGATTTCCTTAATTGAACTTAGGCTATTAAACACCTAAGCATCTACCCAAATTAGATTAATTAAGTTCTAAAACTTATTATAATTTTTAGAAATTAATTAAGGGATAATTAATGAATTAACCCTTAATTAAGAGGAGATTAAGGAGAGAAAAGGGGGTTTAGGGAATCACTTAAGAGAAATACACCAACATTATTCCCTAAACCTCCTATCTATTGGATCTTACCTTAATCAACCCTAATCATGGATTAAAATTACTAATCATGCCTTAGTTATCCTTAATTACATAAGGAGGGTAATTAATAAATCCATATGCAATTCTTCTAATCAAGCTTTCAATAAATCCCAAGAAAATTAGGGGAGGTGTAAGTCATCGCCTAAAACATACCCAAGAAATTTGGGATTAATTACAGGCTTAATTAAAAAGTAATTAGCAAAATGAAGTTTCTAAGAAAACCCAAAACCAAAAAAAATTATAATTTAAAACCTATTGAAATTAATTTTAAAATATTTTAAGTTGAATTATCTTTTCAAAAGATTTTATTTCATAATTTTTTGAATTTTCTAGAGGGAGTTATGAATTTTAGAAGATCCCTAGGTTAATAAGAATTAATTAAAACATTTTAACTAACCCTACTGCTCATGGCATGACGCGTGGTGGTGGTGGTCAGCGCGCTTTACATGAGTCACACCATGAGAGATTCACGTAAGTTATCAAATCCAAAATGGTGGCTGGCGGTGCACACGATTTGATCTCTGTCGTCCGATCAAAGATCGAATGGCCAGAGATTTGCTCATGGTTTTAAAATGGATAAGGGATTTCTAAACATGGGGAATTATCTCGACCATCCATTCAAAATGTTCAGATAGATGTCTGAGATCTCTCAAGTTCTTCCCCTTGATCAATAGAGACTGTCCATGATCAAGGGGAAGATTCGAGCTCGATTGAGTTTGGATTCAAACCAAACTCAACCTACACCATCTAATGCTAAAGAGCAGCACATCCAATGGTCAGAAATCCATGGGATTAAAATAATTTTCACAAAGATCCACACCATATTGAGTTTAATGGTTAGAAAATTCCATACCTTGCTAGAGGTGATCACCGTCGCCCGATTCACTTAGAGAAGCTTCGTCTGGTTGAGATGAAGCCTTGTTGAAGTTTTGAGCACTTGAGATTGAGTAGATTGGTATATGGACCACCTCCTCCATAGCTAGCTTATGTTCTTGATCTAATTCAACTCTTCCTTGCTGTGGAAACTCCAAGTTGGGTGCACTCGACTTAGCTCCTTGATGAAGTATGCAAGAGCAATTGGATGGAAATTGAGTGAAGAGGAGGTTAGCTCTTCAGTAGACCTCCCCTATTTTCAAACTCTGAAAACCAAGAAATGGAGTTTCCAAATCCTCTCTAAGAAGCTTGGGAATACTCTCTAAGGATTTCTTTGAGTTCCTTAGCTTCAATCAACAAAAGGGAAGTTAGAATTCAAATGAATTAGGGGCAGCATATCTCCACCTTGAAGGATCGTACGGTCGTCCATTCATTTTCCATTTTGATCTAATTAAGCTTAGGCAGTGGGTTGTTTGAGCTGTTAGGAGTGTGTACATGGTCAGTTTGAGCCAATGAGTGGATTGACAACCTCCCATGTGCTTGAATTTGAGTGGGAGAGGTAGTTTCAATTTTGAGTTTTGACCCATAGGGTCAGGTTTGGTCTAGGGACCAATTAGGCTGACCCAAACCCATTGGGTTGGGCGCACCACTCTTCACTAGGTCACCTTGAGCTTTTAGGAAACCTCAAGTGGATATGAAGAGGGTATGACCAAATTACCCATGAATTAGGCCAAAATTTATTTTATGGCCTAGGGGTAAAATGGTCATTTTGTTGATTTTTCACTTTGGATATATTGGGTACGTGGAGAAACTAGGTTTGGTCAAGTTTAATGAGATTTGGAATTCATTTGATAAGGTTTGGCTCACCCACTTAGGTCAAAATGGGTCAACTTGGATTAAGTTGACCAATTGGTCAAACTGGGTTAAACTAAAGGTTGGGTCAAGTTCATATGACCATTTGAAATATTCTGGTGGCTTTGGTTTCATTCAATTTGGTATAGTTTTGAATTTGGCTCATATGACTTCAGTTAGGTCAAATGGGTCATGTTGACCTATTTGACCCATTTGACCTATTTGGGGTAGGTCAAGGCTAGGTTTTCGTTAGGTTAGTCATATGGAGTGGATTGGTATCTTTATTTTCAATCCATTTTGGCTAAGTTCAAATTTGGCTCAACATGACCCCTTTAGATCATGTTAGGTCTAAGGTCAACTGGGATAGGTTAGGTCTAGTTGGCCAATTGAGGCTTTGGTCAAGTTCAACAAGTGATTTGGAATGAACTTGACCCATTGGTTCCAATCAATTTGGCTTAGATCAAGTTTTGACATATTTCGACCCTTTAAGTCAAAATGGATCAACTTGGGCCAAGTGGCCAATTGGGCTAGGTTAGGCTCAAATATTGGCTTGGTCAAGTTCAAACATAGGTCATGAGTGAACTTAGATCAATGGTTTTAATCAATTTGACCTATGGTGGAATTTGGCTATGTTAGGGTTCATTTTGGGTTAAGTATTGAATTGGTCAACACTTAGGTTTAACTTTGTTTGACCCAATTTAAATGACTGATCATTCCATGTTGATTATTGATCATGATGAGGGGCATAGATGAGTTTGGTTCAATCTAATTTGGTTAGAATTAGAATTTGGCTCTTAAGGATACTTTAGGTCACTTTGGATCAAGTGAGCCTAAGTGAGTCAAATGGCTTGGTCAAAGCTAAATTTGAACTTGATTGATCTAGTGTATGGACTTATGATTGAAATATAAATCCATTTACAAGTGGTTTGAAGTCAAATGGGTTTTGATCCATTTGACAATTTCATATTCAAAGGAAGAATATGAAGGGGTTTTGAGTTTGATTTTTGAACTAGGTTTTGATTGTTTATTGAAGTTTGGATTTATATATGGGCTCATGATTGTAGGGTTGATTGAATCATGAGAGAAAATCAAGAGTTTGGCTTGATTTGAAATTGATTTGGCTAAGTTCAAGAATTTGACTTAAAAGGCTTAGATTGGATTTTGAGTGGATTTGAGTTTGATTTTTGAAATCGGTTTTGATTGTTTGAATTTATATCTCATTTATATATGTGAATATAAATGAGAATATAAATGGATAATGAGAAAATTTCAATGATTTGAAGTGATTTAATCATGATTTAAGCTAAGTCCATTAAGAAGGATTTAAAGGACTTAGAAAAATTTTATGAAGTTTGGAGTTTGAATTTTTGAATTTTTTTTATTTATTTATATTTATATTTCATTTATATATGTGGATATAAATGAGGATATAAATTATTTATGAGAAAATCCCATGAATGTGAATTTATTTGATCATGATTTAGGCTAAGTTCATTAATGGAAAATTAAAGGACTTAGGAAATTTTAAATTGGGAATTTAATTTTTGCATTTGATTGGATTGATTAATATTTATATTTTACTTATATATGTGAATATAAATGATAATATAAATATTTTTTGAGAAAATCCCATGAGTTTGAATTGATTTGATCAAGATTTAGGCTAAGTCCATTAATGGAAAATTAAGAACTTAGGAAAATTTTAAATTGGGAATTTAATTTGAGGATTTGATTTGATTGATTTATATTTATATTTCATTTATATATGTGAATATAAATGGAAATATAAATGAATTATGAAAATATCTCAAAGATTTGAATGGTTTTGATCATGATTTAGGCTAAGTCCATTAATGGAAAATTAAGGACTTATGGAAAATTTCATGGATTGATTTGAAATTTTGGGTTTAGTTTGATTGATTTAAATTTATATTTCATTTATATATGTGAATATAAATGATAATATAAATGGATTATGATAAAATCTCAAAGATTTGAATTGGTTTTGATCATAATTTTGGTTAAGTCCTTAAAGGCAAGATTAAGGACTTAGGCAAAATTTGAACTTAGGACTTTTTTTTTTTATAGATTTTGATCATGGGTTTCAATCATAGATTTTATTCATGGATTTTATTTTAGTTTGAAAAAAATCAAATATAATTATTTTGGAGTTTGACTTGGAAGAAGGAAAGTGAGGAATTGTTTAAGCGAAGGGTAGGCAATTTTCCTAACACCCCTAAATCATGACCTATTCCTATGGCAAACTTTTCTAAGTCTCTAGGGAAAGGTTTGAGTGTCCACTTAATCACTAGATGTGTCTTAGGACTAAGGAACTCTTAAAGTATAAGAGGAGTCCTATGTCTAAAATGGAGGGGTTGAGAGCTCATCCTAAAAGAGAGGTCAACAGTACTTCACCAGCATTTTAGCTTTCTAAAATTAGAGAAATGCTAAAGAGGAAGGATGTTTGAAATTTTGAAGAATAAGACTTTGGAAAGAAAATATTTGGCTACCTAAGGGACCTATTTATATATTAGAACCAACACGCGGTGTTTGCTAGGCAGCCCTCTCTCGAATTACAAGGTATAGTATCGTGACACAAAGCATGCAGCGCTTAGGCATTGGTCAACTAGTCAAGGTGATTCTTGTATCTATCAACAAAGGTGCATTTATGACTTTAAATGGTATCAAATGACATTAATTATGTAACCGACAGCATACAAAGGCATGTCAAACATTGATGGTGCACCTAGGCCCTATGACATAGCGCTACAATGCTTGTCAATTTTGTTGTTTTGTGTTAATTGTATATCTGTTTGACTATAAGGGTGTTTGAAATGCCTTTTTTACTAGAGCCATGACTATACATTGGCAGTGCTTGGGCACTAGTAAACCAATCAACCCACTTTTCTCTCATTATTTTATTCATTTTTTATTATTTATTTATTTAATATTTTGCTACAGTGTCTTAGCGCTTAGGTGCTAGGCCTATAATAAAAGAGCTTTTCCTTTAATCTAATGCTTAAGCCTCCTATTAATGTAATCTTTTTCTAATAGATCTTAAACTCCTAATCCTTTTCTATAAACACTAAAGACACTATTAATATATATATATATATATATTGGGTTGCCTCCCAAGAAGTTCTTAGTTTAAAGTCCTTAGCCTGATGAAACTTTTCTAGTTTTAAGTTCTTTGACTAAATTAATGGACTCTTTAAATTGAGTCTAATTTCTTTCATAATATGGCTTAAGTTGTTGACCGTTCATTTTGAAACTCTCCTTTGTATTTAAATCTTGGATATCCATAGTACCACGTGTAATAACTAAGAAAGGGTCTAACCATCTTGATCTTAATTTTCTTGGAAATAATTTCAATTTAGAATTGAATAATAATACTTATTGTCCAAGCTTAAAATATTTTTAATGATCTTCTTATTATGTTATTTTTTCATTTGGCTATTGTAAATCCTTGAAGTTTTGTATGCCCCTAATCTTATTTTATCTTTTCTACACTCATCTTCATATCCAAGTTTACTCTTTTTAATTGCCTAGCTTTATGCTCTAATTCTAATGGTAGGTGACAAGCCTTCATAAATACTAATCCATATAAAGACATTCCAATATTGGTCATGTATGCAGTCTTCTAGGCCCATAATGTATTGTATAATTTTAATATCCAATCCTTCTTAGTAAGCCCTAAAGTTTTATCTAAAATCTTTTTTATTTCTCTATTTGAAATTTCAGCTTGGCCAATTTTTTTACGGATGATATGTAGTAGCTATTCTATGTTGTACTCCACATTTTCTTAAGAATTATTTCACATATTGGTTACAGAAATGAGTACCTTCTTCACTAATGATGATTCTAGGTGTTCCAAATCTTGTACAAATATTTTTCTTTAGAAATTTAATAATTATCTTAGAATCATTTTTTGGTGTATCCATTACTTCTATCCATTTCAACACAAAATCAACTCCTACTAAAATATATTCATTCAAATATGAGAAAAAAAATGGTCCCATAAAATTTATTCCCCATTCATCAAAGATTTCTACCTCTAAAATATAATTTAATGACATTTCATGACATTTAGAGATATTCTCATTCTTTGGCATTTATCATAATTTTCCAGATATGCCTACACATCTCAAATAAAGTTGGCCAATAAAATTCACTTTGTAATATCTTAGGTGCCATTTTATTACGTCCAAAGTCCCCTCCATACTCTAAGTCATGACATAATCTTATAATTTCTAAAATTTTATTATTAGGAATGCATCTTCTTAGAATATGATCTAGACATTTCTTATAAATAAAGTTCATCCCAAAAATAGAATTTTTCATAGTGTAAAAATATTTTCTTTTGATCATAATTGACTCCATATGGTATAATGTCAATGTATTGTTTTTATTTGGAGTGTTATAGAGACACCATATAGATCTTAGGGAGTACTTATTGAAGTAATTGAGTATGACATCTAAAAAATGATGTAATTCCTTGAAAAATAAAAACATTACCTTACAATGGACTTAGTCATCTAATAAGTACTCCAAAAGATGATGAATCTACATATATTAGAGATCTTTCCCCAACTTTACATGGATGAAGTAAAGTAGGGTTTATTTTAAGCTGGGGTTTTTAGTTCTATGGAGGCAAGCCCCCATAGTTAATTGCATCCTAAGAAATGGTGATTTCTTAATAATACTCTTAATTAAAGTAGTCAACTAATGTCTCCAAAGATTTTAAAGATTGATAATCAAAAAATTGGTGCTTATTGAAGATCAATTAGAAAGACTCAAAATAGGAAGACTTTTTACTACTTAAAAGGAAGATAAGTGAAAACACTCATGATACTAAGAAACCTAGTGAGTGTTTCGATCTATCCTATAATAAGGCTTTAAATTATTTTTTTGAAAGAGAGAATCATATTCATTTGAATTAGCATGTCATTAGAATGTTAGGGCTTAGATTCCAGCAACACAAGATTGTGAAAATGCTCAAGAGGTGAGGACTTATGCTCATAGTGAGAGAGAAATGAGTAGCCTTTGAACTTATATCTTGAGTGCTCCACCATAAGCTCAGAGCCTAACCTAAATCTACTTGAGGGAAGTGAGATGTGCTGGTTCACTGTCATTAAAGAGAATGGACCAATCCTGACTCTTCTGGACATACAACTGCATGGAGTGGTTGCGGCTAACACTTCTTACGATTTAAAATCTTGTGGGCTAGTTTCATGCAAATTCAAGATAGATGGGTTACTATTTATTAGGAAAGAGTACAGAGTCTCACTCACTAAGTGACTAGATCATGATTAGTTTGCAAATTATTACTTAGAGTAATGAGATAAATTTTTATATTTTTTATTTTATTTTTTACTCATTATTTTAGACTCAAGCTTGGGAGAATTTATGCCTAAATGCATGATAAAATTGGATTATAGGCTAAATCAATGGGAAGATGTATTTTCCACTACAAGGGATTTCCCTCATAAGTCAAGCATTGTCCCTTTTCATGCAAGAGTTTAAGAAAGAAGAGAAGATGCATGCATGTTGTTAAAGCATACAACCATACAACTAAAGGTTTACTAAATCTTTTATTTTTCTTGATTGTAATCATTGGCTTTAGAGTGAGGCTATAAGTTTATTAATTTTAATTAAAGTTTATTAATTTGGAGTAAAAAAATTATGTTTCCTAAAGAGCCTACAATATCCAAGCTATATAACAAACAATCAAACTTTAAGAAACCTATGAAAATCATGTTATTATTATTGTAAAATTGGTGTAAACATTGACCAATTAAAAAATAAGAGGGTGGTGCGGCCAAGTACGCACAATTCACTCTAGCAAAGAAAGAGATTGGGTAGCTAAGCTCTAGCCTTATACTGCCTAGTTTATAATTAAATTACAAATGCAAATAAAGCTATGGGGGTCTTCAATTCTTTATATTCATCTTCACTTCTTGGAATTGAGTGCTTCAGGCATTACAAGGCCTCCGAGGTTTAAGCCTTCTAGGCTCTGCTCATTCTAAATCTCATACTCTAATCCTAAGCCTATTATAAAAATTACATTTTATGAAAATGCAAATCTAACTACACCTACAAAATAAAAGTTATAGCTTAACACACATTCAAGTCAATTAGTATATTCCAGACATTTAGACTTAGTACTCTATCTTACATTACCAAGCCCAACTATTCTAATGGATTATGCTTAGGGACTAAAGTGGCACTTGCAAGCAAAAACATTTATCAATTTATTATTATGACTATCCCTTAAGAATAATCCCCTGTAAAAAATATCATTAGTCTAAAATCACCCTAACACCCAAACTACACACAATCAATTCAAACATCCCGTCTAAAATAATACATCACAAAACAAAACATTACATCATAAAAAAACACCATCCTAACTTAGAGCTAGGATTGGTGCCTTAGTATCCTAACGTGTGTGCTAAGTTTGGTGTGGTATGTCATGATTAAGCTTTAATATTTGAATTATATAAAGATGAACATCTCAAATTCCTTATTAAGGATGATTACACTTTTTGTGATTAATGGTTTGGAATGATATTTAGACTTAAGTTTTGATTTCATTTTAAGTTCCATTTTTAATTTGGGGTTATAAAGAGAAGAAGAAGAAGAAATAAAGTCTCTTTAGTTCCTATCCTTAGCTTAATTCTATAAAATCAATTGTTATAATTTGTAATCCTCTTATTGAAGTCAAACTATGAATGATTCAATATTACCCTCTTAGGATTTAATTAAATATATCTTATACATATACATATACATCCCTTTGGAATGTTAGTATATTTTAGAAGTTAACATAGCAAGCATATAGTTTAGGCTTACATCCTTTGTGAATGCCATTAATTATAGAGAAGTTTGCTTAATGAACAAATGACTAGGTTTACATCCATTAGAAATCCAATCTAGAATCTAGATGTTCACCTGGAGAACAAACATATTGGACTTACATTCCTTTGAAATGCCATTAATTATAGAGAAGTTCATGTGGCGAACAAATGATTGTGCTTACATCCATTAGAAATACAATCTAAAATTTTGGTGTTCATATGACGAACGAATAGATTAGACTTATATCCATTTGGAATGCCATTATGAATTAAAAAGTTAACATGATGAACAAATAGATTGGGCTTACATCCCTTGGGAATGCCATTATGATTTATAAGGGTGTTTGCATGGTGAATTGAAGGTGTTTGATTTGATTTTTAATTTTATACTTGTAGGTGACAAGGCCTCGGTGCTAGTGATTCAGTGTCATGGTGCCTAAAACTCAGTGCCCCATCACTGTCAAGTAGAAACAAAAGTCTCAAAACTAGATAGGGTAGCAATTCAATGTTATAAACCCAACGCTGTAATATTCAGGTGCCATAAAGAATAACATAAAATAGGTTTATTTGACTAGCACCAAGGCACTACCAAAGTAGTGTTGTGGTGCTAATCAAAAAGTTGTTCAAAGGCCAATAGGCTGGTAGGCTTATTTAACAAAGAAGGAAAGAAATTTTGACCAACTTTCTGGTTTTGCGTCGGAGCACCTTGATGCTCCATCACTATCTTACATGCTTTACTAATTTAGTTGATTATGAAATTTATGGTAATAAATATTAATAAGTGCTCTTCTTGACTGACATAGTAATTGTCATAATTGGTTGACCAACACCTAGGTGCTACATGTGGTATGCCATGGCACTAGTCTTAAATCTCAGTAATTGAGTGGTCAATGCCTCAGCACTGTCAAGGTAGCTTCATGGTGTTGGGTCTAGTCTATAAATAAAACCCCTAACCTATCAAAATTTGTATTTTAAAGCCTTTGTTCTCTTGAGCATTCTTGCATCTTATCTTTTTTTCAAGCCCTAGATCAATAAACATGCTACTCAAGACCATCCAGAAGGGCAAGAAGAGTGTCCTGCAATGACACTAATATTCATTAATGTAGATGCTAAGGTGAGGTAACAACACGCAGTCCCAACAAGCATCTCATCCTAGAGGGAGCTTCTACAATCATGGTGGGAGTATGGAGAGGGTTATCAATGAATGAGGTTGGGAACATCTCACCTATGATAACATCACTTATGTTGTCCTTGTGGTGTGGTAGTTCTTTGCCAACATGAAGGATCACCAGGATAATCAAGTTTTTGTATGGGGGAATGAGTGAGTTTTGATAATACTTCCATTAATGCATATTCTAGTTTGTAAAATTTTGCATATAACTAATATCTTTCCAACAAAATCACCCTAATTTTAATAGAAATCATTAGTTTTCTCACTATTTGAAATTCAAATGTGTAGTTGAAAAGGCATGAAGAAAATATTATCAATTTTCCTCCCGCAGGCCTAACAGCTAAGGCTAAAGCTTGGCACTATTTTCTTTCCACCAAGTTGATGCTTAATGGTAATATCAATAAGGTGACTAAAAATAGAGTCATTTTGAATTATGTGATTCAAAAGTGCTTTACCATATATGTATGAAAGATTATTTTTATTAAATTTATAATATTCTTAAGTTTAGTACTACCTTAATGTATGGTCAACCTTCTCTGATTTATTCTTTATGTGTTACGGTGCATCATGGGATTGGATAAAGAATTCCTTATATATCATGACTAAAATAACAATTGAAGGGTTTAGATCAAAAATGAAAATAGGGCAAAGCTCATGTGCTCCTCAGTCCAAATACATATCCTCCAAAATGTTAACTAAGCAACATTAAGATATTTGACAATAAATCTGAGAATTAAGAAAATGGGTGAGCGAAAGCAGCCAGCTATAGTAGGAACTATAGAATAAATTTGATTATCATATGGGTTAGCAGTAACAGTAATTTTCTTACATGAATTAGTTCAACTCAACACTCATTAAAATGTTTGAAAATTATAACTTTAGTGTTGGCCCCTTTGGGCATGATAAATCTAAAATTAGGTTTAGATTTAGCCCCTTTGGACATTATAGATTTAATTTTTGGTTTAGATTTAGTTCCTTTGGACATGATTGATCTAATTTTAGGTTTAGATTGAGTCCCTTTGGGCATGATAGATCTAAGTTTTAAGTTTATATTTAGTCCTTTTGAAAATGATAGATCTAAGTTAAAGTTTAGATCTGGCCCTTCGGACATGACAGATCTAAATTTAAGTTTAGATCCAATCCCTTTGGACATGATAGATCAAATTTTAGGTTTATATTTGACCCCTTTGGACATGATGGATCTAAATTTAGATTTAGATCTAGTCTCTTTAGACATGATAGATCTAATTTTAGGTTTAAATTCTACCCTTTTATACATGGTAGATCTAAATTTAGGTTTATATTCAATCCTTTTGGACATTATAGATATAAATTTAGGTTTAGCCTTTAGATTGGATGGGGTTTCTCTTTAAAGAAGAATTTTTTTTACTTTGCAAGAAATATAAAATTACCCCATGTTGATAGGGGAATTTTCTTTTGAAATGAAAGTATTCTTCTAAATCTCAAATGTTGATAATGTTTTATCATTTTGGCTAATAAATTTATGGTCAATTTTGACTCTTGTATTTATTTGGCTTAACATTTTCAATAGTTATGCATAATATCATTCCAGACATTATCCATTTATAAGGGGCATAAGTCTTATGCCATTTGCATTAATGAGTTAATAAACTCCCTCTCATATACTTTTTTGATAATATAAGGTCCTTTCTAATTTGGATCAAACTTTTCACTAATCTAGTGAAGGGGATGATAGGTCTTTTACACACAAGCACTAGTTCACCTATTTTAAAGCTTCTTAAGAGAACTATATGATCATGAGCTTGGGTCATCCTTGCTCTATATGTTTCTAAATTTTGTTGGGCTTGTAGCCACACTTCATCTAGAGATTCAAGCTCTTTGAGTAGTATTTGAACATTTTCCTCTATTTTAAGTCTATGTTGGACTATAATATAGAGTAAATGCAATTCTACTTCAAAAGGAAGTATGACTTCTACCCTGAAGACCAATGAGTATGGTGTTACCTACATAGCCATTTCATATGTAGTGTGATATGCCCATAAAGCCTCTATTAACTTATCATGCCATTCTCTTTTATTTTTAGAGAGAATTATTTTAAGGAGTTTGACTAATAATTTGTTGAATGCCTCTATGAGACATTGACCCTTGAATTATATACTGAAGAATATTGTTGATCCATTTTATATTTCTCAATAAAGTGATAGATTTTTACATTCTTGAAGGCAGTGTCATTATCAGATATAATTTATTAAGGTACTCCAAATTGATAAATGATATGGTCTTGAAAGAATTTCATTATAATCTCTACTTTAACTTCTTTTAAGGGAATTGTTTTACCCATTTGAGAAGTAATCAATGGCAACTAAAATGAAGCAGTGTCCTTTAGGTAACAGAGGGTCTATTAGACAAATTATATTAGTTCCCCAACTCTCAAATGGCAATGATGCCACTATTGGATGTAGGGAATTAAGAGGTCAATGTAAAGTGTTAGCCCATATTTAACACTGATGACATCTTTAACATGCTCAATCAATCTTGAACCATGCTGCGCAAGTAATATCCCATTCATTTAATTTTAATTTTTATCTTTAGATCAGATTAGTGTGCTCCACACTACCCTTCATGAATTCCATTACCATATTGGTTTCTTTTGTTCCTAGACATTGTAACCACATCTAGTCAAATAAGTGACGATTTAACGTGTCATTCATAAGGGCATATTGTAATGCTCTTCATGAAATTTGATGATCTTTTGATTTATCTTTTGGTAATCCATGACCTTTAAGATAAGTGATGAATAGCTCTCGCTAATCATCTTCTTCATTTAGTATTAAAATCTATTGATTTTCTTTAGTTTTAAAAGTTTGAAGGATCGTTGGTGCCAATGCTAGCTTGCTTTGGACTGTTATTGTAATTGGCTCTCCTTCTGCCATTTCTCTAGCAAATTTAGCTAATACGTTGGCCTTGCCATTTTTTTGATGTAACACCCATGTAATTATTTTTAAAGAGATTTATTTGAGGATCTCTAAGGCATGTTTATGATAAAGCACCAAATCAAGATTATTTATCATGAAGGCCCCCATTATTTGTTAGATTATGAGTTGAGAATCTCAATAAATATGAAATTTTTTTATTTCCATAATAACTACTAGTTCTAGGCCCATAATTGATGCTTTATATTCAGCCTCATTGTTAATTTGAGGTTGAGTCAAGCTATATGAATATTGAAGTATACCACCTTATGGTGTCACAAATATTAAATCAATTTTGACCTGTACTATAAGTAATCCTAATGATTTAAATGATTTTATTGATGAAGCTCCATCAAAGTAAAGCTCCCATTCTAATGATTGTTAGGTTTCTTCTACTTTAAAGATTTGCTTGTCAGGCAATTCATCATTGAATGGAGAATCTATCAGTAAAGGATGGGTAGCTGAAAGTCAGCCAGTGCTTGCTCTTTTATCACTTTTTATAGGTCATATGTGTTGACCTCATTTTTTGAATGAGGATAACATTTCTTTCAAAGACAATAATGAGGATGTCTAATCCTAGATTAGGAATCTTTTAACTAACCACCTAGAACACTACACTTAGTGATTTAGTGCACCCTCTTTGGATTAATCTAACTTAATGGGTTTACTTAGATTTAACCCAAATATTCAACTTAAACATACACCACTCTAAATTTGAATTTGATTAAGCTTAGATTAAGATTTAATTAGAGAACTAAACCTAATTACCTTAAATAAGCTAATGACCATATAAAACCAAAATTAATATAAATCCAAACTAATCCAAATCAAATAAAATTAAAAGCATGAAACCATGCCATAAAATTAAATGAATCCAAATCCAAACCAAGGTCAAAGTTTGGTCAACCCTTTTTACATGGGTTTGACTTATGTGGGTCCCACCAAGTCAAAGGTAAACCCACCAAAATTTGACCAAATAAAATCATCCCAAATAGTTGTAATGATCAAATAAACATATGTAAACATGAATTTAAAAGAATATTAAGCCAATGTGGCCATAATTAAGCTAATTAGGTCATTTGAAAATAATTATTGAGCATAAACCAAGCCATCATTGGGTCCAATATGACCAATTTGATCATTTGACCTAAAAGACCCAAACTAAACCAATTATACCCAACTTGGGTCAAATGGTTTCAAAATGAAATAAAACTAGAATTTTTTGATCCAATGCATTCCAAATTGCTTGTATTAACCCAACTAAAAGTTAAACACATTATAATTGAGCCAAATAAACCATTTGACTTAATTAAATTCTACCCAAATCCAATTAAATCAAAATGGACTAAACCTAAAGTAAGCACTCCATAAATTTTAAAATCCTTAAAACTCTTTGATTAACAAGTCCATTAATGATTAAATGGATAAAATCCAAGCACTGATCTAAAGATAATCCATCAAGTGAAGCAACATAGATCAAACTAATAAAAAAATTATTAAATGGCATAATTCAAAAGGATTTAACCTAATCTTCAACTAATCCCCTTAGGATGCAACCAATTCTTTCCCAAACCTAATTAATTTTGATTCCTAGACAACATTAAGCCACTTAATCAACTTCAAATAAATCCAAACCCAAAGAAGATGCTATGGCATGTCAAAATCATATAAATCCAAGTCCAACCCTATATCTTCATTTCTTATCCACCTATTTAGCTTAGGTAGGTGTTGGATGGCTAGTGAGCCATGTAACTAGCCTCCAAGGACTTCAATCATTCTCAGTCAACTAAGAGGAAGAAAAGCCAAGCTAAAAGGCTCATGGCTTCAATGGCAACTTCACCAAGTGGAATTCCCATGTGAAGCTATCCCATCACCTTCTCCACCTTGCACAAAGTTTAATCCCATCTTTGTCCGATCCGCTCAATGCCAGAAGGCCGGTGAACAACTAATGGAATCCAAGTCAAGCTTGGTTAAGGTGATTTAGAGGAAGGCAACCCAATTTCTTCAGTACACTAGCTCCCCACACTATTCCACAGCTATTGGAGTCAATTCCACCTCTAGAGATTATGGGGATCAATGTGCCATTAACGATCTCTAAGCTTTCAATTTTGGTACTTTCAAAGAAAAATTGATCTCAAGTGAGATCAAACTAGAACTCCATGATTTTATCCACTTACGGATTTTGCATTAAAATCATGTGATTTTGATGATCTGATGGCCAAAAATCATGCAAAAATGACAGACGGGTATCGACCTCGGCCGTCATCATAGGAGACATATTCTCCACCATCCATTACTTAAAAGGAATGGATGGCTGAGATCTAGACAAATATTTGATTAAAACCTATAAAAGGAACTGTGGATCGAATCACTATTGTCCGATCGAAATGGCCTGCAATTAACTGACGGTATGCCATCATTTTGTCATGGATCTATGTGGATCCTATGTGGTGCAATGATGCAACACCGCATGAAAAGCAGTGCCACATCTCATCCATGTGGATCCGACATTCCTAGATGAGAAATTCAGGTTTTTCGAATTATAAAATTAAGAAAAATGCTTAAAATTTAAAAAATCATAACAAATTAAATATAAATTAAAAAAATGCAAACTTGAGCTCTATGGATTCCTCTTGATGAGAGGAATCCATCAAAGTCCTCAAATTAGATGGAGGTATTTTGGCCTTAATTTGGGTTTGAAGAAAAAATTTCATACCCTAATTAATCCTAAACCATTGATCAAATTGAAATGAAACTTTAGAGAACTGAAATTAATGTTAAGATACACATTAGATAAATTTTTCATGATTTATTAGGTAATAAATCTTAATATTGTGAATTTCAAACTCTAAATCCTAATTTTCATGCAACAAAATAATAATAAATAAAGTAAATGTTTAAAATTAATCAAATGAACTTGGTATATCATAATACATTCTAATAAGCATAAATAATCCATTGAAACCTATTAGAACTTAATAAATCACAAAATGGTGCAATTTAGCCATTAATTTAATTAATCAACTTGAAATTAAATAAATCATTATAAATCAACTAGAACGTCAAAAAGTATGAATGAACCCTTTTGGATGCATATTCTCGAGGGAATCAAGAAAAAATAAAACTCCTTAATAAGTTTCACTAAGTTAGCCCTAATTTAGGTTTTAATGAAATAATTAAAACTTTAATTACACCTTAATTACACATATGATCAAAGTGAAACTTTATAAAAATCAAATTTGCAATGAACCCCACATTCCATAAAAATTTCAAATCTAATTGATCTCTGGATTTTGAGTATTTTAATTTCCAAGTCTCTAAGTTAATTTCAAGAAAATATTAAATCAAAAAAAATCACAAAAATTACAAAACCTATAGTATAAATTTAAAATATCATAATTGACATCATAACTTTTAAATAAAAATACCCAAGCTATTTTAAAGCAAAAGAACATAATTGATCCTAAGTTAATGATCATGATTAAGTGAAAATATGAAACTTAATCATATTTAACAATAATAATCCCTTAAACCATAATAATTCCATTCATAATCATGAGAGAGACTTTCTCATGCTATTCTGAGCATTCACACACCTTCCTCAAGTGAATCGAAGAAGAAACCACCCTTTCCCGGATTCCCATGCCACTGGCAAGTTAGTTTTTGACCAAAGTCACTGGTGAATAGAAGGAGCTTGGCCTATAGAGCAATCGGTGAAGAGGCAATCCAATTCTTTACACAGATGTTTGTAACATCCCCATGAAGCTATTCAAAAAGTTTCCACTACTGAGGATTGACACCAGCTATGCCTCAAACCAGACCTCCTATTGAATTCAGTTTTTCCTTTGTGAAGGAAGTTTGATCTCAAGTGAGATCAAACCATAAAGATGTGTTTAAATAGAGTCTTGATCATTTTGCAATCAAAAACATACTAAAATTCATCTTGTATCATTGAATTTTATCCCCAAAGTACAAACGGTCTGCGGTTCTCACTGTTGAATGAGAGCAGGGATAAAATCTGTGTCATCCATTCCTTCTATTTGACTGATTGCCCAGATCTGGCCGCACGATCATATTTAAATCTCTTAAGAAAATGGCAAATTAAATCATGATCGTCCGATCTTTAGTCAAACAACCATAAATAAACCCATGGATCCACGTGGATCAAGTTGGTCTAACGACAAAATTTACATGGCAAGAGGCGGACCATTTTCAAATGGAATTTCTGATTTTTTTTCTATTTTGGAAATTATAGAAAATCCTGAAATCTTTAAAAAAATTATAGAAAATAAAATACTTAACTAAAAAATGTAACTAAGGGCTCTATGGATTCATATCAAAGAGGAGAATCCATTAAACCCAAAATACCCTATTTTAATTAGGTCTTTTTTATGTTAGTTTGAGTATAATTAAAAATAATTGAGCTCAAATTAAACTCAAACCATTAATCCAATCAATTTGAAACTTTGAAGAATTGAAATTAAGATTAAAACACACATTAGATAAATTTCTAAGGATTTATTGGAAAGTAAATCGATAGATATAAAATTTTCAAGCCATAACCCTTAATTTAATAAAATAAATTAATGTGAAAACTAGAAAAAAAAATTATGGAATTAGCTAAATCATTATAATGAACGCTAATAAATATCATCATTAAAACTCATTGAAACTAATAGTCCTCAAAATGACTTTAATTAGGAATTTAATGAATTAATTAAATTTAATTAATTGATCTGAACTTTAAAAAATTATAATAAAATAACCAAAATTTTAAAAAAATCTAAATGAACTCTCTATGGATTCATCTTATAGAGAGAAATTTAAGACAATTAAAACCCTAACTAATTTTATCAAATTTAGGTTTAATTTAAATTTTAAAATAATTAAAACCCCAATCAGTCCTAAATTACACATTTGCTTAAAATAAAACCTAAGAAAACATAAACTAGCAAGGAATCCCACTTGCCATAAAACTTTCATGGCAAAATAACCTTTGGATTAGAAGTTGTTGAATTTCAAAAAATTATAAATCAAATAAAATTATAAATTAAAAAAATTACATAAATTATAAAAATATATATAAACAACTCAAAACATATTCATTAACATCATGAAACCTAAGAAAAATTTCTTAACCCTTTGAAGTTAAGGAATTTAATTAATTACGCATTTATGGATTAATAAAATGATTAAGAACATAAATTTCAATCAAACCTTAAGTAATCTAATTTGCTAAATTTATAATAAATTGATCAATTAAAATAAAAATTAATCAACTTTGAACTTAATACCCAAATCAAGAAAGTCATTAATATAAAAATTACCTTAAGTTTATTTTAATGTTAAAGAATATTAATAATTTCAAATGAAATTAAAAGATGATTAATCAAATCATTTAATCTAAATAACTTAAAAGTTGAGATGGCCTAGGTTAGGTTTGGTACCCAAAGTAGCCTAATTTTCTTAGGTTATGATTGATAAACAAAATCTAACCCTAAGAGATTAAATTAAATAATGAAATCATAACTTCTAAACCAAGTTTGAAGTAAAAATCAATTTAACTACCTAGATTAACCTCATTCAAATTAACAAAAACATTACATTGATAAAACTAATGAGTAAAATTAATTCAATTAAATAAACTAAAAAATTCAAACACATAAGGTTAAATGAACATTTTAATCAAAAGAAATCAATAGAAATATAAAATAAAATATAAAGCTAAGTTATAAAAAAAAATGTATATAAATTAAGTAACATAAAATGAATTAAAGCACTTGAAAGTAAACTAATCTAAAATAAAACTTAAATTAAACTTAATTGTCAATCATGATGACATTAACTCTTAATTAAGACTTAGAGAAATATTTTATATTTTAATTAAAGATAATATTACTCAAAATAAAAGAAATATAATAAGAGTGAAATCTTCAAATCCTAATAACATTGCATTACATAAACTTTAACTTAAAAAAATCAAAATATTAACCAAATAAAACCCAATCTAAAACAAACCATTTAAATCAATTCAAAAGAGGGTAATTAAGATACTTAGGATCATAGTTTGACCCTTAGAATGGATGAAGATTTCATTATATTAGAATTTATGAGATTGAATAAAATGGGTTCTACCCAAAGCAGAATTTACTTTATTCTTCATTCTTTAAAACCTAAATTTCAAGTTTAACACAAAAGTAAACCAAAAATGAAAATAAACTCATAAATCAATTAAATTGAAACCACCTAATGAAAAATTGAACAAATTTTAAAGAATAAAATAAAAGAAATCAAATAAAAAACATAAAAGTTTGTATAATTAGCGATCATATGAAATATAGTCTAGACCTTCAAGGTCACAGGAGTACTGGTTCAAAAGGGGACTTGATACCTCAAACTTCTAGGTTTAATAATGACACGTACCTATGAAGTAAAATTATAAAAAGTGATAGATTAAATTTTAAATTAAACCAAAAACTAAACCTGAAAGGCCTAGTAAAATCATACCACACAAGCCCATTTTCTGACACACTAGATCATTAGGTCACCAACCTTAGACTTAGGTTAGGCCTATAATCTATGATATTTTATGATGTGATGCTTTTCATGTTTTGTGGTGTAATATTTTAGAATGCATGGCTAGGATTATTTGCCCGCTAGTCTGGATGTGATGGAGTTCTTTTTAAACAAATAGTATTTTCTACAAGGGGTTGTACTTAAATGGATTGTTGTAATAAGAAAATATAAATATTGTTTACTTGCAAGTATGATTAAGTCCCTAAGCATAGCTCAATAGGAGCTTGGCAAGAAACTAATGCTAATCCGGTATGTTTGAAATATAAATTGTTGGTATGATGTGCATTTTTCCTAACATTTGTTTTACAAGGATTAGATATTTATTTTAAATTTACAAAATGTACTTAAAACTTAGAATTAAGTTAGGATCTATGGGTTTTAGGAATAGAAAGAGTTGACTTTATCAGTTGGTGGTCCTCTGTGTAGCCCGTGGAGGTCCCTAAAAAAGGTGAAGATCTTGAAAGAAGGCGCCTATAGATCAAACTTTTAGTTCTACGCTAGATAAGGACAGAGCTCAACTGCTATTTTTCTCTTTCTTTCGGGGTGTACAGCAGTACTCAGCCACATTGGTTTGTTCTATTAGTTAATTTGTCTTGATCTATTTTAAATGTGTAATAGAAATTGTCTGCTTTTCTAAGTTTCTTTTTGTGGTATGATAAAATTCTTGGAATGTTAGGCTCTTAGGAAAATTTAAATTTTCTACCCCATTAAATTTAAATAACTTAAATATTAAATAAAAAACTCAAAACCTCACATTAATTAAAAGCCCTAAATGCAACTTACAAGGAACTAAAAATAATTAACTTTTGCAAAACATGATAGCATATTGTTCATTCCTCTTGAATTGGGCACTTCACTCATTACACATAAGGGGGCATCTAACTTGTAAGGAAGACAACTCTTCTTGGGGGAAGTGTGCCTTATCATTTAACCCATGACCACTTCTAACTACATATCATTGTAAGCATGAATACATACCTAAAGCCTTAAAATGAATTGTGAGTCAAAAAAAAAAAAGATGAAACTTGTTCCTAACATGCCAAACATTATCTTATGGTTAGGGAGTGAGTTAGGCCCTTAGCTTCCTTCTTAAATATAATAACCTAATCATGTTGCATGCATAATACCAAACTCATGATTTTTGAAATCACATAAATGGTGTTAGCTAACAACCCTCCCAAGTGGGTTATAAGTCCAGAAGAGTTAAGGATAGGTTATTTTTTCCTCTGTTAGGAAAATTTTGATAATTCCTAAAAAATTTACATTAGGTCGATCCTTTGACTTATGTCAAAAGCATTTTTTTGACTTAGATTATGAAGCATCCTTTCAAAGTAATCTTCAACTACTATGCATTTATGCAGCCTTATGCTGCTAGAATCTAAGTCCTAGATTTCTAATATAATGTCAATTTAAATTTTAATAATTTTGAACTCAAAACTATAAAGCCTAATGATAGGTTAGTCGAAATGCTTATTGACATCCCAATATTCATAAGCATTTCCAACTTAATCCAAATTGTCTTCCAAAATAACTCTTATCCTTAGATATGTTCCTGTTGACCTCATTTTAGAATGAGCTCTCAACCCCTCCATCTTAGACATAGGACCCCTCTTAGACTTTAAGAGTTCCTTAGTCTTAAGACAAATCTAGTGATTAGGTAGACAATCCCCTATCCCTAGAAGACTTAGAAGAGTTATCCATAGGAATAGGTCATGCCTTAGGGGTGTTAGGAAAACTTCCTACCCTTAGAATTAAACCATTCTTCACTTTCCTTCTTTCAAGTCAAACTCCAAATCAATTCTATTTGATTTTCTCCAAACTCAAATCAATTCCATGATTCAATTCCATGATTGAAATCCATGATTGAAATCTATGATCAAAATCCATCGAAAATTCTTATGTTCAAATTTCCTAAGTCCTTAACCCTTTCTTAAAGACTTAGCCAAAATTATGATCTAAACCTATTCAAACCTTTGATATTTTCTCATAATCCATTTATATTCACATATATAAATGAAATATAAATTCAAATCAATCCAATTAAACTCAAAATTCCAAATCAATTCAGGAAAATTTTCTTAAGTCCCTTTAATTTTCCATTAAAGGACTTAGCCAAAATCAACTCTAAACCTTGATCAAATCAATTCAAACTCAAGAGATTTTCTCAAAACTTATTTATATTCTCATTATATTCTCATATATAAATGAAATATAAATATAACTCAATCAAATCAAACCCTCAAATTAAATTCCAAATTTAAAATCCTTGAAATTCTAGTTAAATCCTTTAAATACTCCATTAATGGACTTAGCCTAAATCTTGATCAAACCTATTCAAACCTTTGGGATTTTCACAAAAGTTAATTGTATTCTCATTTATATTTTCATATATAAATGAAATATAAATATAAATCAATCATATTCAATTTAAAAATTTCTTTAAATCCTTTAAATTCCTTTAATGGATTTAACCTAAATCATGATTAAACTACTTCAAATCCTTGAAATTTTCTCATGATCAATTTATATCCTCATTTATATTCACATATATAAATAAAATATAAATTCAAACAATCAAAACCAATTCCAAAAAATCAAACTCAAATCCACTCAAAATCAAATCTAAGACTTTCAAGCCAAAATCTTGAACTTAGCCAAATCAATCCCAAATCAAGCCAAACTCTTTATTTTCTCTCATGATTCAATCAACCCTACAATCATGAGCTCATATATAAATCCAAAATCAATCATTCAATCAAAACCCAAATAAAAAATCAAACCCAAAACCCTTTCATTTTCTTCCTTTGAATATGAAATTTTCAAATGGATCAAATCCATTTGACTTCAAACCACTTGTAAATGGATTTATATTTCAATCATAAGTCCATATATAAGATCAATCAACTTAAATCAAGCTTTGACCAAGCCATTTGACCCACTTAGGCTCACTTGACCCAAAGTGACCTAAAGTACCCTTATGAGCCAACTTGATCCTAACCAAATTGGATTGAACCAAACTCATATACCCTCTCATCATGATCAATAATCATCATGGGATGATCAATCAATCAAATTGGGTCAAACCTAAGGGTTGACCAAGTCAACACTTAACCTAAAATGAAACCTTACATAGCCAAAATCCACCATATGCTAAATTGATTGAAACCATTGATCTAAATTCACTCATTACCTATGTTTAAACTTGACCAAGCTAACATTTGTGCCTAACCTAGCCCAATTGGCCCACTTGACCCAAGTTGACCCATTTTGACGTAAAGGGTCAAAATGTGTCAAAACTTGATCTAAGCCAAATTGATTGAAACCAATGGGTCAAGTCCATCCCAAATCACTTGTGGAACTTGACCAAAGCCTCAATTGCCAACTAGACCCAACTGCTTAACCAACATGACCTAAATGGGTCATGTTGAGCCAAATTTTACCCAAACCCGAAGTGATTGGAAACAAAGATATCAATCCACTCCATATGACTAAACTAACCTAAACCTACCTTGACCTACCTCAAATAGCTCAAATGGGTCAAATATGTCAACTTGACCCATTTGACCTAAATGAAGTCATATGAGCCAAAACCAAATCTATACCAAATTGAACCAAACCAAAGCCACCAAAACATCTCAAATGGTCATATGAACTTGACCCAACCCTGGTTTGACCCAATTTGACCAATTGGTCATCTTGACCCAAGTTGACCCATTTTGACCAAAATGGGTCAACATGAACCAAACCCTATCAAATGGATTCCAAATCCAATGAAACTTGGCCAAACCTAGTTTCTCCACATACCCAACATAGCCAAAGTGAAAAAAAATAGCAAAATGACCATTTGACCCTTAGGCCAAAGAACAAATTTTGGCCAAGCCCATGGGTATTTTGGTCATACCCTCTTCATACTCACTTGAGGCTTTCCTAAAAGCTCAAGGGGACTTAGTGATGAGTGGTGCACCCAACCCAATGGGTTTGGGTCAGCCCATTTGACCCTAGACCAAACCCGCCACTAGCAAAATTGAATTTTCAAATTCTTAAGCTCAAATTCAGCACATGGGAGTTATAATCCATTCCTTGGGTCAAACCCACCATGTGCACACTCAAAACAACCAAAAAAACCTCTCCAATTTAAGCAATTGTATCAAAATGGCAAAGATTGGTTCGACCATCCGATTGCCATAAGGGGAGATATACTCTCCCTAATTCAATGAAACCTCAATTCACTCTTGACCTGGAACCCTAGCAATCATCGAGAGCATTCCCAAGGTCAGAGAGGATTAGAATTCTTCTTTGGTTTACAGGCAAAAAAAGGGAGGTGAGAGTGAATTGCTAACCCTCTATACTTTTCCCAAATTCCTCCCACACTTCTAAGGACCAAGGCTCAAGCTCAGAGTTCCCATAGCAAGGAGAGAGATCAATCAAAGAAGCCCAAGTGAAGTGGTGTTGGTCCATCCATTGATCCACTCAACCCTCAAGGCCTAGAATTCAATAGGCTGCCTCTCCACTGACGATGCTACCTCATCGATCTCGAGCACGTGATCACCTATGTATGGAATTTTGACCACTTAGATTGTGGTGTTGGTCCTTGTGAAAGAAATGTTCATGCATGTGAAATCCACGTTGGATAGGTTTGTAATTGTGCTTAGATGGTACAATTTCATTCCAATCCAAGCTCGAGTCATCTCCCTGATCATGGATGGCTCCATTGATCGGGAAGAACTTTCATCTCATCCATCCGCATTTTAGATGGATGATTATTTACATGTTTTTTAGATCTCATTTATATTTTAAACCAGGGAATTTTAACGCCTCTTTGATCAACGAGGGAATTTAAGCGCATGCCGCCACCATTATTTGAGGCATTTTACTCAAACACACGCAAAGTGCGTCACCACACCATCGCACGCGAGCTGGGATTAGTTAAGATTAAGAAATGCACTAATTAATTCTTAATCAAAATTCTAAAATTCATAATTCCCTTAGAAAAATTAGAAAAATAAAAACAAAATTGTTATAAAAAGATAATTTCATCTAGAATATTTTAAAAATGATTTTAATGGATTTTGAATTACTCTTTTCTCTAATTTTGGATTTTTTTTTTGGAATTTTAATTAGCTAATTATCCTTTAATTAGGTCATCAATTAATCTCAAATTTCTTAGGTTCATTTTAGGGGATGACCTCTGCCTCCCCTAATTTTATTGAGATTTATTGAGGGATTAATTGGGAAATTTCTATTTCATTCCCTAATTACCTCTTTCATGTAATTAAGGGTAATTAAGGTGTGATTAGTAGTTTTACCCTATGATTAGGGTTGATTAAGGTCAGATCCAATAAGAAGGAGGTTTATGGAATAATTTTGGGGCATTTCCCCTAAGCTAATCCCTAAACCCCCTCGACTCTCCTTAATCTCCTCTTAATTAAGGGTTAATTCATTAATTATCCCATTAATCAATTTTCAAAAGCTCAAAAAAGTTACATAACTTAATTAATCTACCTTGGGTAGTTGCTTAGGTGTTTAATAGCCTAGGTTCAATTAAGAAAATCAAAATCCAATTCACATGTGTGAAAGGGTATTTTAAAATTACTTAAGCTAAACCCTTAGCTTAATTAACTTTAATTGTGAGCCAAATTGCATTAGGCCTTTCATTATTAGGTGCAAAATTTAAATTTCTTGTGGGTTTTATGTCATCTCATTGGCTCATAATTACTTAATTCTAAGGTGGTGTAGTAAGGGTTAATTAAGTCACTTAATTCATACCTTAACCTAATCAATGCTTAAAATGGATTTAATTATCTAAAAATTAAATAAAAATACAAAACACATATGGCAATGGGTTAGGAACAGAAAAATTATCTCACCTTTTCAAAATTAAATCAAACTTCAAACTAAACAAAAATCATTTTGAAATTCACTTTGATTTATTCTAATTTTTTCTATTCTATAAGAATGTCTTTAGGATTTAAGTGAAGTGAGTTTGTTTACATGCTTTCATTTCTTTAGATCTTTCCCAACATGCTAATTTGTATGCCATGTGATTTCATGCAATCATAATTTCATATTTCATATTTTAAAATGAAATTGTTAACTTTATGTCAAATGTGCATGTGTTGGCTAAAGTAAAATATGAGTGGCTATCATCACTAGTAAATCTAAATTATTTTCAAAACTTATAATCTAAAAGTATGCTACTTATACATTAATTATAAGCTTGCATGTGAAATATTATAAAGGTATGCTATAGGTTTTCTTTCTTTCCTATGTTGGTATAGTTTTGAATAGAATTTGAGACATAAGGTTCATTTGAAAAGGACCAAATGCACAATTTCACACATCCTATTCATCCCTATGCTACCATCTAAGAAGGCTTACCTACACTACATACATAAATTGCATAAACAAAAAATGAATCCATTAAACAACTTTTTTTCCTTTCTTTCTATTTCATTTCTTTTATATACATGTTTGTACTTAAGAAAGTGGTATATTAGTCGGACAACCTGAGGTTGCAAGTTTAGTAGCCCTAAGTAGGTCTTGTACCTTACACCTGGTTAACAATGGTTGTACTCACTTATGCCTTTCTTACTTTCATTTATGCATGAAATTTGATAAGGAAAACCTTTTCTACTTAAGAAAAATCATGCATATTCAACTTCTAAATTTTTAAATGGATTACTTAGCATGCATCATAAAGTGTGTTAACTACTATCATTTTCATGTATGGATATGCTTAGGGTCCATCCATATGCATGTTATATATGTTGGGAAAGAAGTGAAGTAATGTGTTTTATGTGAATTTTGATTCATTTTATTTAATCTTAAAATGCCTTTCTTTTGAATAGGTTTGTTTAGAGTTTATATCTAAATTAAGGATTGATTAAAATATGTAATCAAAACATTCACCTAAATGAAACTAAAAATGTGAATACTTTAGAAATTACTTAAGTTAGGGAAGGAAAGAATCTTAACTTAAGTAATTAATTATAGGTTTCACTTAAAAATTAAAACATGAAATAAAATAACCCAAAATACTTAAACAACTTAAATGAAACCCTCCTCTAAGTTGAACATGTTCTTCACACTTAGAAAAATCAACCTAAGTAGCATACCACAAACCTTCAAAGCACACACATTAGCTAAGTCACCACTTCTAGCCTTAGGTTAGGTGGTGCATGGTTTGATGTTATGTTTTATTTTGTGATATATTTTAGACTGATGTTAGGGTGTATGCTCATAGAATGAATGGTAGGATGTTTTAGTCTAACTATTCTTTTACGAGGGATTGCTTAAGGCTCATAAATAAATATAAATGCTTTTGCTTGGGTGCTTTATACCCCCGCATAATCCATAATAGGTGGACTTAGTCACCCATGTGTGGGGTGATAAGTCAATATACATGCTTGGGATTTGTGGTGTGATTTAACTAACCTTTATTTTGCGGGTGTTAGTTAGATTTCTACTTTTCCTTTTCATGTAAAATTTGTATAGGATTTTGGAATGATTTATTATGGGGATTAGGATGAGCATTGGTCATAAGATCCTATCTTATGCACCATGTGAAGCCTTAGCATCCACCCAACCATCAAAGGGAGGAAAAAGAAGAAGAAGAAAGAAGAAAAAGAAAGCTTGAAGACCCCCATAATAATGAATTCCTTTGCTTAATTTTGTAATCAGGTTGTAATATAGAGCTTCGACTACCCACATTTGATATTTTGGGTTTGTGCGGTGGACCACAAATGACCATTTATTCTTTTTTTATGATTAGCTTTATAAATTGATTGCTGATTTGTTTAGCTTTTGCATTAAGTGGCATGCTATTCCTAGATTTTTCCTTGCTTTATGAATGGCCTGGATGTGGATTAGGCTCTTTAGGGAAAAAATAAATCTTTTACCCTACTTAACAATATAAATTAAAAATAAAGAGCTCATAACCTCACAGCTTAAGGTTTAAAATCAAGATAAAAGAACAACCCCTTAGCTGGATGAGCATTTCTTTATAATATCATGCACAAATGCATCTTATTTCACTCTTGATTGGAGGGCTTCCACCTTTGCGAGAACGGCTTGACCTTTGAGAGTGGTGGAAACTCACCTCACCACCTTTGATTTTGGCCAATAATCTATTTCTCATGCATTAGTCATAAAATCCTATTAGTGAGTCAAAATATTGTCCAAAATAAAAATAAAATGAAATTTGAATTGCATTAGATTTAGGTCATTTGAGGCATGTCCCTTTACATGATCTAGTCTCTTTAGGGAGTGAGTTTAAGGACTTAGTCTCTTTCTAAATAAAAATAGCTATCTTGCATAAGCATAAAGACTTGCCTACATGTATTTAAAATCATAGGAGGTTAGTTGGCGTACCACCCCAGGTAGTTGTAAGTCCAAGCGGTGGTTTGTCCTCTTGTGGAGGCAAACTTACGTATTGCTCTTTGATTTAGGTTGTGCTTTTGGCCACGACTCCCTAGATTTAGGTTGGGAGGTTGCTTTTCCTTTATGGGGCATATGCATAATTCCTCACCTCTTAGGCATTTCTTAATCTTGTGTTAAGGAATCTTAAGTCTAAATTCTAATGAAAAATACAACTCAAACTAAATCAATTTCTAAAATGTAAAGCCCAACTTTAGGATAGTTTGAGATGCTCGTTAGGTTTCCTAGCATCATGGGCATCTCCTACTTATTTTCCATTTTGGCTTTGATAATAACTCCATCTTTTGATCAGTCCCATTTGATCTTCAAACATAAACCAATCGATTGATAGTCCTTTATTGAAATCTTCAAGAATGATCATTTACCTTAATCGAGAGTTTTCTAAGGATCCCCTTAGGATATAACTATGGCTTGCCCTGGAACTTAATGAACTTAGTTTAAAATAAACCACTTTACTTTTCCATGTAAAGTAGGGGAAGAATCTCGTATATATGCAGATCATCCTTAGGAGTCCTTGAGGTGATTGGTTCCATTAAAGGGTAGTGACTTCTATCTTTGAGATAGTACACTATTCCTTGATGACGTGTCGATCACTAAATAAGTACATCTATCTCATGGTGTCTTACCAAGATGAATTTTTTATATAGGTGTTGCCTCTTTCTTTCTCCCATATTTGAAGGCTCCCTATAGAATTTTTTCTCCAGATTTTTTTACGACTCCATTGGGGATGGTTCCTCTCTCCATCTTTGGTAAATGATCATTGTCTTTGAGTATCGATAGTGGGTTTGTACTTTGGTATGAATCCAAGACTATCCTTCTTTCCATTGGCACTTAGCTCATTTCATTCTTGAGTTTAGTTAGCCAACATCTTTAGGTTTTAGGACCGCATTCCTTGTTGGTCTTAAAACCCCCGTTGGTTTCTCCAATGGGTAAAATGAAAAGATCTAAAATAAAAAGAAAACATCTTTAAAGACTTCCTCCTTATCATTTTCATGATAAGGAAAGGTTCATCGTAAAATAATAAATCTTCCATAAAGAACTTTGCTTTTTCAAAAGCACCTTTTTAAAAATGCAGTTAATAAAATATTTTCCACAAAATTTTGCCACCCTCATTTATCAATTCACATAATTGTTACATGTACGGATTTTCAAAAATAAAACTAATAACATTTTCCAAAAGCACAAATGAACATCTTCTTTCAATTCACTTTGATGAAGATTTCATTTTCAAAATAAAATGAACAATCATCTTTTCAAAATCACAATCATAATCATAAAAGTTTTCAAAAGCACACATGAATTTTCTATTCAATACACTCACACTTATTGAATGGAAAGTTCATTTTAAACAAAATTAAAATTTTCAAAAGCACACATACATCTTCATTTAATATACTAAATTTATTAAATGAAGATTTCATTCCCAAAAAAAAAATAAATATCATTTAGGAAATCCCACTTAAACATATCTCACATATGTTTTAAGTTGGAATTCCTCTCTTTCAAAAACAATCACACACAAAATTTCATATTTCAAAATAAAATTGATCTCCATTCTACATACTTAAATTTGTTGAATGGAGGTCCTTTTCAAAACATTAAAACAACAATCATATTTCAAAATTTCAAAACACATTTGGAACTTCATTTTAATCAAATTTGCTAAGTGAAGTTTCAAATTCAAAATCAAAATCAAATCATATTTCATTCAAACATACATTTGGAATTTCATAGCATAATCAAATTTGTTAAGTGAAGTTTCCAAATCAAAATCAAATCAACAATCACATTTCAAAATTCAACACATTTGGAACTCATTTAACATACCCAAATTTGTTAAGTGAAGTCTCCAAATCAAAATCAAAATTTTCAACACATTTGGAATTTCATTTAACATATCAAATTTGCTAAGTAAGTTTCCAAATCAAAATCAATAATCATATTTCAAAAAAAAAAAATTAAATATTTGGAATTTCATTTAGCATAATAAAATTTGTTAAGTGAAGTTTCCAAATCAAAATCAAAATTAAATCATATTTCAAAATTTCAAAATACATTTGGAACTTCATTTACATAATCAAATTTGTTAAGAAGTTTCCAAATCAAAATCAAAATCAACAATCATATTTCAAAATTTCAAACACATTTGGAACTTCATTTAACATCAAATTTGTTAAGAAGTTTCCAAATCAAAATCAAAATCAAAATATTTCAAAATTTTAAACACATTTGGAACCTCAAATTTTAAGTAAGTTTCCAAATCAAAATCAAAAATTTTAACACATTTGGAATTTCATTTTAAATAAATTTGCTAAATGAAGTTTCCAAATCAAAATCAAATCAACAATCATATTTCAAAATTTTCAAACACATTTGGAACTTCATTTAACATACCCAAATTTGTTAGGAAGTCTCCAAATCAAATTCAAAATTTTCAAACAAATTTGGAACTTCATTTAACATACTCAAATTTGTTAAGTAAAGTCTCCAAATCAAAAATTCAAAATCAAAATTTCAAAATTTCAAACACATTTTGGAACCTCACTTAACATACCCAAATTTGTTAAGTGAAGTCTCCAAATCAAAATCAAAATTTCAAACACACTTGGAACTTCATTTAAATACCCAAATTTGTTAAAAAAGTTTCAAATCAAATATTCAAAATTTTCAAAATATTTTGAACTTCACCTAGCATATTCAAATTTTAAGTAAAGTTTCAATCAAAACAAAAAATTCAAACACCTTTGAACTTCTCCAGCATACCAAATTTGCTGAAGTTTCCATTTTTTAAAACCAAAATGAAATCAAATTTTAAACACCATTTGATTTAGCATACTCAAATTTCTAAATAATTTCCATTTCACAAAACCAAGTGAGACTTCATCTTTAACATACCAAATTTCCTAAAGTTGAATCTCCACTTTCAATCACCGTAAAAACAAAACAAAACAAAACACTTAGGATCCCCTTAGCATACCAAATTTGCTAAAGGTTCTACCCTTTTTCAAAAAAAAAAAAAAAAATTCAAACAAATGAAACACTTGGATACCTACATTCTCTAAGAATCCTATTTTTCAAAAATTAAACAAAATACACTTGGATTCTTTACTTAGCATACCTAAATTTGTTAAGTAAGAATTCAAAAATTTTCAAAGCAAATACCTAAATTTGCTAAATAAAAAATTCCAAAATAATCAAACAAAATAAATTTTTGACCCTTACTTTAACATACCCAAATTTGTTAAAGGAAAGGGTCCTCAAAATAATTCAAATTCAAAACAAAATGAACTATGGAAGCATCTATCAAAATTTTGAATCCATATTTCAACATACCTTTGTTGAAGTTTGGATTCATATTCAAATTCCTCTTTCAATTAATCTTTCCAAATTCATTTGAACCCCACTTAACACTTCCTAGTTATTGGATGTGGGTTCAAATTTTCAAAATTCAAAATCTATGGAGGCAAAAAATGGCCAGTTCTCAAAAATTTGTCTTTACTTTCCCCCATGGTATGGATCTAGCCTTAGATCAAGATAACTTGCCTCGTCTAGACCATACCCACTTGATCTATTTCAGCCAGAGATTTGTGGAGGCCAGGATCACTTGTGAGGGCATTCCCTCACCATAGCAGGAAAAGGTGGCGGCCGATCATCAGGATAGATTTGCCTTCTAATTACTTATCTCTTTAGGCGAAAGAATTGTGGTACTTGATGCACGATTCAGTGATCTGGTCTAGTTGCAGTTCATCCTAGAGTTGCCCATGTTGCCCCGGTGCATGAGCACCCATCACCCTCCAAGGTAAGGCTCCCTTGGTTTTGCTTGCCTCCCCAATATTTCAGTATGGGTCTAGCTCACACTCCTCTCATCCTACCCGTACCCTACGTAGGAATAAGAACTGTATGGTCAAATGGTTCCACACTCGGATAGCTGGAGAGCTAGAGGTAGCAGCTAGGTCAACCATGGATGAGTCTCCCATGATCACTTCACCACTAGTTACAAAAAACTATTTTCATCCTCTCTCAAAATTAAACAGAGAGGATGTTAGAAGGATCTGTTCATTGCCTCCTCTAGTGGTGCATACGAGATTTCTAGTAGGAGGTCATGCCCCACTCTATTCTACACAAGTGGCGGCATGATGCTCAGTCCGATACAATTTATCTTTGATATGTTATCCTCCATAGGAGGTAGATTCAGAGGGGCGTGAGGCCCATACATCACATTACTAGCAGAGCAATGGAGGTTGGTCGTTAGTCGGCTTCTTCTTTGGTTGATTTTCCATTCGGATGCTACGCGTCAACCATCGATAGTATTCTCCTCACGGGGACCAGCCACCACAGGAGGGTAGTTCCTGTAGACAGAGAGTTAGTGGTGTCTCCACCCCACTCTACCATCCACCATTGCGGTACAAGTTTTCACCCATTCCATCCAAGGCCATGAAGGCATCAGGAAAATGCTTGGTGATCCGGTATGGAGGATCCTACTCCTCTACACCACCCATTATGGTAGGTGAGGATTACCTTTCGACCCTAGTGGTGGTGCGAAGGAGTGGCGACCGGCATCATGGTTCCTTCACCAACTCCACCCGCTGGAGATGGTGGAGTTATCATGGATATTCTAGATGACAATTGATTGCATGGTAGTGGTAGAGGATCATCCTAGGATTGTTACCCCCATTATCAATCGAGTATCATTCTTCTAGTGAGTACGTCATATAATTGACTCCCGATAAGTGAGGTCGGTGCCTCTGCATGATAAATCATCAGCCCAAACTGTTTGTACATGCAGAGTTAGATCGATTCTTAGATGAGATAGTTGCACACTATTTTATGAAAAAGAAGGAGATCTTGGGGTATGCATGGTCCGATGAAGAGAGAGTTTGATCTCAATGAAGATGACTTGATTGGGTATGCATGGTGACACGAGGTTCTCTTCTTTGGGAGCAATAAGTCATGGAAGGTGATGAGGTTGATCAAGGAGACACCGCAGAATCAGCCCTTCACCTCCGTTAGCGGTTAAAGAAGAAAGACAAATAGATTGATAGGATGGGACAATAGTTACAGACTTGTTAGCTTGAGTGTTGTGCTTTTGAAACAAGCCCTCTTCATCCTATTATAGTCGATGTTAGTCAGCCTGAGCTAGTGCATGTCTTAGACCAGTTAAGACTCTACCTCTCGTTGAGCAAGGTAGCACTAGCATGTATAGGAAGGTAGTGGAAAGTACCTCCATACATGAAAAAGATCTAAAATCCATGGTTGAGCAGCAGGTGAAGGAAGCTTTGGCTCAAGCCCAGGGAGGATCATCGGTTCCAAAGGGTAGACCCTACCTAGAGGAATTCAATATTATCCAGTATCCCAAGGGTTTCGTGCCTCCTTCCTTCAAAAGCTTTGATGGCAGTGGGAATCCAAGGCAGCATATAGCTCACTTCAGGGCCAATTGTTACAATTCAGGTGGCAATGATGCTTTACTCTTTAGATTCTTTGTTAGTAGCCTAGCGGGTATTGCTTTTGATTGGTATGTTGAACTACCTAATAGTTCAGTTAAGACATCTGCTGAGTTAGAGCAACTCTTCATCAAGAGATTCTTTGGAGCTTCAAAGTCTTGTATGTGATCTCATTGTAGCCCACTCAATGAGTCACTTGTTGATTATATTCTCGATGGCTCAGTATGAAGTGTGAACCACAGCTGTCTAAACAACATGCCATTGAGATTCTCTTGAAGAATATCCATGGCTCGGTTGCCTTCATGCTTAAGGGCTTCACCATAAAGACATTTGAGAAGCTAATCAACAAGGCGGCTAGTCTACAAGGAGGCCAAATAGCCTTTTCAAGATCAATTGCCCTAGAATCCCAAAGGTCTATGAGAAGAAACGGGCGATGTGAGGTTGATAAGGGGAAGCGACTAGAGATCGGTCGAGTGACCATGACCTCGACCTCCACCTCCTTTGCCACGAAAACCATACCGCCTCCACGGCCTCCACACATACCGCCTCGACCATACCACCACAGGCGGTGGCATGCCCCCTGTAGCTATGGTCCACCTACTCTTTTAGATAAGTTAAATAAACCTTATTCTTTTAAGAGAGGTAATCAAAAATCTTTAAGAATCTCTTAAAGAAACTGATTTTTTAGCTACCCGAGCCTAGAGAAGGAGGAAGTAGGCAAAAGTCATGATCCAAACTTTTGCCCTTACCATCGCATGCTAGGCCACATTTTGGAGGATTGGCTTGAACATAGTTTCAAGACTGGTACTATAGTTATCCCAAAGGAATACCTTGTGGAACAACCTTCCAGTTCCATTAGGGTAATCCTTGGGGATGCAAGTGATCCTATCAAAACCAAAGAAGGTTGGGACATTTCTTTGTCTAAAACCTCTAAGAAAATAATTCAGAAGATCAAGAAGCTTTCCTTGTAGGTGCAGTCAAACCTCCAACACCAAGGAAGGTTTGCAAGTTGCCAGTGCCAACTCTAGGAAAGTGGGAGCTCAACAAATAGCGCATGTAGCTGATAGATAGCATAGCCACCATGTATTACTCCAACCAGTTGCGGCTTCCACCTGACTTCTTCCATTTCTAGCTCTTATTTCTTCTACTAGTATAACTCTTGTATCGGATAAGATCAAATCCCTTACTCCACTCACTCTACTTGACTTCTACTTTGTACCTCTAAATACTTCCAAGAAATTGAAGAATAAAGTTGATTTGAATTACATATGTGTCTCTTTTGATGAGTTATCTTCTTCTATTCCTAACGATAACTCTTCAAGTCTAATTAACTATAAAAATTTGATCTTCCTCTTTCTGATTCAGAGTTGGACTTTCCAACTGAATACTAGTTCACCTCTTGAGATAGACTTGGAATCATCCATTTCAAAGTCCCATAGAGAAGGCTAGGTGAGCACAGTGTTGGTAGAACTTGCCACCACCTTGCCTCTAGAGATTATCGAAGTCAACCTCCATAGCGGTAGGTTCTACCTCCTAGGGAAGCACTTCAAGTTAGAGGAACAAGTCATTGGTATTGAAGATCGAGAAGCCCTTCCACAGGATTCTCCACCTTTGGATATGCTTGTGGAAGACCAGCCGAAGGTGGACTACAAAGTCATTTCTCATCTAAGAAAGTTGTCATGTAAACTAAGCATATATGATGCCCTTGTCTTATCCAAAGAGATGAGGGAGTCACTAACCAAGGCCCACCTTGATCGAATATGCTTAGCTCAGGACCTATAGGTGAGGAAGCATACTATGCAAAAGAAGCCAAAGGGATCACCTTCACAGATGAAGACCTTCTTCTGGGGGACTTGGAGCACAACCGTCCCCTCTACATGATAGTTGATATGGACAGGTTTAGACTCACCAGGGTTCTCATGGATTCAGGTGCATCAATAAACATTATGAGTCTAAAGACCCTTGCCTATTTGAAGATCGACATCTCTACACTTTGAGGAGATAGGATGATGTTGAGAGGATTCAATGATCAAGGTGAATGGGCTTTAGGTTCTATAGTGTTACCATTGGAGATCGATGACTAGAAGATTGAAGCCAAGTTCTACATCATTGATTCAAATACTTCATTCACTACTTTGCTTGGTAGGCCTTGGATACATTAGAACAAGATCATTCCATCCTCCCTTCATCAATGCATCAAGTTCTGAAAAGATGGAATTGAGTACCATGTCAGCGGGGACAAAAGCCATTTTAGTTAGAGGTTGAGATTTATGAGGATGTGACCTATTATCTTCCTCAAAACACCCTTTCTCGTGAAATTGGACAAAATTTAAATGCAAATACAAAAGAAAAAGAAAATGAAGCAAATGAAAAAATAAAAGAAAATGAAAAGAAAAAAAAGTCCAAGTGACAAGAAAGGGGAATTGAAGAAGAAATAGATCGCATATCACATTCCACCCGTTCATTCCATCATATGGACATGTGGGTAGGATGGCTCAACCTCCACCAAGCGGTAGAGATAGAAAGAGAGCAATTCAGGTGGGAGACCCCCTAGTTGGACTTCAGCCAATAGAGGTTGTGTTCTAGTTCATAGCAGTACCTTACTATTCACATAGACTTCGAATCAAGGTCGAAGGATGAGTCCATTATGATTAGTATACCAGCCAACCCCTCTCAGCGGGTTCCATTGGAGGTGACTTTTGATCCAGCTAGAAATAAAGATCAGGACTCCAAGCAAAGCAAAGTATTCGAATCTGGTTTATGTGAAACTATTAGGTTGGGAACCTTACTAACCTCACTTACACATCTCAAAAGTTGAAGGTTTAGTAGTTAAGGAAGTCCCTAAGTCTTCCAATGACATGAAGCAAAGAGGTTCTCTTTGGATTCATCATCCTCAAGTCCAAACCTCGATGTAGGACTTGAGGAAGATACTTTTAAAGAATTAATGGAATTACCTTTTGACTTTTACTCACCTTGTGTTCAAAATCTTATACAAAAAGATTTAGTTCCTCACATATGGTCCAAGCACAGGTCAAAATACTTCAAAAGCTATGGAACAATATAGGTAGAGAAGCATAATCAAGAGCAGGACTAGGATTCGTCATAGTGGGCCCAATCGATGATGAAGATTATTTCCTAATTATTACCAATCATTTGGATTATAATAGGTTCTTCTCACACATCCCCAGCTCTTATGAGAATGCGTGTTTAGAAACCTTAGATGACCCAGATGATCTCCAAGTAAAAGAGGCACGGCCAAAGTTTGACGTGGAGATTCATTCAACAATTGACAAGCTAAAAGAAATCAACCTCGGGAGAAGAAAATCACCGACATACATCAGTTCATTCTGAATGAAGAAGAAACCAATGACTTAGTTAGGCTATTGACTGAGTTTAAAGACTGCTTTGTATGGAGTTATCAATAAATGCCCACATTATCTCTTTACATTGCAGTCCACAAGCTATCAATAGACCTTAATGTTACCCCTATTAAGCAAGCCCGTAGATGCATACGAATAGAAATTAGATATTTATTATTTCTGAAGTCAAGAAATAGATTGGTGCTGATTTCATCAAGGAAGAAAAATATCCTACCTGGTTAGCTAGTGTCATCCAGTTAAGAAGAAGAATGGCCAAATTCACATTTACGTCAATTTTAGGGACTTAAATAAGGCATGTCCTAAGGATGAGTTTTCTCTTCCTATACCAGAATTAATGGTGGACATTGCCTCATCTCATGCAGTCTTCCCTTCCATGGATGGATCATCTAGCTATAACCAAATCAAGATGTCTCCTAAAGATGAAAGAAACACCCCAATTAGAATCTTCTATTATAGGGTCATGCCTTTTGGTCTTAAAAATGTTGGTGCTACATACCAATGGGCCATGACTTAGATCTTCAATGAACTCATCCATCATCAGGTTGAGTGCTATGTTGATGATCTAGTAGTCAAGAGTTTAGAAAAGGAAGACCACCTCTTTGACTTGAGAGTAGTTTTCAAATGGTTAAGACAATATAACCTCAAGATGAATCCCCTGAAGTGTGCATTCGGAGTCACTTCAAATTTCTTGGGTTTGTTGTTCAACAGAGAATAGAAATAGATCTGATTAAAGCTATCTTAGAAATACCACCTCTAAGAGTTTAACTCAACTTCAGATCCTTTCAAGGGATGGTATCTAAGATGCTTTATCTCAAACTATTGAGATGCAAACATTCTCAGCACTTGTCAAAAAGGATGGCAAGCTCAAGTGGGATGACAAGTGTCAGCATGCCTTCGAAGACTTCAAAGAATACTTGGTGAAGCTGCCAGTTCTAGCAGCCCCTATCCCGGGTAATCCCTTGATCCTTTACACTGCTACATTAGAAGACTCTCTCGGTGCTCTATTAGCTCAAGCCAATGATGAGGGGTAGGAAAGCACTCTCTATTACTTCTCATCCTCGATTCTTCTTGAAATCCACCTATTGAAACATTGCTAGCTTTGATCTTTGCATCTCTCAAAGATGACACTACATGCTATCTCATAAGGTGAACTTAATCTCAAGAACCAATCCACTGCAGTACCTCATGACATGACCAACACTTTCTAGACATTTAGCTCGTTGCTCCATGATACTCTCACAATTTGATATCACATTTGTACCCTCTGCGGGTAAAGGACTAGCATATTTCTTAGCGGCACACACTTCATGATTCTCTTTAGTGATGATCTCTCGATGAACAAATCAAGAACTTAGGGGAGGCTAGTAATCACCAATGGGAGATGTATTTTGATGGTGCTATTTTTTTTTCTTGAAGGTGAAGCACCACGATCTATTCTCCCAAGAAAGCCAGGGGTAGGAATAGTTCTTCTAACTCCAAACTGTGATGTGATGAGATTCTCATACTATCTTTCCAACCCCTACACCAACAATGAAGTTGAGTATGAGGCTTTGATTGTTGGAGTTAGCCATCACTATCAGTGTCAAGAGCATCAACATCTTTGGGGATTCTCAGTTGGTCATCAACCAAATTATTGGGTCCCACTAGGCTCAAACCAAGCTTATCATTACTACGTATACCATGAAGCTATTGGCCCAATTCAGAAGTCACCATCTACAAGGTTCCCAGTGAGAGAGCAGTAATTCTTTGGCCAAACTTGCCAAAGAGTTGGCATGTCGAAAGATGAGTCCATTTCAATAAGGGTCCAAAATAGACAAGTCCTATCCCTTATTGATGCTGAACTCATCGAGAGACTTTCTCTTGAAGGGGAGGTTATCGTTGCCAAAATGGACAAGGAGCTAGATTGGAGGCAATCATTCATAGATTACTTGAACACCGACAAACTACCTCAAGAGAAATCTTAAGCCCATCATGTGAAATAAAGAGCTCTCTCCTATGCTCTTGTTGATGGCACCCTGTACCAATAGTCCTTTGACCAAATGTGGTTACATTATTTAGACAAACATGAAGCCCATGGCATTATAACCAAGGTACATTCAGGTTTATGTGGAGTGCATCAGTCTAGTCTGAAGATGAAGTCAAAGATCAAAAGACTTGGATACTACTGGCCTTCTATGATCACAGATTGCATGGACGTAGCTAGGAGATGCCATCATTAAGTGGTGTGGTCTCCACCAACCAACATTCTACACCACTTTGGCTTCATGGCCATTTGAGTGTTGGGTACCAATGTAGGTCTCGATCATCCTTCTTCCAAGGGGCATCGATTCATCTTAGTACTATACTACTTTTCCAAGTGGTGAAGCCATCCCACTCGAGAGGTCACTCACCATGTGCTTCGATTTTTCAGGAACCATATCATATATAGGTTTGGGGTGCCTTGATGAATTATATCCGATAATGGTATTGCATTCAATAGCATAAAGATCAATAACTTTGCAAGAAGATGGTATAGATTAGATACTCCACCATCTACTATCTATGACTGGTTTAGCGAAGCATTCAATAAAAACTCATCCGTGATAACAAGAAGACTCTTGATGATAACAATGATAGTGAACGAGAAGTTGGTTGAAGCCTTGGGCCTACCGCACCATATACCGAACTCCAACTCAGTCTACCCCATTTTTCTTAGTGTATGGGTCCGAAGCCATTCTTCCTTAGAAGTTCAACTCCCATCACTAATGATAGCATTGGGTAACAAGATCACTACATGTAATGCAAAGAGTTAGAAGAGCATGAAGGTTTAGGAAAGTCCTATGGACGCAACCTTAAGTTGTACAAGGCCAAAATGATTCATGCTCACAATAAGTTGGCTCACCCTAGGTCTTTTCAAGTAAGAGAACTTGCATTAGTCCAAAGGAGACCAATTATTGCCTGTCGAAAGATGGGAGGCAAGTTTGAACCCACTTGGGAAGGTCCCTATGTCATAGAGAAGGCCTACCAAGGAGGATCTTATTAGCTTATTGATTGTAAAGGGGAACACTCGATGCTTCCAATTAATGGGCTCTATCTAAAGAAATATTACCCATTAAACAAAACTTGTTTGAAAATAATCATTAATAAAAAGAACAAAATCTAATTCCATTCATCAAATCTTTTCTTCTTTCTATGTGTTATTTTTTTATCTTGTGAATCTGCTGTGACGTGTTTAGGGTAGGTGTAAGAGTCCCAAAATGGCATCCTATCCCTCTTTCACAACACAGACATAATTTCTCGACACTTTCAGAATAGGTGTAAGAGAACCCGAGAGGCATCCTACTTTTAATTAGCATAACTAAGTTAGGTGTGAGAGAACCCAAACGGCATCCTTTCTTAGTTGGAATTCTTTTTGTCATCTATGGCATCATTTCATAATTCCCTAGTGTGTTTTAAGGTAGGTGTAAGAGTCCCCCAGAGGCATCCTATTCCTTTTAGCACATGCATAATAACAAACACAAATCTTTTACCTCGAAGCTATTTGATGTGGGAGCAAGCCCCCATGGCACTCACTCATTAGCTGCTCTAGGTCAGGTCTACATGCTACCTCACTAGTATGTCACCCTAGTGGTCATTTGTTGGAAGATGTGAGTCCCTGAGCTTTCTTCCTAACTTGACCATTACAAACCAAAGAGCGCCTTGTTAGTAGTATTCTTCACTGCCTAGCCAGTAAGCTACCTCATGTTGACTTTGTTTAAGAAGATGTGAGTCCTCATACTTTCTTCTTGAACTAGCCACCATGTTCTAACTAGATAGATTATATTTGAGATTTAGGATAAGTCCCCTAGAGGCTCCTTTCCTCTTAACTACTTTTGAGTCAATGTCCCAATGGCATTCACTAAGTCTCCTAGGTCATAGCACCTCGCCGAGCCAAAGATAGACTATCACAGCAGTCAATTCTGCTATAGGAGGATGTGAGTCCCTAAGCTTTCTTCCTAGGCTGATTGTTGCAAATTGATGGGTACCTTAGGTTGGTTGATGTTCGCTATGCTGACATTGACTCACCCGATGAGTACACCACTCTTGGCAGATATGAGTCCCCATGCTCTCTCCTTGAGTTGTACACCGAATACCTATTGAATTTATGATTAGCCATGTCATTTTCTCCAGGGTGTTAGATTAAGCCCTCCCCATCCTATGGGCACTCTATTTGGATCAAGTCCTCAACATTACCCCCGTGACTTTTGGATTGGACAATTCCCCTTTCCTAGTAGCCACCCATGTGGTTGAAAAATTATTCAACGAATGCATAGATTTTCCCTTGGTTCAGTAAATATGAGATAGGTCTAGGCTTATATAAGCTCCTTCTCAGCTTGATCCCTTGTAAACTAATAGGGTCAATGATAAACTAAACAAACTAATTAAAATAAACAAAAAAAATTTTTGCTTGTGGATTAAAAATTCAAGCCCCCAAAGGGCCCCTTCTCTCAAGCAGACATCCTATCTTTAGGGCAGTGTCAATAGAACTCGCTATAGGAATTGCCTAACTACCTGAGTTGAGATAAATCTCTGTCACTCACTAGTCCCTTAGGTCATGTTCAATCTATTTTGCCACAAGCAGGTTATCTCGGCAGTCATTCTGCTTTGAAAGATATAAAACTATGATGCATTCTTTCTAGCATGATTGTCACAAATCGATGGGAAACCCTAGGCCGGGTTCGATTTGTTGTCCAAAGTAATCGATCACCATAGTGGTCTGTTCTAGTGAAAGATGTGAGTCCCTGAGCTTTCTTCCCTTCAATTGATCATTATAAATTGAAAGGTACTTCTTTGGTTAGATAGTTCTCCCATCGACCGAGAAGGTACTCTCTATGGTTCAGTAAATCTGAGATAGGTCAAAGCTTCTACAAGCTCCTTCTCAATTTGATCCATCACAAATCGATAGAATCCATCAAAATAAACAAAAAAATAAAATCAATCTTGACTATCCTTGAGCTGATTTAAGCCCCCCCAAGTGGCCACTCAATTTTCAAAGTAACCTGATCAATTTAGTGGTTTCTTGTCTCTAGAAGATGTGAGTCCCCATGCTTTCTTCTTAAGACTTGGACATTGTATACCAAAAGGCATTTCTCCTTTGTTGGATAGTCCTACCTTATGGTTGGTAGACTACTCCCTTTAAATTGGTAAATCTGAGTTAGGTCTAGGCTTCTACTGCCCCTACTCAGTGCAGTTCTTCGCAAACCTATGGGATTTATCATAATAAAATTAAAAAATGAAATCAATCTTGACCATCTTTGAGTTGATCTAAGTCTCCCAATGGCATTAACTCAATAGTCAGCCCTATGTTGGGTTCAATCTATTGCTTTACAAATAGATTGCCCCAGTAATTGGTCCTTACTTGGAGGATGTAAGTCTACTACGCTTTCTTCTTAGTACAGTTGATGCATAAAAGGCATCCCTTTGGTTGGTTAGTCCTACTATGTGTTTAGTAGACTACCTCTTTGGATTGGTAAACCTGAGCTAGTTATTAGCCTCCAAGGCTCCTATTCAGTACAACTCATTGCAAACCAATAGGGTTCATCTAAAAGTCCAAACCTAAAAATTGAAACAAATTCAACCCTCCCCCCAGTGGAGATCTCTCCTTAGTAAGATTCAAATCAAATCAAACCTTTCATCTCCTTGTAGATGACTTAAACCTGCTTCCCTAGTGGAAGATTCTCATTCTATCCCTTAGTGGATTTCTTCTCTCTCTCTTATGTCTTGGACATAAGTAAAGCCACATTGCACTATGCTCTAGAATCTTTCTTTTCCTTGGGTTAAGTATAGATTGTTTCTGTTAGTGCTTGTGTTCTTCTAGTGTTGTTGATCATTTCAGTCAACACCAATATGTATTGTGTTCCTTGTCACAAACACCCTATTCTCTTTATTGACCTCAATTCTAGAATGAGCTCTCAACCCCTCCATCATAGACATAGGACCCCTCTTTGAATTTAAGAGTTTCTTAGTCTTAAGACACATCTAGTGATTAGGTAGACACTCCCCTAGCCCTATAAGACTTAGAAGATTTAGCCAGAGGAATAGGTCATGCCTTAGGGGTGTTCAAAAAACTTCCTACCCTTAGCATTAAACCATTCCTCACTTTCCTTCTTTCAAGTCAAACACCAAATCAATTCTATTTGATTTTCTCCAAACTCAAATTAGTTCCATGATTCAATTCCATGATTGAATTCCATGATTAAAATCTATGATCAAAATCTATCAAAAATTATTGAAATCTATGATCAAAATCCATCAAAAATTTCTAAGTTCAAATTTCCTAAGTCCTTAACCCTTTCTTAAAGACTTAGCCAAAACTAAGATCTAAACCTATTCAAACCTTTACGATTTTCCCATAATCCATTTATATTCTCATTTATATTCACATATATAAATGAAATATAAATTCAAATCAATCCAACTAAACACAAAATTCCAAATCAATTCATGAAAATTTTCTTAAGTCCCTTTAATTTTCAATTAAAGGACTTAGCCAAAATCAACTCTAAACCTTGATCAAATCAATTCGAACTCATGAGATTTTCTCAAAACTTATTTATATTCTCATTTTTATTCTCATATATAAATGAAATATAAATATAACTCAATCAAGTCAAACCCTTAAATTAAATTCCAAATTTAAAATCCTTGAAATTCCCTTAAATCCTTTAAATTCTCCATTAATGGACATAGCCTAAATCTTGATCAAACCTATTCAAACCCTTAGGATTTTCTCAAAACTTATTTTATTCTCATTTATATTTTCATATATAAATGAAATATAAATATAAATCAATCAAATTCAATTCAACAATTAAATTTCAATTTAAAAACTTAGTTAAATCTTTTAAATTTCCTTTAATGGATTTAACCTAAATCATGATCTCATGATCAATTTATGTTCTCATTTATATTTACTAATATAAATGAAATATAAATTCAAATAATCTAAACCAATTCCAAAAAATCAAACTCAAATCCACTCAAAATCAAATCTAAGCCTTTCAAGACAAAATCTTGAACTTAGCCAAATCAATTCTAAATCAAGCCAAACTCTTGATTTTCTCTCATGATTCAATAAACCATATAATCATGAGCTCATATATAAATCTAAACTCCAATCATTCAATCAAAACCCAAATCAAAATTAAACCCAAAACCCTTTCACATTCTTCCTTTGAATATGAAATTTTCAAATGGATCTAAATCCATTTGACTTCAAACCACTTGTAAATGGATTTATATTTCAATCATAAGTCCATATACAAGATTGATCAACTTCAAATCAAGCTTTGACCAAGCCATTTGACCCACTTAGGCTCACTTGACCCAAAGTGACCAAAAGTACCCTTATGAGCCAACTTTTGATCCTAACCAAATTGGATTGAACCAAACTCATATACCCCTCTCATCATGATCAACAATCATCATGGGTTGATCAATCAATCAAATTAGGTCAAACCAAGTCAAACCTAAGGGTTGACAAAGTCAACACTTAACTTAAAATGAAACCTTACATAGCCAAAATTCACTATAAGCATCCACTATAAGCCAAACTGATTGAAACCATTGATCTAAGTTCACTCATGACCTATGTTTGAACTTGGCCAAGCCAACATTTGAGCCTAACTAGCCCAATTGGCCCACTTGACCCAAGTTGACCCATTTTGAATGTGTCAAAACTTGATCTAAGCCAAATTTATTAAAACCAATGGGTCAAGTCCATCCCAAATCACTTGTGGAACTTGACCAAAGCCTCAATCAACACACAACCTAGCCTATTTAGACCCAACATGACCTAAAGGGGTCATGTTGAGCCAAATTTGAACCTAACCCAAATTGATTGGAAACAAAGATACCAATCCACTCCATATGACTAACCTAACCTAAACCTACCCTTTACCTACCTCAATAGGTCAAATGGGTCAAATAGGTCAACTTGACCCATTTGACCTAAATGACATCATATGAGCCAAAACCAAATCTATACCAATTGAACCAAACTAAATCTAGCAAAATATCTCAAATAGTCATATGAACTTGACCCAACCCTTGATTTGACCCAAATTGACCAATTAGTCAACTTGGCCCAAGTTGACCCATTTGACCTAAATGGGTCAACATAAACAAACCCTATCAAATGGATTCCAAATCCAATGAAACTTGGTCAAACCTAGTTTCTCTACATACCCAACATATCCAATATGGAAAAAAAAAAGTAAAATGACCATTCTACCCCAAGGCCATAGAACAAATTTTGGCCTAGCACATGGGTATTTTGGTCATACCCTCTTCACAATCACTTGAGGCATTCTAAAAAGCTCAAGGGGACTTAGCGATGAGTGGTGCACCCAACCCAATCAGCTTGGGTCAATCCATTTGACCCCTAGACCAAACCTAACCACTTAGAGCAAAATTAAATTTTCAAATTCCCTCTTAAGCTCAAATTCAGCACATGGGAAGTTGGCAATCCATTCATTGGGTCAAACCGACCATGTGCACACTCAAAGCAACCAAAACAACCTCTCCAATTTGAGCAATTGGATCAAAATGGAAAAGAATGGTTCAATCATCTGATTGCCATAGGGGGAGATATACTCCCCTAATTCAATGAAATTTCAATTCACTCTCTATCGATTGATGCCTAGGAACCCTTAGCAATCATCAGAGAGTATTCCCAAGGTCTTTAGTGAGGATTAGAATTCTTCTTTATTGGTTTTGCAAAGTGCAAAAATAGGGGAGGTAGAGTGAATTACTAACTTCCTCTACACTTGATTTCCTCCAATTTCTTCCTACACACTTCTTCTAAGGACCAATACGAGCTCACTCAAGCTCACATTAGAGTTCTTATAGCAAGGAGAGAATCAATTCAATCAAAGCCAAAGCCCAAGTGAAGTGGTGTTAGTCCATCCATTGATCCACTCAATCTCAAGGCCTAGGAATTTCAACAGGGCCTTGTCTCCACCAGACGAAGCTACCTCATCAATCTTGAGTGACGGTGATCACCTCCATCGAGGTATGAAATTTTTTGACCACTTAGATTAGGAGGTGTTGGTCATTTGTGAAAATAAATGTTCATGGCACATGAAATCCACATATTGGATAGGTTTGTAATTATGCATAGATGGTGTGGGTGAGTTTCATTCCCATGCTCAACGAGCTCGGATCTCCCTAGATCATGGGCGGTCTCCATTGATCCTCGGGGAAACTTGGCTCATCTCATCTATCCACACATTTTAGATGGATGGTGAGATTATTTATTTTAGATCTCATTTATCTATTTTAAAACGTGGGGAATTCTTAGTCATCATCTTTGATCGATGGCACAAAATTTGCGTATCCACTATTTGAGGTGGCATTTAAGTTATCACCTCACAACCCGTAAATGATGACCGCCCGCATCATGCCATGAGCTAGGGATTAGTTAGGATTAAGGAAATGCACTAATTAATTCATAATTAATTCTAAAAACTTCTAAAATTCATATTCCCTCTAGAAATAAAATAAAATAAAAGAAAAAATGCTATGGAAAGATAATTTCATCTAGAATATTTTAAAAATGATTTCAATATATTTTGAATTACTATTTCCTCTAAATTTGGGTTTCTTTGGGAATCTTAATTAGTTAATTATCCTTTAATTAGGTCATTAATTAATCTTAAATTTTTGAGGTTCATTTTAGGAGATGACCTCTGCCTCCCCTAATTTTCTTGAGATTTATTGAAGGCTCAATTGGGAAATTATTTCATTCCCTAATTACATCTTTCATGTAATTAAGGGTATTAAGTGTGATTAGTGGTTTTACCCTATGATTAGGGTTGATTAAGGTCAGATCCAGTAAGTAGAAGATTTATGGAATAATTTTGGGGCATTTCCCTAAGCTATTCCCTAAACCCCCTCTTATCTCCTTAATCTCCTCTTAATTAAGGGTTAATTCATTAATTATCCCCTTAATCAATTTTCAAAAATTCTAAAAAGTTTCACAACTTAATTAATCTACCTTGGGTAGATGCTTAGGTGTTTAATAGCCTAAGTTCAATTAAGGAAATCAAAATCCAATTCACATGTGTGAAAGGGTATTTTGAAATTACTTAAGCTAAATCTCTTAGCTTAATTAACTTTTAATTGTGAGCCAAATTGCATTAGGCCTTTTCATTATTAGGTGCATTACAAATTTAAGGTTTTATGTCATCTCATTGGCTCATAATTATTTAGTTAATTCTTCTAAGATGGTGTAAGTTAGGGCTAATTAAGTCACTTAATTCATATCTTAACCTAATCAATGCTTAAAATGGATTTAATTATCTAAAAATTAAACAAAAATACAAAACACATGTGGGAATGGGTTAGGAACAACAATCTCATCTCACCTTTTCAAAATTAAATCAAACTTCAAACTAAACAAAAATCATTTTGAAATTCACTTTGATTTATTCTAAATTTTCTTATTCTATAAGAATGTCTTTAGGATTTAAGTGAAGTTAGTTTGTTTACATGCTTTCATTGCTTTGGACCTATCCCAACATGCTAAGTTGTATGCCACGTGATTTCATGCATTCATAATTTCATATTTCAAATTTTAAAATGAAATTGTGCACTTTATGTCAAATGTTCATGTGTTGGATAAAGTAACATATGATTGGCTATTATCACTACTAAATCCAAATTATTTTCAAAACTTATAAATGAAATATCAAATCTAAAAGTATGTTACTTATATTTTAATTATAAGCTTGCAAGTTAAATATTATAAAGGTATGCTTAGTATAGGTTTCCTTTCTCCTATGTTGGTTTTGAATAGGAAATTTGGTGAGACATAAGGTTCATTTGAAAAGGACCTAATGCTCACCTAATTCCACATCCTATTCATCCCTATGCTACCATCTAAGAAGGCTTACCTACACTTACATACATAAATTGCATAAACAAAAATGAATCCACTAAACAACCTTTGCATTTTCCTTTCCTATTTCATTTCTTTTATATACATGTTTGTACTTAAGGAAAGTGGTATATTAGTCTAGACAAACCCAAGATTATGAGGCTTTAAGTAGCCCTAAGTAGGTCTTGTTACACCACAACAATGTGTTGTCTACTTATGCCTTTCTTACTTTCATGTATGTATATGAAATTAGAAGAAAACCTTTTCTACTTAAGAAAAATCATGCATATTCAACTTCTAAATTTTCTTAAATGGATTACTTAGCATGCATCATAAAGTGTGTTAACTACTCTCATTTGCATGAATAGATATACTTAGGGTCCATCCATATGCATGTTATATATGTTGGGAAAGAAATGAAGTAATGTGTGTTATGTAAATTTTGATTCATTTTACTTAATCTTAAAATGCTTTTCTTTTTGGGTAGGTTTGTTTAGAGTTTATCTAAACTTAGAATTGATTAAAAGATGTAATCAAAATATTCAGCTAAATGAAACTAAAATGTGAATTCACTTTAGAAATTATTTTGTTAAGAGAAGAGAAGTTTCTCTCTCTTCCCTCTCTCATAACTTAGTAATTAATTGTAGGTTTTAAAACCAAATTAAAACATGAAATAAAAATAACCTAAAACACTTAAACAACTTAAATGAAACCCTCCTCTAAGTTGAACATATCCTTCACACTTAGAAAAAATCAAACCTAAAGTCATAGCTAAGCATACCACACAAACCTTTAAAGCACACACATTAGCCTAAGTCACCACTTCTAGCCTTAAGATAGGTCAGTGCATGGTTTGATGTTATGTTTAATTTTGTGATGAATGTTTTAGACTGATGTTAGTGTATGCTCATAGAATGAATGGTAGGATGTTCTAGTCTAACTATTCTTTTTGGAGATTGAGCTAAGGGGCTATATCATAAATAAAAAATATAAATGCTTCTTGCGGTGCTTTATACCCCTAAGCATCCATAGTGGACTTAGTCACCATGTGGGTGATAAGTCCAATATACATGCTTGGGATGTATGTGTGGATTTAACTAACCTTTATTTTGCATGTGTTAGTTAGATTTTTACTTTTTCTTTTTATGTAAAAATTTGTATGATTATATTTTGGATGATTTGTTATGGGGGATTAGGATGAGCATTGGTCATAAGATCCCATCTTATGCACCATGTGAAGCCTTCGAGCACCCACCTACCAACCTTCCAAAGGAGGAACCAAAAGAAGGAAGAAAGAAAGAAAATAAAGCTTGAAGACTCCCATAATAATGAATTCTGTACTTAATTGAATATTTATTTGTAATCTGGGTTGTATAAGAGTAGAGCTCAGCTACCCACATTTGATTTTTTTGGGTTTGTGTGGTGGTGCCTGACCACAAATGGTCATTTATTCTTTTTGTGATTTGCTTTATAAATTGATTGATGATTTGTTTAGCTTTTGCATTAAGTGGCATGCTTTTCCTAGTTTCTTCCTTGCTTTATGTATGGCCTGGATTTTGATTAGGCTCTTTAGGAAAAATAAATCTTTACCCAACTTAACATTCAAATTCAAATTAAATAACTCATAACCTCTAAAGTAGATTAAAATCAAGATAAAGTAACCTCTTAACTGGATGTATTTTTATAATATCATGCACAAATGCATCTTATTTCACTCTTGATTGAGGGTTTCCACCTTTAAGAGTCTTGACCTTTAGGTCGTGGTGGAAACTCACCTCCTCCCTTCTCGCTGATTTTGGCCAATAATTCTATTTCTCATGCATTAGTCATAAAAATCCTATTAGTCTGAGTAAAAAATAAATATCCAAAATGAAAATAAAAATGAAATTTGAAATTGTATTAGATTTAGGTCATTTGAAGCATGTCCCTTTACATGATCTAGTCTCTTTAGGGAGTGAGTTTAAAGACTTAGTCTCTTTCTAAACAAAAAATAAATCCTATCTCATAAAAAGTATAAAGATTTGCACATGTATTTAAAATCATAGGAGGAGTTGGCTACCACCCTGATGTAAGTCCAAGCTGTGGTTTGTCCTCTCTATGGAGGCAAACCAATTACCCATTTTTTTCCTTAGATTTAGGTTGTGCTACCAAAGCTCCCTAGATTTAGGTTCAGAGGTCCCCTTTCCCCTTGCATTTTTTTTTAATCTTGTGTTAAGGAATCTTAAGTCCCAAAATTCTAATGAAAATACAACTCAAATAAACTAAATCAATTTCTAAAATGTAAAGCCCAATTTAGATAGTTGAGATGCTCGCCAGTTTCTATTCATTATCTCCAACTTATTTTCTTGGTTTCATAATAACTCCCTTTCATCCCATTTGATCTTCAAACATAAATCAATCGATTGATAGTCCTTTCCTATTGAAATCTTCAAAGAAACTATCATTTACCTTAATAGAGTTTTCTGGGATCCCATAAGATGTAATTAACTAGGCTCATCAGGGAACTTAATAAACTCAATTTAAAATAAATCATACTTACTTTTTCATGTAAAGTAGAAGATCTGGTACATATGCAACCCACCTTAGAGTCCTTATTAAGGTGATTGTCCATTAAAAGGACTGCCTTCAAGATAGTTCACTATTCTTGATGATAATCATCACCAATAAGTACATATCTGCATCTTACCAAGATGAATTTTTATATGGTGTTGCCTCTTTCATTTCTCACATAGATTTAAAGGTGACTCCTATATAGAATTTTTTTCTCAATTTATTGAATTTAAATCATATCTTTAAGATAAGCTTTGAAATCCATATAAAACTATTTCCTTAATTGGGAGTCTTAGAAATTCTTCATTCATGATATAACTATAAATCTACCTTTATGAACAACAAATTGCAATAAAATAAACACTTCTAATGGGTTAAAAGAAAAATCTCTAGTAAAATTGAATACCAATCACCTTAAGATTTATTAAGTATGAATCATTATAATGTAATATTGAATATTCAAGGTAATATATTTATCAATAATATTTGAAATCTAGATAAATAAAGATCTCATAATGGAGTTTCTAATAAAAATTTCCATAAATATATTTTTTAGATAATCTTTAAATGGTTATCATCAATCATCATCTAACAATGCAAAAGTTCTTAAGAGTGACCTGACAATTGTGTTGATAAAACCTCATCAAAACATGTTGGGTATAATATATGTTGATTATGAATTATTATCTAGTTGATATCGTCACTTGGATTAAATAATTCTTTGGAAAGTTTAACTAATGCATCTGCCTAATTATTTTAATATCAAGAAATTCTAATTAAAGCCACATATAATATCTTATCAAGAAGAAATATTACTTTCTTATGGTATAAATTCAGATCAATTTTAAATTTTGATAAATACTAATTTCATAGTTGATAATTTTTTGGGAGTCTCCATAATTTTAAGTTTTTAATACCCATTTGCATGGTTGATTTTAAACTAATGAATGTCTTATATTCTTTATTATTTTATATAAGATCATATGAACATCATTTCTTTAAATACAAATATTAAAACCAATGAAATTTTTATTTTATTAGATACATGATAAGATGTTTTTCATGTAAGATTTATTCATCATATTTAATCATGAGGATTACATTATAAAAACCAAAATCAACAAATATTTAGTTAAAAACTTGAGACTCAATGTCAAAAAAAATTACAAGAGAATTATGTATTCTATTAAATAGTAATATTGAATAATTGGAATAAATTCTTATACAAAAATATACTTTATTATTTGAGGATAAATTAATAATCAATCAAATTTAAGTAATATGTATTAGTTCCAACTTTTCTAAAAACTTTAAAAGGATCATAAGCCCATACATTTAACTTCCTATATTTGGAAATTTGGAAACACTAAGAGTCATTATGAATCAATATATAATCATCATTTTTATATTCTTTAATTGAATGATTAAACCAAGTCAATAATGACACCATTTGATTTCATGAAATAAACCATATAATAAAAAAACCAATTATTTCAAATAATAATCACATTAATCATTATAAATTTCTTTTAACTTAAATTTGTATTATGATAAATTTATAATTTGACAATAATTCATTTATTTCAAAATTCTTCAAACCAATTCAAACTAAAGCTAAATTTATTTAAATCATTAACAAATTGATTAATTATTTAATTATTTTAAAATATCTTTTTGACCCATTAAAAATTAAATCATTTTAAAACCAAAAAAATTAAACACCAAAATATTAAATTCTTGATTAATATTGAAATTTATATTAAAATTGTCATTTTAACATATATTGACAACCCACCAAATGTTAAACAAAACAAATCCAATTGAAAATTAAATCAAAATGATTAGGCTAAATAATTGATTTTATTAATCAATAATTAATTAAAAAATGCCTAAAGAAATTCACATAAAATAAAAATAAATTAAACATATCAAACCAAATCAACAAATATTTATGTAAATAGCCAAATTGATAAGTCAAATGAAATTCCATAACAAAAATAATGTGACAAGAAATTCAACCCACCAAATGCAAAAAATTTCCATGTTCAATAATAAAATAAAATGTTTAAATCTCAAATAAATCAACTCCAAAAGTTCTAATAAGAATTGAATTTTGATCTAAAAATCTTAAATGGAACTTTTAATTCAAATCCTCCAAAAACCAAATCAAAAATCACTACAAAATTACTTAAAATTCATTAAACATAAATTAATATTCTAGTAATTTGTAATATCCATTTGAAAAAAGATAACTTCATAAGCCCAAATTTCATGATTTTAAAAAACAATGAAACCAATTAAATAAAATCCTTCCAAATATTTTTAATCATGCCCAAATATATTAAAATTTCTTGAAATTTCATTTAAATAATTATTCACCAAATAAATATTGCTCTATCATAAAAAACCCATCCATATTGACCTATTCATCACATCTAAATGATTAAATGACAAATTTCTTAAATCAATCAACCTATGGAAGAAAATTATTCCAATCAAGAAAAATCTAAAATTCTTGCATTTGAAAGCAAACATAATCATTTGAAATACATCTAAATTCCATTAAATGATATAAAATAAAATTAACATTTAAAAATTAAATAAAAAAATAAATCATGAAAATCAGAAAATAAAATAAAAATAAATTATTTAATTTGGGTATAAAGAATTAAAATTTTATTTAATGATAATTGATAATTAAATTAATTTAATAGAAATTTTTTTTTAGTTAAAAAATTTCATTAAATTAATTTTTCATCATATAATTAAAATATTAATTTTTAATTTATAAACAAAAATTAGTAAGTCAGAAATATTAAAAATTAAAAACCCATCTTTAAAATTCATTTGTTTTTAAATTTTAATTAAATTAATTTAATATAAAATAATAAAATAATTAATTGATAATTAAATTAAAATATAATATCAACCAAAAAATTTTTAAAATACAATCATTTTATAAATAATATAGAAATTAAACCATTAATAAAACTTTAATTTTTAATTATCATTATAAATTAATTAATTAATATTTAATTATTAAATAGATAAAATTTTTTATAAATAATAAATTTTATCAAAAATTATTAAAGTTAAAATAAGAATAATTAAATAAATTTATTTTCTATTTAAATTTAAAAATATAAAAATTATAAATCAAAAAATAAAATATAAACAAAAAATGAAAATTATAGAAATATTATCTCTAATATCAAAAAATTCAATTATGTACTAATTAAATAAATAAAATAAATAAAATTAAAATAATATAAATTTAATTAATTAAATTAAACAATTATTTCTTTCATTATAAATAAAACCACCAAATAATAAAATTCCATAATATGGGAATTCATAAAAATAGAATAAACATAATTTATGAAAATAAAAGTAATATAAATTAAACAAAAATCCAAAAGTTTGAAATGACCTAGTTGGGTGTAAGTCCTTACATTTCTTGGATCATGATTAGTAAACAAAACTCTGTCATAATAAACTAAATTAAATTTTAACATGTAATGTAATGTTTCATTAAGTTTACAATAATAATATAAAACACATAAGAAAATGTATTTTCTAAATAATGAAATTAAGATTTTTAAAGATTATTTAAGATTAATTGAATCAATTTACCCATATAAATATAAATGAGTAAAATCATAACTTGATATTAAACTCATAATATGAATAAATGAAACCAAAAAAAAATTCAAACATACAAATAAAAATTAATTAAATATTTAATTAAATGGTAATGCATATGAAATTAAACATGAATGACCAAAGTGAATAACATAAAAGAGAAATAAATCAAACTAACTTGTTCAAATCCATAATATTTATAAAATAAATAAATAAAACTAAACAAAATCAAATAAACCAAGTTTGAAATAAAATATTAACTTAAGTTGAACAATTTCATTCAAACTAATGAATATTAATAAAATAAATAAATATAAGTATAAACATTAATATAATGAATAAACAAGATCAATCTAAACTAAATAATCAAATCAATAAAAATCAATAAAATCAAATAAATAATGAACCAAATCAAAAGAGTATATGAAATTAAAACATGTACTAAACAACATCAAATACAAATGAATTCCAATCAAACTTAAAATAAAAAATAAATCATACTAAATTCATAGTAATATGAACATTAAATTCCTGGTCAAGATTTAAGGAGAAATAATAAATTTTAATCAAAGAATATAAATAAGTTAATTATAAACCCAAACTAAGAAACATTTAATCAAATTAAATGAAATAAAAAGAAGAATGAACTTTAATCAAATTTCCAAAATAAAATAAAATTATAGCATTAAATCAAATCAAACATAAAATAAATTTAAAGACACCTATGGCTTTAGCTTGACCATTAGAATGGATCTTTACCTTAAGGTGAAGACTTCATTTTATTAGGATTTAGAATGTTGAATAGAATGGGTTCCAACCAAAATAGAATTTATTTTATTCTTCATTCTTGAAAACTTAAACACTACTTCAACATAAAATGAAATTTAAAATAGAAATGAAATAATAAATCAACTAATTACTTAAATTGGAACCACCCACTAGTAAATTGAACAAATTTTAATAATAACATAAATTAAAAGAATGAAATAATTTTTTTATAATTAGCATACATATGGTATATAGTGTGGACACCCGATGTCACAGGGCTTCTGGTCTGAATGAGATCTTGATACCTCAAACCTCCAGTTTAACAATGACATGTACCTATGAAGCAAAATTATGAAAAGTGAAAATCTCAAAATAAATAAAAAAACCCAAACTTTGAAAACTTAAATTAAAACTTAAACTTTAAATGCCTAGCAAATCTTACCACATGAACTCCTTCACAATAGTTGTTGAACCCTAATTTAGGTTGGGTCGATGATATTTTGTAATGTGATGTTAAATTTTTTATAATTTTATGGTGTATTATTTTAAACTAGATTGCTAGGATTATTTTCTCACTCCTAGATGGTTGGGCCTTTTTTTTAACACTATTTTCTAGGGATATGCTTAAAGGGACGCTATTATTAATAAAATAATTATTATTTGCATTATGCTTAGGTCCCTAAGTGCAATGGAATGGTGGCTTGTAAAGCAAATCTAAATATGTTATTAAATAAATCTACTTGTGTTGTTGTTTATATTTCCTAACATGCTTTTAACAAGATAGTAATTCTTTTTAGAATTTTAAATGTAACTTGAGCCTATAATTATGTTAGGATTTATGAGGTCCAAGAATAGTAAGAGGTTACCACTGCATGTCTAGTGGTCTTGTGATCTTCATCAATCAAGGTGACTATCTTGGAAGAAGATCCCCATAGATCAAACTTTTAGTATTAGTTAGGTGCATATCATACATAACACGATCTTAGGATTAGGGAGTGAGTATGGTTATTAGTCTTTTCCTAAATATAATAGCTTAGTCATCTTACATAACATAAAGACTGAACTCATGGATTTAAAAAATCTCTTAGGTGGTGTTATGGTAGCCCTTTCAAATGGGTGATAAGTCCAAAAGAATCAAGAATATGTTTCTTTCCTCAATTAAGAGAAAGAGCCAATAATTTTTGAAAGTCAAACTAAGTTGAGCCTTTGACTTATGTTAGAAACAATTATAGACTTAAGTTTTAAAGCATCCTTCTAGGAATAATTCTTTACCTTAGGCATTTATATAGTCTTATGATGCTAGAATCTAAGTCCTAGATTTCTAATAAAATGCCAACCCAAATCAATAAATTTTATCTTAAAATATAAAGCCTAATGGTAGGATAGTTAAAATTTCTACTATGTATCCTAATATCTATAGGCATTCCCAACTTTATCCCAATTGGCCTTGAAAAAACTCTTCCACATTGAAGTGTTCCCCTTTGAAATTTCAATTTAACCATCACTTAGAACCAACTTTGAAATCCATAGAAATAAGAGCCTATTTTTTAAATTGAAAGTATTTTTAGGAAGAGATCCTCATTCCTAAGATATAATTAACTATAAGAGCTTACCATTATAGGGAATTATAACCCAATATAAAATAAATATTGTCCTACTTTTCATGTAGTTCAAAGGAAGAATCTTTAAAACATTAAGAAGACCCATTAACCTTAGGAGTCCTTATTTAAGTAATGAAATCCATTATAAGATAATATATTTATCTTTCAAGACAATATGTTTATTCCTTAATGATGAATTTAATTATCTTAATAAGAAATTTCTAAAGTCTATGTGGTGTTCCAAATTTTCCCCACAAAGATATTTTCTGGTCACTCCACTGGGAGTAGTTCCTCTCTCTCCATCTTTAGAAATAAGCTTTTATTTCTATATATCGGTAATGTACTTGTGTTTTCATAGCTCAAGATTTATTTTCTTTCTAATGGGTATCTCTTCATTTCATCCTTGGCAGAGCATACAAAACAAATTAGAACTATTTTATGGCTTAGTAATTCTACTTTTAAAGTAATAAAAATAAAATCTTCTCAAAACCATTCTACCCATAATAAACTAGCTATGTTTTCCTAATAGGTCAAAAGCTTTTCTTTTGACTATATTATATTAATTAAATGTTAATTTTAATTTATTTAATTCTATTATTTATAAAAAATAGTTGGGCAATTAATTTTTGTTGCCACGTCTAGGATCAGTTTCTTTGTTGATAGCAGCAGATTAGTTGGTGACTTTGTCATTAAGTTTAGAGCTGGATTTAAAAATTTAAACATTGCATCTAATGGAGTAACTCTTGCTCCTATCAGTGAAGCAGTTGTTAAGAATAAATAACCCATTTTAGAGTTCTCTAGTGTTCCTTGTACTACTCCTTCCATTGGTAGGAAAGTCACTATTGAGGTCACTAAGAGAATCAAGATGGTTCCTATCCCAAAGAAGATTAAACTACCTTTGTAGAGACATTGTCTACTTCTATTTTCCCTAGTACCTTTGAAATAGGGTTGATGGTTTTGGAGTCATGCCAAATGTATCCGAAAAAGAAAAGCAAAGTAAATGTAGCATGCCCAAAAGTGAACCAACCCCTTAGACTACTACAAAAAACATCATTAGATTTCAAAGTAACCTGGTCTAATTCAAAAATCATAAATGACAATTATAATTTATTTAATTCTCTTATTTATAAAAAATAATTGGGCAATTAATTTGTACAGAAATGTCTGGGACCAGTTTCTTTGTTGATAGCAATAGATTAGTTGATGACTTTGTCATTAAGTTGGAGCTAGATTTAAAATTTTGAACATTACATCTAATGGAGTAACTCTTGCTCCTATCAGTGAAGCAATTGTTAAGAATAAACAACCCATTTTAGAGTTCTCTAGTGTAACTTGTACTACTCCTTCCATTGGTAGGAAAATCGCTATTGAGGTCACTAAGAGAATCAAGATGGTTCCTATCCCAAAGAAGATTAAATTAACTATTGTAGAGACATTGTCTGCTTCTTTCTTCCCTAGTACCTTTGAAGTAGGGTCAATGGGAAAAATTTGTGACACCACTTAGATTATAAGAATTGTTTATTTTGATAATTAAATTCATCATTAATGAATAAAACATATTATCTTTGAAGATAAACATGTTATTTTAAAATGGATTTGATCACTTAAATAAGGACTCCTAAGGCTAATGGGTCTTATTAATATTTATAGATTCTTCCATTAAACCACATGGAAAAGTAAGAAAAGGTTTATTTTATATTGGGATCATAGTTCTCTAAAAGGGCAAGCCCATATAGCTAATTATGTCTCAGGAAGAAAGATCTCTTCCTAAGAATACTCTCGATTAAAGAAATAGGATCTAATTTCTATGGATTTTAAGTTGCTTTCAAAGGATTATTAAATTGGAATTTCAAAAGGGATCACTTCAAAGAGGGAAGAGTTCTTTTCGAGGCTAGTTAGGATAAAGTAGGAAAAGCTTATATATATTAGGATTCCCAGCATGCATTTAAACTATCCTATCATTAGGCTTTAAAGTTTGGAATTAAATTTAATAAAGTTTTGAGTTTAAATTTTATTAGAAATCTAGGACTTAGATTCTAACAGCACAAGACTATAGAAAAGCCTAGGATTAAAGATTTAATCCTAGAAGGATGCTTCAGAATCTAAATCTATAATTATTTCTGACACATTTCAGAGGCTCAACCGAATTTGACTTTTAGAATTATTGGCTCTTTCCTTTACTTGAGAAAAAGAATCTATCCCTAACTCTTATGGACTTATAACCTGCCTAGAAGGGCTACTAGCTAACACCACTTAAGCAATTTTAAATTTATGATGTCAAGTCTCATGAATGAAATATGGTTAGGCTATTGCATTTTAGAAAGAAATCTAAGAACATAGACTCACTCCCTAATCCATAGGATCATGTCGAGTATTATTTGCACCTAGCTAATGTAATAATTTTAATTATTAAATTTTTTGACTCACAATTCATTTAATGCCTTCAGGGTATGCATTTTATGCCTAAATGAAATGCAATTAGAAGTGGTCATGGGCCAAATCAAGAAGAGAAGGTAGACTTCCTCAACAAGTTGGTCATCCTTAAAGGTCAGCTACCACTTATGTTCAATGGGTGAAGTGCCCAATTCAAGGAGTTAGAATAATATGTTTCATGGTTCACAAAATCTAGTTATTTCTAGCTACTTTTAAGTTATTCCTATGGCTTTAATTTATGTGAGAGTTTTAATTTTTTTAAGTTATTTAAATTTAAGTTAGGCAAAAAATTTGTTTTCCTACCCTAACATTCCAAGCATTCATCATAGAAAACACAACACAGAAAAAACATAGAAAAATATGTTTATTTTATTACCAACCCAAAGTAAATCAAGCCAAATTTAAATTAAAAGAATAGGCTATTATGCTAGTACACCCTAGAAGAAAGAGAAAAAAAGGGATCCGAGCTCTAACCTTATACAGCTCAACCCTAGAACTAAAAGTCTAGATCTATGGGGGTCTTCTCTCCTGGATCGTCTTCTTTTTTAGAGACCTTATTTGAGCTTCATACGAAACCACTGCACCTATCTACTAGTAGGGTCAACTATTGCTATTCCTAGACCCCATAGATCCTAACCTAATTACACTCAAATTACATTTAAAATTCCAAGAATAAATTTCTAAGCCCTATAAAACAAATGTTAGGAAATGTAAATAGGATACCAATAGTTATATTTGCAAACATATGGGCTTAGCATTAGTTTCTTGTCAAGACTATCTATCTTATTAGGCTATGCTTAAGATCTTTATAGCACTTGTAAGCAAATAGCATTTATTTATAATTTATTGCAATAATCTCTTTTAGCATAATCCCCTGTAGAAGATAGCAATAGTTCTAAAAGAATGTCTTACCATCCAGTCTAATGGATAAGTAGTCCTAATCATTTAGTCTAAAATATTACACCATAAAATAATATAAACATCACATCACATTATAGAACATCATAGATTGATCTAATAGAAATCTAAGATCAGTGACCTCAAAGAAATCTAATGTGTGACAAGGGGTTTATGTGGCATGACTGTACTAGGCATTTTTAAGTTCAAGTTTTGATTTGATTTTCAAAGTTTATTTATTTACCATTGGATGGTTTCAATTCAAATGATTGATTTGTAATTTTATTTCCATTTTTAAGTTCACTTGTATGTTTAAGTGAAGTTTAAGTGGTAAAGAATGAAGAATAAAAAAATTTTCACTATGGATGAAACCCATTCTATTCAACATCCTAAATCTTACTAGAATGAAGACTTTACCCAAAGGTGAAGATTCATTCTAAGGGTCAAACTATGATCTTACATATCTTGATTAACCTCTTCTTGAATCCTTTCAGTTGGATTTAGTTTGATTAAAGTTTAAATTTTGATTTGGATTTGAATTAAGGTTCATTCTTTTTTTTTCTTTCAATTTAATTAACGTTTCTTAGTTTGATTAATTCATTATTTTAGGTTTCATTTTGTTTCGATTAAATGTTTATTTATTTTCATGTATTTCAATTATTTAATTATTTGAATTTAATTAATTTCATTTATTCATTTCATTAATGTTATGTTAATGGGTTTGGATAAATTAAATTTATCAATTTTAAGTTATAATCTATTTTTTTCATTTTATTGATGTTATTTTTATTAATGTTTATGTTTTATAGCTTAATCTTCATGTTCAATCCTTTTGATTTAGTTCATTATTCATTTAATTATGATTGTTTTATTTAATTTGTTTGATTTTAGTTGAATTAATTTCATTCATTAATTTAATATTTACTTCCTTCAAATGATTTGATTCAAGTGATTGTATTTATTTGAGTTAATTAATTGCATTTATTAATTTAATGTTTATTTCTTTCAAATGATTTATTTTAACATCTAATCATTAAGGTTTATGCCCATTAATGTTTATGTTATTAATCTTCATTAGCTTAAATTAATTTAATTAACATCTTAAATTCAAGCTCGATTTTAATTTCATCATTTAAATGATATATTATACTTCAAATTCATGATTTAAAATTTCAATTTATGATTGAGATTTCTATTTGATTTTAATTAGTTTCATTCATTCATTTCATGTTATTTTCCATTTGATTAAATATTCAATTGATTTTCAATTTTATATTTCAATTATTTTATTTTGCTTGATTTCATTTATTCATGTTATGAAATTGATTTCAAATTATGATTTCATTCATTCATTTACATCTATTTAAGTAAATATAAATTGATTTAATTGATCCTAATTAATTTTTAGGAAATTATAATCTCATCTAAGAGATTGATTAACTTAGGGCACCCAAACTTAATTCTAGGGCATCTTAGTTCTTCATGTGTTTTCTTATCTAATTACTTTAATTAGTTATATTTATTTTTTATTCTTCCTTCAATTTATGATTAAAATTTTGTTTGGGATTTCTTTATACCAATGAGTCCCATATTTTAATATAAAATTCAAAGATTGGATAATATTGAATTTCTCTTAATTAATTATATTATTATAAGTTTAGTGACTTAAGATTTAACCTAATTTTCTATCTTTTAATTATTCCATTAAATCTTAAACCCTAAACACCTTATTAATTAGATTCTTAAACTTTATAGACTTAATAAATTTTTTTAAGTGTTCTAATGTTTGTTAGAATGAATTAAAATGAGTTTGAAAATTTCTTCAAATTTTATAATTTAATATTTTTTATTTCATTTAAATTGACCTAAGGGTTTGAAATTTGATAACTTTTGATTCAGGTCAATTGTCCTTCAAATATTTATGGCAAGTGTAGTCCTTACCAATTTAAGTTCTCTAAAATTTCATTCTAATTAGATGTGTATTTTAAGACTAATTAAATTTTTATTATTTCAATAAACTTAAATTAAGCCTAATTTAATAAAATTAATTAGGGGTTTTATTTTACTTAAATTTCTCTTTGAAAGATGCATATATTGAAGGTGTATTTGTTTATTTTTTTTTTTAAATTTGGTTGATTTATTATGATTTTTCTAAGTTTAGATCATTTAATTTGATTAATTAATCCAATTAATTGCCTAATTATGCTATTTTGGTGATTATGATGTTTCAGTAAGTTTTAATCATATTTTGTCATTCCTTGAGGTTCATTATGATGATCTAAATTAATCTTATAGCTTTTCACAATTTTCTTAAATTAAATTTAATTTATTTTAATAAATTAAGGCCTATAAGTTGAAATTTTCATAACTTAAGATTTATTTAACAATAAATCTTAAGAAATTAATCTAGGGTGCGCCTTAGCCCTAATTTCAATTTCACCAAGTTTGGAATTGATTGGATTATTAATTTAAGTTTAATTATTTTTATATAAACATAAATTAACTTAAAATTGCCCAATAAAAATTAGGAATTTTGGTTTTAATGGATTCCTCTCATTGAGAGGAATCCATAAAGCCCTTATTTGTATTTTATTGGTTGAAAATTTTATTTTATATGATTTTTAAAAGTTTCAGATAATTTTTGGCATTTTTTTAATTTGAGTTTCGAATTTCTCCAAAGTTTGGAATTGATTGGATCATTAATTTGAGTTCAATTATTTTCATTTAGACCTAAATTAACCTAAAATTACCTAATAAAAATTTGGGATTTTGGTTTTAATGAATTTTTCTCACTAAGAGAAATCCATAATGCCCTTATTTATATTTTATTGGTAGAAAATTTTATTTATATGATTTTTTTTAAGTTTTTGATAATTTCTAGCTTTTTTTAATTTTAAAAAATCTTGAATTTCCTATGTATTACTGTCGGCGCCATGCGATGCCACTTAACACGTGGAAGCACATGATTCAACTACAAAGAATCCACGTGGATCCATGGTTATTTTGGTGGTGAGACACGGTTTGATCTAGACTACACAATCCAAAATCGGATGACTCAAATTAACTATGATTTCATATGGAGGATTCATTCAAACTGTTTGAGTATATCTCAGCCATCCATTTCTATTAGAAGGACCAGATGATGGACATTATGACAGCAATAGTTGAAGGTTTTCCATCATTTAAGCTTGATTTACAGCAGTTTAGGGTGCAATTTCTCATGATTTCAATTGCAAATCAATCAAGGACCAATTTGCAACCAATCTAAATGGCTTGATCTCACTTGAGAACAAGTTAGCTTTATAAACGACCAAACCTAAATGAAAAGACAAGGTTTTGGTGTGAACCTCATTGATGACAATCTCAGGCGATGGGAATGATTTGAAAACGTTCATGGGGATGTAGTGAACCTCTAGATGCAAGGAATTTGATTGCCTCCTCATGGATCGGCATGGAGAAAAAGCTACGGACCTTTTTTTCTATGGGTTTGGTCATTATTCGGCTTCCGGCATGTGGATCATATAAAGAATGTGGTCATCTTCATTTAGCTTAAGGAAGGTGTTGGGAAGCTTAAAAAGGGTCTTTGAATTGTTCTATCTTATTTTTACATAGTTGGCCAAAAGTTTTAAGGTGAAAATCACCTTGCCTTGGTCGATCAAGGTGATTTCCATCCTTGGAGGCTAGATTCATGTGGTGGTCAGTTGATTGAGGTTAGTCCAAGGTGCAAAGGAGGGGGATCAAAGAGAAGGAATGGATTGGAGAGGAGAAGTTTGTCTCCATGCACTCTCTTCTTTTCATGGTATATTCTTTTCTCTTGGATGCATTTGAACCACCTCATGATATTTAATCATGGTTGGGAATCATCCTAACCCACATCAAGATAAGTTTAAATGATTTGGAAGGTGATTAATGTAAGCCTTAAGCATACATTTCCATCTTTAATGAATTTGGGCTTAAATTAATTCATAGTGAAATTGCATTTTCTTTGATTAATTGATTTTAGATTTTTAAGTTCCAATCATTGTTGATTATTCAATGGTAATTAGGAATGTAATTATCCTATGCCATATGCGAATTTGAAGTGATTTGAGCTAAGTTTGACCCTTTTGACCCAAATTTGTCAATTTGGATCACTTAGCTCAAATGCCCCTTTTTAAGATTTAATTTGGGTTCAATCATGTTTATTCAATAATTTTTAATGTGCTAAATTGATTTAAATTGACTTTTGATTATATCTCAACTTGACCCATTTAGAGTTAAAATGGGTTAAGTTGAGTTCAATTGAGTTAATGACTAATTTAGTTTAATTAAATTCTATTTGGACTCCAATCATGTTTAATTACGTGTGTAAGATGATTTGTATTGATCAATTTTATTTGGTTTGAGATTGATTTAATTTTGGACCTATTTGAGCCAACTTGTGATTAATGGGCTAAGTTGGGTTCATTTGGATCAAATGACCAAATAGGTCAAATTAAACCTATTGATTTATTGCATTAGGTTTAATTATAATTTTTAAATGATTTTGGACAATCAATTTGAGTTGAATTGGATTTTATTTGATTTTGAATTTAAGAAGCCTCATTTAGACACATTTAGATCAAATGATCTAATTAGCCTAATTAAGGCCTTAATGGATTTATATTTCTATAAATTTATGTTTAAAAATGTTTACATTATCATTTTGATCATTTGAAATGATTTCAGTTGGTCAAATTTTTAAGGGTTGACCTATGTCAAGAGGGTTGACCAGATTGACCTTGATTTGGATTTGACTCCATTTATGTTCATGTTATGATTTCATGGATACATTTGATTTTGATTTAATTTACATTTCCTTAGGCTTAAGTGCCTTTTGGGTTATATAAGATAATTAGGTTAATTAACCAATTTATCTTAATTTAAGTTCAACTAGATTCAGATTTCAATTATTTTAAGTTTGGATTTGAATTTGGTCTAGGTTCATCCAATCCTATTAAGTTATGTTAGACTTTAGAAAGATGCACTAGGTCATTAACTAAGTGTCTTAAGTGTCCTAATAAAAGATTCCTAATCTAGGATTAAGTATCATAATTACTAGCTTTGAAAATGATGTTAACCTCATCCAAAAATGAGGTCAACAAATGGACCCCTAATATGTGTGGTGGACTAACTAGAGTACACCGTACATATTAGTATTGACCGAATTAGTCAACATTACAAGCATAAGCTTAAAGGAATTTGAATTTAGTTTTAGAATTAGAGTTTCAATTTTAGTTTTAATTTTAGATTTAATTTTAGGTTTGATTGTGAAATATTGGCATAAACATGCCTAAGTTGGATTAATTTAAAAGGATTTATTCTTAGGAACTAAGTTCTAAGAATAGAGGTGTCATTAGGAGTAGACTCAATGAATGGTCTAATCTTAACATAGTTAGGGTAGTAAAAAAAGATGCCTTTAAAGAACTTATTCTCACCTCAACTATGTGAATTTTAATTAGAAAAGATACCACAGGGGATATATTCTTATCTAGTTAGCTATTAGGAAGGGGTCTTTAAAGACTTAATTATTATTCATTTATAGCACCCAAGAGGGAGAGTGAATTGGGTTTTAAAACTATTCTCAAATTAAAACTTAATTTGGATACTTTGTATAAAAAATAAATTACAATCCTTAAATTTTAATAGAAATTAGAGAAAAGTAAAGTGTAGAAAAAAAATGAGAAAGAATATTGAGATTTTTACATGGTTCGGCCAAACTCCCAAAATCGGCCTACGTCCACGCCTAGCCACCCAGGCTAGAAATTCACTAAATCAAAATGAGTACAATAAATCTCTCATACTCTCCTTCATGGATAAGTACAACCTAACACTGTACTTTCCTACAATGGACAAATACAACCCCATCAACGACTTTCTTACAATGACAAGTACAACCCCAACACAAATCAAGAACAATACAATAAAAAAGATACAAATCTCTACCTCACAATTTTAATTTTTTTTCACTTACAACCTAAACTATATTAATATAAGTGAATATTAATGAAAAAGAGAGCTCACTTTAATTTTAAATCTAAATTGAAATAAGATCTTCAATCAAGGTTTGAAGCAAGCAAGTAATTCAATGTTGCTATGAATGAACTTTAAAAAAAATTAAAATGATTTCATTTTATTGAAATACAAACTTAAATTGAAATATGAACCAATTTGAAATGAAGTATTAAATCACACAATTTTGGTTTGAAAATTTTTTCATGAAAGATCAGTTAAGCCAAAATGATAAATGAATTTGAAATTAAGAAAGCTTTGATAATCACTTGAATAATAAATGGAATGATACCACAAGAAAGCTTATATATATATATATATATATATATATATATATATATATATATATATATATATATATATATATATATATATATATATATATATATATATATATATATATATAAACCAATTCAAAACAAGAAATCAACAAGCACAAAATAATTTATGCAAGAGATGAAATGATAAGCCAAATAGAAAAGTAAATGAGATGTGATGTTAAGCACAATCAAATTTAAGCAACTATATCAAACTTTAGGCAAAAAAAATATAAACAATACATATTTAAATGATTAAGCACTAGATAATCAAAATACATTTTAATGGGTTTTGGCCAAACAAGAAAATAAAGCTTATGAAATGAATAAGCACAATTAAACTTGAGTAACCTATGTTTGGTTCTCAACCAAAGAAAGATTCAAGAAGTTATGAAGTAATTAAACACTAAGCAAATTGAAATTCTTCATGTTATATTTTTTGCCAAACAAGAACCTAAAGATTATGAAGTAAATTAGCACAAGATGTTTGAAATAACCTTTTAAACTTCAATGTCAAGATGAAATAAAAGTAATATAAGCACTTAGCACTAAGAATTTAAAGACAAAGCTAGAACCTTTCGACCAAGAAAAGAACCTCACAAGTCCTTCACATTTCCCAATAAATCTTCAAGCCAATTAATTATCCAAGGAAAAGAGAGGGATGATGAGGAAAGTTTGCACTTGAATCACCAAAATTTCTCCAAGAATTATAGCTAGGATCAGCCACTAGTAGAGAAAGTGAGCAAGAGATCAAGAGAGAATGTTAACTTTTTGGAATTTTTCTCAAGTTGAAACAAGGATCTTAAATAGAAGAGGAGAGAGTATAGGTTCATCCAAGGCATGAGGGAATGAGAAGGAAATGAAACAGGCAATAATTTGAATTTCAAATCCAATGAATAATGGATTGGCCAAGGGATTTGCAAGACACTTTGCAAATTTGATTCAAACCAATATAGAATGTTTTCAATGTGAATCATGGCTAGAGAGAAAGGAGACATATATGGGAAATTTGGCCAAGGGATTTTGATATGATGGAAGGAATTTTGAATAAAATAAATCCACAAAAAAATATCCCTAAGGAATTTGGCCAAAAGAGTTTTCATAATTAGGAAATTCTCAAATTAATGCATGAATCAATTAAGATCAAGGATAATTATACTATACACATATTAAATTTTTAAATAATATATAAATTTATATAAATTTGAAACAAAGTGGTTGGTCCCAAACACTTTCCTAAAATGGATTAAATAAAAAAGAAATTATTTTGAAAAAAAGGGTTGAGTTAAATTTAAACTTAAAATAACTTATAAATAATAAATTAAACTCTAAATAATTAAAATAAATCATGCTTGGGACGTTCAAAATATTCCATAAAATATTTGATTAGATTTAGCAAGAATATGTCATGAATAAAGAAGTTTGAATTCAAAAAATATTTCAAATTAAAATCAAATAAATGAATTTTTTAAATATAAAAAGAGGGAATATTATATAGAAATGTTTTGAATGAAATTCACACATTTTATTACACAAAATACATTAAAAATTTTATTCAAAATAATATTAAGATGAAAATGATAATATGAGAGAAAAGAAAGAATAATTGGAGAGAGAATAAGAGAAAAAAGGATCATTTTAGGATAATTCAATTTTCATGGAATAAAAATATGAATACAAATTATGATTAGCATGGAAATGTTTTGATAAATTTTAAACATAATATATCTTACTTCAACACATATTTAATGAAACTTATTTTATGCATTTAGTTCATATTAACCAAAATGGATAATTTAATGAATAATTGCAATATTAAGATATAAAATAAATATAAATAATTTTAGAATGATGAATTTAAAATTAAATGATTCATTTGTTTTTCTTAGTGAGCTTTTTATTTTCCTTAATATAGTAATTCCTAGAAAAATTCTCACTCAGTTCATATCCAATAGCTTTAGTATTTTGAATTTATTGACGAACCTAAAGTTGAAGAATTTTTCTGCACACTTGAATTTAACTTGATTAGTAGTATTTAAATAGATGTTTGTTATCATCAAAATCAATCTCATATGAGATGGGGCTCATGAAGCCAACAAATTCCAACCTAAATAGCTAAGCTTAGGAAGAGCAGCTTTCAACAGCTTAATTCATAATCCTTATGATTTTGACTAATAGGTAGGGGTTACATGGACTTAATACCTAACCTAAGTAGTCTATAAAAATAAGGTCTTTAATGACTTATTCTCACTCCTTAATTTATTTATTTATTTTTAGCTAGAAAAGATTCATAATGACTTAAATCTTAATCACTAAGTATGAAAATTAATGACTTAATCCATCCTTATTTAAACTATTTAATTTCTTTTGTTTTGAGCTAGAAAAGGTTAATAATGACTTAAATCCTAATCTAGTGATGTTTAGCTAACAAGAAGTGGCCTTCAATGGCTTAATTCCAACCTGGGTATGAAAAGGAAAGGGGTATTAATGACTTAATCCTATCCTTTTAAAGATGCTTGTTAAGGGACTTACTTCTTTATGATTACCTAATAAGAAGGGGTCTTTAATGGCTTATTTCCACTCCTTGAATAGCCCTAATGAGGAAGAGGGGTTATTATGACTTATTCCTCAACCTCAAATTTTTGACTAATAGGATAAGGGTCATTATGACTTAATCCTAACCATATAGTTCATTTGACAAGTAGGGGTCTTGATGACTTAGTCATATTCTTGCCTTTCAAAAAGAATGCCTACTGAGGGGCTTTCTTCTTTCTATTTTAGCTATTATGAAGGGCCTTTAATGGCATAATCCAACCTAAATGGCTTAGGATGAGGAAAGGAGTTTTTGATAACTTGATCCTAATCCTCAAATTTTTGACTAGTAGAAAAGAGGATTTGGTGACTTATTCCTAACCTAGATAGTCTATTTCACAGGGAAAAGGGTCATGGTGACTTTGTCCTAACCTTGTCATGTTAAAGCATGCCTACTATTGGACTTATTATTAACTTGTAAGGATGGTGCACATAGGCTTACTCCATACCTATTATTTATATGAAGGATGCCACAAAGTGCTTGTTCCCAATCTTACAGAAATTGCAATTTTTTTAAAAGAAAAAAAGAAACTTGTTTTCATTTATAAAATTCTAAAAGTCATTACACAATAAATTAACAAAGATAAGAATTTGAATTTGAATAAATTGCAAAAGGAATAAAGAGAAACATAATTGCGTTGATCATCATCTTGAAAGTGAGTGCAATTTACACATAATACTTTTTCAAATAACATCCATTGATAAGTGGCATTGGACATTCACCATTACAAGTAATCAATTGATAGGAACCTTCTTCATAGACTTTTCCACCATGAATGGTCCTTCCTAAGTTGGTTCAAATATACTTGCAATCCCACGATGAGTTAAAATTGGTCATTTAAGAACCAAAACCAAGTCTCCTACTTAGAAAGTTTTAGGATGGACCAACTTATCATGTGCTTGAACCATACATGATTGGTATAGTTCAATGTCTTGTTAAGATTTCAAATGCTTTCCTTCAAAACTTTTGAGTTCTTTCTATCATAATTTGTGATTCTGATTTGTTGTAATGTTATTATTAATTACTACTCTTAAAGAAGGTAATTGTACTTCCAATGAATAATTAGTTTTAGTTCAATAAACCAAAGCATGTGGTGTAAATTGAGTTGGTGTTCTATATGTGGTCCGATAGGCCAAAAGCTTCAACCAACTTTTTATGTCATTGGCGCTTATTTTCATATAATGTCTTTTTTAAAATCCTCACAAGGGTTTTATTAGATGCTTCAGCCAATCCATTTGCCCTAGGGTGATAGATGGTTGAATATCTTCAATTAATTTTATGTCTAGCAACAAAATGGTTCAATTTAGTGGACTTAAATGATGAACCATTATCGAATATAATTCAGCGAGGAACACTAAATCAATATATGATATTTTCCTAAAAGAATTTAAGAACATGGTGTGCTTTTAATTCTTGAAATGGTACCACTTCATCCCACTTAGAAAAATAATCCATTGTAGCTAATATGAAATGATGCCCTTTTGATGAAGGATCAATGGGCCCTATGATATCGGTAACCCAACTTTCAAAGGGCCAAGTGGCAATCATTGGGTGCAGTACATTAGGAAGTTGATGTAAGACCTCACCATGTATTTGGCATTGATGACAATGGTGTACAATTTCCATGCAATCATTCAACATCGAAGGCCAATAATATCTAAGTCTTTTAATCTTTAATTTCATCTTGGGTCCAAATTAGTGAGCGCCACACAACCAAGAATGTATCTCAATCACAATCTTATAGGCTTCCTATTTTTCTAAATAATATAGCCATATTTAATCAAATGACCTATGATACAATACATTATTAACTGATGCATAGGATAAAGCACATTACTTAATATTATTTACTAATGATTTATCTTCACAGAGCCTCCCCTCATTTAAATAGATGATGAATGGTTGCCTTCAGTTGAACTTTCTTGACCTTCAACAAGAGTGGCTACCCTTTATATTTCTATTTTTCTATTCATGTAATCAAAATCTATAAAGATTGAATTTATTGATGCTAAACTTCTATAGAAATAGATTCTTTTTCTAGATACACTATTTCTTTGGCGAGTTTAGCCAAAGCACCTGCTAAACTAGTTTAATTATGTACTGATAATAACTAAAAATCTTAGGGTGAAAACCATATATATATATTACTCACTTGATTGATAACTAGATGGGAATCCAGATCTTTATATTTGTATTCACATAAAAAATTTGTAAAAAACATTAGTAAATTAATAAAAATTTTGGCCACATCACAGCGCTATGATTTATGCATCGAGGCACTATGCAATCCTTCTAGAAGAATGACTATTAATTTAGTTTGCAAGTTGATGGTGTGGCCCTGTGGCACCATCATGATAGTGTCGTGGCATTTCAATGTTGATCTGTAATTTTAAGAAATAGGAAGAACTATCATTTCTGCCCCACGAGTGCTAACCGCCTAGTAGAGCGAGTGGGAATATTTATGGGTTGAAAATCCACCCCATTAGTGGAGAGATCCCTTTAAAAAGTTGAAAACTACTCCCCACCCACCCACATCTTCATCCATTCCTCCAATTCCACTCTCCTTTTTTCCCCTCTTGGTCTCACCTCTTAGGTTTTCTGGAACACTCTTGCTTATGGGACTCAGTGTTGTCTATAGGAATGACTCTCACTTCCATAGAAGTAATCTCTCATCCACTCCAAGTAAAAAAATTCTGAAAAAAATGCCTCTTTTACCCAATGTTTATCATTAAAAATTGGCTTTATTCAAACTTACATCGTCAATCTTAGATTTGAAGTAAAAGAATGCCCACATATCTCTAAAATTCCATGATTTTAAAAAAAAATCTCTACCATTGTACTTAGTTTTGGTGCAAGTAGAAAAGAAACCTCCTTCTGTTGATCTTAAATCTAAAACTAGAGGATTGCACTAAATTATGAAAACATAGCATTGTTAAAATGTTACTCTGGCAAAAATTTTTTAAAAATTGGTAAATTCAGCAAGAATTTTTGTACAAAATGTACATTCTCATTATGTGATGTCGTGGCACCCAGGATTGAGCATCAAGGTACCAAGCGCTTGAAAAATGAATTCTTGGCTCTCTACTCGAAAATTCCACGATGCCAGATACTTGGCGCTTAGGTGCTATGCTCTTAGATTTCTTGCACTAAATACAACATCGCAGCACCGTCACTTTAGTGTTGAAGCGCCATGCCTAAAAACCTATTTCATCATTGAACTTAGTTTTGGTGTGAAACAAAACCCTCCCCAATTGATCTTAGATCTAGAATAAGGGAGAAGAGTTCTCAACACTAAAAAATATGAAAATTCAGCATTGTTAAAGTGTTACTCTACCAAAATTCTAAACTTTAAGTAGTAGGAGAACAACACTGAGGTGCCAAACTCTCAGGACTGTCCATGTCAAAGATCTAATAGCACCTCAGCGTTGTATCGCAAGCACTAAGGTGCTAGAATAACTTAACGTTCTTTATTAAGTAACTAAAATATTCAACTTATAATAACATCGAGATGCTACATACTGAGTGTTGCAAGATTATATCGAGCACCGAGGAGCTACACTCTCAAGTCTTAAGCCTAAATCTTGCAGAAGAGGAGCACCTAAACACTGCCTCTCTGATGTCATTTTTTTAAATAGAGAGATTTCATTATTTTAATCTAAAGCTTTCTAAATGATAAAAAAAGATTATATACATAAAAGTGCACAATAATATAAATAAATAATAATAATAAATACATTTATTAAAAAATTTAAAGTATTATATAAATGATAAAAAAAGAAAAAAAATACAAAATAGATGAAAATAGAGGGAAACTTATAGTCATACTCATTCTCCTCCTCCTCTTCCTCTGACACCTCTAGGATAGCTATGATAGGGCACTATTCAAGAGCCGTAAAAAAAAAAAAGAAAACCTTACTTGCATCGCCAAACCCATAATTTTCAAATATATGGACCATTGTTGTATCAAACTGGGCCATATATGTAAATTGATTTTGTGGTTGATCGATGATAATAAAATTTCTTTTCTAAAGTCTTTTGCCTATGGCTACTCTCACCCACTTCTTTCCTTAAGTTTGAGACTTGCTGGTATAAAGATTTAGGAATTTTGGTCGAGGTCATGGGGCACATGAGCTTCCCCCACTTTAGATCTTGAACCAAAATCTCTCAATAAGCCTTTTGTTGAGCCTTTTGAATAAGAACTTCTTTATCAGGCTCCCCTAATGCACCCGCCCTGGTACATAAACCATAAATGAGGGAGGGATGACCATAACCTACTGTAGTACTACCCCTATTCATATTACAAATAGAATTATCTTTCTTATATCTATTGTAAAGCCCTTTAGAATGATAAAATTCAAAATGGCTCGATCATTGGTTACCTCACTGATATTACAAGTGTGCATCAGCTTGGCAGAAATGAAATAATGCCAAGCCTTAGATTTAATAGTGAGAACAATGGAAAAAAAGTTGATGATTCTTTTCTCCTGTTATTTTCACAAGACGTTAGCATTGTATCCAGTGAGAAAACCAAGAACCTCATCAAAATCTAGATGATCATTTAAATAAGAAAGATATTAGTCATATGTTACATTTGGAAATTCATATTAAACATTAATGGTTGTACTACTAAAGCTTACCAGTTTGCCATGGATAAAGGCTTGGTTGTCTTGGTGTTCCTTTGCATTGACAAAGAACTCCCACACCACAAGAACTATGTAGGAGCTACTCTCATAGGCCATCTTTGCCCAACTATGATCGAAAATCACTCTCTCCACTTTCCCACCCTGGTTATGGAAGCTCCTCTCCAAGATGAGATACTTGTGGGTGAGAACGTGTAGACAACATTTCTCTACTACAGAGCTAATAAATTTATTAGCTTCTCCTAAAGAGGTGGCTCTCCTCTAGCCAACGACCCTCTTGAGCGGCATGATTATTTCTTAGTGGGGGATAAGAGCTGAGAAAATAAGAGGAAGAGAGAATACTCTAAGAAAAGCTCTAAGGAATACATTATAAAAATTTTCACAGCCCATGGGAGGTCTATTTATAAGTCAAGCCTAGCATTGTGGCACTACAATAACAGCGCTGAGGCACTAACCTCTCAAGTTTTGGAACAATGGCCTAGCACTGCAGTGATCACATGCAACATCACGATGCTGGCCAACAAGTGAAATTGATTATTATGTTGATTAAAGGGATATGTATCATTAAATTTTTAAACTAAAAATATGTGTCATGTTAATGTAACGTTGTGGCACCCTAACATAGCACGCAGGTAAAAAAGTTTATCCCATGCCTTTAAAGCACTAAATGCTTAGTCATCCCAAACTAACTTTTGACTAGCACTGTGGTGGTACATGATCAACACCAATGCGTTCAATTGGTCAACATGCTTAATAATTATAAAGTCACAGAGCCTATTATACAGTGGTGTGTTATAGCATCAAGGCACCATATTCGCATTGCCAAGGTGCTAAGAATGACATAAAAGGAATTACCTACATAGGCCAGCATAATAACATTTACCTAATTTTACTTTGAGGATACTTCACGGGTTAATTCCCTAATTGGGTCTTATGACTAGGTCCATATTAACAAAACCTAATCTTTCCTTGATGATGGCCTTATCAATTGTAAAATTCATCTGAAGAGGACAAGTATAAATTGAATAAAGTTCATCATTCAATATAACTTAAAGCAAACAATCATCCATCCATCATTATTTATTAACAATGATAAGCTAAGAAAACCTTTTCTCACAAACGAGCTCATATAAAGTAAATATATTTATGTTCATACTCAAATAATCTCATGCCAATAAGGATATGGCCTATGTCCTATAGTTTTGTTGCCTAATGGAACTACATGAAATACAAATATGACCAAAACCCTCTGACCAAGAGGCTTGGCATCTATACAGCTCCACTATATTTTGGTCATTGCTATAGCCCATATGTTTTTTAATGACTTTAATCCTTGAGCCATTAATCATGGAATATATTTAATAAGAAAAAGAGCCTTTTGTTAGCTAAGGTTGACTTAAATTTATCTCTTTAGATAAATACTACCCCAAGTCTGTGACAAGGATTCTTTGATCAGGAAAAATTTTACTAGCTAAGTAGACTAGGGACTATGATAGCCGAAGATGATGGAACCATGGGATCTTGATCGGGCATGTCATAATTTCCCCTAATATATGATTTAATTTAAATGATGACTTAACTCATTATTCGCTATGTGTTATGCATTGACAACTTATATATATATAGTTATGTAAATATTTAAATTATATTATGACATTTCAAAGGGATGTAAGCCCAATCTCTTTATTCATTATGTGAATTCTACATGACATTCATCTATGCCACACACACCTCTAAGACACCAAATACATATCACATAGATTGTCTATTTCTAACCTTAATCGAGAGTGCTCTATTGCTGCAGGATGAGGTAATTAACTATGGAGGCTTACATCCCTAGAAAATAGAAACTAAATCTAAATAAACCCTAACATGATAATAGAGGAAATCTCATAGAATATATATTAATATATTCTACTATCACCAAAGATGAATATTAAGGTATAAGTAAATATGTTAACTTAGCTCTAGTATAAGAGCCTTATATACAGCTTCATTATTTTTGCAAGGCTCAAATAAATGTGGAAGTGTTACAAATATCAATCAAAGGTTAAAGAATTCAATTCTTTATTTTTCTTTGATGATGGAATATGTTTTTTTCCTCTAATGTAATGATCTATTCATCTGGAATATCATCATTTAAAGGAGAACCTTTGGGTAATGGATGTGTTGTTAAGAAGTCAACTATAACTTAACCATTAATAGCATGAAAAGGAATAAAAGTGATCTCAAATTGTAATAGAATCATTGACCAACACGCTAGATGTTCAGACAACTTTGGGTGGGTCATAAGATATTGCAATGGATTCACTCTTGAAATTTAATTTACTTTATACGAAAGCATGTAATTCCTTTATTTCTTAGTTGTGAAAACTAAATCTAAATAATGCTTTTTAATAGGTGAATAATTCATTTCTGTTGGGATGAGTATATGGTTTGGATAATAAAGGAATTTTCTTTCCCTTCTTCATTAACTTAGGCTAATAAAGCTCCAAGTGATTCATCTAAGGCTGCAATATACAAAATTAATGGGCTGCTAGGGATTGGGGAAGCCAAAATAGTTGAATTCATCAAATATTATTTTAAATTTTAAATGCACTCTAACATTTTTCATCTCAAATGAATTTAGAATATTTTTGGTTAATGACACAAATGGTTGGTATCTTCCAATTAAATTTGATATAAATCTTTTTAAATATGCCAACCTTTGTGTTGACCTCACTTTTAAAGTGAGTTCTCAACTTCCAAATCATAGATCTAGGATACTTGTAGACACTAAGAGCTCCTTAGTTTTAAGACACTTCTAGTGATTAGGTGAACACTTAACCTAAGCCTTGAGACTTAGAAGGATTAATCATAGGATTAGGTCATGCCTTAGGAACTTAGGAAAATTTTCCTACCCTATGGCTCAAACACAATCCATGCTTTCCTTCTCAAACCAAACCTCAAATTCAAATCCAAATTCCAATTTCAAATCATAAATCAAATACCAAGTCAAATGATTCAATCCCATGATCAAATCCAAATAGCATGACCCTTCCTAAGCCCTTTGATTTCATCTTTCGGGCTTAGCCTTAACTAAACCTAAATCAACCCAAATTCATTTTATTTTCTCAAATATCAATTCAATTTTAAATAAAAGTCAAATCATAAATCAATTCCAATCCAAACAAATTAATCTCAAATCAAATCCAAGGTCAAATTTCCCTCCTAAGTCTTATAAACTACTCATAAGCTTAGCCAAATATCAATCTAAATTATCCCAAACCCAATCAATTTCTTTATAAATCAATTATTCTTCCATTTAAATTCACAAATAGAAATGAAATCCAACTCCAAGTGATCAAAACCAAAACCAAATTCAAATTCCAAAATCCCTTCCTAAGCCATATGAACTACCTTCATATTCTTACCCAAAACCTTTATTAAACCAAATCAAACTTGATTGATTTCTTTATAAATCAATTAATCCTTCATTTATATTTACAAATATAAATGAAAATTACCCTCTAATGACCAAAAATAAATCAAACTAAATCAATTCCTACTTAAGCCCTTTTGACCTACATCCTTAGGTTTCATCAAATTTGCTTCCAAATCACTCCAAGCTCAAGTGATTTTCTCATGAACCATTTATATTTTTCAATTATATTCAAAAATATAAATGAAATATAAATCCAAATATCCAAAACCAAACCCAAATCAAACCAAAATCCAATTTATACCCTTTAGCCAATTTCTTGGACTTAGCCAAATCCCATCCAAATCAACTCAAAATCCATGGATTTCTTCATGAGTCAATCATTCATTCAATCACTTACCCAAATATAAATATAAACTACAATCACCAAGCCAAAATCAAGCTAACCCAAATCAAACCCAAATTAGCCCTTTTGATTTAAAATTATCATATGAACCAAAATCCATATGGCATCAAACCATTTGCAATTGGATTTATATTTCCATCCCAAACCCACTTGTCAATACAACTAAACTTGAATCAAGCCATGATCAAACCAATTGACCCATTTAGGTCCACTTGACCCAAAGTGACCTAAAGACCCTTTTGAGCTTAATTCTAATCCAACCCAAAAAATAATTGAACTAAGCCCATCCAAACCTCATATCATGATCAACAATCATTCTAGGTTAATCAATTATCTTGAATTGGGTCAAACCAAGTCAACCTAGCCTGTTGACCAAGTCAACCTTTAGCCTAAATGAAACATAAACTAGCCAAAACACATCATATGCCAAACTCAAAACCTTTGATTTAAACTAATTCATAATCAATGATTGAACATGACCAAACCCTCAATTGAGCCAAACCAAGTCCAATTGGCCATTTGACCCAAGTTGACCCAAATTGGCCTAAAAAGCCAAAATAGGTCAAATCATAATCCAACCCAAATTGATTACAACCATTGGTTCAAGTTCATTCCAAATTGATTATTGAACTTGACCAAAGCCATTACTGAGCCTAATTTGACCAATTGGTCAACCTAACCTAACCTAGCCAAATTGACCTAAATGGTCAAATTAGCCAAAATCCAAATTAATTCCAAATTAAACCAAACCAAATCCTACAATCATTTTTAATTAGCCAATTGAACTTGACTCAACACATAACCCAACTAATTTGGTCAAATTAGTCAAATTGGTCAACTTGACCCATTTGACCTATATGAACCCAAATGAGCCATAATCAAATCCAAAACAAATTGAATCAAACCAATGACACCAATACACTCTAATTGGTCATGTGAACTTGACTCAACCTAACCCAATTTGACATAAATAGGTCAAATCAAGCCAAATCAAATCAAATAAACTCCAAACCACTTAAAATTTGGGTTAACCCACTTTTGACCCATCCCAAATCTGCCCAAATCAAACCCATAGCCAAATGACCACTTTACCCTTGGGTCAAGGCATCCCATGAGATAAAACACTTGCATCTTTGGTCATTTCCTCCCCTTGGCCACTTGGCACCCATTCATAGGTCCACTTAGGCACCAAGGACCGTGGGTGACCTGACCCAAGGGTGGTTGGGTCGACCATGACTCATGGGAAAATGAAATCACTTTCCCACTCCCATTGGAGCATTTTAAACCACCAAGGACACCCACTACTCCTAGGGTAGCCACCTCCCACCCTTCCTCCACTCATAAGAGGCCAAGTGGAGTGATTCTCTGCCAAAACTGAGCTCCCTATGGTGACCATTTGATAAAAAAGTTGAAACAATCATCATCGTCCAAGCCAAGGAAGGAGGGGGTATACCCCCCTCATTCTCACTCAAACACACACACTCACACTTGATTCAACCATAACAGCTAAGGAGAGAGATCCCGGAGCCTCCCCTTGCATTTCTCAAGCTCCCAAATTCCATATTCTTGGTTTTACATGAAACCAAAATAGGGGAGCATACCATTGATTGCCATTTCCCCATTTCGTAACCAAAGTGCAATTAACTTTGCACACACTATCCTTGGACCTAAACAAGCCAAAATGAATCATTTCTCAAGCTTCCTGATGAGCGAAGGGTGGAGTTCAATCAGGGTCAATCACCTATTTATCGTGGGTTGGTCTTTCAAGCAATCTACACCAAATCAAAGCTCGTGCGGCTCAACAAGGCTTCATTTTTACCAAATGAAGCTTCCTCAACCATTGGAACCACCGATCATAAGCTCTGGTGAGGTATGCCATTAAAATTGATCCTAAACTTAAAATAGGTTGGTCTTTTTTGAAGCAAACTTGCATCTCATGTGATTTCCACCATTGGATGTGTTTGTTGTGCTTCCCTAAAGGTGTGGGATCAATTTTATCTCCATCTGAGATTGGGTGAGCTCGGATCAAGTAACGATCGACATGATTCACCCTCACCGAGGAGAGATCATCACCATCCATTCCACATGATCAAAATGGACGGTCCTGATTTGATCATGCTTAGATCCATCTATTTAATCCTTTAATCTGAACATTTAATCATGGCCATCCGATCATAGATCGGACGGCCCACTTGAAAGCATATTCTGATGCCATCCACATTAGCACTTGATTTGACAACTTAAATAATCAATCCCATCGTGCCAAGTAAAAAGCACGCCACGTCAGCCTCCATGTAGCGTCGACAGATTAGGGGTTAATTAGGTTAATTAATCCATTTTATTGAAACTTCCAAAATTCATAACTAAATATGAAAAATCCAAAAAATACAAATGAGAGCTCATTTAAAAGGTATTTCATAGTAGAATCCATTAAAATTATTATTAATTAATTTTAAATAGTAATTTCTACTTAATTAAGGTTTAATTAAATATTTAATTAGCCTAATTTCTCTCTGATTAATTATCCAATTAATTTCAAACTTTTCAGAGATGTTTAGTGGGATGACCTCTGCCTCCAGTATTTCTCTTGGGATTTATTAGATAATTAATTGAAGAAATCAATGGATTAAGCCTTAATTACTCTCCTATCTTAATTAATGATAATTAAGCAAATGAATAATAAATTAATCAATCAATTAAGCTTATTAATCTCTGTTAATGGTGATGAAGTTTAGGAAAATGTATTGGACCCACTCTTCCAATATTTTCCTTAAGTCTTCTCCATTCTCTCTTAAATAATTAATTAATTAAAACTCATTAATTAATTAATTAATTAATTAAATCAATCAAAATCCAAATCATACCTGAACTTTAATTAACTAATTGAAAGGATTTAGGGATTGAGACTTAGGCTCACTTCTTTGTCTCTTTCCCTAAGTCCATTTCATATTATTGATTAAAGATAATTAGTATGTAATTAGGTAATTAATGAACTTAATTAATTTGATTGAATCTACTTCTCTAATTAACTATTGGGTAGCTCTTTGGGTGTTCAATAACCTAAAGAGTGAGCGAAGGAAATTATGGTTAGCTCACATGTGTGAGAAAACCATAAGAGTAATTAAGTGAGCTCCTTAAGTTTAATTAATTAATAATTATTAGTTGATTGTATTAGGCCCCTTTCTTTTCATAGAAGCATTGCTATTTACTTTTCTATGTGATTGCATATCATATTAGCTCATAATTCTTTAATTAATTTCCTTAAGGTGACATAGGTAAGGGTTAATTGATTGATTTAATCCATGCTTAACTTAACCAATTCATAAATCAACCTAATTTCTCTTCATTAAATCAAATTGACTCACACACATGGGAATCGGATTAGGACCAGCAAACCTCTTCCACATTTTATAAATCAAATCAAACATGAAATCAAAAATGTCTTTAAGAAACTTTGGTTTATTTTAAATAAGTTTGTTCAATGTGATTATCCTAGAATTAGTTGGATTGAATGAGATTGTATGCTTGTGTTTCTTCATTTCTTTCCAATCATATTAATATATTATATGCTATTTGTAGTCATGCATTCATTCCATTCAAAAATCAATTGTAAATAAATGATTTCCTTTATGTTAATTTACATGTGTTTACTTAATTAAAATATGTGTGGCTATTATCATTACTAAATCTCAAACATATTTTAAAAATCTTCTTAATGAATAAGAATATGTGTTGTGACTTTAGTTATATATATAGGAAGTTCGTGTGAATATAAATTGAGTGTATGAAGTGAAGTGTCTTTCTTATATTCATATGTTGATTTGTATAAGTAAGAATGTTAGTGGGTATATTAGTCTGGCATCACGGGGATGCACGGCTTTAGGTAGCCCTAAGGAGGTTCCTACCTCATTCCCTTAGTGCAGAATAATGGTGGCGTACTTGTTTGATTTCATTCTTATGCACCTTTGACATTAGAATTTAGATAAAGCTTTAGTTCATTTACACAAATAAATCAATTAAATTGAATCTAACTTTTGTATAGTTTTCATTTCGATAGTTGCTTGCACATTCATATATATTTAAGAATAGTGGGTATATTAGTATGGACATCCAGGGACGCATGACTTTAAGCATCCCTAAGGAGGTTCCTACCTCATTCCCTTGGAGTGAAATAATAGCATCATACCTATTTAAAATTTCATATATATATATAATATATATATATATATATATATATATATATATATATATATATATATATATATATATATATATATATATATATATATATATGTGTGTGTGTGTGTGTGTGTGTGTATGTGTGTGTGTGTGTGTGTGTGTGTGTGTGTGTGTGTGTGTGTGTGTGTTGTGTGACATAAACTAGTGATGAAAACTATAATTTAATCAAATCAATTACTTTGCATGATTCTCATTCTTATAGTTGCTTATACATCCATATGTATCTAAGGATAGTGGGTATATTAGTCCGACATCCGGGATGCGCTTTAAGTAACCCTAAGGAGGTTCCTACCTCACTCCCTTGAAGTAGAACAATGGCGACATAATTGCTTAAAACTCTTATATATTTGTGCATACATTTAGCTAATGAATGAAAATCCCCTTTTCTATTAAGAAAAAAACATGCATTCATACTTTGTTCAAGTGGTTGAATTGATTAATCATGTAACTTAAAGCTCTTTGCTTATGCTTTTGCATAAAAATTTAGATAGTGCTTTAAATTAATATGACAAATAATTCAACCAAATGAAATATCAATTCCAAATGCATTTGCTTATTTTGATCATTCAAGTGTGCTAAGATATAAATTGCATGTATAGGTATGTTTAGGACTTAACCATATGCATGATATACATGATGAAAAGAAATAAGCAAACATGTGTCATGTGATGATAGATTATTTCAATTAATCTTGAGATGCCTTTCTTATTGAATGAGTTTATTTAAAATGAACCTAAACCTATGACTAATTAAAATACATAATAAGCCATTCACCAAAGAGAATTATTTAATTAATGGAATTAGAAATGACTTAGGGTTGGGATAAAAGAGAGTGATCCTCTCTTTCCTTCCCTTTATAACACTTAGTTATTTTGTGTAGATCAAATGAAATAAAAGAAAATATTAAGTAAAATTTTAAATCAATTAAACCAACTTTAAAGTGAAACCACCCTTTATAATTAAATTTTTCTACTTAGAAAATTAACTCTAAAGCCTAGTTAGGACATACACAAGCCTTAATACACACACACATTAGATTAAGTCACCATTTCTAGCTTTATGTGGTATGCATGGTTTGATGTATGTTTATTTGTGATGTATTATTTTATAGATGTTAGTGTATGTTTGTAGACTGATGTTAGGCATTATTAGCCTAATTATATTTTATGTAGAGATTATGCTTAAGGTGCTAAAATAAATATAAATGCTCTTGTAGTTGCTTAAGCCCCTAAGCATAATCCAAGTTAGGATGTGGCTTGGTTACCCATGCGGGTGCTAAGCCCAATTATAAATATAATTGCTTGGGTGGAATGTGTATGTTTAACCTTATTTTGTGTGTAGTTAGATTTATCTTTCCATTTTAATGTAATTTTGCAATTAGAATTGATTAGTGCTATGGGGAAATTAGGATGAGCATTGGCTAGAAAGATTGTCTTGTGTGCTATGTGATGCCTTGGAGTGAGCCAAATCAAAGAAGCAAAGAGGAGGAAAGAAGACATGAAGATTTGAAGAAGATGGAGACTTCCATAGCATGTATTCATTCTTAATTATAATTATTATTTTGTAATCCAGGTTGTATAAGGGTAGGCTACCCATTTCTTTTTTTTTTTAGTGACTGACCGCACTAGCCTTTTATTCTTTTGTGCTAGCAATAAAATTATTTGATATTTTGTTTAGCTTGTGCATTAGAAATGGCATGCCATTTCAAAGTTTCTTTATGATTGGTGTTTGTTGTATGGCTGATCATTAGGCTCTTAGAGAAAAATAAATTTTCTACCCAACTATAACTCATAATTAAATTTCTAAATAACTCATAACCTCACATAAAGCCTAGGCATTAAATCAAGATAATTAAAAGATTTTAGCAACCCTTATTGTATGGTTGTGCTTAATACATCATGCATGTTATTCTTTCTCTAAAAGAGGGTTTCCATCTTGATAGGAATGCTTGACCTTGAGGGGCATCCCTATGGTGGAAAACACCTCTTTCTTTTGATTTAGCCAATAATCAATTTTTCATCATGCATTTAGGCAAAAATCTAAAGCCTTGTCAAAATAAAGAGTCAAAATCAAATAAAATTTGAAAAGATTTGCATTATAAGTCATTATTCATACCACTCATGCTCTAGTCTCTTAGGAGTGGGTTTAAGGACTTTAGTTTCTTTCTAAATAATAACAACCTAACTATCTTGCACATAATGACTTGACATGGTTTTAAATGTAAGAGGAGTTAGTCGCACTCCAAGGTTGTAAGTCCAAAGTGGGTGATTTATCTCTTATGGAGGTAAACCATATACTTTTCCTTAGATTTAGGTCATGCTTTGGGCCAAAGCTCCTAGATTTAGGATCTGAGGTAGCTATTTCCTACAAGCATAAATCCTCACCTCTTAGGCATTTTCACATCTTGTATTGTGGAATTATAAGTCCTAGCTTTCTAATAAAATTTAATAAAATAATCTCTTCAATTTCAAACATATAAAGCCCAACCATAAGATAGATTGGAATGCTCACTAGCTTCCTAGTATCATGAGCATTCCTACTCATCTCCTTTGGCTTTGATAATAAGTCTCTCCTTTTGATTATCTCATTGATTTTCCAACATACCAATTTATTGATAGTCCTATCTTTAAAATCTTTGGAGATAATAATTGCTACTTTAATCGAGTATTCCTAAGGAACTCACCTTCCTTAGATGTAATTAACTAGGGGCTTGCCCCATAGAACTTTAGAACTGATTTAAATAAACCCTACTTTATTCATCCATGTAAAGTAGGAAAAATCTGGTATATTCAAGACCCATCATGCCTTAGGAGTCCTTATTAGGTGATTAGGTCCATCGTAGGTAGTGATTTCTATCTTTTGAGATAGTACACTATTCTTGATGTCATACATCACCTAATAAGTACACCCTGATGTGTGGTGTCCCCCATACATATCAAAAAATAAACACCACAATTTTTCTAGCAACTTTGAGGATGGTTCCTCTCCATCCATCTCTAGTAGACAATTATTGTCTCCAAGCATCGATAGTGGACTTGTATTTCATATGAGTCCAAGACTATCTTTCCTTCCATTGGCACTTAGCTTATTTCATTCTTAAGCAAAGCTAGCCAACATCCTTAGGTTTTAGGACCTCATTTTTGTCTTGAAACCCCTATTGGGTCTAAAAAAATAAAATTAATCAATGAAAGGAGATGATAAAATTTAGAACCTCTTACCACTAGCTTGGTGAGGCAAGGTTCATCTTAATTTAAGAAAATAAACTCTTTTGCAAAATATCACTTTCCAAAAGCACTTTTCAAAACTCACATAATAAAATTTTTTGCATAAATTTATTTTTAAAAAGTACAAAACTCACATAACCAAAACCTCATATAATAATCCCCATGATTGTTACATGGAGCTTCTTTTCAAAATCAAAATCATAATCATTTTTCAAAAGCATCATAGTTATCTCCATTCAACATACCCAAATTTGTTGAATGAAGATTCTATTTTCAAATAAAATCATAGCAAAATTGAAACCCACTTAACATATTCACATATCAAAGTTGAGTTTCTCCTTTTCAAAAGCACTTTTTTTGAAAATAGTCATTTCCATTCAACATACCCAAATTTGTTGAATGAAGATTCTATTTCAAATAAAATCATAGCATAAATTGAAACTTCACTTAACATATTTCACATATGCTAGAGTTGAGTTTTCTTTTCAAAAGCAAGAAACCACACTTAAATGATATATTTTGAACCCCATTTGACATACCCAAATTTGTCAAATGGGAGTTCTCTTTTTTAAAAAGATCAAATGTTGAATCATTTAACATATTTGTTTGAAATTCTCTTTCAAAATCTTGAAAATCATATATTTTGATTCCACTTAACATACCAAATTTGTTAAGTGAGAATCTTTTTCAAACATAAATCATATCACATTTGATTCCACTTAACATACCAAATTTGTTAAATAATCTCATTTTCAAATCATATCATTTGATTCACTTAACATACCAAATTTGTTAAGTGAGAATCTCATTTTCAAATCATAACATTTGATTCACTTAACATACCAAATTTGTTAAGTGAGAATCTCAACATATCACATTTGATTCACTTAACATACCAAATTTGTTAAGTGAGATCTCATTTTCATAAATCATATCATTGACTTCCACTTAACATACCAAATTTGTTAAGTGAGAATCTCATTTTCAAATCATAAACATACTTTGTTCACTTAACATACCAAATTTGTTAAGTGAGTCTCATTTTCAAATCATATCACATTTGACTTCTTAACATACCAAATTTGTTAAGTGAGAGTCTCATTTTCAAAACACAAAATCATATATTTGATTCCCACTTAACATACCAAATTTGTTAAGTGAATCTCATTTTCAAAATCATATCACATTTGACGCCACTTAACATACTAAATTTTTCAAGTGAGAGTCTAATTTTCAAAATGCAAATCACAATCATATTTGGCTCTCATTTAACATACCAAATTTGTTAAGTGAGAGTCTCATTTTCAAACACATTTGGCCTCTACTTAACATACCAAATTTGCTAAGTAAAGAAGCCTCATTTCAAATATACATATATCACATACCAATCATCACAAGCAAAGATATTCACAAAAATTTTCAAAACATATAATCAAAACTTCTTCTTAGCATACCTAAATTTGCAAAGTAAAGGTTCTTTCAAATCAAAATTTTCAAACAAGACACAATACAAATATCTTCAAAGGTCTTTCCAAATATTTGAACCCCACCCAACCTACTTAAATTGGTTGAGTATGGGTTCTAAATCAAAATCATATGGCAAAGACTCTCCTCACATATCAAAATCTCTCCAATGAGCCCCACTTAACATAACTAAATTTGTTGAGTGTGGGTTCAAATTTCAAATCTAGAATTTACTGAAGATGAATACCAAAGTGAGATTGATTTAGTTATATTTTCAACAAAATGCAAATTTGTCGTTTATGTTCATAAAGACACATGATCCCAGCAAGTTGTTTCTCTTTCCATTCCTTGAATTGGCCTTGATCAGCTCCCTCACCCACCATGATTGTTTCATGGATTTGAGGGTGCAAATTACTGTGAGGGGACAATCCTCACACGCTAGTGGGAGAGGTGGGCGACACCACTCATTCACCTTTGACATGCCTCTTACTGAGTTTCTCCACTAAGAGGAAGGGAGAGGTCCATGAGAGGTTCATGATCAGTTCTAGTGGTGTTCAGTGGTTCCATTCTGCCCATCAGTTCCATCCGCTCATGAGGTACACCTCCTCATTGGTCCCCAAAGGGGAAGGCTATCTTGCCTGAGATAGTCTCCCCACCTTGAGGTAGGTTTAGATCCCCGCTCTCACCCATACAGTGCGCAACAAGATGAAGTTAAGCGCATCATGAGAGCAAGTGTGAGGTAAAGCATCCCATGTAGGAGGGTCTCACCTGGAGGTCTCCACTTCTTAGTGGAAATAGTTCCACCCTCTCACTCGATGGAGAGGAGACTATAGAGGATTGCGATCACCTCCACCACTTATTATGAGAACTAGGTAGGAGAGGAGGAGGCCCTACACTGATTATGATTATTTGCAGATAGGATACAAACACTCGTAGTCCATGCATTGTTTGACTTAAGGTCTTGATCTCTAGAGCATCAAATATCATACACATAGAGATACATGAGGCGAGTGGCTGAAGAGATAGAGAGAGGGAGAGGTATGCGGCCGACAGCCTCTGGATTTCCTCGACATTAGACCGACCATATTGATAGTATAGTACGCAAGTGAAATCCATAGGGAGGAGAGCTCGATGTCTGTCTCCACCACACCGCATCACCATTATCTCCGCCTTCACCATGCATGTTCCAGATCCCAAGCTCAAGGCACATAAGATAGTATAGGGGAAGAAGAAAGCCTCGTTTGTGATCTGATTATGGCCTCAGGGTTCTATTCATCCACCCCACCTGTTGAGGTGAGGTTGAGCTCTCCTTCTCGACCATCCACTTCAATTGTGGTGAAGAAGGAATGGTGACCCAAGAATGCCATAGTCATTCCACCACCTCCACCACAGTTGGTAGTAGTAGCAGCAGTAAAGGGGGAGGGAGATAGTTCCACAATCCCTATGGAAATAGATCCCCCCAGAGATAGCACTCTACTGATAGTCGATCATGAGCATGTATCTTCTTGTGAGCATAGTCCTCCAAAGATAGCACTGTGGCGCGTTAGATGCATTTCTAGTGAGCATAGTACTACTATCGTTGAGTGTTTCATACCAACACAATTAGAACATTCCTTAGATGACATTCTAACACAGTATTTTATGGAGAAGAGATAGATTTTTGAGAGTGGTTTCTCTGATCAGGATGAGGGTAAGGTTAGCTTTGACCCCGATGAGGATGATTTATTGGAGGACTCAGTTGAGGTCCACATGGTCGATACTAGGAGCTCCATAGAGATCAGTAGAGTAAGGAAGGTATTCTGGTTGAAGCAGATGATGTCAACCATTCGACTCAGCACCTCCTCCACAAGCTTAAATAGAAAGATGATAACATTGAGATGATGGGGAAGAAAATTGAGGAGTTGATCGCAGTAGTTTCAACATTGTAGAACTCAATCCCAATTTCACAGCCTTCTCCCATAGTAGCCGATAGAGCAGAGTTAGCACATACCTCATATCATCCTAGATGCATTCTCGTAAAGGAAGATAGTGGTAGCTTGCATAGGAAGGTGGTGGATAGTACCTCCATGCATGAGAAAGATATCAAACACATGGTGGAACACCAGGTGAGGGAAGCACTGACACAAGCTCGAGGTGGCTCATTTGTTCCAAAGGGTAGACCCTACCGAGAGGAATTTGATGTAGTCCAATATCCTAAGGGTTTCATGACTCCTTCTTTTAAAATCTTTGATGGTAATGGGAACCCTCACCAATATATTGTACATTTCAGATTGTTGTCGCAATCGAGGTAGTGATCTTTCTTTCATATTATTAGATTTAGCTATTGTGTTTGACTAGTATGTTGAATTACCCAATGGTTTGGTAAAGATATTTGTTGAGTTGGAACATCTCTTCATCAAGAGGTTTGTTGAAGCTCATCAAAGGGTTATTGTAGGTGATCTTGTTATAGTGACACAAGCTCCCAATGAGTCTCTTGTTGATTACATTTTCAAGTGGCGAAACCTGAGTATGAAATATGAACCATAGATATCTAAACACCATGCCATAGAGATTGTCATGAAGAACATCCAAGGCCCAGTTGCTTTCATGATCAAAGGTTTTACAATCAAAACCTTCAAGAAAATAATCAACAAGGTGGCTAGTCCATAAGAGGAAGCCAAGAACCACTGCCTTTTAGAATTTACCTTGGAGGGCATTTGAGAAGAAGCAGCCATACAAGATTGATAATTTGCAAGTAACCAGGTTGGTTCAAGATGGAAGCTAAATTTCACTTCAAGCGCCTACTCCTTCACCACTATGGTGAATATCAAAAGTTTGCCATTCGCTGCGCCTTTATCCTGCTTACCAGGAGTTAGTTCTCAACCGGTAGCATATTACTTACCTACTCTTTAGATTGAATAAACCTTATTCAAAAGGAGGTAGGTCAAAAAAATCTTTAAGTCCCAGAAGCTGATTTCCATTTAGCCTGAGTGGCAAAATGGGCAGAGTCATTAGGTCAAACTATTACCCTACCACCATGTGAATACATCTTAAAATATTACACATTACCTTTAAAGGACTAGCTTGAGGTGGTTAAAAATCATTATCCCAAAGAATATATAGGTTAGATGAAGTCTTGGGGATGTTCATGTGATTCTCTTAAAGAACAAGGAAGGTTAGTATATACCTTCATTCAATAAAATCATTTTCAAGAAACTACTTGCCCTTGAGGGTAGCTTATACCTTCAACTCCAAGGAAGATTTCCAAGTTGCTAAAGATAACTTGAGGAAGAAGGAGCCAGTGATAGGTCCTTGCCCGGATAGTACGATGTAGCACAACCACAACTAGTTCCAAAGCCTCTTTTGTTCTAGTTAGTCCACCATCTTCTTAGTATTGATGAAGGGGGTTCCAAATCTCCTGCTTTTACTTTTTGATTTTGCTCCATTCAAATCTAAAAATCAATGAAGCGAGTTGATTCCACTTATATTTGTGTCGCCGACGTTTGCCTAGTTTATTCTTATAAAAAACTCTCTGAGTCTAATTAATAATAATAACGCTAGTTCTGATCATTTCTCTTCTGATTTAGAAATGGATTTTTCATTCCTAAATTATTTGGGTTTTCCCATTGAAATTGAATTGGAGTCATCTAAATCTGATGATCTTATAGGAGAAACTATAGGTGAACCTAATGACCAGGTAGAACTTTCCACTAAACCATCTCATGAAGTCACTAAAGTCAACCTCCACAGTGGCAAAGTTCTACCTCCTAAGATAGCACCTCAGGATAAGGGTAAGAAAGTCATTGGTTCTAGCGATCAAGTAGCCCATACACAGTATGCTCCACCTATGGATATGCTTGTGGAGGACCAGTTCAGTGCTGACTACAATGTCCTCTCTCACTTGAGAAACCTGCCAGCTAAATTAAGTACCCTTGTCTTATCCAAAGAGATGAGGGAGTCATTGATCAAAGACCTTCTCGATCCAAAAATATGCTTAGCTCAACTGATTACTATTGGAGAGGAGGAATCTTATTTAAGAGAAGACCGTGGAGTTACATTCACTGATGAAGACCTTCTTTTGGGGACAATAGATCACAATCATCCCCTCTACATCACAATGGATATGGAAAAATTCATACTCTCCAAGGTGTTAGTTGATCCAGGTGCATTAGTGAATATTATGAGTCTAAAGTCCCTTTCCGACCTGAGGATCAACATCTCCGAGCTCTAAGGAGATCAGATGATGTTGAGAGGATTCAATGAGCAAAGCCATAGGGCTTTAGGGTCCATAGTGTTGCCATTAGAGATAGATGATTGGAAGATAGAAGTCAAGTTCTACATAATTGATTTGGACACATCTTTCACTTTTGCTCCGTAGGCCTTGGATATATGAGAATAAGATAGTTTCATCCTCTCTACATCAGTGCATCAAATTTCAAAGAGATGGAATCGAATACTGTGTCAAAGGAAACTTGAAGACATTTTCAATTAGAGAGGTTGAGATATATGATGATATGACCTACTATCTTTCTCAAAATCAGAAAGCCTATTCTCACAAACTTGGTTAATGTTCAAAAATAAAAGAAAAAGAAAAATAAAAAGAAGAAGAAAAATGAAAAAAGAAAAAAGAAAATGAAAATACAAGTGAGCGGGAATCAGAGACTAAGGAAGAAGTAGAGCCTGAAGTTAGATTCCACCCACAATTCATTCCTCTAGACGAAAACATGGGTAGGATGACTCGACCCCACCAGGTAGAGGAAGAGGCAGATCTAAAGGCAGTTCTAAAGGTGGAAGACCTCATTGCTGGTGGCCAGCCAGTAGGAGCTATGTTCAAGCTCATAGGAGTACCCCTGTAATCTACATAGATTTGGAATCTAGTTTGGAGGATGAGTCTCATGTGGTTAGCATGTCTATCAACCCCTCTCAATGGGTCCGATTGGAGGTGATGTTCGAGCCAGACAGTGATGAAGACTAGGGCTCCAAGCAAAGTATAAATATATATGAGTTAGTATTATGTAGAACAGTCAGGCAATAGTTGGGAGGTTACCTTAGATCTGACGCTACTTTCCTCATAGAAAGTTGAGGGTTTGCTAGTTAAGGAGGCCCCAAAGTCATCTACAGATGTCAAGCCAAAGAGGTTTATGTTGGGAGCATCATTCTCAAGTCAGGTAGCTGATCTAGAACTTGAGGATGATTCATATAAAGATTTAATATAATTGCCTTTTGATTGGGACTCGCCTTGTGTTCTTAACTTAGAAAAGAAGGGATTAATCCACATACTTGGTCTAAACATAAGTCAAACTACTGTGAAATGCTATGGGATAACTAAAGCAGACATCCTTAATCGATACTAGAACTAGGATTCAGTACAGTGGATCCAATCGATGATGATAATCATTGCCTAGTCATCACCAATCATTTGGAATCTAATAGGTTCTTTTCAAATCATGCTAACTCATATGAGGAGATGTGTTTAGAAACTTCAAATGATCCCAAATACTTTGAAGTCAAGGATGTACTGTCAGAATTTAAAGAAGAGATAAGATCAACCCTTGATGAACTTAAAGTGATTAACTTAGGAACTGAAGATAATCCACATCTGACATACATCAGTTCCATGTTGAATGAAGAAGAAACCAATGACTTAGTTAGGCTATTAGCTTAGTTTAAGGATTGCTTCACATGGAGTTATGAAAAAATGCTTGATTTATCTCCTGGTGTAGCAATCAACAAACTAGCAATAGAACCTAATGCTGACCCTATCAAGCAAGCTCCTAGACGCGTGTGATTAGACATTGAACAGCAGGTCATTTTTGAAGTCCAAAAATTGATCAATGCTGGCTTTATCAGGGATTAAAAATATCCTACCTGGTTGACCAGTGTCATTCTAGTTAAGAAAAAGAATGGCCAAATTTATATATGCATCAATTTTAGAGATCTAAATAAGGCATGTCCTAAAGATGAATTTTCACTACCAATCCCGAAATTGATGGTGGACATTGCCTCATCTCATGTAGTCTTCTCTTTCATGGATGGGTCCTCTGGCTATAACCAAATTAAGATGGCCCTTGAGGATGAAAGAAACACTGTGTTTTGAACCCTGATTAGAATCTATTGTTATAGGGTCATGTCTTTTAGCCTTAAAATTTGGTTACATACCTGAGCCATAACTTCGGATCTTCAACTCATTCATCATCAAGTTGAATGTTACATGATCTCAGTCAAAAGTAAAGAAAATGAAAACCACCTCTTTGACTTGAGAGTAGTTTTTGAATAGTTAAGGAAATTTAACCTTAAAATGAATCCCTTGAAGTGTGCATTTAGAGTAGCTTCAGAGAAATTCCTTGGGTTTCTTGTTTGGTGCTATGGAATAAAAATCAATCCAAAGAAATCAAAGCAATATTAGAAATGCCACCCCCTAAAAGTCTAACTCAACTCAAATCATTCTAAGGGCGGTTGGAATATCTAAGATGATTCATATCCAACCTATCGGGGAGATGCCAACCATTTTCAGCACTTGTCAAAAAGGATGCCAAGTTCAAGTGAGATGATAAGTGTCAACATGCCTTCAAAGACATCAAGCACTACCTGATGATGCTGTCAGTTCTAACAGTCCCTATCCTGGGCAAGCTGCTCATACTAGATACTATCATATTAGATGACTCCCTTGGCTCTTTGTTGGCCCAAACTAATGACAAAGGGAAAGAGAATGCTCTCTACTATCTCAATCATCCTCTAATCCCTACTGAGGTAAATTACACACCTATTGAGAAGCATTGCCTAGCTTTAATCTTTGCATCTTGAAAGCTATGACATTACATGCTTTCTCATAAGGTGAACCTAATCTCCATGATCAATCCACTATAATATCTCTGCACAGCGATGCTATCCGAATAGTTGGTGTGTTGGTCCATGATTTTATCATAGTTTGACATCACATTTGTACCCCTCTATCGGTGAAAGGATAAGTACTAGTAGATTTCTAGCAACACACTCACTTCCTGTTGATTCTTTGCTTAGTGATGACCTCCCCAATAAACAAATCATGAACATAGGGGACACTAGCATTCACCGCTGGGAGATGTATTTTGATGCTTCCTTTCAAAAGGGAGAAGAACCATGATCTACTCTTCCAGGAATGGCATGGGTAGGAATAGTTCTGCTAACTCCAGACTACAATATGATAAGATTCCCATATCATTTGTCCAATCCATGCACCAATAATGAAGCTGAATATGAAGCTCTGATTGTCAGTCTGGAGTTATCCATTACACTATGCATCTAGAATATCAACATCTTTAAACATCATCTGGGTCTCACAAAGTTCTAAAGCCTAAATTACATCATTACCATAAGTATACTATGGATTTGTTGCCCAAATCCTAGAGGTTAGCATCTATAAGAATCCTCAAGGAGAGAACATAGTAGCAAATGCATTAGCCAAGCTTGCCAAGGAGTTGGCATGTGGAAGATGAGTCCATTCTAATAAGGGTCCAAAATAGACAAGTCTTATCCCTTGTTGACTCTAAACTTATCAAGAGACTCTCTCTTGAAGGGGAGGTTTTCATTTCCAAAAGGATGATGAGCCAAATTAGAGGCAACCATTCATGGATTATCTAAATATAGGCAAACTACCTTAAGAGAAGTCACTAGTACATCAGGTGAAGCAGTGAGCCCTTTCCTATGCTATCATGGATGGCACCTTATACCAGCAGTTCTTCAATTATATGTGGTTACATTGTTTAGATAAACACGAAGCCCATAAGATCGTGAGGTACACTCAATTTTATGTGGAGTGCATCAATCTAGTCTGAAGATGAAAGCCAAGATAAAGAGGCCTTCAATAATCACAGACTGCATGGATGTAGCTAGGAGATGCCACCAATGTCAACTGCACTGTGTGTTCCTACACCAACCACCCAACATTCTACATCTAACATTGGCCTCATGGCCATTTGAGTGTTGGGATACCAACATAGTGGGTTCAATCGATCCTCCTTCTTCCAAGGGTCACTGGTTCATTCAAGTTGCCACCAATTACTTTTCCAAGTGGGCGAAGGTAATCCCACTCAGAGAAGTCATAGCTTAGCATGTGCTCCAATTTTTAGAAACTATATCATATATGGGTTCGAGGTGCCTCGATGAATTATATTCGATAATGGTACTACATTCAAGAGCACTAAAATCAATAGCTTTGCCCAGAGACATAGTATAGATTGGAAATATTCTACTATCTACTACCCCATTGCAAATGGCTTGGTAGAAGCCTTCAATAAAAATCTCATCTAAATATTAAAGAAGACACTCGATGATAACAAGCAATAATGGCATAAGTAGTTAGTTGAAGCCTTGTGGGCTTACCGCACCACATATAGAACTCCAACTCAATCTACCCCTTTCTCCTTAGTGTATGGGTCTAAAGTAATTCTACCATTAGAAGTCCAACTCTCATCATTAAGGATAGTTATGGATAGTAAAATCACAACAGAGCAGAATACCAAGTTACGGTTAGAAGAGCTCAAAGATTTAGAGGGGAGACGCCTACGGGCATGCCAGCACCTCGAGTTATACAAAGCCAAAATGATTCATGCTCACAACAAGTTGGTTCGTCATAGAGCATTTCAAGTAGGAGAGCTTGTTTTAGTTTTAAGGAGACCAATTATTTCCCTTTGAAAGATGGGAGGTACGTTTGAACCCACTTAGGAAGGGCCTTATTCCATAGAGAAGGCCTACTAAGGAGAATCTTATCAGCTTATAAATTGTAAGGGAGAGCACCCTATGCTTCTAATCAATGGGCTATACCCAAAAAAATATTATCCATCAATCTTATTTCAAATCAATCATCAATAAAAAATTTTTCACCTCAAATTCCATCTCTTCCGTGTTAAGAAATATCTTTTCTTATGAATCTACCATGATGTGTTTAGGGTAAGTGTAAGGAACTCAAGCGATGTCCTACCCTGTGTCATCATAACACAAACACAAACTACACACAATCACATATAAAGTAAACACATATATTTTATCTCGGGCTATTTTGATGTGGGAGCAAGCCCTCTGTGGCACTCACTCATTAGCTGCTCTAGGTTGGGCTGACATGCTACCTTGCTAGTGTGTCACCCCAGTGGTCCCTTATTTAGGAAGATGTTAGTCTTCTACTCTTTCTTTTCTAATTTGACCAGTGCACACCAACAAGTGCCTTATTAGTATGGTAGGCCTTACTATGCGGTCGTAGCTACCCTCATGTTGGCTTCATTTAAGAGGATGTAAGTCTAATATGCGTTCTTCTTAAACTAGCCATCATGAACTGACTTGGTTGAGTAAAGGACTAGGGTAAGTCCCCCAGCGGCTCCTTTCCTCCTAACTACTTCAAGTCTAGGTCCAGTCCTTCTTTGTGACTCCCTACTTAATAGTGGCCTTTAGGTCGGGTTTATCTATTGCACCATCAACAAGTCACCCCAGCGGTTGATCCCTACATTGGAAGATGTAAGTTTGCTATGCTTTCTTATTGATGGGTCTTGGGTCGATAACGTCAACCGATGACTATCCTAGTAATTAGTTCTGCTTTAGGGAGATGTAAGTCTACATGCCTTCTCTCTAGACTAATTATCACACATCGATGGGCACCATAGGTTGGTTGGTGTTCGTTATGCTGACATCGACCCACCTAGTGGATACACCACTCTAGACAAATATAAGACTACTACATTTTCTCCCATAGTTGGCCACCGTATACCTATAGGCTTTCTTTTACAAGGTCCTAGATAAAGCCCCCTAGTGGCACCACCCCTGTGGGCACTTTATTTGGATTATGTCCTTAGCAACCCCATTTAGACACTACTTTGGTTACTCTTGGATTGGACAATCCCCCTTTCCTAGTAGACACCCCTGTGGGTTGAAAATTTATCTTGTGGATATGCAGATTCTCCCATGGTCTAATTAGTCTGAGATAGGACTAGGTTGATATAAGTTCCTTCTTAATGTGGTCCCTCGCACACCAACACTATATATATATATATATATATATATATATCTTCGCTTATGGATTAGAAGGAAAACCCTTACATATATATATATATATATATATATATATATATATATATATATATATATATATATATATATATATATATATCTTCATGGATTAGAAGGAAAACCCTTACTGGTACCTTTTTCAAAGCAGGCATCCTATCTTTACGGCAATGTCAGCAAAACTCCCTATAGGAATCGTACTTTTAAGTTGAGATAATTCTCTGGGTTAGCACTCTCTTAGTAGTCACCCTTAGGTCAGGTTTGACTTATTGTGCCACCAATAGGTCACCCCATGGTCATCCTTACTTTGGAAGATATAAGTCTATTATGCAACTTTCCAGCACGTCCGTTGCACACTGACGGACAGCCTTAGGTCAAGTTTAATTTATTATTATATCAACTGATAACCCTAATGGTTCTTTATTTAGGAGGATATAATTCTATAAGCTTTCTCCCTAACTTGATCATTGTACACTGAAAGGCACCCCTTAGGTTGGTTAGCTCTACCGATGGCTAGTAGACTATCCCTTTAGATTTGTAAATTTAAGACAGGTCTAGACTGATATTAGCCCCTTCTTAGTAGATCCATCACACACCGATAGGGTCCATCTCAAGTAAAATTGATCTTGGTTATTCTTGAGTTGATATGAGTCCTTTGTGGCATTCACTCAAATAGTCACCTTAGGTCGGGTTTGATTTGTGGTGCTATCAACTGATCACATCAGTGGTTCCTTGTTCAAAAAGTTGTAAGTCTACAAGCTTTCTTCCTAACTTGACCATTACACACTGAAAGGCACCCCTTAGATTGGTTAGCTCTACCTCACGATCGATAGACTATCCCTTTAGACTTGTAAATCTAAGACAGGTCTAGGCTGATATTAGCTCCTACTTAGTAGATTCATCGTACACCAGCAGGGTCCATCTAAAATTAATTTGATTCTGACTATTCTTGAGTCGATGTGAGTCCACAACAGAATTTGTCTCAAATAATCACCTTAGGTCGGGTTCAATTTGTTGTGCTACCAATAGATTACTCTAGTGGTTTCTTGTTTAGTAAGTTATAAGTCTATAGGCTTTCTTCCTAATTTGACCATTGCACACTGAAAGGCATCCCTTAGGTTGATAAGCTCTACCCCATATCCGATAAACTATCTCTTTGGATTTGTAAATCTAAGACAGGTCTATGCTAATATTAGCTCCTTCTTAGTAGATCCATCGCACACCGACAGGGTCCATTTCATCAAATCCATCATTCTCCCTGCAATGCAGTTCAAATTAAATCTACCTTATCCCTGGCGAATTCAAGCTAATATCTCCAGTAGTTATGCCCACCAAAACTAAATCATATCCTCTCCTAGTGGAGCCTCAAATCATAAGCCAACAAATCAAATTCTCATCCCCAGGGATGCCCATCAATTAAATCAAATCAAATTTCTCCCTAGGGAGACGTAAATCATATCCTCTCTCTAGTAGAGCCCTCATGAAATCAAACCAAATCAAATCCTTATCCCTAGTGGATAACCTGAACCTACTTCCCTAGTGGATGGTTCATGCACTCATCCCTAGTGGATCTTTTCTCCCCAAATCATATTAAACCAACTCAAGCTCTTATCCTTTATGGATAATTTGAACCAGCTTCCCTATTGGAAGGTTCATATACTTGATCCCTTAATGGATCCTTTCTTCTTCTCTTATGCCCTTGGCATAAGTTGAGTTGCATTGCACTAAGATCTTGATCCCATCTACATCTCAAGTTTAGGGGTAGATCATTTTTTTTACCGCATGCGATCCTTTGGACATTGTTGATCATCTTAGTCAACACCAATATGTTTGGCGTGCCTTGTCAGTTACACAACACCTATTGGGGTCCTTTTGTTGACCTCACTTTTGGAGTGAGTTCTCAACTTCCTCATAATAGATCTAGTACTCTTGTAGACACTCAAAGCTCTTTAGTTTTAATACACTTCTAGTGATTAGGTGAACACTTAACCAAAGCCTAAAGACTTAGAAAGGTTAATCATAGGATTAGGTCATGCCTTAGGGACTTAAGAAAATTTACCTACCTTATGGCTCAAACCCAATTTGTGCTTTCCTTCTCAAACCAAACCTCAAATTCAAATTCAAATTCTAAATCCAAATTATAAATCAAATTCCAAGTTAAATGATTCAATCCCATGATCAAATCCAAATACCAAGACCCTTCCTAAGCCCTTTGATTTCATCTTATTGACTTAGCCTTAACCAAACTCAAATCAACCCCAATTCAATTAATTCTCTCAAATATAAATTCGATCTCAAATAAAAGTCCAAATCATAAATCAATTCCAAACCAAACAAATCAATCTCAAATCAAATCCAAGGTTAAATTTCCCTCCTAAGTCTTATAAACTACTCTCATAAGCTTAGCCAAATATCAATCTAAATTATCCCAAACTTAATCGATTTCCTTATAAATTAATTGTTCTTCTATTTATATTCACAAATATAAATAAAATCTAACTCCAAGTGATCAAAACTCAAAACCAAATTCAAATTCCAAAATCCTTCCTAATCCATATGAACTCCCTTCATATGCTAAGCCAATACCCTTATTAAACCAAATCAAACTTGATTGATTTCTTTATAAATCAATTAATCCTTCATTTATATTTACAAATATAAATAAAAATTACCCTCTAATGACCAAAAATAAATCAAACTAAATCAATTCCCTACTTAAGCCCTTTTGACCTACATCCTTAAGTTTGGTTAAATTTGCTTCCAAATCACTCCAAGCTCAAGTGATTTTCTCATGAACCATTTATATTTTTATTTATATTCCCAATTATAAATGAAATAAAAATCCAAATAGCCATAAACAAACCAAAATCCAATTTATACCCTTTAGCCAATTTCTTATACTGAGCCAATTCCCATCTAAATCAACTCAAAATTCATGGATTTCTTCATGAGTCAATCATTACTTCAATCACTTACCCAAATATAAATATAAACTATAATCGTCAAGCCAAAATCAAGCTAACCCAAGTCAAACCCAAATTAGCCCTTTTGATTTAAAATTTTCATATAAACCAAAATCCACATGGCTTCAAACTATTTGCAATTGGATTTATATTTTCATCTCAAATCCATTTGTCAATACAACTACACTTGGATCAAGCCATGATCAAACTAATTGACCCATTTAGGTCCACTTGACCCAAAGTGGCCTAAAGACCCTTCTGAGCTTAATTTTAATCCAACCCAAATTGGATTGAACTAAAACCATCCAAACCTCATATCATGATCAACAATCATCCTAGGTTAATCAATTATCTTGAATTGGGTCAAACCAAGTCAAACAAGCCTGTTGACCAAGTCAACTTTTAGCCCAAATGAAACCTAAACTAGCCAAAACACACCATATGCCAAATTGACTAAACCTTTAATTTAAACTAATTCAAAATCAATTATTGAACATGACCAAACCATAAATTGAGCCAAACCAAGTCCAATTGGCCACTTGACCCAAGTTGACCCAAATTAGCCTAAAAAGCCAAAATACATCAAATCACAATCTAACCCAAATTGATTGCAACCAATGGTTCAAGTTCATTCCAAATTGATTATTAAACTTGACTAAAGCCATTATTAAGCCCAATTTGACCAATTGGTCAACCTAACCTAGCTTAATTTGACCTAAAGAGTCAAATTAGCTAAAATCTAAATTAATTCCAAATTAATTTAATTTTAAATTAGATAAAATCCAAATTAATTTCAAATTGAACTAAAGGGTTAGATGTGCTAAATTGATTAACTTCTTTGGTTTTAATTTGATTTTTGATTTTATCTCAACTTGACCCATTTATACTTAAATGGGTTAAGTTTAGTTCAATTAAGTTAAATGGCCAATTTAGCTCAATTAAATTTTATTTGGACTCCAGCCATGTTTAATTACATGTGTAAGATGATTTGGAGTGATCAATTTTTTTTGATTTGAGATTGATTTCAATTTTGGACCTATTTGATATTAACCTTATACAAAAATGAGGTCAACATGGTCCACTTTTAAACCTCCTCAAATGACCAAAATTAAGAAAAAGAATAGAGGAAGGAGACTCAGGAGGCAAGCCTTAAAAGAAAGAAAGCAAAAAGAAATTGTAGAAATAGAGTTTTCTAGGGCAAGGGATGGATATACCCATCCTGATACTTCCCCTCTCTTGGTAGGTAGTAGATTCCACCCTCTTTCTGCAATACAAGGAGAGGAGGATATGTCCCTGATTACTTGTTCTCCATCTCCCCCTTTCACTTATGAAAGTAAGAAAAATTTTATAATGGTGAATAGGGAGACACGTGGTAGGTTTTGCCAAATTCTTCATAAGACTCATGGGTCCTCCTCTTACACTAAAGACTAGCTACTTAGGTTCATGAAGGAGCAAGTGTCTAAAATCTTTGAGAGAGAGATTCTAGGGAGACCTACCACTTCCTAGAATAAAGGGATGGGAAAGGTGGTTTTCCTATTGAGAAAATGTTGTTGACCTCATTTTTTGATAAGGTTAACATCATTTTTGAAATTAGTAATTAGGACATCTAATCCTAAATTAAGAGCCTCTTATTTATATACTTAGGACACCATACCTAGTGACCTAGTGCATCCTCCTTAGGTTTGATTTAACCTAATGGATTTAGTTAAACTCAACCCAAATTCCAAACTTGTGTTAAATTAAACAAACCCAAATAAACTAAAATGAATTAAAATTAAATCAAATGAATGAATCCAAATCCAAATCAAAATCAATCTAGTCAACCCTTTTTACATAAATTTGACTTATATGGGACCCACTAACTCAAAGGTCAACCCACCAAAATTTTACCAAATGAAATCATTCCAAATGATCCAAATGATAAAAGAAATTTAAATTTATTTAGGCCTTACTTAGGTTAATTAGACCATTTGATCCAAATGGGCCTAACCTAAATGAGTCCTATTGGGTTCAAACCCAAATCAAACTGAAATCAATTCCATTTGATTATTCAAAATTATTTATAAATGATTATGAAACATAATTCAACCAATCATTGGGTCTAATTCGATCAAATTGGTCATTTGACCTAAATGGACCCAAGCTTAATCCATTAAACCCACTTTGGGTCAAATGGGTTAAAATTGAAACTAACCTCAAACAAATTGAAATAAATCACTCTCAATCACTCCATATATGTAATCAAGCATGATTGGAGTCCACACAAAATTTAATTAAGCCAAATGGGTCATTTTAACCAAATTGAAATCAACTTAACCCATCTAAGCCTAAAAGGGTTTAAGTTAAATGAAATCTAAAATCAACTCAAAATCTTTAAGAATTAATCAAATTAAAACTTAACAAATCAATAATTAAACATAATTGAACCCAAATTTAAATGAATTAAATCAAATAAACACAATTAAAACACTTAGAATCCAAATGGCATGAATTGGGTTCAGACCTCCAATCTAACTCAAATGGACTTGGATTCAACCTCAAATTCACATTAGGCTTGAGTTGGGTATCCAAACACTAGCCTAAGGGTTATGGTGGTGATGTTAAAAGCCATAAAATAAAAATTCAAAGGGAGATGAGGTTTACCATGCAAACAAGATACCTTTATGATTCTTTCTCCCCTCATCATCCTAATGGCATTAGATTTTATCCAATTACTTGACCACCTCTTGGAGGATGTTTCCAAGGGTTGAAATCAAGTGGCCATCCCCTTAGCAAAGAAAGACTTGGCTTCTTCCATGAGAGAGCAAGAGATAATCTCCCAAGGCCAAGCCCTCAGCCAAGGAAGGAATGGGGAGGAAAAGTCTTCCTCCCCACAAAACTTTGATCCAAACATCTTCATGAAGTCCAAGAGGGATTAAACCCACCCTCTAGCCAAATCCCTTACCACAGATGGTCGAATTTCGGCCACCTAAGAGCTTACATACATGGCTTTCATCCATGTATGAAAAGAGAGGAGAGAAGTCCTCTCCTATCCATATCTTCATTCTAGAACATTCATAAGGCAAAGAGAAGGAGAAATGAAGCCTCCCCCGAGGCTTTCACCACTAGCAAGCTAGACTTTTCCAAAATCGATGGCAAACCTCTCAACCTTCAATGGCAAAATGAGAGGGAGAGCATTTGACCCCAAGTTAGGTGTCCCTACAATTTTTATGGGTCAAAGCAATCTCAAACAAATTTTCTCCCGATCCCTATGCCATTAGCGAGCCAAAGAATGACCAAAACTGATAGCAAATGACCTAGTGTTGGTCTCCAAGGTGTTTGGTGAGGAGGCAAGCCATGAAATCGATTTTATAGCTTCATCCCATCGAGCCAAAGATGCTTGACGTATGACGACCATCGAGGATCACCATCGATGAAGTATGCCTCATAATTCTTTATTCTTTTATAAAGGGAATTTGATCCCAAAGGGGATCAAACTGTATTGATTGATTACAATTCTATCATTGATCGATTTCCAATCAAAATCATGTCAAAATTCACTATGGATCATCAAAATTCCACTAGATTTGACAGAAAACATTGATCTCTCATCGGAGAAGAATAAGGAATGATTTTTCTATCGTTCGTTCTTTCTATTTGGAATGGACTGCCATGATCTAGCAAGATAGTCTGATCCCTATAGGAAACTATGGGAGAAATCGGGATTGTCTAATCGTTAAGATCAATCACATGAGGTTGTTGCTTTTGACATGGGATCCACGTGGATCCCATATGGCCAAATGGTGTCTCATCATGTGGCAATGGCTCCACGTTTGCGCCATCATCTAAAAACAAATTATTTCATTTTAAATCATTATAAAATATTAAAATGGCAAGAAAATATAAAAATCATATAAAATAAAATATAAATTCAAAAAATACAAATGAGGGCTCTATGGAATCATCTCAATAAATAGAATCTATTAAACCCAAAATTCCTAATTAAATCTAGATAATTTTACAATAATTTGACTTTAAAATAAATTAGTTAAACTCAAATTAATCATAAACCATTAATCTAATTAAAGAAAAATTTTGGAGAATTGAAATTGAGGTTAAAATGCACCTTAGGAAAAATTTCCATGAATTATTTCAAAGTAAATCAAAAGATATTAAATTTCAAACTCCAAACTTTAATTTTAATGAAATAAATTAATAGTAAATAAAATAAATCATGAATTTTTATCTAATCACTTTAAATTATCATAATTAACCCTAATAAACTTAAACATACCAATGAAACCCACTTAACTTTAATAAATCATAAAATGGCATAATTTGTTAATTAATTGAATTAATTAAACTAATTAATTAATTTGAACTTAGGAAATCATAATAAATCAACCAAAACTCCACAAATTCTAAATGAACTCTCTATGGATGCATTTTTCAGAGAGTAATCTAGGAAAAATAGAACCCCTAAGTAATTCTTTCTAATTAAGCTTAATTTAACTTATAATAAAATAATTAAAATCTTAATTACACTCTAATCATGTATCTAATTAAAATGAAACTTTAGGAAAATTAAATGGCAAGGAATCCCACTTGCCATAAAAAGTTTACAATTGACCTTGAGATTGGAAATTATTGAATTTCCAAGTTCTAGGTCAATATAAATTAAATAATAAATTAAAAAATCACAAAACCACAATTTCATAAAAGTAACTTGAAACATCTTCATTAATATTAGAGCACCTAAAGATAATTTTTCAACATTTTAAATCAAAGAATTTTGTTAATTACAAACTTAGGGTTTAATGGAAGTCATTAAAAATACAAAATCTAACTAAACTCTAAAGTAAATAATTCATTAAATTCTTAATCAACTGATTAAGAAAATCTTAATCCATAATCAATGCAAGCTAAGAATGAATTAAAACATTAACCTAAATATGTATGGTTAACATAATTCAAACCAAATGAATACAAACTAAATGGACATGAACATTAATGAAACAAATGTTAAACTAATTCAATCCAAATAAAATAAATCAAATTAAATGTAAATTAAACCAAGAAGAAACACATAATAAAATCAAAAGAAATTAAAAGAAGAATCAAGTTTCAAAAGAATTAAAATGACAAACTTAATTCAAATCAAATCATCTAAATGAATCTAAAAGGAGTTAATTAAGATACTTAGGATCTTAGTTAGATCTTTACGATGAATCTTCATCTTAGGGTGAAAGTTTCATTCTATTACGATTTAGGATGTTGAATAGAATGGGTTCCACCAAAAAGTGCAATCTATTTTATTATTCATTCTTGAAAACCTAAACTTTACTTTAACATAAAAATGAATTTGAAAATGAAAACAAAATCATAAATTTTTAAATCATTTGAATTGAAATCATGCAAAGGTAAAAATAAACAAGCTTCAAAATCCAAATTGAAGCTTGAACTAAAAAGGCCTAGCAAAGTCTTGCAACAAAAGTCTATTTCCTTCACACACTAGATTATTAGGTCATGAAACCTAGACTTAAATTAAGTTGATATGTGATATTATGTGATGTTCTATGATGTGATGTGATATATGTCTTTGTTGTTTATTATTTTAGACTACATGTGTAGGATTGTTTGGCCATTAGACTGGATGGTAAGATTTCCTTTTTAAAACTAATGTTGCCTTTTACAGGGGCTGTACCTAAAAGGATTGCTATCATAAACAAATTAAAAATGATTTTTTCTTTTAGGTTTGCTTAAGTTCTTAAGCATAGACCAATAAGATAAGTGGGCTTGGCAAGCAGCTAATGCAAAGCCTATATGTTCATAAAATATAACTATTATGTGCTAGTTGTATTTTCCTAACACTATTTTACAAAGCTTAGGATTTATTTTTGAATTTAAATTGTAAATTTGAGCTTCATGTTAAGATCTATTGGGGCTAGGAATAGTAGAAGCTGACTCTACCAGTAGATGGGTGCAGAGTTACCTTGTGAAGCCCAATGGAAGTCCTTGAAGAAGGAGACAATTATGGAAAGAAGACCGATAGATCTAAACTTTAGTCGTAGGCTAGCTTGTATAAAAGTAGAGCTCATTGCCCATTTTCTTATTCTTACAAGGTGTACAGCGATACTCGCCCATATGGGCCTTACTTTAATTTAAAATTGACTTGATTTATTTTAGGCATGAAATAAAATCATCCTACTTTTTTAGGTTTCTTTTTGTGATGTGTTTTTTGTGATGAATGTCTACACAATTAAGCTCTTACGAAAACTAAAATTTTTTACCCAATTTAAACCTAATCAACTTTAACAAAAAAATAAAGAAACTTGAAACTTTATATAAATTAATGCCCTAAGAATAACCTAAAATCAACAAGAAATAATTAGCTCTTATGAATCATACTATCATATTGCTTAAACTTTTGAATTAGGCACTTCACCCATTGCACATAAAGGGCATCTAATCTGTGAGGATCATCGTCTTCTTATTGAAGTATGCCTTCTTTTATTAATTTGACTCATGATCACTTCTAATTGCATGGAATTTAGTCATTAAATGCATACCCCAAGATCTCAAATAAATCATGAGTCAAAGCATTTAAATCTGAAAAATGTGCATTAGTTTGTGCATATCATACCCTACATGATCATAGGGATTAGAGAGTGAGTCTAAGTTCTTATATTCTTTCCTAAAAAGACAACAGTCTAGCCATCTTGCATACATGAGACTTAGCATCATGGAATTAAAATGCACTTAGATGGTGTAAGCTGATAGCCCTTCCAAGTAGGTTATAAGTCCATAGGAGTCAGGGATAGGCATCCTTTCTCAAATGAGAGGAATGATCGATAATTTTCAAAAGTGGAGTAGCTTGAGCATCTGACTTGTGTCAGAAGTACTTATAGACTTATGTTTTGAAGCATCCTATTGGGTTAAGTCTTAAACCCTAGACATTTTTATAGTTTATGTTGCTAGAAATTATCCTAGATTTCTAATAAAGTGTCAACTAAAAATTTTATCTAAATTCTAAAATTTAATCCCCAATGACAGGATAGTTGAAATGCCTACTGGGCATCCTAGTTTCAATGCCTACTGGGCATCCAAAAATAAGTATTTCCACTTTAGATCATTCCTAATTAAAATTCCAAAATATCATTTCTTATAGAAACAATCTAAGAAATCCATAAAAATAATAGCTTATTTCTTTAATCGAGAGTATTCTTAAGAAAAGATCCTTCATTCCTATGATGTAACTAACTATAAGAGCTTACCCTTATAGGAAATCATGAACCCAGTTTAAAATAAACCCTGCACTACTTTTCATGCAGTTTAGGGAAAAACTCTTTGGTACGTGGAAGGCCCAATAGTCTTACGAGTCTTTTATTAAATGATCAAATCCATTATAGAATAACATATTATCTTTCGAGATAATATGTTCATTTGTTAATGACACATTTGAACATCCAAATAAGAAACTTCTAAAATCTATGTGGTGTCATAGATTTTTCCCCTTGGAGATATTTCTTGGCAACTATATTAGGGAATGGTTCCTCTCTCCATCTTTAGAAATAAGTTATTATTTCTATATATTGATAGTGTACATGTTCTACTCACATGTCAGGACTTCTATTCTTTCTGTTGGGTGCCTCCCCATTTCAACCTTGGTTGAGCTCATCCAACATCCTGGATTGAGGTTCTAGATATCTTCATTTACCATAGTTAAATGATTAGGTCCTAGAATTAAACCCTTTTTAAATGAGACAAAGGAAAATTAAGTCATTTCTGTTAAACCTGAGTCTGGTCAAGATGAATTTGATATCATTCCATTATGAAAAAAAATATTATATTCAAAAAATTTGAATATCATTTCAAAGTTAAACAAAAGTGTGTGTGTGTGTGTGTGTGTGTGTGTGTGTGTGTGTGTGTGTGTGTGTGTGTGTGTGTGTCAAAATTAAATTTGTCCTTGACTTTACTTTTACTTTGTACTAAAGCTAAAGAGAATCAGGATAAGAACCTTGAATTCATACCCTTTGTTCTAATACATTCAAAGGTAGCAAACACATATGGATGTATATTAAAATGAAGTTCTTTCAAATTTTACAAAAATCCAAGTAATTATGGGAAGTGGGCATAGTCTTTCTAATTAGCCCTTGCCACAATTATTGAAGCTTGAATTGCATTATAAAAAGAAAATTGTAAAAGAGGGATAAGTATGAAAAATGATCCCAAAAGATTGCCTTATTGATCCTAAGTAGAGGTCAACTACAGAATTAAATGTGAGTCTTCTACCCTTTGTCGAGAGTATTCTTAAAAAGTGATCCTTCATTCCTAAGATGTAATTAACTATAAGGATTTTCCCTCATAGGGAACCATGAACCCAATTTAAAATAAACCCTGCTTTACTTCCTATGTAGTTTAGGGGAACACTTTTTGGTACATTAAAGTCCCATTAGCCTTAGAAATATTTTAGTAAAAAATCAAATCCATTATAGGATAACAAATTTATCTTTTGAGGTAATATGTTCACTCATTAATAATGAATTTGATTATCCAAATAAAAAATTTTAAATCTATGTTGTATCATAAATTTTTTCCACAATGTCATCATCATTTATGTTTAGGCCTCAAACTGAAGTGTTGTCCTTATCTTCATCTATCTCGTTACAATAGAGATGTTACAGATGAGGGACACCTTAGTTTGGGTGCCACTCTTACTTTAGAGGATGTTCTCTCCAACCATGGGACTTATGAAAAAGAAATATCAAAAATGAAACCCATGGACGTAGAAGAAGAATCAGAAACTATTCTTGATAGCAACGGTGTTCCACTTCATCTTATAAAAAAAGAAGTAAAGATTATTATTAAAGAAGATGGGAAAAAGAAAAACATAAGTAGCATCCAAGATCACTTTGACTTAGATCAGGACAATTTGCTAGATGATGACTTAAGGCTACCCGTGGCATATATCTTCATGGTTGACACGAGGTCATCAAAAAAAGAATAAGAGGAAACATATGATAATCCTATATCTGATCTTGCACAGTAGTTGATCCCTCAATTATAGAATAAGGATGACTATATTTTGAGGTTGGAGAGGAAGATGGAGGAGATGATTGCCATCATACAATCACTCTGAAGTATGATTCCTAGTCCTTCCTAGCCTCATTTTTCAGAACATCTAGAAGAACCCCATCCCATGGATGAGAAGAGGTCTGGTTTGGAAGAACATCATCAAGAATAGCATAAAATAATGAATAATCTAATTCCATAAACTGGCCTAAAATCTCTCATGGAGTAGCAAGTAAAGGAAGCATTAGTACAATCATGTGTTATGATGTTAGCTCCAAAGGGTAGACCTTACCTTGAGGAATATGACTCCAAACCCTATCCCAAAAGATTTGTACCCCCTTCATTTAAAGTTTTTGATGGCACTAGTAACCCTAAATGGTATTTAGCACATTTTCAGGTGAGTTATTATGATGTTGGAGGAAGTGATGTCACATTATAAGCAATTCGTAGTAGTTTAACTAGGGTTGCCTTCGATTGGTATACTAAAATACCAAATAGTTCAAGATTCACTTTACTGGATTAAAAAATATGTTTGTAAAGAGGTTCACTAGCACTTAACACCATATTGTTGTAAGTGATTTAGTTGTTGAAAAACAAAAGTCAGGTGAATCCTTAGTTGATACTTTTTGAGATGAATGATTCTTAGCTTAATGTATGAGCTGCAATTACAAGGGCAGTACGCTGTAGAAATACTCAATATTTCATGGTCCAGCAACCTTTTTATTAAAGGGCTTTACTACTAAAGCTTTCAAAAATTATTAAAAAAATCTCTAGCCTATAAAAAAAAAAAGCACCTAGGATGTCGTTCTTAAAACAACACTCTTATATAGAACTACCAAAGCCTAAGAAGGTATTAGAAAGAAGGCAGGTAATATCTCTATAGTAGAAAAAGGAAAGACCACATATAGGTGTAGGTAGAGGGACCTTCATCTTTTAGGCCATCATAATAGTAGTTATCACTGTCCCCCTAAAAGGCTCCCGCTAGCCCTTTTGGTGAGAGAATGAGCTAGGCTTATTCTTTCAAGAGAGAAGCAGTGATAAAAAATTTCAAAATCTTAAAAAAAAGGCTGATTTCAAATTACCTAATCTGAAAAGACCAGAGGAAGTCGATAAAGTGAATGACCTAAACTACTATCCATATTATCTGATGTTGGGCCACACTATTGAAGACTACTTCACTTTCAAGGACTACCTTGAAAGAAACTTTAAGAGAGGGTTGGTGATAATCCCTAATGAGTACCTTGTCGACCCTAGATAAGGGTCCATTAAGATAATTACAGGTGATTCTTCTACTTTTTCTAGTTCTTCTCCTTCAAATGAATGGGATATAACCCGATCCTAGTCCTCTAAAAAAATATTTAATAAAAATTTAAAAATTCAATGCAGGATCAGATGAAGACCCAAAAGAAGATCATCCAGATTGATCAACCAAAGTCAGAATATTTAATTCCACCTCGACCCTATTCAGCATTGTTAGATATTTATATGATTAGAGAGAATGGTGAGGGAAGGACATCTATTGAATCTGATAGAGTTTTGTATGATAAGGATGGAAAGGCTAGGCCATACATTCCTTTATCTTTGTGTACACACTTTAAAGCTATCAATAGAAAGTCTACCTCTAAAGACATTTCTTATATTTTTGCTATTTCTGATGAATGTGTTGTAAATAAAAAAAAATAAAAAGATGAATTCCCATTATTGATACTAAAACTTATGGTGGACATAGCCTATTCACATGAAATCTATTCATTCATGGATAAATAATCTGGGTATAGCCAAATAAAGATGTCTCTAAAGGATGAAAAGCATACGACATTCGAAACCCCTTTGTTATACAGCTATGCCATTCAATCTCAAAAATGCTAGGGATACCTACCAAGGGGAGATGACTAAAATCTTCAATGACTTAATTCATAATCAAGTTGACTATTATATTGATGAATTAGTTATCAAAAGTAAAGTAAAAGAAAATCATTTATATGACTTAAGGATCATTTTTGAATAGTTATGTCATTACAACCTAAAAATGAACCCTTTGAAGTGTGCCTTTGGGGTAACCTAAAGAAAGTTTTTAGGATTTGTAGTGAGGCACCATGGAATTGAAATTGATCCTAAAAAGAATAATGTCGTCATAAAAATGCTACCACCAAGAAGAATTGCACAATTAAGATCATTTTAGGGAAGGCTAGCATATTTAATAAAATTAATATCAAACTTATATGAAAGATGCCAGCCATTTGTGTCATTAACTAAAAAAATTCTAAATTTATTTAGGATAAGAAATGCCATAGTGCATTTGAAAGCCTAAAGAAATACTAGATAAACCCTCATGTTTTGGCTGCTTTGATTCTAGGGAAGCCATTAATCTTAAATACTATAGCCTTAGATGAATTACTTAGAGCTTTACTAGCCCAAGTTAATGAAGAAGAATAAGATAATGCCTTTTATTATCTAAGCTATAGACTCATCCCACCAAAAATAAATTATTTACCTATTGAAAAATATTGTTTAGCTTTAGTCTTCACTACTTAGAAACTAATGTATTACATGCTTTCTCATAAAATAAATTTTATCTCTAGAGTGAATCCTTTGTAATATCTCATGACTCACCCGACGTTGTCTAGATTTCTAGCACGTTGGTCTATGATCTTATTGCAATTTAAGATCATGTTCATTCCTCTCCATGCTAGAAAGGGTCAAGTTGTAGCTAACTTCTTAATAGCACATCCTCCACCCAAGGGTTTTCCTTATGATGATCTTCTAGATGAACATATCATGGCTTTAGAGGAGGAATCTAATGCCACTTGGGTATTATATTTTGATGGTGCAGAATCATCAAAGAAAAATAAGGAAATAAATTCCTCTATCCTAGGGAAGGTAGGGATTCGATTGATTTTCATAACTCTAGATAAAGGAATGATGAGATATTCCTATCATTTGTCTAAACCCTATATAATTAATGAAGCTTAGTATGAGGCTCTTATAACTAGCTAGAGTTAGCAATTCTTATGGAAATAAAAATATCAAGATCTTTAGGGACTCCTAGTTGGTTATTAATCAAGTGAGTGGTATCTATAAGGTTTTGCAGTCTAAGCTTTTAAGTTATTATCAATACACAATGAAATTGCTCAAAATGATTATGTTTGTAACTCTGTATAGAATATCTCGTAGAGATAATTCTATAACATACGCTTTGGCTAAACTTGCTAAGGAAATCACAAGTCTTGAAAAAGAATCTATATATATATATATATATATATATATATATATATATATATAAATATATATATATATATATATATAAGTTCATAATCAACAAGTTTTATCCACTATAGATCTAAATTACATGAAAAGAAAAATATAAATGCAGAGAATAGCAACTCTTGCTGAATTCAAAAAGAGAGTGACTAGAGGCAACCATTCATTGACTATTTGAGCGAGAGGAGGCTCCCTAAAGATAAGTCATTAGCAAATCAAGTTAAGAAATGTGCCTTGTCTTATGCATTGATCAATAATGTATTATATCACAGGTCATTTGATCAAATGTGGCTTTGAAGTTTAGACAAATATAAAGCCCATAAGATCATAACTAAGGTACATTTTTGATTGTTTGGTGCTCAAAATAAAACTGAAAATAAAAAGACTTGGATGTTATTGGCCTTTGATGTTAAATGATTGTATGGAAATTGCACATCGATGTCATCAATGCCAAATGCATGGTGTAGTTTCACATTAACCTCTGAATGTACTACACCCAACTATATTGCCCTTTGGTCCTTTGACAGTTAGGGTACTAGTATCATATGGTCTATAGATCTATATTCATTAAAAGGGAACCATTTCATCTTAGCTGTAACTGATTATTTTCTAAGTAGGCTGAAGCTGTTCAACAAAAAGAAGTAAAGGCATACCATGTACTTAAATTCTTTTAGGAAAATATCATATATCAATTTGGTGTTCCTCGCTGAATTATATATGATAATGATACGCATTCAAGTCCACTAAATTCAATTACTTTATGGCAAAGCATAAAATTGATTAGAGATATTTGACCATCTATTACCCTAGGACAAATGGATTGATCAAAGCATTCAACAAAACTCTTGTGAAAATTTTGAAAAACTCACTAGATGAAAATAAACGTCAATGGCATGATAAGTTGGTTGAAGCCTAATGGGCATATCGGACCATATATAGGACACCAACTCAATCGAAGAGCAATTACCTTCTTTGAGAATAGCAGTTAATAGCAGCATTACAATAGATCAAAATTACCAACTACAATTGGAAGAACTTGAAAGCCTTGAAGGAAAGTGTCTGAAAGCTAAACAAGATCTTGAACTATACCAATCTTGTATGGTTTAAGCACATGATAAGTTGGTCCGTTCTAAAACTTTCCAAGTATGAGACTTTGACTTGGTTCTTAAACAACCAATTTTAGCTCATCACAAGATAGGCAACAAATTCGACCCAACCTAAGAAGGATTATTTGTGGTGGAAATAATTTATAAAGGAGGCTCTTATCTATTAATTACTTGTAATGGTGAACGTCCAATGCCACCTATAAATGACATTACCTAAAGAAATAGTACATATGAATTGTACTTCAGTTTCAAAAATAATCATCAATAAATACTTAGTATTGTTGCAAATTATCTAGAAACAAACATTGTTCTATTTTAAATTATGTGTACTGACTTTTAAATTTCTACAAATTTACATAAACCTTTTTATGCATAACTTCTACATTTGTATAAGTTGGGAGTAAGCCCATTCGAGGCACTCTTCGTATAAACTTTTTAAAATTTGGAGCAAGCTTTTCTTGCAACATTCCTATGATTCATAGGATAGGATTAAGTCACCAAGAACCCTTTCCTTTGAATTAGACTATTTAGGTTAGGATAAAGTTATTAAACCCCTCTCATATTAGTCAAAAAATTTTGAGGATTAGTATTAAGTCATACCCCTTTCCTCTTATTTAGCTATTTAAGTTGGATAAAGCCATTGAATGCCCCATCCTAATAGCTAATTAATAAGAATTGAGTCTCTCGGTAGGCATTCTTTTTGAAATATGAGGTTAGGAATAAGTCTTTCAAACCCTTTTCCTAGCTTTTAATTATTTAAATTAGAGTAAGCCATTAAGGCCTCATCTTACTAGTTAACCAAAAGGAGTAAGCCCCTTAGTAGGCATCCTTCATATTATAAGGATAGAATTAAGTCACTAAGACCTCTTCCTATCAAATAGAGTATGTGGCTAGGATTAAGTCGTCAAGACCCCTTTTCAACTAGTCAAAAATTTGAGGTTAAAGATTAAGTCATTAAAGGCCCCTTTTTCTCATTATAGCTATTTAAAAAGGAACTAAGCCATTGAAGGCCCCTTCTCAATCCCTAATCTAATAGGGGTATGTTTCTTAATAGGGATCCTTATAAAGATAGGATTAAGTCATTATGACCCATTTCCTTTTCAAGCTATCTAGGTTAGGATTAAGCCATTGAAGGCCCATTCCTATTAGCTGAATTTCACTAAATTAGGATTCAAGTCCTTGTGACCCCTATTTTAGCTCAAAATAAAAAAAGAAATTAATGAGTCAAAATAAGTCATGTGACCCCATTCATATAGACTATTTAGGTTATGAATTAAGTTCATATGAACCCTTCCTGTTAGTCAAAATATTAAGGATTAGGAATTAAGCTATTAAAAGCTCATGTTTCATAGCTCAGCTATTTAGGTTGGAATCAAGTCCTTAAAAGAGCCCTTCCTAATAGCCAACTAGATTAAAGTAAATCTTTGAGTGGTATCTTTCCTTATTTAAAGGTTATATAGTCAATTTGAGAATAAGTCCCTTGAAGGCATTGCCTCTAACTATGTTAAGATTAGATTCCTCATTGAGTCTTTTCCTAAAAACATCCCTATCATTCTTGAAACTTAGTAGATTGAGTTTCTAAGAATAAATAAAAATAAATCAAAATAAATTTAGGCATATTTTTGCCTATCTTACAAAATCATACTCAAATAAAATTTGAAATCAAAATCAAAACTGAATCTAAACTTTTCCAAGCTTATGCTTATGATTTTGGTGACTTTGAATAGTTCGGTACATGCCAATTTATGCAATGAACTCTAGTTACTCCACTACACATATTAGGGGTCCATTTGTTGACCTCATTTTTGAATGAGGTTAGCATCATTTTTAAACACAATAATTAAGATACCTAATCCTAGATTAAGAGTTTCTTAATTTAAGCACTTAGATCACTATGCTTAGTGACTTAGTAAGTTCTCCTAGGATTTGACTCAATTTAATGGGATTAGGTGGATCCAAACCCAAACCAAAGCTACACAAACATACTCCAATTAGAAATTAAATATAATTAAACTTAGGCTAATGTAATTGGTATGGCTAACCCAACTACCCTCCTAAAGCTCAAAATCACTTGAACCTAATGAAATTCACATAAAATCATAATAAATTCAAATCATATCAAACCAAATGCATAAATTCATTTCATGAATATGGAGTCAAATCCAAATGAAAGTCAACCACTGAACATAGGCTACGTCAACTCACCATAATTTGGCCAAACTAAATAATTCAAAAAGTTTCAAATAATGAAATAAACATGTTTAAATACGAATCAAATGAATCTAATTCCAATAAGGCCTTAATTAGGTTAATTAGACCATTTGATATAAATGGGCCTAAATGGACCTTATTAAATTCAAATACAAATTAAAGTGAAATCAACCCAAATTAATTATCTAAAATAATTTAAAAATTATTATTAAACATAAATTAATATATTATTAGGATTAATTTGGCTAATATGATCATTTGAGCTAATTAGACCATTCTTAACCCATTAAGCCCAAATTGGGTCAAATTGGGTTTTAAACCCAAAACAAATGAAATTCAATTAAATTAAATCATTCCAAATATTTGGATTAACACAATTAAAAGCTAAATACATTCAATTGAGTTAATAAGGTCATTTGACTCAATTGAATTCAACCAAATACATGTAATCTATAATGGGATAAGTGTTGAAGCAAGCAAGCAAACTCCAAATTCCATGAAACCCATTCATTGGGGGAAACATAAATGATTTAATGAACATAATTGAAGTTTAAATTTAGCACCAATCCATCAAGTGGAAGAAACTATTTTAAGTCAAGAGGGAAAACACCTAAAGTGACATAATTCAAAGTATTTAAACATAAACCTAAGCTAATCACTCTGAAACACATCCAAACTCATCCTAAGATGTGTTTTGAGTAAATGGTAGCCAAGATTAAGCATATTAAGAATGTCCAAATCAACCCAAGAGGATGGAATATGCTATGGGAGGGGAAAAGACCAAACTGAGATAATGCCCCCTTCAAGCTCCAAGATCCCTTCCATGTATTCAATTCTAGTTGCTCCAAAGAATTTAGAAGGAATGTTTAACTTTCTCACTACCTTCAACTCCATCATTTGGAGACCAATTTCCTATGGCCAGCAACCTCCATTGATATCCAATGAGAAAGCTTTCAACCAAGCTATAAATGAGGAAGGAGATCAAATTGGGACTTTTTCTCAACTCCATCACAATCTCCAAGAAAAACTGAGTCTAACTAAACCTTCCCCCTTCTCCCAAACTTTCTTTATAGTTCCTGACACCAAACTCCAGTGAGTTGTGGTGAACATACATCTCCATGATGATCCAGAGAGAGGCAAAGCTTTTTTATTTCTCCAAAAGCATCATTTTGTTCACTTCCTTGAGTGATTTTGAAATGTAAATCACTACTAAGACTTGACTATACACTCAAAACCAACCTCCTTTGCATTTTATGTTAGTCATTTTTAAAGTGAAGTAGGCCCTAGGATTGATCAAGCTATATATATCCATTTTAAATCATGCCTTGATCATTTTGCAATTGAAATCTGGAGATTTCATTGCGTAGATCATCGGTGATTAGATGCGAAAAGCATACGGTGCTCAATTCTCACCATTATTGAGGGATTCTCACCGTTAATGAGAGAAATGAAATCTTCATCATCTATTCCTTATATTAGGAATGGACGACCACAATTTAGTTTGACCATCTGATTGAATCCCCTGTAGGAAATTGCAGGGTGATCTGGGCCATACAATCTTTGATCAGACGGCCCGGATCAAACTGCATCGCACCATTAAAATAATGCAGAATCCATGTGGATCCCAAGTGGCTGAATCAAGTGCCACCACATGTAAAGCGATGCGACATCAAGGCCATGTGGCATCGATGTAGGTAAATAGGAAATCCAGGTTTTTCTTGATTTAAATAATTATAAAAATACTAAAATCTTTGAAAAATCATTAAAAAATACTCAACTAAATAATGCAAATAAGAACTCAATGGATTTATCTTAATGAGAGAAATCCATTAAACCCACAATTCCCAATAAATTTAGGATAATTTTGAGTTAATTTGGGTTTAAATAAAAATAATTAAACTCAAATTAAACCTAAACTATTAATCCAATTGACTTCAAACTTTGGGAAATTGAAATTAAAACACATCTTAGATAAATTTTTCAAAATTTATTAGCAAATAAATCCTAAATTACAAAATTTTCAAGTCATAGACTTTAATTTAATGACATAAATTAATATTGAATTAAGAAAATTTAGGAAAGCTATAAAATTAAGCAAACCATCATTATAAACCCTAATGAACCTAAATATTTCATGAAAACCCACTAAAACCTTATAAACCCTAAAATGACTTAATTAAGAAATTGATTGAATTAATTAATTCAATGAATGAACATGAACTTCAAGAAATCATAATAAATCAACTAAATAACCAAAATTTTTAAATAAACCCTCAATGGATGCATCTTCCATAGAAGAATATAGGAAAATTATAACCCCTAATTAATTTGTCTAATTTAGGCTTGATTTGAGTTTTAGTAAAATGATTAAAAACTTAATTCATCTCAAATTATCCATCTACTTAACGTGAAGCTTCAGAGAATTCAAATTGGCAAGGAACCTTACTTGTCATAAAACTTTTAGAGGTAATTGATCTCTGGATTGGAAGTAACCAAAAGGTTAATTTAAATCAAAATTTTAACTTAAAAAATAATAAAAATTATAGAAATTTATGAAATCATTTTAACTCACTTTCACCAACATCAGAACACTTAAGGAAAATTCTCTAAGTCTTTGAAGTTAAACAATTCAATTAATAATGTGCTTGACGGTTTAAAATTAAAATAATAAATATGAATTTATTCTTGAACCTTAGATTATTAAATGTACAACATTTCAATTAATGAATTAATATTTAAACATTATATAACCACTAAATTTTATAGTCAAATATGATATCCACTAATATGGAAATATCTTAAACTAATTTAGATTATTGAATAACATAATTGCAAATGAAAACAAAATAATAAAACAAATCAATTAAATCTATATAATCCAAAAGTTTGAAATGATCAAGATTTAATTTTGGTACCAAAGTCAATTAATTCCTTAGATTTCTTGGATCATGATTAGTAAACACTCCATCATAATGAACTAAACTAAACTTTAAAATGTAATGTAATGTTTCATTAAGTATAAAACATTAATATAAAACATATAAGAAATGGTATTTTCTAAATAATAAAATTAAGATTTTTAAATATTAAGTAGGATCATTTGAATCAATTTACCTAAACAAATATAAATGAATAAAAATCATAACCTGAAATTAAACTCATAATATGAATAAATGAAACCAAAAAAATTTCAAATATACAAATAAAAATCAATTAAACATTTAATTAAATGGAAATGAATATGAAATTAAACATGAATGATTAAAGTGAATAAAATAAAAAAGAAATAAATCAAACTAACTTGTTCAAATCCATAATATTAATAAAATAAATAAATAAATAAAATCAAACTAAATCAAATAAACTAATTTTGAAGTAATATATTAACTTAAGTTAATTAAGTTCATTCAAATCAACAAATATTTTAAAAAAAAATAAACATAAACATTAATATATGAATAAACTAGATCAATCTAAACTAAACAATCAAATAAATAAAAATCAATAAAATCAAATAAATAATGAACTAAATCAAAAAAGTAAATATAAAATTAAAGCATGTACTAAACAGCATCAAATACAAATGAATTACAATCAAAGTTAAAATGAAAACTAAATCAAACTAAATTGATCATAATATGTACATTAAATTCCTAATCAATATTTAAGAAAATAATAAATTTTATTCAAAGAATATAAATAAGTTAATTATAAACTCAAATTAAGAAACATTTAATCAAATTAAATGAAATAAAAAGAAGAATGAACCTTAATCAAATTTCGAAATAAAATTAAATTAAGATATTGAATCAAATCAAACATAAAATAAATTTAAAGACACCTAAGGCTTTAGTTTGACCATTAGAATGAATCTTTACCTGAAGGTGAAGACTTCATTCTATTAGGATTCACGAAGTTGAATAGAATGGGTTCCACCCAAAATATAATTTATTTTATTCTTCATTTTTTAAAACTTAAACACTACTTCAACATAAAATAAAATTAAAAAATATAAATGAAATTATAAATTAATTCATTTACTTAAATTGAAATTACCCAATGATAATTTGAATAAATTTTAAGAATAACATAAATTAAAAGAATAAAAACAAATTTTTTATAATTAATAAACATATGTTATATACTATGAACACTTGAGGTCATAGGGCTACTAGTCCAAAAGAGGTCTTGATACCTCCAACCACTAGTTTAACAATGACACATACTTATGAAGTGAAATTATAAAAAATTAAAATCTCAAAATCAAAATAAACTAACCTTTGAAATCCTAAATTGAAACTTTAACTTAAGATGCTAACCAAAGTCTTACCACACAAACTCCTCTTTCACGCACTAGGTTTTTAGGTCACTGACCCTAGACATAGGTTAGGTCGATCTACAATGTTCTGTAATGTGATGTGAAATATTATTATTATTTTGTGGGGGTATTATTTTAGACTGGATATTATTTGCACACTAGTCTAAATGGTAGGCTATTCTTTTTAGGCTAATACTATTTTTCAAAGTGGCCTCTGCTTAAAGGGGTTGTTATTATAAAATAAAATAAATATTATTTGCTTGAAAGTATGCTTAAGTCCCTAAGTATAGCCCAATATGCTAGGTGAGATTGTCAAGTAACTAATGCAAAGCCTGTATGTTTGCAAATATAACTACTTGAGTGTTATTTATATTTCCTAATGTCTATTTTGCAAGGTATGGGAATTTACTTTTAGAATTTTAAATGTAATTTGAGCCTAGAATTAGGTTAGGATCTATGGGGTATAGGAATAATAAGAGATGGCCCTACCAATGCATGGTCTTAGCGGTCATCAATAAAACCCATGGAGGACCCTGAAGAAGGTGACTATCCTAGAAGAAGACCCCCATAGATCAAACTTTTTGTTCTAGGCCGGACTGTATAAGAGCAGAGCTCGGCTACCCATTTTTCTCTTTATTTTAGTATGCACAGTAGTACCCAACTGCACTGGCATATTCTTATTAATTAAATTAGTGTGATTTATTTTGAGTGCCGAATAAAATTAACTTGCTTTACTAGGTTTTTTTTGTGCTATGTTTTTGGTGATGAATGCTAAAACATTAGGCTTTTAGGAAAAACTAAATTTTCTACCCAACATAAATCTAAATAACTTAAACATTAAATAAAAAAATTCATAGCTTCATATATTAATTAAAGCCCTAGGAACAACATATTAACAACTAGAAATAATTAGCTTTTATGAACCATAAAGCATATTATTCTAACTCTTTGATTTGGGCACTTCACCCATTACACATAAGGGGGAATCTAACCTTTGAAGATGACCACCCTTCTTGGGGAAGTGTGGCTTCTCTTCTAATTTGTCCCATGACCACTTCTAACTGCATATCATTATAGGCATAAAATTGCATACTTATGGCTTTAAATGAATTATAAGTCAAAACATAAAAAATGAAATTGGTTGTATTAATTAGGGGCATATCATACCTAACTTGATCTTAGGGTTAGGGAGTGAGTTAGGTTCTTAGTTTCTTTCCTAAATATATTAGCTTAGCCATCTTGCATAACATGAAGACTGAACTCATGGATTTAAAAAATTATTTAAGTGGTGTTAGCTAGTAACCCTTCCAAGCAAGTGATAAGTCCAAAAAAATCAGGGATATGTTTCTTTTCTCAATTGAGAGAAAGAGCCAATAATTCCTAAAAGATAAAGTAGGTCGAGCCTCTAACTTATGTGAAAAGCAATTATAAACTTAAGTTCTAAAGTATCCTTCTAAGAATAAGTCTTCAACCCTAAGCATTTCTATAATCTTATGTTATTAGAATCTAAGTCCTAGATTTTTAATAAAATGTAAATTTAAATCTCAATAAATTTTATCTTAAAATATAAAGCCCAATAGTAGGATAGTTAAAATGCCTACTAAGAATCCCAATATCTATAGGCATTCCTACTTTTCCCAATTGGCCTTACAAAGAACTCTTCTCCTTTGAAATTTCAATTTAACCTTTCGTTAGAACCAACTTTGAAATCCATAGAAATAAGAGCCTATCGAGAGTATTCTTAGGAAGAGATCTTCATTCCTAAGATATAATTAACTATAATGGTTTTCCCTTATAAGGAGCTATGCCCTCAATATAAAATAAACCTCATCCAACTTTTTTATGTAGTTCAAGATAAGAATCTCTTAAATATTAAGAAGACCCATTAACCTTAGGAGTCCTTGTTTAAGTAATGAAATCCATTATAAGATAACATGTTTATCTTCTGAGATTATATATTTATTTTTTTAATGATGAACTTGATTATCTCAATAAACAAATTTTGAAGTCTATGTGGTGTCCCAAATTTTCCCCACAATCTTATTTAAATTTATCCAAATTTTCTACATCTGAAAATTGTAATTATTCTTCAATTATCCATTTTGGATAATATGAACTAAGTGTACAAGTTAAGTTCCATTTAATGTGTTTTCAAGTAAGATAAATTAAGCTAATACCTCATTAAATCATTTCCATTCTTAATCATAATTTTTATTTATATATTCATTGCATGAAAATTAAATAATTTGAGAATTATTCTAATTATTTTTTCTCTCTCCTATTATTTTATTTTCTCTCTTCTATCATCCTTATCATCCCAATAATGTTTTGGCTGAATTTTTAATAGAATTTTGGAGAATAAATCATTAGAGATTTATTGAAATCACTTCCATAATAATCTCATCATTTTTTAAAATTTTATAAATTCATTCATTTGCTTTTTTGAATTTAAATTGAATAATACATGCCATGTCAATGCAAAATTGATTCTACTTTTGTGGAATGATTTGGCCAACTCTAACATGTTTTATTTATGATAATTGTAGTTTAATTTAATTATTTCAAGTTAATTTAAATTTGAATTCAATTTTACTTTAATTTAATAGCTTTTCCTTTTTATTAAATCTATTTTAGAAAAGCACATGGCTAGCCCACATTAAATCTAATTTAGAAAAGTACATGGCTAAAACTCTCAACCTTCATCCATCCCTCTCTATCTCTCTTGGCTGAAACCTTATTTAAGGTTTTTATTGAAGAAAAGTGCAAATAGATTTCATTCTTGTTTGCTTCTTAGGCCAAGATTATTGTTTGAAGAATCCTTGAAGGTTTGGTGATTAAGTCCATCTGCTATCTTTTTCAACTTCATCTACATCCAAGAAGATATTATATTCATAATTTTCAAACATTTTTCAAGCCTTGAAAAGTTCACATCAAGTCAATTGATTTCATTGCTTACATACAAATGCATGGGTAAGAGTATTTATTTTACTTCAATCTTTTGAATCATTTATTTTATTAATTGGATTTGGATTAAAAGATTTATGTTCTTTATGGTTAAAGTTTTCCAATAATCTATTTCTATTCATCTTCAAATGATTTAAAATATTTCTTTTTTGGTTTAATTAATTTAAAATTATATCTTTAAAGCTTCTTACATTTCTTTTATTTCATAAATTTTATATTCAAAATATTTTTCATTCATTTTATATTAATTAAAAATGGTTTTTAATAGTGGTAAAAATCTTATATAATCCTTTTTAATTCATCTTTCAAGAAACTTTCAAGTCATAGATCTCTTTATATACACATAAAGGACTTGAGTAAGAAAAGTGCTATCATTTATTCTCTTAAATATTTAAGTTCATTGGTTTGATATGAATGAAAACTTTTATGTACTTTATTATCAAAATATTCACTTGATCTCTTTTCATTCTTCTTTCAAAAGATTTGAAAGATTTTCTCTTTGGTTTGAATAAATTGATTTTACAAATAAGAAGTAAATATTAGATTGTTTTTGAAAGTATTTATTATTTTTAATTCATCTTTAAAGAAACTTTCAAGTCATAGATCTCTTTACATACACATAAAGGACTTGAGTAAGAAAAGTGCTTTCACTTATTCTCTTAAATATTTGAATTTCATTGGCTTGATTTGAATGAAAACTTTTATATAGTTCATTATCAAAATATTCACTTGATCTCTTTTCATTCTTCTTTCAAAAGATTTGAAAGATTTTCTCTTTGGTTTGATTAAATTGATTTTACAAATAAGAAGTCAATAATAGATTATTTATTTGAAAGTATTTATTGCATAACTTATTTGATTTACATTTTCATGGAATTGTTTTGATCATCCATGTGATTTGATTTCATATAACTCTTCAAGTTCTTTCATTTCAAGTTTTCATTTCTTTTAAAGTAAAATAATTTCTCTTAAGATTTATTTACTTTAATTATTTCATATAAAGTCCACAATATAACTTTAACTTTAATTAAATAATAAATATATTCACTTTGAGCTCTCTTTATTATTTGTCTTAATATTGTGTTAGTTGGGTTTTGAGTGCAAAATCCTTTTAAATTGAGGATTAGATACTTTGGATCTTTCTTCTTTTATTCTCTTGTGCTTTGTTGAGGTTGGTGTTGGGTTGTACTTGCCCATGTAGGAAAGTACAGTGTTGGGTTGCACTTTCCAGTATAAGAAAATATGGTGTTGGGTTGTACTTACCCATGCAGGAAAGTACCTGTTAGGGTTGTACTTGCCTTCATAAAAAAATACATACCGGGTTGTACTTTCCTAGTGTAGGATAGTATGAGAGACTGGTTGTAATATCATTTGATTAGTGAATTCCAAGTCAAGCTGACTAGGAGTGGAAGTAAGCTAATTTTTGGATTTTGTTGAAATATGTGAAAATTCTTATGCCTCTTATCTCCTTATTTTTTTGTGTTTTGTTTGGTTGTTACAATAATCTTTTATTATAAATAACATAATATATTTTGTATCTAATATTTTTACAAAGTTTTAAAAACTATGTTTTAATTTGATATTGATTCTCATTTAAATTACCAAAAACTATTCACTCCTAAACACAAATCCTAATTTTATATACTTCTACCTACTAAATGTTTAATCAAGTTTCCTAAGCTACAGCTAACTAGTTAAGTGTGTTAATTAGTTAGGGGACAGTAGGCAAAAGGAAATTTTAATTTAGTGTCTAAGACTTTTCATAATATTTTCCAAAATAAAGATGAACCTAACATCTTTATTAAAAATAATGGTTCATGGTATAGAGTTACATAATTTGTTTAAAGAATAATCTATTAAAAGAGAAGCATCATTTGTATTGGAGCAAGGTAAGGAATGGGCCAATTTCAAGAATATATCAATAACCACAAAAATACTATCATGACCTAAAGCTATTCTAGGTAATCCTAAAATAAAATTCATTAATAAATCTTCTTAAAGCCTACACAAAACTAGTAAGACTGTATTTCCCTAACCATTATTTGATAGCCATTGCATTTTACATGTTAAGCATTGAGCTTTAAATTTATGATCTTAGTTTAGTGAAATTTAGTAAAATATCTTCTTTATTAAACTTATAAATTTAATTTTTTTTTAAATGACCACCTATTTCTCGAAAATGCAATTTAATGATAAGAAATTCTCTCAAGGATGACTTAGAAATACATAATCATTTTTTCTCATATAAATATACATTTATAACTAAAAATATTCCTTATAAAGCTAAAGGTTGGTTTAAGTGTTCAGGGTAAATCAATTGAAAATTAAGGCACTTTGTCTAATCATTTTAAATTCAATCAAATCCTAAGATCTTTAATTATAAAGAAGAAATTATTAAGACCACTATAGATGTGGCATCAACATGTTTATTTTTAAGTCTAGGCTCATGATCAAGATTAATGGAATAATCATGTAAAACTTTAACCCACTTTGAATGCCTATTACTCAACATTCATTGAATATTGATGAATTTTAAGACATGGTGTTTTAAGTTGAGAACAAGCTTCATATGTAAAAAGATAGTGTCTCAAATGTCTTAATGTTTGAATTATAATATAAAATTCTTTAACATAAGTGGAATAATATTGTTTAACTTCATTTAACTTTCACTAAAGAGCACTACGAGGTGATTCTCTTGACTCAACATTCCTCCAATTCCAACTTTTGATGCTTCACATGTTACTTAAAATGCTTTAGAGAAGCCAAAAAGTTGAAAGACAAATGTCAAAGTAATTAGAACTTTGATTTGGCTAAAGGCTTTTTGTGAAGTAGAAGTCCAATAAAATTTTTCCAATTTTAATAAATTAGTGATTGGAGCAGCAATAATACTAAAGTCCTCGATAAATCTTATATACATTATTGTTAACTGAAGAAAACTTCTATCCTCAATAAATTTTTTAATTGATGGACAATATATGACTGCTTTGACTTTCAAGGGATCAAGTTTAAGTCCAAAAGTAGGCACATTAAATCTTAGAAAAATCATTTCAATTTGTAGAAAGATTAACTTTTTAAACTTTATATAATTTTCTTTTCTAAATGTTTTAAATATTTATTAGAGATTTTGTTGATGTTTGCTTCCATCAAAACTAAAACTTAGAATATCATCAAAGTACACTAACAAAGATTTATCTATATAAGGTTTAAGCATATTATTCATTAATCTCATAAATATGCTATGAGCATTCAAAAGTACAAAGAGCATAACAAGTCATTCACGAAGTCCATCAGTGTTTTTAAAGTCAGTTTCCACACATCTCTTGATCTAATTTAATTCTAATGATAATCACTTTTAGATCAAATTTAGAAAAAATGATTTTCTCTTAAGAATAATCAAATCTATCATCTAATAAAAAAGGGAGAACATATATTTAATGGTAATTTTATTTATTTCTCTATAATTAACACACAATTTCCATGTTCTTAGTGTGTGACAAAAAGTATTAAAAAGATGATATAGTCTTTAAATAGAACATTTCATGTGAGAAGATGAGAAGAGGATCTAGATAAGATTTTCATCTTTCATTTGGACTCATAATAAATATTCATTTGTATACATATCATCATGTTTTTGAAAAGAATCGAAAGAATATGGATCACTAGATCTCTTTAAAGGAATAAACACTCTTTGGTTAATTTCAATCAATGACACATGATAAGTGGAAATATATTTTTATTTTCATTATATTTTTAGGTTTTCTAATAATGACTCATCATTTAATAATTATTATCAAAATAGTGTAATTTATATTATAGATATCAGTTCGTAAGGTGTAGGGTGAATCACCATAACCAAGTGAGATGGCATTCAGATATATATATGGCCTATGTAATAATAATCATTGAATTACTAAAAACTCAACAAGTGGTACGATTAGCCTAAGGGTTTAGTGGGTAAGAGAAAGAGATTATGGAAAAAAAGGTAAAAATTTGATCCCTTGAGTGATGCTAAAAGTCATTTTGATATACAATTTTATCCCCCATAAGTACCTTTGTCTCCCTTTGACCTTGGGGTCAAAAGCATAATTATCTTATAAAAATAATAACCTATCTGATGGATCCATCCTCCCATTCTATGAAGCATAAGATCATTTAGCTTTAAAAAATAGTTGACAAAACTCACTTGTGAGACACTCTAGTCTCAACTCATGCCTCCTCTATGGTATATAAAAGAGTAAAAAGATAATTTAAATTATTTAGTTAGAGAGAGCCTTAATTTTTATTTAAAATATTTTTCTATTCAACTTTAAAATTTATTAATCATTTTAATAAAGTAAATAAATATATTTTTTCATGTTAGCCCCTGAATAATACACTACAAAAAGAAAGCAAAAAATAATAACAACAAGCAATAAATGAAAATTAAAAAATCACTATGTTATAATGGCTATAAAAAAAACAAGTATAAACTAGTGCACCTAGATAATCTATTTTTACACACAAAAATAAAAAAATAAGATGGGGTAGGTTAGTTTTAACTATCAACTTCAAAAATTTTAAATAATAAAGTATAAGTTCAAATTCCCTCTACTCTTAGTTCATTCACCTTGCTCAGGCTACACTTCTTCAAGAATTAGATCAACTTGTATTAGGTTGGAAAACTTAACTTACTCTTTAATTTGCTTATAAAATTAAGAAAATAGTAAAGAAAATATGATAAACTAAATGGAGCCACCATAGTACAAAAAAATCACAAATTAATAATATATTAGTATTTATGTGTTGACATATAGCTCCTATAAAAGTTAAAAGTATCAAGCATTACATTAAAATATCTCTATCCTAGAACAACAAGACAATGAAGGTAGCACAAAGCATCATAAATTAAACATAAAAAATCAATCTCAAATCTTAGCAATTCTCAAATAACCTCATCCAAAGCATTAAGGGGATTTATGCAACAAAAAGAACTAACTATATTCTCTGACTACTAAGCAACTAATAGGTTATGAACTATTATAACACTTAAGTATGTGCAAAGATTAGTATAGCTTAAAGTTAGTTCATATGATCCTAATGACTTACCTAGCTATCATTTATAGACATCAATTATCTTAAGATCTATCACTCAAAGTGATAAGCTTTAGGCAAGTTATGCTTAGTCAATGATTATATAGATACAATAATAATTAAAAGATCTTTATTATTAGATGAATCATCACCTAATAATTATCAATTATTTATAATCAGAGTATAGTCTTAATTTTAAAGGATGTATTTGAAATGCTTACAAATGCATCAATATGTTAAAATTAGTTAAAATTGTCAACTATGAGGTACATGATTCAATTGTTCAAGTGAGGTATGTACACTTGAAAATATAAATGTTCTAGATATGTGGAGAACGACCAAAATACTTATAAAATTGTGTCTAACTTTGAACTGAAGCCAAATATTTAGAGAAGAAAGGAATGGAACCAAGTACATGTATATATTTGTGAAGGTGTTAAATTGATATTTATAACTAAAGTACTAAATAAATTTGTCAATGTTGACCTCATTTTTAGAATAAGTTCTCAACACTTCCATCTTAGGCTTAGGATTCCTCTTAGACTTTAAGAGTTCCTTAGTCTTAAGACACATCTAGTGATTAGGTGGACATTCTTCCTTAGCCCTAGAAGACTTAGAAGAGTTAGCCATAGGAGTAGGTCATGCCTTAGGGGTGTTAGGAAAATCTCCTACCTTAGCCTAAATCATTCCTCACTTTCCTTCTTTTAAGTCAAATTCCAAATCAATTCCATTTGATTTTCTCAAACTCAAATAAATTTCATGATTCAATTCCAGGATTAAAATCCATGATTGAAAACCATGATCAAAATCCATCAAAAATTCCTGAGTCAAAATTGATTGTCCAAAAATGAAATAAAATAAAATTTGAAATGCATTAGATTTTGGTCATTAAAGCATGTCCCTTTACATGATCTAGTCTCTTTAGGGAGTGAGTTTAAGGACTTAGCTTCTATCTAAATAAAAATAGTCTAGCTATCTTGTATAAGCATAAAGACTCGCTTACATATATTTAAAACTGTTGGAGGAGTTAGTTGGCGACCACCCCTAGGTGGTTGTAAGAATAAGTTGTAAGGTGGTTTGTCCTCTCTTGTGGAGGCAAACTGAATACCCATTTTTATCTTAGATTTAGGCTATGCTTCCGGCTCTCGCCGAAGCTCCCTAGATTTAGGTTCTGAGGTTACTCCTCCCCTTTGTGGGCCATAAGTATAATTTCTCACCTCTTAGGCATTTCCTTAATCTTGTGTTAAGGAATCTTAAGTCCTAATTTTCTAATGAAAGATACAACTCAAACAGGCTAAATTAATTTCTAAAATGTAAAGCCCAACTATAGGATAGTTTGATATGCTCGCTAGGTTTCCTAGCATCATGAGCATCTTCTACTTATTCCCATTTTGGCTTCGATAATAACTCCCTCTTTTTATCAATCCCATTTGATCTTCAAAAATATAAACCAATCGATTGATAGTCCTTCCTATTGAAATCTTTGGAGACAATGATCATTTACCTTAATCAAGAGTTTTCCTAAAGGATCTTGTTCTTTAGGATGTATTTAACTATGGGGGCTTGCCCCTGTAGGGAACTTAACAAACCCAGTTTAAAATAAATCATGCTTTACTTTTCCATGTAAAGTAGGGGAAGAATCTCTGGTATATATGCAGACCCATCATCCTTAGGAGTCCTTATTGAGGTGATTGGTTCGATTAAAGGGTAGTGACTTCTGTGTTTCCACTATAACTTGATGACGTATCTGATCACTTGAATAAGTACATCTGTGGATTTGCGTGGTGTCTTACCAAGACAAATTTTTGTAAGGATATCCTCTTTCTTTTCTCCCGACAGATTTGAAAGGCGACTCTCTTATAAGAATTTTTTTCACCACAAATTTTTCTAGTTACTTCACTGGGGATGGTTTCTCTCTCCATCTTTGGTAAATGATCATTATCTTTGAGTATCAATAGTGGTTTTGTATTTTGGTATGAACCCAAGACTATCCTTCTTTCCATTGGCACTTAACTCATTTCATTCTTGAGTTGAGTTAGCCAACATCTTTAGGTTTTAGAACTGCATTCCTTGTTGGTCTTAAAACCCTCATTGGGTTTCTCCAATGGGTAAAATGAAAAGATCTACAATAAAAGAAACATCTCTTAAAGACTTCCTCCTTATCATCTTCATGATAAGGAAAGGTTCATCTTAAAATTAATAAATCTTCCATAAAGAACTTTTCTTTTCAAAAGCACCTTTTTCGAAAATGCACTTAATAAAATATTTTCACAAAATTTTGTCACCTTCATTTAACAATTTCCATAATTATTACATGTAGGGATTTTCAAATAAAACTAATAACATTTTCCAAAAGCATAAATGAATATCTTTTTTTCCATTCACTTTGATGAAGATATCATTCTCAAAATAAAAAGAACAAATCATGTTTTCCAAAATCACAATCATAATCATAAAACTTTTCAAAAAAAAAATGTACACATGAACTCTTCTATTCAATACATTCATAATTATTGAATGGAAAGTTCATTTGTAAACAAAATCAAAATTTTCAAAAAGCACACATGAATTCTTCTATTCAATACATTCGCACTTATTTAATGGAAAGTTCATTTGTAAACAAAATCAAAATTTTTTTTAAAAAAGCACACATGAATACCTTCATTTAATATACTTAGGTTTATTAAATGAAGATTTCATCCCCAACTAAAAATAAAATATCATTTAGGAAATCCTACTTAAACATATCTCATATATGTTTTAAGTTGGAATTCCTCTCTTTCAAAAAGCAACAATCACACATAAAATAAAAATATCATTTTTCAAAAATAAAATCAATCTCCATTCTACATACTTAAATTTGTTGAATGGAGGTCCTCTTTTCAAAACATCAAAATCAACAATCACATTTCCAAAAAACTTCAAACACACATTTGGAACTTCATTTATCATAATCAAATTTGCTAAGTGAAGTTTCCAAATCCAAAACCAAAATCAAAATCCAAAAATTTTCAAAATTCTAAACACATTTTGGAACTTCACTTAACATACACAAATTTGTTAAGTAAGGTTTCCAAAATCAAAATCCAAAAATTTTCAAAATTCTAAACACATTTTGGAAATTTACTTAACATACACAAATTTGTTAAGTAAGGTTTCCAAATCAAAATCCAAAAATTTTCAAAATTCTAAAAAAATTTTGGAACTTCATTTAACATACACAAATTTGTTAAGTAACGTGTCCAAAATCAAAATCCAAAAATTTTCAAAATTCTACACACACTTGGGAACCTCACTAAACATGCCCAAATTTATTAAGGAAAGTTTCCAAATCTAAAATCAAAATTTCAAAAAAAAAAAATTTCAAACACATTTGGAATTTCATTTAGTATAATCAAATTTGCTAAGTGAAGTTTCCAAATCCAAAATCAAAATCAACAATCACATTTCAAAAATAAAAAATAAAAAAAATTTCTAAACACATTTGGAACCTTACTTAACATACCTAAATTTGTTAAGTGAACTCTCCAAATCCAAAAAAATTCAAAATTTTTTTAAACACATTTGGAACTTCATTTAACATACTTAAATTTGTTAAGTAAAGTTTCAAAATTCAAAATTCAAAACTTTTCAAAACATATTTTGGAACTTCACCTAGCATACTCAAATTTGCTAAGTAAAATTCCCAAACTCAAAACAAAAATTTCTCAAACACCTTTGGAACTTCTTCCCCTATCATACCAAATTTGCTAAGCAGAAGTTTCCATTTTCAAAAATTAAAATTAAAAATGAAATAAAAATTTTAAACACACCATTTGGAATTCCATTTAGCATACTCAAATTTGCTATGTGAAATTTCTATTTCATAAAACCAAGTGGGATTTCATCTTTAGCATACCAAATTTGCTAAAGTTGAATCTACACTTTCAATCATTTCAAAAACAAAACAAAATGAAGCACCTTAGGATTCCCATAGCATACTAAATTTGCTAAAGGATCCTACCCCTTCAAAAATCAAAATTTTCCAAACAAATGAAACACTTAGGATTTTCTTAGCATACATAAATTTGCTAAGAATCCTATTTTTCAAAATCAAACAAAATACACTTGGATTGTTCACTAAGAATAACTAAATTTGCTAACTAAGAATTCCAAAAATTTTCTAAAATCAAAATAAAACAAAATTTTCAAAAGAAACAATCACTTTCACTTCACTTAGCATGCCTAAATTTGCTAAGTAAGTGAAGATTCTGAAATATTCAAACAACACAAAATCAATTTGACCCTTACTTTAACATACCCAAATTTGTTAAAGGAAAGGGTCCTCCAAATCAAAAATTCAAAATCAAAATAAAATGAACCTATGGAAGCATCATATCAAAATCTTGAATCCATATTTCAACATACTCAAATTTATTAAAGTTTGGATTCATACTCAAATTTCTCATTCAATCAATCTTTCCAAATCTATTTGAACCCCACTTAACAATTCCAAGTTGTTGTATATGGGTTTAAATTTTCAAAATTCTAAATTCAAAATCTATAAAGATAGAAAACTGATGCAAGTTCATTTATCATTTGCATATCTCTTTCAAGGCGCTTTTAGTTTCAGATAATGGCGTGATCACGTAAATTTGTCTTTACCTTCCCTCATGGCATGGATCTCACCTTGGATCAGGTTGACTTCCCTCACTTGGATCATACCCATTTGATCTGCTTTGGCCGTAGCTTTGAGAGAGCCAAGATCACTTGTAAGGGAATTCCCCTCACAACAGTCAGTAGGAAGAGGGTGGTCGGGCAGAAGCCGATCATCAGGGTAGACTTACCCTTAGATTCAGAGATTTCCTCACTAAAGAGGAAAGTTGTGGTAGCAAGCCTTCAAGAGTTTCAGATACCATCGGCAAGCAGTCAAGCGGCACCATCCTTGAATTTCCATATTGCCCCTGTAAACTAGCACCCCCATCTATACCTCCAAGGGTAAGGCTCGGTTTCTGTGGATTGCCTCCCTATAAGAGTACAGTTCTAGCCTCTCTCATCCTACCAAACAAACAAGAATCGTATGGTCAAATGGTTCCATACCAGGATATCAAGAGAGTTAGAGGCAGTTGTCAGGTCAGTTATGGATGAGTCTACTATTGATCACATCACCACTGGTTATGGAGAACCAATTTCATCCTCTCTTAGGATCAGATAGAGAGGATGCTAGGAGGATTCGTTCATCACCTCCTCCACCGTGCATCTACGTAAGACAGCCGTGTAGAGGTTGTACACTGCCTCGCTCATTCTTGCTAGGTAGGTGGAGCATACAGACACTCAAAAGTTTGGTGCTTAGTTTGATTTACAATCTATTATCCCCCGTAGCATAGAGAGGCAGATCCGACTTGAGAGGGCCCATGAGGCCCATACATCATACATCACCAGCATGGAGTGACGGAGGTTCAGCCATCAGTTAGTTGCTTCTGCTTTGGTGGACTTTCCAGCTCAGCATGCTACCCGTGCTAATCATACTGATAGTATCCTCCTTACGAAGACCAGTCATCACAGGAGGGTAGCTTCTATAAATAGAGAGTTAATGGTGTCTCCACCCCACCACTCTACTCCACGTCTGCCATCGCCAGTGTAGGTTTCAGCATTATCCATTCCATCCAAGGCCATGAAGGCCACATCCGAGGAGAAACATACCCCATTGGTGATCCAGCTATGGCCAAGGGATCCTACTCCCTCTACACCACCCATTGTGGTAGAGCTCCCGCCGACCTTCGCCTAGTAGTGTGGTGGAAGAGTGGCGACCCCAGAGCATCGTGGTCATTCCTTCACCAACTCCACCCATTCAGCTGGATACAGAGATGGTGACTACTATCAAGGATATCTTAGATGACAGTTCAGTGGCAGTAGTGGCAAAAGATCATCTCAAGATTGTTTCACTCATTACAGCCAGTGTTAGTTAGGATTATCATTCTTTCAGTGAGTACAGTATGCACAAGATTGACTCCCCAACTTCAGGTGAAGTCCGTGCCTCTGCATGATAAGGATCACACCCCGTCGCTTTGTCAGTTAGATCGATCCTTAGATGAGATAGTTGCACACTATTTTATGGAGAAAAAGGAGATCTTAGGGCATGCATGGTCTGATGAAGAAAGAGTCAACTTCGATCCCAATGAAGATGACTTGATGGGGATTTAGCTGGCATACGCATGGTCAAGACTAGAGGTTCTCTTCTTAAGGGCCAGCAGGCCATGGAAGGAGATGTGGTTGATCAAGGAGACACTGCAGAATCAGCCCATCACCTCTTAATTTAGTTAAGGCAGAAAGATGAACAGATTGATAGATGGCACAGCAGTTGCAAGACTTGTTGGCAGCAGTATCAATGCTTCAGAAGCAAGCCCTTTCAGTTCATCCTAGCACAGTCGATGTCAGTTAGCCTAAACTAGTGCATGTCTTAGATCCACTTAAGACTCTACCTCTTGTTTAGCAAGGTAGCACAAGTCTGTATAGGAAGGTAGTGGACAATACCTCCATATAGGAAAAAGATCTAAAAACCATGGTTGAGCAGCAGGTGAAGGAAGCCTTGGCTCAAGCCTGGAGAGGATCATCGGTTTCGAAGGGTAGACCCTACCTAGTGGAATTTGATGTTATCTAGTATCCCAAGGATTTCGTGCCTCCTTTCTTTAAGAGCTTTGATGGTGAGAATCAGTGATAGCTCACGCCGCTTTCAATGTAGGTGGCAACGATGCTTTACTATTTAGACTCTTTGTCAGTAGCCTAATGAGTATTGCCTTTGATTGCTATGCTAAACTGCCAATAGTTCAGTTAGGTTAATTATTGAGTTAGAGCAACTCTTCTTTAAGAGATTTGCAAGAGCTTAGCAAAGGGTTACTATAGGTGATCTTGTTGTATCCCAACAGCACTTCGGTGAGTCACTTGTTAATTATATTCTCATGTAACTGAGTATGAAGTGTGAACCATAAATGTCAACAAAGATGCCATTGAGATTCTCTTGAAGAATATTCATGGCCCAATCGCCTTCATTCTTAAGGGCTTCACCATAAAGAAATTTGAGAAGCTAATCAATAAGACGGCTAGTCTACAAGGAGAGGCCAAATAGTTGCCTTTTCTAGATTAGTTGCCAAAGCAGAAATCCCAAAAGGTCTATGAAAAGAAACCTGGAGTAGTAGTAGTGATTGACAAGGGGAAGCAACTAGCTAGAGATCCGAGTGACCATGACCTCGCCTCCACCTCCTTTGCCACCACCAGGCAACCATAGGCCTCCACCTCAGCCTCCTCCATACACAAACACTCACCATACCCCCCCAGTAGGCATGCATATTCATCGCCAAGTAACTATGGTTCACCTACTCTTTTAGATAAGTTAAACAAACCTTATTCTTTTAAGAGCAATGTAATCAAGAAAATCATTAATAATCTTTTAAAGAAACCTGATTTTTAGCTACCCAAGCCTAAGAGATCGGAGGAAGTTGGCAAAAGTCATGATCCAAACTTTTGCCCTTACCACCATATGCTAGGCCACATTTTGGAGAATTGCTTTACTTTTAAAGATTGGCTTGAACACAGTTTCAAGACCGGTGTAGTCATTATCCCAAAGGAATATCTTGTGGAACAACCTTCCAGTTCCATTAGGGTAATCCTTGGAAATACAAGTGATCCTACCAAAACTGAAGAAGCTTGGGACATCTCTTTATCCAAAGCCTCTAAGAAGATTATCTAGAAGATAAAGAAGCTTTCCTTGCAGGTGCTTGAGTCAGCTCAAACCTCCAACACCAAGGAAGGTTTGCAAGTTGCTAGTGCCAACTCTAGAATAGTGGGAGCTCGTAGTAGAAAAGAAGAAGAAGCAGTGTGTGTAGAATGCCCCTTAGCATAGCCACCGATCATGTCCAGACTACAGCCTTCAATTAGAGCTTCCACACTGGCAGCCTCTACCATTTTAGCTAATTCTTCTATTTCTTCTACTATTAAAATGCTTGTATCAATGGATAAGGGCATCAAATCTCTTACTCTACTCACTCTACTTGACTTCTACTTTGTACCTCCAAATACTTCTAAGAAATTGAAGAATAAAGCTAATTTGAATTACATTTGAGTCTTTTCTAATGAGTTATCTTCTTCTATTCCTAACTATAACACTTCAAGTCTAATAAACTATAATAATTTTGATCTTCCTCTTTCTGATTCAGAGTTGGACTTTCCAACTGTGAATACTACGGGTTCACCTCTTGAGATAGACTTGGAATCATCTGATTCAGAGTCCCATAGAGAGAAAAGGTGAACTTGAAGTGTAGAACTTGCCACCACCTTGCCTCTCAGAGATTACCAAGTCAACCTCCATAGTGGTAAGGTTCTACCTCCTGGGCAGCACTTCTAGATAGAGAGAAACAAGTCATTGGTATTGAAGATCAAAAATCCCTTCAACGAGATGCTCCACCCTTGGAAATTCTTATGGAAGACCAGCCGAAGGTGGACTACAACATCCTTTTTCATCTAAGAAAGTTGTCATTTAAGCTAAGCATATATGATGCCCTTGTCTTATCCAAAGAGATGAGGGAATCACTAATCAAGGCCCTCATTGATCCTAAAATATGCTTAGCTCAACTGATTTCTATAGGTGAAGAAGCACACTATGCAAAAGAAGCTCAAGGAATCACCTTCATGGATGAAGACCTTCTACTAGGGGACCTGGAGCACAACCGTCCCCTATACATTATAGTCGACATGGACAGGTTTAGACTTGCCAGGGTTCTTGTGCATTCAAGTTCATCAACAAATATTATGAGTCTAAAGACCCTTGTCTATTTGAAGATTGATATCTCTACTCTCTAAGGAGATAGGATGGGGTTGAGAAGATTCAATGATCAAGGCAAGCAGGTTTTAAGTTCTATAGTGTTGTTGTTGGAGATTGGTGATTGGAAGATTGAAGCCAAGTTCTACATCATTGATTTAAATATTTTATTCACTGCTTCACTTGGTAGCCTTGGATATATCAGAACAAGATCATTCCATCCTTCCTTTATCAGTGCATTAAGTTCAGAAAAGATGGAATTGAGTACCATGTCAACGGGGATGAAAAGCCATTCTCAGTTAGAGAGGTTGAGATTTATCAGGATCCAACCTATTATCTTCCTCAAAACACCCTTTCTCGTGAACTTGGACAAAATTCAAATGCAAATACAAAAGAAAAAAAATGAAATAAAAGAAAAGATAAAAGAAAATGAAAAGAAAAAGAAAAGTCTAAGTGAGTAAGAAAGGGGAATTGAAGAAGAAATGGATCCGCATATCACATTCCACCTAGAGTTCATTCCATCATATGGATATGTGGGTAGAATGGCTCAACCTCCACCAGGTAGAGGCAGAGGTAGAAACAGAGGAAGTTTCAGAGGTGGAGACCCCCTAGTTAGCCTTTAGCCAATAGAGATCATGTTCCAATTCATCGGAGTACCCCTACTATCCACATAGACTTGGAATCCAACTCGGAGGATGAGTCGAATGTGATTAGTATACCAGCCAACCCCTCTCAGCGGGTTCCATTGGAGGTAACTTTTGATCCAGCCAGAGATGAAGACCAGGCCTCTAAGCAATGTAAAGTATTTGCATCTAGTTTTTGTGAAACTATCAGGTAGTAGTTGGGAAACTTAGCTCTTACCTCACTCACACCTCAAAAACTTGAAGGTTTGATAGTTAAGGAAGTCCTTAAGTCTTCTAGTGATGCAAAGCAGAAGATGTTCATTTTAGGTTCATCATCCTCAAGTCTAGAGCTCGATGTAGGACTTGAGGAAGATACTTTTAAAGAATTAATGGAATTACCTTTCAACTTTTACTCCCTCAGTGTTCAAAATCTTGTGCAGAAAGGTTTAGTTTCTCACACTTGGTCCAAGTACAAGTCAAAATATTTTGAAAAATTATGGAACAATATAGGCAGGGATGCACAATCAAGAGCAGGGCTAGGATTCAGCATAATGGGTCTAGTCGATGACAAAGATTATTTCCTGGTTGTTACCGACCATTTGGAATCTGATAGGTTCTTCTCACACATCCTTAATACTCATGAGAATGTGTGTTTAAAAACTTTAGATGATCTCCAAGTCAAAGAGGCACTGCCAGAATTTGAAGAGAAGATTTATTCAACAATCAACAAGCTAAAAGAAATCAACCTCGGGATAGAAGAAAATCCTCGCCCGACATACATCAATTCATTTCTAATTGAAGAAGAAACCAATTACTTAGTTAGGCTATTAATTGAGTTTAAAGACTGCTTCAGATGGAGTTACGAAAAAATGCCCAGATTAGCTCCTAACATTGCAGTCCACAAGCTAGCGATAGACCCTAATGTTACCCCTATTAAGCAAGCTCCTAGATGCATGCGATTAGAAATGAACAATAGGTCATTTCTGAAGTCAAAAAACTGATCGATGCTGGTTTCATCAGGGAAGAAAAATATCCTACCTGGTTAGCTAGTGTCATCCCAATTAAGAAGAAGAATGACCAAATTCACATTTTTGTCAATTTTAAGGACTTAAACAAAGCATATTCTAAGGATGAGTTTCTTTTTCCTATACCAGAATTAATGGTGGACATCGCCTCATCTCATGCAGTCTTCTTTTTCATGGATGGGTCATCTGGCTATAACCAAATCAAGATGTCTCCTAAAGATGAAAGAAATACTACTTTTTGAACCCTGATCGAAATCTTCTATTATAGGGTCATGCTTTTCGGCCTTAAAAATGTTGGTGCTACATACCAACAGGCCATGACTCAGATCTTCAATGAACTCATCCATCATCAGGTTGAGCACTATGTTGATGATCTAGTAGTCAAAAGTAGAGAAAAGGAAGATCGCATCTTTAACTTGAGAGTAGTTTTCAAACAGTTAAGATAATGTAACCTTAAAATGAGTCTCTTAAAATGTGCATTCAAAGTCACTTCAGGGAAATTCCTTGGGTATGTTGTTCGACACTGAGGAATAGAAATAGATCCTGAAATAATCAAAGCCATCTTAGAAATGCCACCTCCTAAGAGTTAACTCAACTCATATCTTTTTAAGGATGGTTGGCGAATCTAAGGTGCTTTATCTCTAATTTATCAGGGAGATGCAAGCTGTTCTCAGCACTTATCAAAAAAGATGACAAGTTCAAGTGGGATGATAAATGCTAGCACGCATTCGAAGACATCAAAGAATACCTTGGAAGCTCCGCTTATAGCCTATCCCCGCAGTTATTGATCCTTTACACTATCGATTGATGACTCTATGTTCTGTTAGCCCAAGCCAATGACGAGGGGAAGGAAAGCGCACTCTACTACCTCAGCCATCGTCTGATCCCTGCTAAAGCAAACTATCCACCTAATGAGAAACATTATCTAACTTTGATCTTTGCATCTCTGAAGCTACGACATTACATGCTTTCTCATAAGGTGAACTTGATCTCCTGAACCAATCCACTGTACTACCTCATGACATGACCAACACTTTTCAAATGTTTGGCTCATTGGTCCATGATACTCTCACAATTTGATATCACTTTTGTACCCCAACATGCGATAAAAGCACTGCAATTTCTAGATTTCAGAAGACACCCACTTCCTGTTGATTCTCCGCTTAGTGATGATATCCCTGATGAACAAATCATGAACTTAGGGGAGGCTGGCAACCACCAATGAGAGATGTATTTTGATGGTGCTGCTACTTTTTTTAAAAGTGAAGCACCACGATCTATTCTTCTAGGAAAGGTAAGGGTAGGAATAATTTTCCTAACTCCAAATTGCGATGTGATGAGATTCTCATATTATATTTCCAATCTCTACACCAACAACGAAGCCAAGTATGAGGCTTTGATTGTCAATTTAGAGTTAGCCATCACTATCAGCGTCAAGAGCATCAACATCTTTGGGGATTCTCAGTTGGTGATCAACCGATCCTGTCCCAAGTCCTCAAACTCCATTACTATGAGTATACTATGAAGTTGTTGGCCCGATTCTCAAAGTTACCATCTACAAAGTTCCCCGAGAAGAGAACGCAGTAGCATATGCCTTGGAAAAACTTACCAAAGAGTTAGCATGTCTGGAAGATGAGTCCACTTAAATAAGGATCCAAAATAGACAAGTCTTATCCCTTATTGATTCAAAACTCATCGAGAGACTTTCTCTTGAAGGGGAGGTTATCGTTACCAAAATGGATAAGGAGCTGGATTGGAGGTAACCGTTCATAGGTTACTTGAACACCGGCAAACTACCTTAAGAGAAATCTCAAGCCCATCAAGTGAAACAGAGAGCTCTTTCCTATGCTCTTATTTATGGCACCCTGTTCTGACGGTCCTTTAACCAGATGTGGTTACGTTGTTTAGACAAACATGAAGCCCATGATATTGTAACTGAGGTACACTCAAGTCTATGCAGAGCTCATCAGTCCAGTCTGAAGATGAAGTCAAAGATCAAAATACTTAGATACTACTGGCCTTTTATGATCACAGATTGTATGGACATAGCTAGGAGATGCCATCAATGTCAGGTGCACGGTGTGGTCCACCACCAACCACCCAACATTCTACACCCTATTTTGGCTTGATGGCCATTTGAGTGTTGGGGTACCAACATTGTAGGTCTGATCGATCCTCCTTCTTCTAAGGGGTATCGGTTCATCTTAGCTACTACCAACTATTTTTCTAAGTGGGCGGAACCCATCCCACTCAGAGAGGTCACAGCTCACCATGTGCTTCAGTTTTTTAGGAACCATATCGTATATAAGTTCAGGGTACCTCAACAAATTATATCCGATAATGGTATTGCATTCAAAAGCACAAAGATCAATAACTTTGCCAAAAAATATGGTATAGATTGGAGATACTCCACCATCTATTATCCCAGAGCTAATGGTTTAGCAGAAACATTCAACAAAACTCTCATCCAAATACTGAAGAAGACTCTTCATGACAATAAATGGCAGTGAACAAGCAGTTGGTTGAAGCATTGTGGACCTATCGCACCACATAACGAACTCCAACTCAGTCTATCCCATTGTTCTTAGTGTATGGGTTTGAACCCATTCTTCCCTTAGAAGTTCAACTCCCTTCACTAAGGATAGCATTGGGTAACAAGATCACTACTAAGGAAAATGCAAAGTTACGGTTAGAAGAGCTCAAAGGTTTTGAGGAAAGTCACCTACAGGCGTGCCAGAACCTCGAGTTGTACAAGGCCAAAATGATTCAAGCTCACAACAAGCTGGTCTGCCCTAGGTCTTTTCAAGTAGGAGAATTTGTGTTAGTCCTAAGGAAACCTATTGTTTCCCGTCAAAAGATGGGAGGCAAGTTTGAACTGACTTGGGAAGGCCCCTATGTCATAGAGAAGTACTACAAAGGAGGATCTTATCAGCTTATTGATTGTAAATGGGAACACCCGATGCTTCCAATTAATAGGCTCTATCTAAAGAAATATTACCCTTGAAATAAATCATGTTTGAAAATAATTCATTAATTAAATGAACAAAATCTGATTCCGTTCATCAAATCTTCTCTTCTTTTCAAAGTATTATTTGCTTATCTTGCGAATCTGTTGTGACGTATTTAAGGTAGGTGTAAGAGTCCCCCAATGGCATCTTACCCTCTTTCATAACAAAAACACAATATCTAGATATTTTTAGAATAAGTGTAAGAGAACCTAAGAGGCATCTTGTTTTGATTAGCATAACTAAGTTAGGTGTGAGAGAACACAAGTGGCTTCCTTTCTTAGTGGGAATTCGTGTTGCCATCTATGGCATCATTTCATAATTCCCCGGCATGTTTTAAGGTAGGTGTAAGAGTCCCCCAAAGGAAACCTATTCCTTTTATCACATGCACACAATAAACACAAATCTTTTATCTCAAGCTATTCTTATGTGGGAGCAAGCCCCTTATGACACTCACTCATTAGCTGCTCTAGGTCAGGTCCACATACTACCTCACTAGTATGTCACCCCAGTGGTCATTTATTGGAGGATGTGAGTCCCCGTGCTTTCTTCCTAACTTGATTAGTGCAAATCAATGAGCACTTTATTAGTATGGTAGTCTTCACTGCCCAGCCAGTCAGATATCTCATGTTGACTTTATTTAAGAAGATGTGAGTCCCTATGCTTTCTTCTTGAACTAGTCATCATGTTCTAACTAGATTAAGTATATTTGAGATTTAGGATAAGTCCCCCAAAGGCTCCTTTCCTCTTGATTACTTTTGAGTTGATCTAAGCTCCCTAGTGGCATTCACTCAGTAGTCTCCCTAGGTTAGATAACACCTGTCGAGCCGAAGATAGACTATCCTAGCAATCAGTTCTGCTATAGGAAGATGTGAGTCCCCGGCTTCTTCCTAGATTAATTATTGCAAACTAATGAGCTTTCTTCCTAGGTTGACAGTAACTCACCCGATGAGTACACCACTCTTGGCAGATATGAGTCCTCGTGCTTTCTCCTTGAGTTGAACACCGAATACTTATTGAATTTATGACTAGCCATGTCATTTTCTCCAGGGTGTTGGATTAATCCTTTGTCGCCCAATCCCCTATGGGCACTCTATTTGGATCAAGTCCTTTGCGACCCATTTATACACTGCCTAGGTTACTTTTGGATTGAACAATTCCCTTTTCCTAGTAACCACCCATGTGGTTGGAAAATTTTTTAGCAGATGCATAGATTTTCCTTTGGTTTAGTAAATTTAAGATAGGTCTAGGCTGATATAAGCTCCTTCTCTGTTTAATCCCTTACAAATTAACAAGGTCCATGATAAAACAAACCAACTGAAATAAATAAACAAAAAATTAATTCACTTGTGGATTAGGATTCAAGCCCCCAAAGGGCCCCTTCTCCCAAACAGGCATCCTATCTTTAGGTAAAGAAACTCCTTATATGAATTGCGACTTGAGTTGAGATAAACTGGTTGGTACTCACCCGTAGTCACCCTTAGGTTAGGCTCAATCTATCTTCACAAACAGGTTACCCCGGTAGTCATTCTGCTTTAAAAGATTTAAAACTATGATGCATTCTTTCTAGCATGATTGTGTCAAACTGATGGGTAGCCCTAGGTCGAGTTCGATTTATTTTCCAAAGAAACCGATCACCCTAGTGATCTTTTCTAGTGGAAGCTGTGAGTTGCCAAGCTTTCTTCCCTTCAATTGATCATTGCAAACTGGAAGGCACTCCTTTGGTCGGATAGTTCTCCCATTGACTGGGAAGTTATCCCTTTGGTTCAATAAATCTGAGATAGGTCTAGGCTTCTATAATCTCCTTCTCAATGTGATCTATGACAAACTGATGGAATCCATCAAATTAAAAAAAATCTAAAAAAATGAAATCTATTTTTGACTATTCTTAAGCAGATCTAAGTCCCCCTAGTGGCATTCACTTAATAGTCAGCCCTAGGTCGAGTTTGATTTGTTGCCCAAAGCAATTGATCACCCCAATGGTTTCTTGTCTCTAGAAGATATGAGTCCCCATGCTTTCTTCTTAAGAATTTACCTTTATGTACTAAAAGGCATTTCTCTTTGGTTGGATAGTCCTACCTTATGGTTGGTAGACTACTCCCTTTGAATTAGTAAATCTGAGTTAGGTCTATGCTTCCATGGCCCCTACTTAGTACAATTCATCATCAACTTATGGGATTCATCATAATCATAATAAATAAATTTAAAAAATGAAATCTATCTTGACAATCTTTGAGTTGATCTAAGTTCCCCAAGGGCCATCAATAGTCACCTGTGATGGGTTCAATCTATTGCCTTGCCAATATATTACCCCAACAACTGATCCTTACTTGGAGGATGTAAGTCTACTACAATTTTTTCCTAGTACAGTTGTTGCATATCAAATTAGGTCCTACTATGTTCTTAGTAGCTCCCCCTTTGGATTGGTAAATCTAAAATAGGTTTTAGCCTCCATGGCTCCAATTCAGTACAACCCATGGCAAACCAATAGGGTTCTTTCTAAAAATCTAAACCTAACAAAATTTGAAAAAAAAAATCTAATCCTATCCCCCAGTGGAGATCTCTCCTTAGAGAGATTTAAATAAAATTAAACCTTTCATCTCCTTATAGATGACTTGAACCTACTTCCCTAGTGGAAGGTTCACACTCTATCCCTTAGTGGACTTCTTCCCTCTCTCTTATGTCTTGGACATAAGTAGAGCCACATTACACTAAGCTATGGATTCTTTCTTTTCCTTGGGTCAGGAATAGATAGCTTATATTAGTGCTTGTGATCTTTCAATTTTGTTGATCATTTCAGTCAACACCAATACGTGCGGTGTTCCTGGTCAGTCACACCACACCTATTGGGCTCCTTTTGTTGACCTCATTTTTAGAATGAGTTCTCAACACCTCCATCTTATGCTTAGGATTCCTCTTAGACTTTAAGAGTTCCTAGTCTTAAGACACATCTAGTGATTAGGTGGACACTCTCCCCTAGCCCTAGAAGAGTTAGAAGAGTTAGCCATAGGAGTAGGTCATGCCTTAGGGGTGTTAGGAAAATCTCCAACCCTTAGCCTAAACCATTCCTCACTTTCCTTATTTTAAGTCAAATTTCAAATCAATTCCATTTGATTTTCTCAAACTCAAATCAATTCCATGATTCAATTCCTTGATTGAAATCTTTGATTGAAATCCATGATTGAAAACCATGATCAAAATCCATCAAAAATCTTTTAAGTCAAAATTGATTGTCCAAAAATAAAATATAATGAAATTTAAAATGCATTAGATTTAGGTCATTAAAGCATGTCCCTTTACATGATCTATTCTCTTTAGGGAGTGAGTTTAAGGACTTAGCTTCTTTCTAAATAAAAATAGCTTAGCTATCTTGCATAAGCATAGAGACTTGCCTACACGTATTTAAAATCATAGGAGGAGTTAGTTAACGGCCACCACTAGGCAGTTGTAAGTTCAAGTTATCGAGTCATTTGTCCTCTCTTATGGAGGCAAACCGAATACCCATTTTCACCTTAGATTTAGGTTGTGCTTCCAGCCCTCGCCAAAGCTGTCTAGATTTAGGTTCTAAAGTTACTTCTCCCTTTTGTGAGCCATAAGTATAATTCCTTACCTCTTAGGCATTTCCTTAATCTTGTTTTAAGGAATCTTAAGTCCTAAATTTCTAATGAAAGATATAACTCAAATTGGCTAAATCAATTTATAAAATGTAAAGTCCAACTATATGATAGTTTGAGATTCTCGCTAGGTTTCCTAGTATCATGAGCATCTCCTACTTATTCCCATTTTGGCTTTAATAATAACTCCCTCTTTTGATCAATCTCATTTGATCTTCAAAAACATAAATCAATTGATTGATAGTCCTTCCTATTAAAATTTTCAGAGATAACGATCATTTACCTTAATCGAGAGTTTTCCTAAGGGATCTTGTCCTTTAGGATATAATTAACTATGGGGGCTTGGCCCTGTAGGGAACTTAACGAACCCAATTTAAAATAAACTCTATTTTACTTTTTCATGTAAAGTAGGGGAAGAATCGCTGGTACATATGCAGACCCATCATCCTTAAGAGTCCTTATTGAGGTGATTGGTTCCATTAAAGGGTATAAACTTCTATCTTTTGAGATTGTATACTATACCTTGATGACGTATCTGATCACCTGAATAAGTACATCTGTGGATCTGCATGGTGTCTTACCAAGAAGAATTTTTGTAAGGGTATCCTCTTTCTTTTCTCCCCATAGATTTGAAAGGTGACTCCTTTATAAAAATTTTTCTCCATAGTCAACCTAGTATAACTCAGCCAGTTAAAAATTTGATCAAAAGTAATATTGGCTAAACTCAAATTAAACTTGATTTAAAGGATAATTAACTTCATGAAAATGGAATTATGCAATCACAGAAGTGTGACTAGACTATGAAAGCATTAGATCACTTTATGTATGACTATCCCATGAGATTTTCTTAATCAAGTGGGTATGATAGCAAGGAAAAATAGGAAGTAGCTAAAAGGAAATAAACCAATATTAATATGGAAATTAGTAAATGGAATTAACTAAGAAATAAAAACCTAATGAAAGGGTACTATTAAGCTTCAAAATTAACATACATAATGTTTATAATAAAAACTATTAAAATGGTCTTAAAAGTAATCAAAAACCTAAGATACTATGTAAGGTGATCATAAAATGTGTTTCCCATTGAGTTGAATCACGTACCTAGGCATGTGTGCATAGATATTAGAGTGAATGGAGACAATTCATATAATCAACACCATAAATAAAAGTGAAGTTGAAATAAAATAAAATTAGGTTCATACCTACTATGAAAGTGCTGTGAAATGCGTATCCATAATGCATGAGAGTAGTCAAGAAATATAAACATATACACTGTTTTGATATGATTTTTTGTTCTAGAAAAAATTTGTGAAACATAATAATATGAAATTTAGAATGTATTAAAACATTCGATTGAAAATTGAATAATAATATTTAAGGGGTGTTATTTAAAAAGACTAAAAATATAAGATTATTTAAAATTGATGAAATTCTAGGATAATCTTACGGTTAACTGATTAGGTTTTTTTAAGCATATATTAACTAATTTATTTTATTTCAAATATTTTTAATATTTTTTCATGATTAAATAAATAGAAATTTTGCAATTTTATTTTCAAAAATAGCTAAACCAATCAAATAAATTTCAAGAAATCATTTTATTTATGAATACCAAATTACACATTTAGGGAACAACAGATGATTATGGGCCTCACAAAGGGTAAAGTGGCAATTCACATAAAACATTTAAATTATATATATATATATATATATATATATATATATATATATATATATATATATATATATATATATATATATATATATATATATATATATATATATATATATATATATATATATTATTTTATAAAATTCTAAGAAAATTTTAAAAAATTTATTGAGCTATAGAGAACCTAATATAATTTATCTAAAATTTTAGGACATCATTAATAAAAAAATGAAAGAGATCATTTTTTAAGTTGGTTTAATGGATTAAAATATATCATAAAATTAATATGAATTTTATGATAGTATAGATTTATATAAAAAAACATTCCCTAAAATTTTCAAAAAATTTGGAATTATGCTTTAATTATTACAATTTTTAATTTTACCTTGGAGAAATCATAACATACACACCATAATTTAAAATGTCTTAAAATTTTTATAGCTCATTTATGATAATGTTCAAGACCTCCCCAAAAAATATGAGATTTTTTACTAATTCATTTGAAGATCCAAGTGATTTTAAGTAAAAAAAATGTTAACTTTCAAAATAATGAAATATATGAATATTCAATTAAAGGTATGTTTTTCGAAATTCTTCATGTTGAATGCTAAGTATGGTGAAAGTTTAAGCTTAATTGGATGATTAGTTTATTCAAATAAAAATTAAAAGAATTTAAACTAAAGAAATGTGACTCATTCCTAAAATTGCTTTTAAAACTTTAAATGAATTCATCATTTCATTGGTCTAATTCCATTTAAGCATGGGTAATCTCATTTGGGCCAAACATGGACCATGTTGGCCAATTTGGTCAAATTGACAACCTTGAAGAGGTCAAATCAATATGAGTTAAGCTAAAAACTTTTCAATGAAATCCTTGGATATACCCACTCTTAAGGATGTGAATAAATATCATTATTAGCTATGTCTAATTAACCATAAAAAAAGGTTTGGGCTTTAAGATCATATCTATTTTATTTGATCAACTAGGCTTGTTCCAAGAAGAATTAGAGCAAGTGAAGTTGAGACTATTTTTAATTCATGAATGAGGTATTATGTGTCAAATAAATTTAAATGATTTGGAGGTTAAGGTCATTAAGGTCATATTGGCTTAATTAAGTCATTATGGATCGATTATACTAACTTGCATTCAATTACCCTAATTGATGGGCCTATTATATTCATTTAAAAAAATTATATGTGAACACAATAATTAGCAAATTTTGGATAGTCAACATGAGGTCCATCCGATTTGACTTCAATTAATCCCATGGTTGATCCAAATTAGACTAAGTTTGACATTTTTTGGGGTCTTTTAGTTAATGTGGAATATATTTAGGGGTTCCATTGATCACTTATTTTATAAACATAATAGAAAAATAAGATTGAATATCTAGAGTTATTGACCAATAAGGTTAAGTGGGGGTGATTATTTAGTTAAGAACCTAAATATATAAACAAATGGGTACCTTTGACTCAATCATATGTCAAATTTCTCATATTAATTTTGAAGATAATTAATCTAAATCTTAAAGTATCATGATCAATTATATAAATAATTGAATCAATAATATGCAATTATTGCTTAAATTTAACACTTTTATTCAGTAGGAATAATTGAGCCTAAGTAGTGAAAGAGGACTATCCTAGGATTGGCTATAGTCAAACCTATAATGTAAGAAAGATTTACAAGTGACCCTCCTAGGTTCCTCCTGGGAGCTTATTATGCCCACCTTAATGGGTTGGCTTAAGTTAAAGCTTTTAGTGTTTGAGAAGGTGTTGAAATTTTCATATCAACAGTTTCATCTTTCATATGGGTTACTAAAGTTGTTATTATACATGAGCATAGAATTAATTAAATAAAACCTTTTTATAATTTTTTTAACTTGTCTATTGACCTCATTTTTTAGTGAGGTTGACAATCATTTCTATAGATTTAGGATTTGATCTAAGCACTAAGCCCTCCTATGACTAAGACACCTCTAGTGATTAGGTGACCACCAATCCTAAGCCTAAAAGACTCATAGGGATCAACCCCCAAGGTTAGAACCCAACTTAGGTTAGGAAAAACCCACCTATCCCAAACTCAAACCAAATCCCATACCCAAACCAATCCTTCAAACTAAAGCCAATTGATTACAAATCAAATCTGAACCAGGATAAAATTATTTCAAACTTAACTCGTTAGGGTTCAATTTGGCCAATTGGCTACGTTGACCTAATTTAACTTATTTAAAAAGGGGCTAAACTCAAAATTAAACTAATCCATTTAAAAACAAAGCTACCCAAACTCATTCAAAACTCAATTGAACTTGATTAAAGCTTGATTGCAATCCAATTGAACCATTTTGGCCCTTGACCCTATTGACCTCATTTTTGGATGAGGTTAACAGTTCTTCGTAACTTATTAATTAGGATGCCTAACCTTAGATTAGGAATCTCCTAATTAGGCACATAGGACACCACATTTAGTGACCTAGTGCATCTTTTTTGGATTTATTTAACTTAATGGGTTTAGTTAAATTCAACCTAAATCTCCAACCTAACCACACACCACTCCAAATTTAAAACTAATCAAGCTTAGCTTAAGGTTTAATTAGGGAACTACATATAATAAACTAAATTAAGCTAAAAATCATATAAACCTAAAAAAATTCAAATCCAAACCAAAGGTCAAAAATTGGTCAACCTTTTTTGACATAGGTTTGACTTTATGTGGGACCCACCAATTCAAAAGTCAACCCACCAAAATTTGACATATTAAAATTATCCTAAATAGTATGAATGATAATATATTCATGCTTAAACATGAATTTAAAAGAAAATGAACCCAATCATACCTCAATTAGGATAAATAGGTCACTTGACCTAAATAAGCCTAACTGAACTATACTGGTTTAAAATTCAAATTAAACCCAAATTAATTCAAATTAATTGCAAGAAATTACTTAAAGATGATTATTAAACATAGATCAACAAATCATTAGGTTCAATTTGCCTAAAATGGCCACTTGACCTAAATAGATTCAAACTTAAACCAAATTTAACCCATGAAAGCAAAATGGGCCCAATTGGGTTTTAAATTTTAAATAAATGAAATTGTTTGATCTAATGCTTTTCAAATTGCTTAGATTAACCCAATTGAAAATTAAATACATTGTAATTAAGTCAAATAAATCATTTGGCTCAATTAAATTCAGCCTAAATCCACTTGAATCAAAATGGACTAAACACAAAATAAGCACCAATAAACATCAAATTCTATAAAACCTTTGATTAAAAACTTAATTAATGATTAAGTGAATAAAATTCAAGCATTATTCTAAAGCTAATCCATCAAGTAAAGCAACTTAGAAGAATTTATAAGTGCCATAATTCAAAAAAAAATTGAACCTAATATCCAACTAATCTTGTTGGGATGCAATCAAATCCTTCCCAAATTGAATTTGTGTTGAGTTCAAGCCAATATTAAGCCATTTAGTGAAATCCAGATAGATCCAAGGCAATAGAATATGCCATGCAAAGGGAAGATGCATGGAGACAAAACCCCTAAGCCAATACTTTATTTCCATTGGATCTTCCCACCATTTTAGCCATATGTTGGTGTTAAGTGGACAGTGAGCCATATAGCTATCTTCTAAAGTTAGCAATCACCCATAGCCGATAAGAGAAGAAGAAATGAGCATATAGATCTCAGCTTTAATGGAAAAACCCAAGAGGGACATTCTCAAGAAAAATTGATCATCCCATCACCTTCCCCACCTTGCACGAAGATGAACCCAACCTTCCCCAAATCCCCTCACCCTTGGGAGGCTAGAGAATGACCAAAGCCAATGAAACTTAAGCCAAGCTTAGTCTAGGAGGTGATCCATAAAGAGGCAATGCAACCCTTTTTACACACGAGCTCCCCACATCATTTCAAAGCTATTGAAGTCAATTTTACCGCTGGAGATCCTCAAAATCAAGGTATACCATTATCGACCTCTCCAAGCTTTCAATTTTGGCACTTTTTGAAGGGAGCTTGATCTCAAGTGATATCAAACCATTTAGATCATTAAGATTTTATCTACTGATGGATTTGGCATCAAAATTGTGTGATTTTGACAGTCGGATAACCAAAAATCATGTGGAAATGATGAATGGCTCTCGACTTCTGCCATCACCGTGGAGATGAAATCTCCACTATCCATTCATTTTATAAAGAACAGACGGCCATGATATAGCCTAATAATTCAATTAAAACCCTTAAGGAAAATCATGAATCGACCAGAGCTGTCCGATCGAAGATTGTACAACCCATAATTAACCTACATGCACTACCAATTTAATGTGGGATCTATGTAAATCCCTCATGGACCAATGACGCACTGTCGTGTGGCAAGTAATGCCGCATCAAATCCACGTGGATCCGATGCATTAAAATGAAAATATTTGTGGGAAATCCATTAAAGTAAAATGCCTGAAAATTCAAAAATTCATAGAAAATTAAATATAAATTGAAAAATAACAAACTTAAGCTCTATTGATTCCTCTTGATGAAAGGAATCCATTAAAATTAAAATCTCCAAACTATGTAGGATATTGTGGCCTTAAATTGGATTTAAATGAAAATTTTTAAACTCTAATTAATCTCAAACCATTGATCAAAATGAAATGAAACTTTGAGGACTTGAAATTGATGTTAAGATGCACATTAGCTAAATTTCTCATGATTTATTGACTAATAAAACATAATGTTTGAAATTTTGAACTCTAAACCCTAATTTTCATAAAATAAATTAATAATAAATTAACTAAATTATGAAAAATGATCACATCAACTTAAAACATCATAATACATCCTAATGAACATGAATAAATCATTGAAATCCATTGAAACCTAATGAATCACAAAGTCATTTAATTTGGCCATTAATTGAATTAATTAATTTAATTAATCAACCTAAACTTAAATAAATTATAATAAATCAACTAGAACCCCAAAGATATGAATAAACATTCTTTGGATGCATATTCCAGAGGGGAATTAAGAAAAAATAAAAGCCCTAAATGATCCTCACTAAATTAGGCTTAATTTAGGTTTTAACCAAATACTTAAAACCTCAATTACACATCTACATGAAATGAATCTTTAGGGAAATCAAATTGGCAGGGAACCCCACTTGCCATAAACATTTTAAATGCAATTGACTTTTGAATTGGGAATTATCAAATTTTCAAGTCTTTAAGTCAATTTAAAAAAATAATAAATCAAAAAATTACAATAAATAATAAAAATTCATAAAATCAATATAAAACATTCATATTAAGATGAGAATGCTTAAATATAAAATTTTTAGCACCCTAAATCAAAGATTTGAATAATTATAAGCCTAGGGTTTAATAAAAATAATCATGAAATAAAGTTTAAATAAACTTAATACTAAGTATTCACAAGTAAATAAATTAATGAATTTTCAGTATACGGTCATTTCAAACTAAGAAATGAATGAATAATTAAGCTAAATGTATTAGGTCAATATGACTTCTCTTAATTCAAATTAAATTTGAATGAATTAAATGAACATAATGATATGCATGACTTATATAGTTGGAAATTTGGAAAGCTAAGTCTTTAGCAAGAAATGGATTCAATAGACTTAAACAAAAATTAAACATAAAAAGGAATGAATAAGTTAGCATCATAGTAGAATCTCTCTTAAATTCCTTAAGTCAAAATCAAAATGAATATATATTAAATCAAAGGATGAAAGAAAAATTCTTTTAAAATAATAGAATTATCATTTCAGTTAAAGGTAATTGGAAATAATTAGACTCGTTTATTTGAATTCATAATACATAAATGATAACAGAGTCATCATGTACTAATTTAAGTTAATAGAGGAAATAACAAGTTAAGGATAATTAATTCAATCTAAATCTCATAATAAAGTAACCATGTATGCATGATTGAAAACATAAAAGTTACATAAACGTAAAATTAAATATAAATATTGACATAATAAATGAATTTAACTTAAATCAAATAAATGAAATGAGTTTAACAAAAATAAATAGTAAATTAAAAATGAATTCAAACAACATTAAAACCTAATCAATCTAAATTATAAAAGTAAGATAAATTTAATGTACACATAAAGTAAATCAAATCAAAAGAATTTAAAATTGGAAATATATAAATCATCATAATTAAAAACACAAACATATAAGGTAAAGGAATAATGAATCAAATTAAGAAAAGATTGAATATAAAATAAATAATAAAATATAAAATGTCAATAACGCAATCTTAAACAAAAGAAATTAAATGAACTTTATATCCAAATAACAAACGAATTAAACTTCAAGTGAAAACTAATTCAAATTGAATCATAATAACATACCTTAGAGAAATCAAAACACAAAACACTAAGTAAAAAAGCATAAATAAATTTAAAATAAAATAAACTAAACTAATTCAAATCATCTAAATGTAAAGAAAGGATTTTAGTTAGATCAACCTGCTTGATTTATTTTGGGTGTTCAATAGAATCAACCTATTTTTCTTTGTTTCTTTCTGTGTTGTGCTGTCTATGATGAATTCCTATACGTGAGCTCATAAAAAAATTACTTTTTTTACCTGACTTAAATCTAATTAACTCAAACACAAAAGTAAGAAAATTCAGAACCACACATAAACTAAAGCCCTAGGAGTAACTTAAAATCAATTGGCTCTTCAAAATCATGCAAGCATATTATTCTGAATTCTTGAATTGGGCACTTCACCCATTACACATAAGGAGCATCTGACCTATGAGAATGGTCACCTTCTTGGGGAAGTATAGCTTTCGTTATTGGTTTGGCCATGACTTTCTTCTAATTACATACCATATAGGTATAAATTGCATACACATGGCCTAAAATAATTTTCATATCAAAATGTATAAAAGATGAAAAAATTGTATTAGTTAGTGCATTTCATACCCTACATGATCTTAGGGACTAGAGAGTGAGTCTAGGATTCTCAGATTTTTTTTTCCTAAAATGATAAGAGCCTAGCCATCTTGCATACATAATACTTGGCATCCTGAATTTAAAATTAGCTTAGGCTATGTTAGCTGACAGCCCTTCCAAGCGGGTTGTAAGTCTAAAAGAGTCAGGGATAGGTTTGTTCCCTCAAGTAAGATGTATAATTGATAATTCCTAAAATGGAACTAGGTCAAGCATCTGCCTTGGGTCAGAAGCACTTGGAGACTTAGGTTCTGAAGCATCCTCCTTTGAGTAAGTCTTCAATGCTAGGCATTTATGTAGTCTTGTGCTACTAGAATCAAAGCTCTATACTTCTAAAAAAAATATCAATGTGAAATTTAATTTAATTTCCAAAATTTTATGCCCAATGACAAGATAGTTGAAATATTTATTGAGCATCACAGTATCAACAGGCATTTCCTACTTCATCCCATTTGGCCTACTAAAAAAATTCTTTTTGCTTTAGATCATTCCCATTTAAAATTCTAAATATCATTCCTTTGAAAGCCAACTTAGAACCCTATAGAAATAATATCTTAGTTCTTTAATCGAGAGAATTCTTAAGAAGAGAGCCTTCTTGAGATGTAATTAACTATAGGGGCTTGCCCTTATAAGAAATCATGAATCCAGTTTAAAATATACCCTACTCTACTTTTCATATAGTTCAGAGAAAAACTCTATGATACACGAAAGACCCATTAGCCTTAGGAGTCTTTTATTAAATGATCGAATTCATTATTAAATTACATGTTTTTCTTTTGAGATAATATGTTTACTTCTTAACGATGCATTTGATCATCCAAATAAAAAATTTCTAAACTCTATGTGGTGTCATAAATTTTTCCCATAGACCTAAGTTGCATGATTCCAAAATCCAATCTAACTTAATTTAAGCTAAATTAAACAATCTAAGCTTCATGATCATCCCCATCACTTGATTAAATATTACAATTGATTCTAATCAATAGAACTTGACCAATTGATCTACCTAATCTAACTTGACCTAAGCCCAAATTGGACCAAAATCTAATTCAATCCAAATTGGATTCAAGAAAAACTATCAATCACCTGCAAATTAATTATTGGTCATATTTCAACCATCAATTGATTCTATTTGACTCAATCAAGCTAATTAACTCACTTGACCCGATTTGGCCTAAAAGCTCAAATTGAATTAAAATATTAATTCAACCCAAATTAAACCAAATCAATCCATCCAATCACTATAAAAATAATTATTGATCATGACCAATTACCAAATTAGAAATAATTGAACTGAATTGAACTTGTTTGGACGTTTAACCCATGTTGACCCAATTTTACCTAACAGCTTAAATTGAGCCAAAACTTGATCCAAGACAACTTAGATTGAACCCATGTCTACAGTCATTCTTAAATTGATTATTGAACACTTTTCAATCATCAATTAACACCAATTTGATCAACCTAACCTAACTAACCCATTTAACCCATTTGACCCTTTGGGTCAAATTGAACTAAAACTTAATTTAAACCAAATTAATTCTAATAAAAGCCTTCAATCATCTTCAAATAATCAATCAAACATGGCACAACCTCCCATTCAACTTACTTTGACCAACTTGGCCAAATTGGTCAACTTAGCCCATTTGGCTCATATGAACTCATATGAGCTAAATTCAAATCTAATCCAAATTTAATCAAATAAATTTCACTAATAAGTTCTAAATCATCAATTGAACTTAACCTGATAGCCCTTTTTACATAATTTGGTCAATTGATCATCTAACCTAATTGAACCCAAATTGACCTATATAGGTCCAATTGAGCCAAACAAAACCAAGTCTAAACCTGACCAAACTTGGCATGACTCTTCCTTAGGTCCACTTTAATTAGCCCAAGTGAACCTCACTCAAGGGTAACCCAATTTAACCCAAACTAAGTGCACCAAGCCAACTATATAAGATAAAAACTCAAAATAGGAAGATTTAACTCCTCCCTTTGGCTTGGGCAACCACCTTAACATGCCTTGAGCATACCCATGCTGATTGGACCTGACCCAAAGCTGTTGGGCTCAACCATTGACTAAGGAGAGGTCACCCTCATTTTTATTGAGCCTTATTTCAATCCCTATGGGTTGTCAACTTCATGTCAGGCCAACAAACTCCTCCATCCGCTTGGAGATATCCACCTCATCAATCTCATGCCATTTATGGCTTCCCCCACTACCCGATCGGCTGCCACAACTTGAACCAACCACTTTAGTTGGTTCACTTAGGGAGAAGGGTATACAACTCTTCCACCAAACAAATTAGTACCCACTATCCTCATATACCTAGACCTAGTTCGTAGTGCCCCTCAAGCACCCAGCCACCAAAAAAACCAACACCAACTCAAACACTTGACTCCACTAAAACATAACCAAAATCTAAAATAAACCTTCTTACACCTTCCTGGCATCTTTACGAGCAAGAAAAAATTGAAATGCACTTGATTCAACATTAGAGCACTCATTTCGATCGAACTTTGGTAAGCGATGGCGAAGCTTGGTGTTAGGAGCATTCAGCAAGGAGGCGAGGGAGGATCTCCTCACCAAGGCTTCACCTCCTCAAGACGAAGCTATCTCAATTGATGGACAATTACTCTTTAGCTCCAGCAGGGTAATCACTTCAATCATAGGCATACCCCCTAAGTGTTAGTCTTTTGTGAAGTGAAATGCAGTTTAACATAAATCCAACTATAGGATCAATCTAGAATCATCCCTTGATCATTTTGGAATTGATTCCATCATTAAACATGCTCCATCAAGATTAGATCCAACTGAGAAAGATAATGATGAAAGATGAACGGTGTTCATTTCTCAATGAAGGTCAATGATGAATCATTCATCATCTATTCTCCATGATTAGAACGAACGGTTGTGATTAATTGTGTTAGAATTTATTATTTAATCTCATCTAAACCACGAGATTAATCTTGACCAATCAAATGGTTGAAGTGAAACCATGTCCACCACCACTAAGTCAGTGTGCCATGTAGGATGTTTTAAGTAGTGAACTTCACAGTGTCATGTGGAAACCGTTCACATGACGCCTACTAGGTAAACTGATTAGTTAGGCTTAAAAATTAAATTAAATGGTCAAAACTTTAAAAAACTATAACTACTTGTAGAAAAATTCAAAATTGCAAGTAAACCCTCCTTGGAAAGCTTAAATAGAGAAGAATTTGAGAAAAATAAAAGCCCTAAATTTTATTAAGTGTATAATGACTAATTAAGATTTGAAATTTTTCTAATTAGTGAAATTAAGCCCTACTTAATTGGCTAATTGACCTAAAATTTTGGGTGATTATCTCATTGGTTGACCTCTGCCTCCCAAAAATATTTCAAGTTAATTGTTTGGATTTGAGAAATTCAAATTTTTAAACCTTAAATGGACATTTTAAATATTTAATAAATTTTTATCATTTAAAAAATTATAAAAATTATTATGGGAGCTTAAATACACTTTAGAATAATAATGATGACCAGAGAAATAAATTAGAACCACTAATCTTAATTATTTCATAAAATCATCATTAAGGAAATTTTATTATTTAATTAAATCATTAAGTACTCTAGGACTTTAAAAAATTATAAAAATTATCTAAGTTCTCTAAAAATAGTGTTCAACAAACAAAGAGGTTATCAATGAGAACAAAATCATCAATTAGTTTGAGGTATTTTAAGTGTAATTGATGATTTTGGGTTTTCCTATTTTTTTCAGTTAACCTCTAAGTATAAGCCCAATTGCATTAGAAGTTTTAGAACATATTTATTTCATATTTATGTATATTCGATAATTTGTCTCATATTTTTTGGGCTTATAATTAAAGAATAATTGAATTTTTAGGCTCTTTGGGATTAAAAAACTAAAATAATTATTTCACCATAATTAATTCATAAAAATTTCTTAAATTACCTTTGAATCACTTAATCAACAACAATGTGCTAAGGGATAATTTTAGATGCTTTGTCTTCTTATTAGGCTTAAGTAACTCAAATCACAAAGTTAGTCCTTAATTAATTTGCTTAGCCTTGTGTGATTTTCTCCATGTTAATGACCTTAAGACTTAATGGTTTCAAATTGATTGTTTGGTGATATTTAATTGCTTTGCTTCAATCATATTATAAATTTATGTCTCATATGTTTCATACCTTCATATTGATAAAAAAATAAATAAAGGATTTCATTTAATTGCATACTTTGGATTAATAGTGTGGTTATTACTTCTTGTAAATCTCAGATTATTTCTCTAATAAACTTAAAATACTTTTAGTGTAAATCTAAATTAACCTAAATAACTAAATATAAATTTAACTTTATATTTATCATCTACATACTTGAATGGTATATAATCTGGACATCCTGAGAGCATAAGATTTTAAGTCGTCCCAAGGAGGTCATTGATTACCTCACTTATATGGTCTAATAATGACACTTACTTTAAAGTTTATAGTGAAATACATAGTAAAATTAAACCATTTTCACATATATGTATATGTCCAAGCATCTTAAAATCATTACAATTCTTCTTTATACTTATATACATGTGCATTGGAGAATTTACAAGAATATAATCTGGACATTCTAGGAATGTGAGACTTTAAGTAGTCCCAAACGGGTCATTGATTACATCACTTCCTTTATTTAACAATGACATGTACTTATATAAATTCAACACCAATGCGTGTATGTATACATAAGGGAGTATTAAATTATATTTTCTATAAAATTCATCCATGCATCATGATTATCTATACTTTCAAATCTTAAGTTAAATATTAACAAATAAATACATTAAATTATTCATGCATCAATGTATGGAATATCAAATAATGTAAATATACATCTATTAAATTTAATCATTTTCATTAAGTGTATCACCTCATTAAGTTAATATTAAGAGATGATAAAGCAAAGCTTAGAAAATATTGTTGAATAAATTATGGCTTGAATCCATTAATATTTTGACGTTCTTTTATGTTTGGAGAAGATATATAATTCAAATCCAAATATATGATTTAATAGAAAAACTTATAATGTCTTAGTAAGATGATTAAAACTCACAAAAAAAATTATTTATAGATTCAACTTAAGGTTAAGGTTTGAGGTGGATCCTACTCTTCTCTAACTTTAAAATTATAAATTCAAATGAGCTCAACAGAAATAAATTGAAAACTAAAATTCACTCTAAGAAATCATTAATTATTTAAAATATAATCATCCTTTAAGTGTCAATTTAAATATCCACATTTAGATTAATCCAAATAATAAAGCCTAGTCTTATCATACCACACAAAGCTCCAGCACACACAAAATGCTAAGTCACTGATCTTAGACTTATGTTGAAATGGTGCTTTGTTGTGGATTGATATTTTTATTTTATAATGGAATATTTTATACTAGATGTTATGGTGTACGTGTGTAGTCTAGATGTTAGGGCAATAATAGACTAATGATATTTTCTATAAAAATTATGCCTAAGTGACCATTATAATAATAATTAAAAATTTTGTCATAAATGTGTTTGCTTGTAAGTGCCACTTAAGTACCTAAGTACAATCTATTAGGACAAGTGAGCTTGGTAACCTAAGGCAAGGTTCTACCCTAATGTATGGAATATAACTGCTTGGTGTATATGTGTGTAAATCTAACCTCTATTTTGTAGGTGTAGTTAGATTTCAATTTTCATAAAAATGTAATTTTTGTAATAGGCATAGGTTTAGAGCTATGGAGTTTAGCAAAAGCAATGACTAGAAGATTTAGACCTAGGAGGCCCGCTGATGTCTATAGTGTCAATCTATGAAGTGAAGTGAAGTGGAGAACGAAGATGAAGATTGAAGACCCACATAGTTTTATTTTCTTATTGTAAATTATATCTAACTCAATCTATATAAGGGTACCATCCTTTCTTATTTCTAGGGTGTGCGATGATACCCGGCAACACTAGCATTTATTTTTTTAATCAATGATGCTTGTTTTGTTTATTTATGTTGATTGTGCAATAGAAATGACATGCTTTCTTAAGTTTCGTAAAAATTGATTATTTGTTGTATGGATTACATGTAGTAGGCTCTTTAAGGACATAAATTTTTTTACTTCAATTAATAAACTTTAATTAAAATTTAAATAACTCAGAGCCTCACTTTAAAGCCTAGGTATTTAATCTAAAAAATAAAATATTTAGTAACCTCTTAGCTGTATGTTGTATGATATAACATCATGCATGCATTTTATGTTATTTCTAGTGAAATGGGGATCTCCACTCTTGCATAATAAGGGATAAGATTTGACATGTGAGAGTAGTTTCTTTGTAGTGGAGAACACCCCTTCTCTCTGATATAGCCCATAACTTAATTTAAACATGCATGTAGGCATAAATCTTCCTAAGCCTTAGTTTAAAATAATATGTCAAAATGGAATAAAATTTTATAACTTTTATTGCATCAATATAAGGCATGATTTTCATACAAATCTTGATCTTGTCTCTTAGGGAGTGAGTTTAGGACTCTAAATTTATTCCTAATAAATAACAACCTAGTTGTGATGCATTTGCATAAGGAAACTTACATGGTTTGAATGGTAAGAGTATTGGTAGCATCCTTTCTAAAGTAGAAGAAATACAGAATTTAGGTAGATTTACTCAAGAGAAATATGCCTCACCTCTTAAAATCTCATGTGGGTCTAAAGTAAAGAAATATCAAACATAATTCTCTTCCTTAAAATATAAAGCCTCATTATAGAATAGACTGAAGCACTCACTAGCCTTCCAAGTATTATGAGCCCTTCCTACTTATCCTCATTTAAAATCTATTATGAACTCTCTCTATTTGAACTTTCCCATTTGATTTTCCAATATTCATCAATCCTTCGATATCAAAATTTTAAATTTTTTTGAGAAATTAATTGACTACATTAATTGAGAGTATTCTTGGAAAATCTCCATTTCTTATAATGTAACTATGGGGGCTTGTTTTTATGGGGAACTTAAGAACATGATATAAATTAAGTCTTATTTTACTTCATCCATATGAAAAAGGGGAAAGACATTTGGTATATATAGACCCATCTACCTTAGAAATTCTTATTAGATGATTAAGTCTATTATATAGTGATGTTTCTACATTTTAGGTAGTACATTATTCCTAGATGTCATACTCAATCATTTGAATAAGTATCCCCTAAAATCTATGTGGTGTCCCTATGACTCCAAATATAAACACTATAGATTTTTCTAGTGCATTTGTTGGGAAAAGTTTCTCTCTCTGTCTTTAATAGTCAATTATTATCTCTAAAAATTGATAGTGGGCTTATGTCTTTCATGATTCCAAGACTACCTCTCTTTCCATTGGATTTCATGCCCATTTTATCTTTGGACAAGTGTTGCCAACATCACCCCAAGTTCTAGAACCTCACGAGTGGGTTCTAGAACTTCTCACAAGTAGAACCCAAAATAGACCCCCAATGGATCAAGTATATCCAAAACTAATCATGTTAATTCTTCAAAATAATTCTTAAGGCATATATTTAAACCTATTGCCACTCCTAAAATTGACAAAGTAGGTTCATTGATCCTTTGAAAATCCATTAAACCCATCTCATAGTGAGATTCAAATTAAAAGTCTCTCTAAAATAAAAATCTCACCAAATTATAAACCCCATCTAGCATAATCAAATTTGTTGGATGGAGGTTTAAATTCAAAATTTAATCAAAAGAAAACAAAAAAAATTTTACAATAATTGACCCTTTGCCTTTCTCCAAACAGAAGCAAAGTCACTAGTCTCCATTAGCAAATAACCACAGTAGCAATCATGTCATCTGGAAAACTCATTTTCTCATTCACCTCGTGTGTGGATTTGGCCATGGATTAGGCCATACTCACCTCTGCTCCCATCACTAAGTTTGGCCTGGGCTTTGAGCACTTCAATATCATCTATGATTGTCCAGCACTCACTACCATCAATAAGAAGGAGCTAGCAAATAGAAGCCACTTCTTTAATTTGACCTATAGTCTAATACCAAGTTCTTATCTTTGAAGAGGAAAGTTGTAAATGTTCTCTCACTATGAACACCTATTGATTCCACCACTAGGACTCGTGCCGCCTCTAGGTTTGCCCTGTTTCCTCAAAAGGAAGGTAGTAGTTGTGTCGAAGTTTATTCCATTTGCTTTTAATGTCAATCCTACCTTCCACCATGTCTCTCTAATCAAGTCTTAGTGAAAAAATAAGAACTACAAGATAAAAAGGTACTATAAGATAATATCCAAAGAGGTTGAGTCTACATCCCTTGTAGTTGAGGGTGGTTCTCCTTGTGAGACATCTCCCCTCCTTGGTGGTAACACATTTCACCACTTTCAGTTACAAAGGGAGAAGAGGATATGAAGAAGATAGCTACATCACCCCCATGACCCATAGAGTATGAGACACTAGCTAGAAAGAGGTGCAAGACCTATGTTAGTCTAAGGTTCATGCTCAGAAGAGTAAGGAGAGCCCATGAACACTAGGAGTCTGCCTTAGTTCATGACTTGAGAGATATCATCTCTAAAAGTGTTAGGGATCAAATTCATTGAGAGAGGGCCATAGTGGCCAAAATAGCAATCCAAGCAGGGAAGAGGGATATAAAGAGGTTTGCTAGAAAGTCAGTGGCCTTAGCTTTAGTAGACCACTACCCCGCAAGCTGATAGAGCTGATCATTTTCATATTATAACTCTCACTAATTTCAACCATAGAAGGTCTTTCTTACCACCCACTTGACTCATCACCCACCACATGTCCATTTGCCACGATGTCCACCAAATATCACAAGAGCATATTTGTGGGGAATAGATTCACCTTGGTGATTTATTTGCAACTTAAGGACAACCCTTCATCTTCTCACACTAATGATGTGAGGTGGAGTTCTCCTATTCAACCTTTTACACCATCAATGGAGAAAAAGGAGTGGTAGCCCAAGAGTGTTGTCATTGCTTCATCAACCTAGTAGGGTGAAAAGGAGAAGAGAGAAGAGAGTCCCATATTGAGCCATGGTTTACATCATCACAAAGATGTCCAATACACCCCCTATACAAAGGATCACATGGTAGATAATTTCCACCCTATATACATCTCTATAGATCTAAAGAATATAGATGGTCATTTCTTTAATGAGATCTTAGCAGTGTACAAGGCAACGATCAAGAATATGGAGAAGGAAAAGAGTGATGATGACAAAGATAGCTTTTATATGAAAGAGAATGACCTCTTTGATGATGTAGCTGAGGTTCATATGATAAATGCTAGGACCTCCTCCTATAAAGAGCAACACCATAACACTAATGTTAAAGAAGCTATAATTGAAGATGGTGAGGCATCAAACTCAAGACTTTTTTTGTGATAAAACTAATATTAAAAAGAAATGAAAGAACATTTAAATTTCGTCAAATACGCACTTCAAACCATTTGGAGACAAATAAATAGGTTAGAGTATATAGTTGATTGATAGAAAAATACCACTCCATTAGAAGAGGATATAGATTATCTACATAAGAAGGGTACATATACTTTAGTTCTCCAAGAAAGCGACATTAAATAGTTATTGGAATAATAAATGAAGGAGGCATTAGCTCAAACTCAAGGAGCCTCATCAGTTCTAAAGGGTAGACCCTGCCTAGAGAAATTTGATGTAGTCCAATGCCCCAAGGGCTTTGTGCCACCATCCTTCAAAGTGTTTGATGGTAGTAGGAATTCTAGGAAGCACATTACACACTTCAGGGCTAATTGTTGCAATACAGGTAGCAACGATAATATACATTTCAAGCAGTTCATTATTAGCCTTTTTGGAGTTACTTTTAATTGGTACGCTAAACTGCCCAATTGTTTAGTGAAGCCATTTGTAAAGTTGGAGTAACTTTTCATCAAGAGATTTGTAGGCTCTCAAAAAAGAGTAATTGTAGGTGACCTCATAGTAGAGAAACAAAACTTAGTGAGTCCCTAGATGATTATAATCTTAGATGGCATAACTTAAGTATGAAATGTGAACCACATCTCCAAGAGTAGCATGCCATTGAAATTATTCTAAAGAATAATCATGGCCCGATCACTTTCATGCTTAAGGGCTTTATAATTAGAACATTTAAGAACATAATCAGCAAGGTAGCTAACCTATAATAGGATGCCAAACTATTACCCTTCTTAGACTAGTCTTGCAAGCCTAAACCCCATAAGGTATTTGAGATGAAGCCTAGGGTAGTGTCAACTATGAATAAAGGAAATAGTAGGTAAGAGATCATTTTGAGAAACTTAGATCTTAATAGCCTCCATTCCCACCACTTCGCCCACCTTCACGGCCACAGTAGTAACGTTAACAATATAAATATCAATATCCATGAAAAGGTAATTGTTTCACACTTACTCTTGTAGATAAGCTTAACAAACTTTATTCTTTTAAGAGGAAGGTAGTCAGGATAAGTTTTAAGAACCTCCTCAATAATCCAAAGTTTAAAATGCCCAATACTAAGAAGCTAGAAGAATCTAGAAGAAGAAGAAAGAGTGATGATCTAATTTTATTACCATAAGGATTGCTTCAAATTTAAAGATTATCTTGAGCACGACTATAAATTTAAAGCCTGTGGTGTTTTAATTTAGAGTCATTGGGACACCACGCAGATCTTAAGGGGTACTTATTGAAGTGATCAAGACATTAAGGTATGATGTACCATCTCAAAAGATAGAAAATATTACCTTACAATGGATATAATCATCTAATATGGACTCCTAGTAGATGGGTCTTCATATATACCAAAGATCTTTTCTCTACTTTACATGAAAAAGTAAAGCAAGGTTTATTTTATGTCAGCTTCTTTAATTCCCTATAGAAGCAAGCTTCCATAGTTAATTACATCCTAAAAAATGGGAATTTCTAAGAAAACTCTCAATTAAAGTAGTCAATAAATATCTCCAAAGACTACAAAGTTAGACTATCGAAGGATTTAGTATTTTTGAGGTTCAATTTGAAAGACTTATTTTAGATTCCAAAGGAAGATAAGTAGGAAGTGCTCATGAAACTAGAAAGCATAGTTAGCACCCCAGTCTACCCTATAGTGAGGCTTTATATATTTAAAAGAGAAAGTTTATTTTAGTTTGAGTTGAAATTTTATTAGAATGTTATGGCTTATAGTCTATCAACACAAGATTGTGGAAATGCCTAAGAGGTGAGGACTTATACTCATAACCCGAATAAAATAAGTAGCCTCAGATCCTAAATCTAGGATGCTTTAGCATAAGCTAAAAAGTATGACCTAAATCTAACTAGTGAATGGGATATAGAGGTTTAGCTCCTGAGAGATAAACCCATCCGACTCTTCGGACTTACAATGCTGGAGTGGCCACCCAACACCTCCAACATTTCAAACCATGTAGGTGTCTTATGTATGCAAGATAGCTAGGCTTATTTAAATTAGAAAGGACTAGAGTCCTAAACTCACTCCTAGAGACTAGATCATGACCGGCATGAAAAGACATGACTTAGACTTTTTTAAATTTTTATCATTTTGACACATTTGATTTGGTTGGGACAATTGTCTATCATGATGAGAAAATGAGGTTATGTTCTAAATCAATGGGAGGAGGTGTTCTCCACTATAAGAGATGCCCTCATAGTTCAAGCATTCCCCTATCGTGCAAGAATTGAGACCCTCCTGATTCAAAAGTGAAGCAAGATGTTATGCATGACTGTTATTTCAGCTAAGGGGTTGCTAAATCTTTTAATTATCTTGATTATAACTAAGGCTTTAAAGTGAGATTATGAGTTATATTTAAAATTTAGTTATGAACTCTATAATGGTGATAGAAAAATTAATTTTACTCAAAAGATCATACCGATTCTAGGACACACATTCAATCATCAAGCTTTAAGAAACCTACAGGAAAAAATATGTCATTTCTTTTATACAAGCTAAACATAATAATCAATCATTCATAGATTCCATAAAAGAATAAAAGGTAGGTGCGAATGGGTACCATCGTACACTCCAGAAAATAAAAGAAGTTGGGTAGCCAAGCTCTACCATTATACAACCTGGATTATAATAGAGTATTACAATTACAATTAAAATAAATACTATGGGATCTTCATTCTTTTCCTTTGATTTAGTTTTGTTCCATGCTTCACAGGGCCTCTTTGCCTTCTAGCTATGGTCATCCTAAACCACATAGCACTACTCCTAATTCCAATTGTAAAATTATATGTTTATGGAAAATAAAATCTAACTGCACCTATAAAATAGATGTTAGATAAGCAACCATACAAACCAAAGCAATTATATTTATAAATTTGGACTTAGCACCCTACACATGGGTAACCAAGCCCACCTATCTAATGTGGATTATGTAAACAGGAATAAACAACCTATAAGAAAAAGCATAAATATTTATTTTTATTTCAGCAACCCCTTTAGCATAATCTCTTGCATAAAATATAATTAGGCTAATAGAGGCCTAACATCCATCTATGCATAAATAATCCTAACATCCAGTCTAAAAAATTACATCATAAAATAAAACACAACATCACAACATACACCATCCTAACTTAGAGCTAGAAGTGGTGACCTAGTATTCTAATGTGTGTGCAAAGACTTGGTGTGGTATGTCTTAGCTAAGCTTTAAGATTATCATCATCTACGCTTGGAATTGTTTAAGTTAAACATGAGGGGTGGTTTCATTTCAAGTTATTAAGAGGATTGGTGAATTTAAATTTTTATTTTTTTTTCACTCAATACATACTTAACATACAATTATTGCAATGAGAGAAAAGGGCTTTAACGCCATTCATCCCTATCCCAAGTTATTTTCTAAAGTATGTTTTTATAATTTGGTTTCTTTAAGTGAATGATTTATTAAATATTTTATTAATCCTAAATTTGGGTTAATCTTAAAGAATCCTACTCAAACATGAAAGGCATCTTAAGATTAATGAAATTAAATTACTATCACATGTATAATGTTACATCATTCCTTTCATCATCAATACCATGTATATGATTTTGAACTTAACATACTTATACATGCAATGTATTTTTGGCATACTTGAATGATCGCTAATGCATATATTTTTGGTAAAATAAAAGGATTCCATTCCTTAGCTAAATATATGTACACATGTATTAAAGATTTAAGCAAGCACATGTTATTAAATTAAGGAAGTGAGGTAATCTAATACCTCCTTGGGGTTACTTAAAGCATCACATTCCCGGGATGTCCAGACTATATACTTGTTATCTTAAACACATATAAATATATACATAAACATAAGGATGAAAATTAGGCAAAAAGGTTACATATTAGCAAGTTATTTACTCATGTAAGGTAAAGCTCTATCCAAATTAGAATGCATGCATACATATGAATGAAATTAAGCAAGTACGTGATGTTGTTAAACAAGGAAAGTGAGGTAATCTAAGACCTCCTTGGGGCTACTTAAAGCCTCATGTTCTCGGGATGTCCAGACTATATACTTGCTAACATTCAAACACATGTAAATATACATATAAATTATGAAAAATAGAATGATGCTTTAACATGTTTAAACTATAAGGAAATGTAAGTCAAATAGGCTATTCATAACCAACATCACATTAAGTATTCATCATTTGTTTATAATTTAAAAAATTAATTTTAGATTTACTAGTGATACTAGCCACACCATATAGTAAGATTAATTCAACACATGCAACTTATACATATATAACCGTATTCATTTAATTCCTTTTTATTTGAAAACATGGATACATAATGCAAATGGCATACAAGTTTTTAATGATTGAAATGGAATGATTAAACATTGCCACATAATACATTCAACCACATTACTTTCTAAGGACAATCAAATTAAATTAAATCATTTAAAATTAACCAAAGTTGTTATGAAGTTTAATTTTTAAATTTGAATTATTAATCTTAAAGAGGAGAGATGAAATTTATTATTTTGCCCCATCCCATGTTAGTGACTTAATGTATTTAAGGAATAATAATTAAGTGGATTTTATGGATTGATTAAGTTCAAATCATTAAGAAATCAATTTAATTTCTTTTTCCTAAACCTCCTTAATTTAATTAACTACTTAATCATGAGCCTTCAATGATATGTTTATGAGAAATTAAAATTTGCAATGCTCCTAAAGGGACCTAATGTAATTATGCTCATGCTTAAGGGTTAATTAAGTTAGAAGAATCTAAGTTAAGTACTTATATGGTTTTCCCACACCCATGGGTTAACCATATGTTCCTTAAGATTATTTATGTTATTAAACACATAAAGAGGAACCCATGAATTCAATTTGAATTATCTAATCTCATTGTCATTTGAATTTGATTTTTAGTTTATCATTAATTACCTAATTAATCCTTAATTAAGCCATGAATTAATTAACCCTCATAAGGAATTATATTTATGAAAATAGTTAAGAAAGAGGCCTTAATTATTTTTCCCCATCATTCCCACTATTAATCATCATTAATGATTTATTTTTTGCTATTTAAAAATTTTAATAAATATTAAATTAATTAAGAGGTTTATTAGAATTAGAATCTCAAATTCTCCAAATTACATGGCCAATAAATCCCAAGAAAATTATGGGAGGAAGAGGACATCACATGGAATCAATCTATCCAATTTCAGGTCAATTGGCCAATAAATTAAGCCTTAATTAGGGTAATTACATAAAATTTCAAACCCTAATTAATCACTATTAATTAATCAAACCTTAGAGATTTTATTTTTATTTATCCTTTCTAAAATGGGTTTACTCATATTTTTTGAATGTTTTATAATTAATTATGAATTTTCAAAGTTATGGCCACTTAATGACATTTTAATCACCTAATTAATCCCCTAAACCATCGACATGTGGGAGTTGACGTGGCAATGCTTTCCACGTAGCATGGGATTACTTAAAAACATCTAACTCGATGGCGATGTTTTATCCTCATCATCTCGATCGAATCATGGGAGATTAATCATGTGGTTCCTATTAGATTAAATCGAATTATCTAACAGATTAAATCATGGTTATCTATTCTAATCATGCAGAATGGATGGCTGATGATCCATTGTCCCTCGAACACTAGAAAATAGACACCATCTACCTCCTGCCACTTGATCGAGCTTGTTGGAGCTCATAGGACATCGGGATTGACTCCAAAATGTGCTGGGAGGAGATCAAAATAGATCATATGGTGGGAATCAATGCAATCACAATTCTTCATAAAAGATCAACACCTATGGGATTTTCTATGATTTGTCAAAGTTCTACCTCACCGGAGCTAAATACCGGTGGTCCGGTTAAGCAAGCATCATCTTGAAGAGATGAAGCCTGTTGAGAAGAACTCGAGCTGCCTCCCCGCCGATGCCTCTGTGGACCAAGCACCATCGCTAAGCTTATCAGAGTTGGTCTTGGAGTGCCTTCTAATGACCAAATTGATTGGGGATTGATTCATTTCGACTCGCTAAAGATAGGGAAGGTATGGGAAGAGTTAATTTAAGTTTGGTGGAGTTTAGGTAAGTTTGGATGGATGGGGATCTCAGTGTCGAAGGAAGGTTAGTCTCACTGATGATGGAGAGCCTGAGGGAATCGATAAAAGTTCTAAGACTACTTGGAATACACTGAGGAAGCTCTGTGTGAAGTTTGAATGGATGTGGAAGAGTATACTCTCCTCCACAAGTGAACCAAGGGCTGAGATTAGCTCCTTAGCAACGCCTGGTGGGGGTGGGGTGGTTGGAGGAGGGGAGGCAGGTGCTTGAGAGAAGCTGAGGCAATGGAAAGGCTAGCATGGGGTGTACCTCCTCCTCTAAGTGAACCAATGGGATGCCTTAGGTCAGTTCACCCTCTCATGACCCAAGGCTAAACCCAACAACCTTGGGTTAGGTTGGGTCAATGGTCCTAGAATGGCCAAAGGTGGCTACCATGGCTTGAGGAATGGATGAGCCCCTAAATGGGGATTTTGTCCAATTTAGGTGGGTTGGTTCATGGGTTTTGACCCAAATTGGTTTACCATAGGTTGGGTCCACTTGGGCAGACCCATGGCGACCCAAGGATGAGTCATGCCAAGTTTGGTTAGGTTTGGGCTTAGTCAAAATGAGTTTAGCTTAATTTGACCCATATGGGCCAAATAGGATTCCATTAGGTTAGGTTGACCAACTCATCAAATTAGGTCAAACCAAGGGTTTGGGTGTGTTCAAATGATCATTTGAGATGTATTGGTGTAATTAGTTTGGTTTAATTTGAAGTGGATTTACTTTTGTCTCATATGGGTTCACTTGGGTCAAATGGGTTAAGTTAACCAATTTGATCAAATTTCCAAATTGGCGTGAAGGTTAGTTTAGGTTCAATTGATCATTTGAGAATGATTGTATGAATTGGTTTGAATTAATTTAGATTAGGGAAAGATTTAGTTCAATTTGACCCTTTAGGTCAAATTGGGTCATATGAGTCAATTGGGTTAGTTTGATCAAATTGGATTCAATTGAATGTTGGATCATGTTCAATAATCAATTTGTGATTGATTAGAGCATTGGTTTCAATCAATTGGGTTTAGGATTTGATTTGATTCAATTTGCTACTTTAGGTCAAATTGGGTCAACGTGGGTCAAGAGACTAAATTGGCTTCGTTAGGACCAATTGGTGGTTGAGTCATGTTCAATAATCAATTTTTAATTAATGGGAGTCATTGATTGTAAATAATTCAGATTGGAGTCTAGTTCATTTTGGTCCATATGATTTAATTGGGTCAACTAGGATCAAGTGATCAAATTGGCTTAGTTTGACCCAATTAATTACAATTGATCAATCGAGGATGATCAACAATCATTATAGAGAGTATTGAAAGGGTTTATTCAATCAAATTTGGGTTGGATTGAAGTTTGAATTGATTTGGTGACTTAGGCCACTTTAGGTCAAGTGGACCAAGTGGGTTGATTGGGTTGAATTAGATTGAATTAAGTGTTGAGAAGAGTTTAATGTTGGATTCAGGGTTGATTGATGGCTTTGATTGTAATTGATTTGGTTGATTAGATTTTGGCTCATTTGGACCTTTTGGGTTAAATGGGCCAACTTGGGTTAATTGGATTCATTTGGTTTAATTAGTTTGATTATAAGTCTTGGGATGGTTTAAAATAGATCATTGAATGGTTGGAGCACTTTTGTGAAAATCAATTGGATTTAGTTTCAATTGAATGGGCTTGGGTTGGATCCATAGGATGATGGTGGTATTGATTTAAGTTAAGGGTTAAGATAATTTGGCTTGGAGCTTAGATAAGAAAAAAATTCAATTGAGGTTAGTTGTGTTAGCTTGAGGGTGGTTTTGGATGAGCGGACAAGCATGGGTTTTGTTTAGGCCATAGGATAAGTAAAACCTATTTTCCTAGGGATAACCTAAGTTTAGGGTATGCCTCCCTAAGTCTCTACACTTGGGTTTAGTATTCCTTTAATTACTAGAAGTGTCTATGACTAGGGAAATCCAAGTGCCTATAAGATTCCTAAATCTAAGGAATAATGAGTCACTCCAAAAGTGAGGTCAACAAAGCCATTGTGATACCTAAAGAATACTTAGTAGAACATCTTCTGGTTTTATTAAATTAATCTCTAGGGATTCACTAGATCCATTTTAAAACTAAAGAAAGTTAGGACACCCCTTTCTCTTAAACCTCTAAAAAGATTGTCTTCAAAATCAAAAAGCTTTCTTAAAGTGCTTGAACCAGCTCAAACCTCGACACATCGGTAGGTTTGCTTGATGAAAGATAACTTTGAGAGGGTAGAATCCAAGCAGCAATAGCCATCATGAGCCCGAGATAGTCCACCAACATGAACACCACCTGAGTCTATCATCTTCACCTCTACTTGTACTCCTATTACCTCTACTAGCTCCTTCACTACTTAAGAGCATTGTTCAAATGAGGGCACTAAGCCACTCATGCTACTTACTTCATATGACTTCTATTTTGTATTATAGAAAATTAATAAATTAATAAAGAGGATGATGTTTTGATCATTAAGCCACTCATGCTACTTACTAGATCCTTCACTCTTCTTTTTTTTATGATCCCATTGAATTCATTCCCATGAAAAGTTCTCCAAGTCATTATAGTAATCTAACTGAGTTTGATCACTCTCTTTCTAATTTAGAAAAAGATTTTCCTTTTCTTAAACTTTGGTTTCCCTTCTTAAGATAGAGTTGGATTCATCTAACCCTGAAGATCTTTTAGAAGATATTATATGTGTACCCAATCAGCAAGTAGATCATGCTATGAACCCTTCTCCCAAGGAATTCATTGAAGTTAACCTTCAAATTAGAAAGTTCTACCTCTAGGGTGGCACCTCATGATAAAGATAAACAAGTCATTGATTTTGGTGAGCAAATAGTCCCACCACATGTTGCTCCATCACCAGATATGCTTATAGAGAATTAGCCAAAGTTGACTTCAATACCTTGGCACATCCAAAAAAGTTGTCAACCAAGTTAAGCATATATGATGCTCTTATCTTATTTAAAGAGATAAAAAAATATTTAATCAAAGAATTGCTTGACTCTAAAATATTCTTAGTGCAGCTGGTCTCTATGAGTTGAATTGAAGAAGAGGCATATTTCTAAGATGAATACCTACTACTTAAGACAATAGAGCACAACAATCCACTACACATTATAGTAGATGTTGGCAACTTCAAATTATTCCAAAGTACTTATTGATTGAGTGCATCAGTTAACATCATGAGCCTAAGAACCCTCACCTTCTTAAGGATTTACATTACTAAACTTCAATCTAAAAAGATGATGTTAAAAGGATTCAATGAATAAGGCGAGAGGTCATTAGGTTCGACTACACTACTAATGGAGATAAATAACTAGATAATCAAAGCCAAGTTTTAGATACATCTTTCAATGTTTTTTCTAGGGCAACCTTGGATTCATGAGAATAATAGGTACCATCCTCACTTCATCAATACATCAAGTTCACAATGTGGCAAAGAACCCTATGTCAAAGGTGATTTAAAGCCATTCTCGGTACATTAGGTTAGGATTTATGAGAACTCAACCTATTATCTCTCCAAGAAATAAAGTGTTTAATATTGTAAATTAATTTTTAAAAAAATAATAAAGAAAATAAAAAGAAAAAGAAAAAGAAAATAAAAATTAAAGAGAGCGAGAAGATTATTTTGGAGAGGAAGTAAAGCTGGACAATACTTTTCGCCCACATTTCAGCACTCCTTCCCACCAAGTAGGTGAGATGTCCCAACCTCCCCAGGACAAGGAACAGGCAAACTCAGAGGAAGCACTAGGGGAGGAAGACCACCATATTTACCACCAACCCAAAGTTTTGTCCCAACATCTCAGAGCACTCCTACAATCTACATAGACTTAAAATCTAGTTCAAAAGATGAGTCATATGTAGTGATGAACAAACCACCTCCCCACTCCTAAAGACTCAATTAGAGAAGACACTTTAGCCCGACAGTGATGAAAACAAGATCCTTGAACAAAGCATAAATGTCGATAAATCATCTTTATATGAAACTATAAATAACATGTGAGCACTATAGCTCTAACCCCACTTTCTCCAAAAAAAAATGTTGAGAGTTTGATAATTAAAGATGCTCCTCAATTATACATAGACGCTAAGCCTCAAAGATTTTATTCAGGAGTAGCATTCTCATGTTTATAAATTGATGTAGAATTTGAGGGTAACACATTTAAAGAATTAATAGAACTTCTTTTTCATTGGTACTCACCTTGCATTTTAAATTTAGCAAAGAAAGGTTTAATACCACATACTTGCCTAAGCATAGGTCAAAATACTTCAAAAAGTTATGGAATATTAAATGTAAGAATTTTCAATCAAGACTAAAACTAGGCTTTAACATAGTGGGTCATGCAAACAATGATGAATACTACTTAATAATCACCAATCACCTATAGCTTGATAGATTCTTTCTTAATAATACCAACTCATTTGAGGACATATATTTAGAAACTTTAGATGGTCCAGATGAGCTCCAAGTTAGGGATGCACTCCAAAACTAGAGGAAGAAATCAAGCCAATCATCGACAAGCTATAAGAGATCAACTTGGGCACTAAATACAATCCACGCCTAACATACATCAGTTCATTTATAAAGTGAGACTAAAACTAATGACTTAGTTAAGCTACACTCGGAGTTTAAGGATTACTTCATATAAGCTATGAAGAAATGTGCAGATTGGCTCCCAAAGTCATAGTTCATAAATTAGCAATCTAGCCTGGTGCACTCATTATCAAGAAAGCTCATAAATGCATGTGATCAGACATTGAACAGTAGGTTATTTCAGAAGTCAAGAAGTTGATCAATATTGGTTCCTTCTAATAAGAAAAATATCCCACCTAGTTGGCTAGTGTTATTCCAATCAAAAAAGAAGAATGCACAAATTGATGCATTGATTTAAGGATCTTAACAAGGCATGTCCCAAAGATGAGTTTCTGTTGCATATAATGAAGCTGATTGTGGACATAGCCTCTTCTCATGCAGTCTACTCATTCATGGATGGCTCATCTGGTTACAATGAAATTAAGATGGTGTTGAAAGAGGAAAAGAATACTGCATTTAAAACCTCAATCAAATTTTTGTTATAAGGTTATGCCTTGTAGCCTTAACACTGATGCTACATATTAGTGGGCTAGGACTCAAATCTTCAATGAACTAATTCATCATCAAGTTGAGTGCTACATCGATGATCTCATGGTCAAAAGCAAAGAAAAGAAAAGAAAACCATTTATAAGACTTGAGAATAGTTTATAAGTAGTTGAGACAATCTTAAGATGAACGTTGAAGTTCACATTCTATCTAACTTCAGGAAGTTTCTATGGTTTGTTGCATGATGGCACATAATTGAAATTGATATTAAGAAGGTCAAAGCGATATTAGAAATTCCACCTCCTAAGAGTTTAACTCAACTCGGATCATTCTATGGGAGATTGATGTATCTAAGATGCTTTATACCAAATCTATCTGATATATGTTAATCATTCATAGCACTTACCAAGAAGATGCCAAATTAATGTGAAAAGATAAATTCCAACACACATTTGAAAGCATCAAGCAATATCTCAAAACACCACCGGTTCTAGCCCTATCCAAGAAAACCTTTCATACTCTACATAGTTGCATTAGAAGAATTTTCTTAGCACTTTATTGGCTTAAGCCAATAATAAGGGGAAAGAGAATGTACTCTACTACCTGAGTCATCATCTAATTCCAACAAAGGCAAACTATACATCCATTAAGAAGCATTTCCTAGCTCTCATCTTCGCCACTCAAAAATTATAGTGCTACATGCTTTCTCATAAAGTCAACTTAATTTCTAAATTCAATCCATTGCAATATCAGATGACACAACCAACACTATCCAGATGGTTAGCACGATTGTCCATGATCTTATCATAGTTTAATATCACCTTCTTGTCCCTTTGTGCTATGAAATTGAAAGTGCTTGCAAACTTCTTAGTGGTGCATCCTTTCCCTATTGATTCCCCTTTGAACGATGACCTTCCTAAAGAACAAATCATAAGTTTAGGGGATGCAAGCAACTATCGATGGAAAATGTATTTTAATGGTGTAGCTTCCTCTCAAATAAAAAAACCCACAATCTATTCTCTTATGCAAAGTAGGGATAGGGATAGTTTTCTAACTCTAAACCATAAAATATTATGATTCTCATACCATATATCAAAGCCTTACACAAGTAATGAAGCTAATTATGAAGCTCTAATCATTAGCCTCAAGCTAGGCATTCTCTAAACATTCAAGACATCAACATCTTTAGGGATTCATAATTAGTGGTCAATCAAATTGATGGGTCTAATAAAGTTCTCTAACCTAAAGTCCATCACTACCATAAGTACATTATAGAGTTGTTGGCACAAATTATAGAGGTTAACATTTATAAGATTCCATATGGAGAAAATATTATAGTAGATGCCCTAGCTAAAGTTGTTAAAGGGATGGCATGTCCAAATGATAAGTTCATATCAATAAAGTATGCAACCATCAAGTTTTATCTTCTATCAATGCTGAACTCATTAACATAAACAAACTCTTAATGGGGAGGTTACCACCATTGAAATGGATGAGAAAATATACTAGAGATTACTATTCATCGATTATTTGAATAGAGATAACTATCTCAAGAGAAGTCTAAAGCCCATACATTAAATAAAGTGCATTATCATTATGCCCTCATTGATGGAACTTTGTACTAATGATCCTTTGATCACATATTATTACATTGTTTACACAAACATGAAGCCTAGAAAATTATGACCGAGGTATATTCAAGATTATGTGGATCTCACCAATCTAGCCTAAAGATGAAAAACAAAATTCAAAGACTTGGGTACTATTGAACATAATGATTATGGATTGCATGGACGTTGCATGTCATTCCACCAGTGTCAAATTCATTAAGTACTTTTACATCAATGGCTCAATATTCTTCATCTAACTATAGCTTTCTGGCCATTTGAGTGTTGGGGTATTAACATAGTGGGTCCTATTGACCCTCCTTTGTCCAAAGGTCATCGATTCATCCTAACAGCCACAAACTACATCTCCAAGTAAGCAAAGGTGATCCCATTAAGAAAGGTTAAAGCCCATCATGTTCTTCAGTTCTTTAGGAATCATATCATATATGGATTCGGAGTATCCAGTGGATCATTATTCGAGAATGTATTATAATCAAGAGCACAAAAATTAATAACTTTGCTAGATAACACATCATAAATTGGAAATACTCCACCATTTACTATCCTCAAGAAAATGGATTAGCTAAGGCCTTCAACAAAACTCTCATTCAAATCTTAAAGAAGACACTTCACTATAACAAATGACAATGGCATGGGCAATTAGTTGAAGCCTTTTGGACTTACCATACTATGCATAGAACTCTGATGCAGTCCACTCCTTTCTCCTCAGTGAATGGATCTGAAGTCATCCTCCCCTTAGAAGTCCAACTTTGATAACTAAGGATTGTTGTAAGTACCAAAATTGCAATTAAGCAAATGCTAAGTTGCAATTGCAAGAACTCAAAGGTCTTGAGGAGAGATGCCTCCAAGCATGTAAAAATCTCAAGTTGTATAAGGCATGAATGGTTTAAGCTCACAACAAGTTGGTCAGTCTAAGAGTTTTTTTGGGTTGGATATCTCATTTTAGTTCTTAGAAGACTAAACGTTGCTCATCACAAGATGGGAGGCAAGTTGAACCAATATGAGAAGGCCCTTTTGTTATTGAAAAGGCCTACCAATGAGGATCATTCAGTTGATCAACCACAAAGGCGAACACCCAAATCTTCTAATAAATAGGCTTTACTTGAAGAAATACTATGCATGATTCTATTTAAATTAAACTTTTATAAATAAAATACATGTTTATAAATCAATTTATTTCTCTCCCTTATAACCATTTCTTTCCAAATTCAAACCTTGGACTCATCTCTAATGTATACTCTTGGTGTAATTAGGATAGTTGTAAGAGAACCTAAGTGATGTCTTACTTTGGTTAGTACAACACAATAATAAATATTAAACACCAAAACACCAACATAAACACAATCACATTAGACTACTTCAAGTTAAGATAAGACCCCCAACAGCCCTCACTTAATAGTCGCCCTAAGTCAAGTTTGATTTTCTACTTAGCTAATGAGTCACCCAATAGTTACTCTTGCATATGAAGATGTGAGTCCCTGTGCATTTTTCTTAGCATAACCACCAAAAATTGATAGGCACCCATTAGTTGGGTTTAACCTATTGTGTGGCCAAATGGCTACCTAGATGGCTAACCTTAATCTGGAAGATGTGAGTCCTTGAGTTTTCTTCTTGAGCTAGCTATCGTATACTGATTGAGTCTGAATATACATTTATTGATTAGGGTAAGACCCTCAATGGCTCTATTCCCTTCTAACTACTTCAAGCTTGGGTCAGACCCCTTGTGGGCTCCCAATTAGTGGTCACTCTAGGTCAGATAGTAGCTATCTAGTCAATGATAGACTGTCCTAGTGATTAGTTCTGCTCAAGAAGATGTGAGACTTCAATGCTTACTTCTTAGATTGATCAGTGCAAACTAATGAGCACCTTAGATTGGCTGTTATTTGCTTTACTGATAGTAACCCACCAGGTGGATGACATCATTCAGGCAGATGTGAGTCCCACACTTTCTTTCTAAATTGGTCATCTTACATGAACAGGACTTATATATTTTAAGTGTTAGGATAAGACTCCTAAAAGCACCTTTCTTTGCGAGCATGCAATTTGGATGGCATCTTACAACCCCATTTAGACATAACCAAGCTACTATTGGATTGGATAGTTCCCCTTTCCTAGTAGCCACTATGTTGGTTGGATAGTGTTGCTCTGAATGTATAGACTATCCTTTGGGCTAGTAAATCTAAGGTAATTCAAAGCTTCTAAAGCTCCTCCTTAGTGTGGCACATCACAAACCAACAAGGTCTAAACAAACAAATACAAAATATCTTGAGGATTATGATAAAATCCTAGTGACATGTTTTCCAAATAAGCATACTATTTTCTTAGGCAATGTCAGCAAAACTCCCTATAGTATTTACCTTAACTACTTCAAGTTAAGGTAAGACCCCTGCAACCCTCACTTAATAGTAACTCTAAGTCAGGTTTGGATTATAGAGTTGGCAAGCTACTTCGGTGGTTGATTCCACTTGGGAAGATGTGAGTCCCAATGCTTTCTTTCCAATTTATCCATCACAAATCTACAAGCAACACTTAGATTAAAAAGTTTCTATTGTACAACTAAGGGACTATTCCTTTGAGCTAGTAAATCTAAGGCAAGTCCAGGCTCTTGTAACCCTTCCTTAGTTTGACTCATCATAAATTGACTAGGTCCATTTTCATATGTTTAAGGTTAGGATCATGGCCTTGAAGCCCCTTTCCCAAGTAACTACTTTAGGTTTCGAGCAAGCCACTATGGCCCCTCTGTAGTAGTTACCTTTTAGGTTGAGTAGTGTCATCATGCAGATAAGTGGGACTACCCCTTGGGCTAGTAAATCTTAGGCATCTATGCTTTCGTAGCCTCTCCATAGCGTGTCCATATCCAACACAAAATCAAAACAAATTAACAAGGTCAAATTAAATCAAATGAAAGTAAATTCAATCATATTGTATCAACTACTAATAGATTCCTACATATAAATCAATAAAATTCATTTAATCCCCAATGAATCTCTACTTGTATCCTTGGCATAAAATTAATTCATAAAAAATCAAATCAAATCTACTTAATCCTCCCTCATGCCCCTAGCATGAAACAAAATAGATTAATTAAACCAAGCGTTGACCTTCTTCTATAAGGGTTTTCCCTTCATGCAGGATTTTGGTGAAGTCTGATCATCCTAAACAAATCTGTTTGGTGTCCTCCACTAAATCAACTTGTCCTTCCAAACTAAGAATAAGCATTGTTGCTTGGTACCTTTTGGGCATGTTGGCTTGCTCGTAAAGCCAATACACGTGAGGTGTGTCTTGCCGGTTACACCACACTTATTGGGAGTTCTTTCATTGACCTCACTTTTGAGTGAGGTTGATAATCATCTCTATAGATCAAGGATGTAGTCTAGGTATTGATGCCCTCATAGGACTAAGACACTTTAATGTCTAGGTGAATACCAACCCTAAACATAGAAGATTTATAGGACTCAACCATCACGATTAGACCACAACTTAGGTAAGTAGGACCCTCCTTCCCCAAACATAAATCAACTCCCATACCCAAATCAATCCTTCAAACCAAAACCAATTGATTATAAATAATTCATAAACCAAGACTAAATCATTTCAAACATAACCCATTAAGATTTGGCCAATTGACTAAGTTGAACAAATTTGACCTATTTGGGCCTAATCCATTCAAAATCAAATCTACCCAAACTCATTTGAAACTCAATTGAACTTGATTGAAGCTTGATTGTAATCCAATTGAACCAATTTGTCCCTGGACCCAAGTTTACATGATTGAACTCTAAAGTTCCAAAATCCAATCCAACTTGATTTAAGCCAAATTGAATCAATCTAAGCGTAATGAGCATCCCCATCACTTGATTGAACACTACAATTGATTCCAATCAATCTAACTTGACCAATTGATCCACCTAACCCAACTTGCCTAAAGCTCAAATTGGACAAAAACCTAATTCAATTTAAATTGGATTCAATCAAAATATCAATCACTCTAAATTAATTATTAATCTTTTTTCAACTATCAATTGATTCCATTTGACCAAATCAAGCCAATTGACTCACTTCAATTACCAGCCTAAAAGAATTGAGTCAAATCTTAATTCCACCCAAATTGGACCAAATCAATCCATCCAATCACTTCTAAAATAATTATTAATCATGCCTAATTACACAATTGCAAATAATTGAACCCGATTGAATCAATTTTGTCCTTCGACCTAATTTGACCTAAAAGGTGAAATTGAGCCAAACTTGATGTAAGCTAAATTGGATTGAACCAATGTCTACAACAATTCTTAAATTGATGATTGGAGACTTTCAATCATCAATTAAAGCCAATTTGAGAAACCCAACCCAATTGACCCATTTAGCCAAAGTTGACCTAAAGGGCCAAATTGAACTAAAACTCAATTTAAATCAAATTAATTCAAATCAAAACATTCAATCAACTTAAAATGATTAATCAAACATGACTCAACCTCTTATGTTGATGGATTATAATCCCTAGCATTCTAATAAAAATTTCAACTCAACCTAAATAAATTCTCTCTTTCAAACATATAAAACCTCACTATAAGGTAGACTGAAGTGCTCACTAGGCTTCCTAGTATCATGAGTACTCCCTTCTTATCTTCCTTTAAAATCTAAAAAGAAGTCTTCTGAATTAAACTTTCTCACTTAATTTTCAAAAAATATCTAATTCTTTGATAGTTTAACTTTGAAATCTTTGAGGATATTTATTAGCTACTTTAATCAAGAGATTTCTTAGGAGATTCCCATTTTTGAGGATGTAATTAACTATGGGAGCTTACTTTCATAGGAAACTAAAGAACGAAGCATAAAATAAACCCTGCTTTACTTTTTCATATAAAGTAGGGGAAAGATCTTTGGTATATACAAAGACCCATCTGCCTTAGGAGTTCTTATTAGGTGAATAGGTCCATTGTAGGGTGATGCTTCCATCTTTTGAGATGGTATATCATACCTTAATGTCAAATTCAATCACTTCAATAAGTATCCCCTAAGATCTATGTGGTATCCATAATAACTCCAAATTAAAACACCATAATTACCTTACTTTCTTGCTCTAATAATGCCACATACCTTAAAGTTTGTAGTAAAATACATAGTAAAGTTAAACCATTTTAACATATATGTATATGTCCAGCCATCTTAAAATATTTATAATTCTTCTTTATACTTATATACATGTGCATGGATATGTGAATTGAAAAGTATATAGTCTGGACATCCAAGAAGCTCAAGACTTTAAGTAGTCCCAAGGTGGTATTTAATTACCTCACTTTTAGTCTAACAATGGCATACTTGTATAAATTCAACATATTAATGTGTATATGTATACATAAAAAGTATCGAATTATCTTTTCCATAAAATTCATGCATGCATCATGATTATCTATATTTCAAATCTTAAATTAAATATTATCAAATAAAATATATTAATTTATTTCATGATTATCTATATTTCAAAAAATGTATATATATACATCTATTAAATTTAATCATTTTTATTAAGTGTGTCACCTCATTAAGTGAATATTAAGAGATGATAAAGCAAAGCTAAGATAATATTGCTAAATTAATTATGGTCTGAATTCATTAATCTTAAGATTTTATTTTATGTTTAGATAACAACATTTAAGAAATCCAAATATATGATTTATTAGGAAAACTTCTAACATTTTAGTAAGATAATTAAAAATCATAAAAAATATATTTAGAATCAACTTAAGGTTAGGGTTTGAGGTGTATCCTTCTCCTCTCTCTCTCTCTCTCTCTCTCTCTCTCTCTCAAAATTTTGAATTCTATTAAAATAAATAATAAATAAATTTGAATCTAAAATTTAATCTAAGAAATCATTAATCATTTGAATTATAATCATCTTTTGAGGGTAAATTTAAACATCCACATTTAGATTAATTTAAATATTAAAACCAAATCTTGTCATATCACACTAAGTTCTAGCACACACTTAGAATGCAAAGTCACTAATTTTAGACTTAGGTTAGGATGACGCTTTGTTGTGGATTGATATTTTTATGATGAATTATTTTAGACTAGATGCTTAGGTGTATGTGCATAGTCTAGAAGTTAGAGTGATATTAGATAAATGATATTTTCTACAGAGGATTGTGCATAAAGGATAAGTGTAATAATAATAATAATAATCATAAATGTCTTTCTTTGTACGTGTTGCTTAAGTCCCTAAACACAATCCACTAGGATAAGTGGGATTGGTGACCTAAGGAAAGGTACTAAGATTCAATGTATGAAATATAGCTATTTGGTTTGTATGTGTGCAAATATAACCTCTACATTTTAGGTGTGCTTAGATTTCAATTTTCATAAAATATAATGTTTCCAATAGGCTTAGGATTAGAGCTATAGGGTTTAAGATGAGCAGTGGTTAGAAAGTTTAGACTTTGAAGGCTTTCTGATGACTAGAGTGTCAATCCATGTAATGAAGTGAAGTGGAGGATAAAAATAAAGAATAAAGACCCCCATAACTTTATTTTTTATAATATATTAATTCTAATTAGAGCTATATAAGGGTAGAGCTCGACTACCCACCTTTTTTCTTTTCGGGTATGCCGGTACTCGACCACATCGGCTTTTATTCTTTTAATCTATGATGTTTATTTTATTTATTTACATTGAGTAAGCAATAGAAATGATATGTTTTTCTTAGATTTTTTAAAAGATTGATTATTTGTTATAGGCATTGATGTGGTATGATATTTAAGGACTTATACTTTTTACTCCAATTAAACCTTACTTTAAAGCCTAGGTATTTACTCAAACAATAAAATATTTAGTAACTTCGTAACTATATGTTTTATGTTACTAATCTTCTCTTTGATTTAGCCCACAACTTAATTTCATCATGCATGTAAGCATAAACCTTTCAAGTCTGAGTCTAAAATAATGAGTCAAAATGGAATAAAAATTTTGTAAATTTTGTTACATTAGTCTAAGACATGTTTTTCATACCAATCATAATCTAGTCTCTCATGGAGTGAGTATAGGACTTTAGATTCATTCTTAATATATAACAGCATCATTATGTTGTATTTACATAAGATCATCCCACATGATTTTGAATTGTATGGTGTTAGCTGGCAGCCACTCTAGGTGATTTTAAGTGCAGAAGAGTCAGGATCGGTTCACTTTTTTTAGTGAAAATGAACTAATACATCCCACCTTCTTCGAGTAAAAATAGGTCGAGCTCTTAGTTTATGTAAGAGCACTTTAGATGTAAGTTAGGAGGTTGATTATTTCTCATTTTCTATGAGTATTGGTCCATCATCTCTTAGGTATTTTCATAATCTCATGTTGTTGGAATCTAAGTGTGGAGAAAATTTAAACCACATAGAGTTTAGGAATTTCTTATTTGGATGATCAAACTCAATCATTAAGGAATAAACATATTATGTGAAAAGATAAACATATTATCTGATAATGGATTTGATCATTTGATAAAAGACTCCTAAAGTTAATGGTTCTTTCAAGTACTAGAGAGTTTTCACTGAACTACATAGGAAGTAAAGCAGGGTTTATTTTAAACTAAGTTTATGGTTCCTATAAGGGAAATCCCCAATAGTTAATTACATCATAGGAATGAAGGGTTTCTTCCTAAGAATACTCTCGATTAAAGAAACAAGTTATTATTTTTATGGAGTTCTAAGCTACTTAGAAATGATATTTGAAATTCCAATTGGGAATGATCCAAAGTTAAAAGATTTATTTTTTGAAAGTCACTTGGGATTAAGTAAGAAATGCTTGTTGATAATGGGATGCCTAGTAGGCATTTTAGTAATCTAATCATTGGGCTTTAAACTTTGAGATTTAATTTAGATTTTGAGTTGATATTTTCTTAGAAATCTAAGGCTTAAATTTTAATATTATAAGACTACAAAATGCCTAGGGTTGAAGACTTACTCTAAGGAGGATGCTTCAGAACCTAAGCCTATAATTACTTTTGACATAAGTCAGATGCTCAACAAAGTACCATTTTTGGGAATTATCGACCACTCTTCTCACTTAAGGGAATAGACCTACCCCTAACTCTTCTAGACTTATACCCGAAAGAGCAGCCAGCTAACACCACCTAAGAGCATTTTAAATCCATGATGTCAAGTCTCATATATACAAGATAGTTAAGCTATTATATTTTAAGAAAGAATCTAAGAACTTAAACTCACTCACTAATCCTTAAGATTATGTGATTATGAAATGTACCTACCTAATGCACATTTTTAGCTTTTTAAATATTTTGACTCAAGATTCTTTTAAGGTCTTGAGTATGCATTTTTATGCCTAAATGCCATACAATTAGAATTAGTTATGGGCTAAATCAATAAAAGAATGCAGACTTATCCAAGAAGATGATCATCCTCACATATCAGATGTCCCTCTTATGCAATGAGTGAAATGCCTAATTCAAGAGTTTAGAGTAATATAATAGTATGGTTCGTAGGAGCTAATTATTTCTAGTTGATTTTATGGTATTCCTAAGGCTTTTATTTATATGAAGTTTCAAGTTTCTTTATTTTTTGTTTGAGTTGATTAAATTTAAGTTGGGTAGAAAATTTAATTTTTCTAAGAGCCTAATCATCCAAGCATTCATCACAAAAAATACAGCAAAGAAAAAACCTAAAAAGGCAGGTTAATTATATTATGCACCCAAAATAAATCAAGCTAATTTCAAATAAAAGAAAAACCAATATGATTGGGCACCATTGTACACACAAGAAGAAAGAGAAAATGAGCAGCTGAGCTCTATCCTTATACGACATGGCCTAAAACTAAAGTTTAGATATATGGGTCTTCTTTCCATGATCATCTCATTCTTCAAGGACCTCCAATGGACTTCATAGGGGACCTCTGCACCCACCTACTGGTAGGGTCAGCTCCTACTAATCCTAGACCCCATAGATCTTAACAAAAGTCTAAGCTCAAATTTACATTTTAAATTCAAAAATAGATCCTAAACCTAGCAAATTAAATATCAGGAAAATATAAATAGCACACAGTAGTTACACTTTTACAAACATATAGGCTCAATAATAGTTGCTTGCCAAGCCCACTTGTCTATTGGGTATGCTAAGGAACTATTCAGCACTTACAAGAAAATAAGAATTTTATAATTTATTTTTATAGCTATTCCTTTTAGCACAACCCCTACATAAGATAATTTTAATTCTAAAAAAATGTCTTATCATCTAATATAATAGGAAAACAATCTTAGACGTGAAGTTAAAAATAATACACAACAAAGACATACATCACATCACAACACAAAGTATCACAAAATATCATAGATTAACTTAACCTAAGTCTAGGGTATATGGCCTAATGATCTTGTGTGTGAATGAAATAGGCATGTGTGCTAAGATGTAGCTAAGCCTTTTTAGTTCAAGTTTCAATTTGAATTTTGAAGTTTTTTTATTTTTACCTTTGGATAGTTTCAATTCAAATAATTTAATAATTTGTAATTTTGTTTTCATTTTCAAATTAAAATTTATGTTAAAGTGAAGTATAGCTTTTCAAAAATAAAGAATAAAATAGATGCCACTTTTAGGTGGAACCCTTCCTATTCAACATCCCAAATCCTAAGATGAATTCAAAGATGATATATTTTAATTTTTTTAGATTCATTTAGATGATTTTGATATTCTTTTGAAATTTGATTCATCTTTTAATTTCTTTTGATTTGATTAAGTGTTTCTTCCTGGTTTAATTTATTTTCAATTTGATTTGTTTTATTTAGATTGGTTTAATTATTTCTTTCATGTTTATGTTCATTGAATTTGAGTTCATTTAGTTTAAATTATATCAATCTAACACATTCAGGTTAAGCATTATAATCTAATCTTAAATTTCATTGATTATGGATTAAGATTTTATAATTAGTTGATCATGAATTTAATGAATTATTTACTTTAATGTTTAACTAAGTTTTCAATTTTAATGATTTACAATAAACCCTAAGTTTGTAATTATCCAAATTCTTTGATTTAGAATGTTGAAAAATTATCTTTAAGTGTTTTGGTGTTGATGAAGATGTTTCAAATTACTTCTATAAATTTTGTGATTTTGTGATTTTTTTTTATTATTTAATTTATATTAACCTAGAGACTTAGAAATTCAATCATTTCTAATCCAAAGGTCAATTTGGTTTGAATTTTTATGGCAAGTGGGATTGCTTGCCAATTTAATTTTTTTAAAGTATCATTTTAATCAAATGCTTGATTAAGGTGTAATTAAAGTTTTAATTAATTCATTAAAACTTAAATTAAGCTTAATTGAAAAGAAATTACTAGGGATTTTATGTGATTTTCAAGCTTAGTTAAGGTAATTAGGTTTAAGTTCCTAAAATAACTTAACCTAAGCTTAATTAGATTTAGGTTCTAATTAGTATGTGTTTGATTTGGAAGTTCACTTTTGTTTGATGTTTGGGTTGAGTTCACTTAAACCCATTAGGTTAACTAAACCCAAGAAGGAATGCACTAGGCTATCAAGTATAGTGTCATATGTTCCTCACTAGAAGATTCCTAATCTAGGATTAGGTATCCTAATTAATAAATTTGAAAATAATGTTAACATCATCCAAAAATGAGGTCAACATTAAGTCCTAGCCTTCAAATGAAATATAAAATCAAATAAATATAATTCTCTTCCTCAAAATATAAAGCCTTACTATGATAAACTAAAGTGCTCACTAGACTTCATAGTATCAACCACTAGCTACTTGTCCTCCTTTAGAATATTTTAAGAACTCTCTATATTTGAACTTTCTCATTTTATTTTTTAATATTTAGCGATCCTATGATATCGAAACTTTGAAATCTTTGGAGATATTAATTGACTACATTAGTTGAGAGTGTTTAGGAAAGTCCCCATTTTCTAATATGTAATTAACTATGGCGACTTGCCTCCATAAGGAACTTAAGAGCTCGACATAAAATAAAAACCATGCTTTACTTCATCCATGTAAAGGGAAAAAATCTTCAGTATACATAGATCCATTTGCCTTATGAGTCCTTATCAAATGATTGAGTCCATTGTAAGGTGATATTTCTGCCTTCGAGTACATTTAATGTCATTATTCATTTCAATGTCATGTGATGTCCCTACGATTCCAAATATAAACACCACATTCTCTTTTAATCTCAGCATGTTTAATAGGTTCATCTTATAGTGAAAAAAATTAGAAAGTTGGGAACAAGGTATAAAGTTAAGGACATATTGAATATCTTTAACAAAAGGTAATTCAACTAGAGGATCATGGTTGTAATATTCTTGAAATTAAAAAGAAGTGAAAATACCATATTAGGTATGTGACTCTCGTAGACTTTAGCATGACTTCTTTTACATGTAAGAGTTGAAAAATAATTTAATAAAAAATATTTTATAAGGAATCTAAGAAAATGGATATTTTGATTGAAGTAAGCTTAGGTTATAGGTTAGAGATTATCTTATAGGGTGTTATGGAGGGTTTCTTCTCTACAAATTTTATCAATAAGAGTTTGATAGTCTTATTAGTATGTTTGAATACATACATTTTTTTTCTATGATAATGAATATCACTCATATTATTAACCTAAAGTCTTCCTAATAGAATATGGGCAATGTCTTTGGCAAGGACATCACACCAAAATTAATCTTTATAGCTATCTATTTTGATAAATATTAAGCATTTATTAGTGATGAGCAGAGATTTATAATTTACCCAATTTACATGAAATGGTTTATGAGGTTTAATTTTTAGGTTAACTCTAGCTATAGTGTGTTGAAATAATATTCATAGTAGTTCCCCCATCTATAACTAACCTACATATTTTTTAATACATACAACACACATGCCAAAGATGTTCTTTTTTTCTCAATGTTCTTTCTAATTTTTAATCATAGTAAGACATTTCATCATATTGATATGAAGGTACACTAATAATTCATCCTCAGATAGTGGGTATCATCATAAATTTCTCTTAGGTTACTCATCTATTAAGTCCTCAGTTTCTTCTAGAGATAGAATTTAAGATTTACATTGACATTGAATAGTTACTTCTTTATTGTTCTTAGAACTCTCTTTAATAGAAACTTTATATTAGTTAGGCTAATAGAATGGGAGGGCCTAATAGTAATCTTGTGGAATGAAGTCTAAGTGGCATGATTCTTTATTTTAGGGATGAATGTAGACTTTTCTGTTGCTTCACTAATAAAGCATAATAATGAAAGGCTTCATCTAAGCTTTGAGAGCAAAAAAAAATTCAACTTCGTTTTATTATTAGTACTGAGTCAAATGATAAATTTATTGGCTAATTGTCAAATTTATAAATAAAATTACTACTAAAAACTAAGTCTTCAAAAGGATTAAAATATTTAGTTACAAGAAGGTTTCCTTATTTCAAAGTCAATATATGAATATGTAATTTCTTATCATTATGTTTAGAATAAAACTTTCATCTTAATATTTCTTTCATTTCTAAGTGAGATTTGATCATTTTAATCATTATTCTTTAGCTAGTTTATTTATCAATAAATTTATTATGTCCAACTAATTTTATTTCAGTAGAAATAACTCTTTGGTAATTATCCATTTTATACCAGTTATAGAAGTCCTTCATTTGAACTAGCCAATTTAGAAATTTATTGGGGTTATCTGTACTATCAAAAGTTTGGGATCATCTTTGACTCCTTGAAATGCACCCCTTCCACCATTTTTAAAAGTTTGTGGTGTTTAGGTGTGTTGTGTGTGTGTGTGTGTGTGTGTGTGTGTGTGTGTGTGTGTGTGTGTGTGTGGGTGGGTGGGTGTTTTGAAATTTGGGTATGAATCTTCTTCATGTATTCTTATGGATACATTTTGAGCTACTATTGGAGGTGAAGTTAGGATTTTATTATTCTACAAATATATTATTAGTGAGTGTATTTATTTTTTGAGTTCTTACATTTGATTCTTAGTTTTTTTCTAAGATTTGATTCATTTTTGTGGATCCTAAGATCTAATGCACCAATTATTCTAGTTATTTTTTTAAATTTTTCTCGAGATACTAATTTAGGTGCAATATATATGATTTTTTAAATATAATATGAAAAGAGATTATAGAAAATATTTAAATGATATTGTGAATGTGGAATCAAATTAAAATTCTAGGCTAAGAGAAAATTTAGAGGAGGGGGTACAATAACACTTACATATCAATGTCTTCTTAAACAGTTTGAGGTTTTTTTTTTGGACAAAGTTACAATGTTTAAAATGCTTATATTCTTATGTATGTTTTTTTTAATGTAAAGAAAAATGTTTGAGATTATCAAGACTATTGTTCTAATGAAAATAAGTTATCAGAAGTTAATCAAATTAAAAATTTTAAATTAAGTATAACCAGTAACAAAAAGAAAAAAGTAAGTACCTAAAATTTGATATTCACTAATAGTAGAGTTATTTCAAGAGTGAAACTCTCCCTCACTAATATGTTCTCTCAAAAAATAAAATAAAATAAAAAAAGGCTATATTGTCCATATATTAAAGATCTTAAATTATTTTATTGTGTTGTGTTGTAGCTATGTTATCCTTATTCTGTTGTATTGTAAAACCTATTATATTACACTATGTTGTATATATGTTAAAATGTTGTGTTATAATTCATGTTTGAATATTTTTGAAACATTTTTGGACCTTGCTTAAATGTTATTTAATTCTTAATTCAGTATTCTTCAATTCTAGTTTGAACAATATTGAAGCCTTGTGTGAGCTTTGTTTGATCCATACTTGAACCATACTCCGATCATGCTTGAACTCATATCAATATATTTTTGAACCATGTTAGAATCATACCCAAATCTTATTCAATCTATATTTAAACTAAGTTTAAATATTGCTAAAAGAAGGATAAAAAATTGGTGGAATATGATTAAAAAAGCTTCAAATTGTTAGCCTCTTAAACTCCATAACTCATTCCTTGAATTTTAATGACAATTAACATATGATTAAAAGTACTAATGTATATTTTGAAGCATTTCAAAGTGACCATTAAATTCAAAAGTTTTAGATTGCAAGAGAAAATAAGATCAAGATTATTATAGGTTTAATGTGTCTTAGAATTTTATAAGGTGTATTGTGTCAAAACATGATAAATAAGCTCACAAATAAAATTATTTTACTCAAATTATTTATTATATTTACTTCATAAAAGATTACTCTAAAATGTTTAAAATTTCATTTAATTCTTAAATACATTAAGTCCCACACATAATTTTATTTTGTCCTTTATGTTATAAATAATTAATATGGGAAAATATCATTTAGACAATTTTTATTTTATTATATCATTGTTTATATTTTAAAGTATATAATACTTATTATTATTATTATTATTATTATTATTATTATTATTATTATTATTATTATTATTATTATTATTATTATATATATATATATATATATATATATATATATATATATATATATATATATATATATATATATATAATTTTAAACCTAACTTTATTTTGATCAAATCAAACTTCCTAAATTGTGTGTGGCTTATTTTGGATTAACTTTTTATGCATTAAATTAACTTGGAGTGCTACATTATTATAAAAATCAATTTATAAGTTGTTATTTGTATTAAATTAAGTTGCCTAAATTATTTCCAAATATAACTATGCAATTTTAAACAAATGGGATTCTGAAATCATTTCCTTCTTAATCCCCATATTCTAGGCTTTAATTTGCTCTTAACTAAAGAAAATTTGTGCATAATGATATCTACTTACGATTAAAAAAGTTTAATGTAATTTTATGGAGTATAGGCATTTTTTGTGAATTTCTTTAGTATTATCACTAGAAAAACTGTCCAACTAACTGAATAAAATCACACTTATGATTGATTAAAATTAATAAAATAGTCAGATTAAACACCAATTAATACTTGAATGTATTGACCTCATTTTCGGATGAGGTTAACATTATTTCTAAAACTACTAATTAAGACACCAATCCTAGATTAGGAGCCTCCTAATTATGCACTTAAGACACTACACCTAGTGACCTAGTGCATCCTTCTTGGTTTGATCTAACCTAATGGGATTAGGTGGACTCAACCCAAAACTTAAACATAAATAAAGAATTAAATCAAACACATTTCACTTGGACTTTGAATCCATTTGAGTTTAAAACAAGGTGATTAAGATGTTAACCTAATTACCCTATTGAAGCTCAAAAGTAATTAAATAAAAAAACAAAAAATTTAAAATAAATTCAAATCAAATCAAATCAAATGAAAGAAAACTAAAGCCAAATAAAGTCAAAGATGGTCAACCCTTTGACATGGAGTTGACTTATGTGGATCCCACCATGTCAAAGGTCAATCCACTAAAATTTAATCAAATGAAGTCATTCCAAAGACTCAAAATGATCAAATAAACATGTGTAAATATGAATCAAATGAATAAAATTTAATCAAATATTATTTGGGTTAATTAAATCATTTGATTCAAATAAACCTAAGTGAATTTTATTAAAATCAAAATCCAAATTAAATTGCACCAACTAAAATCATTATTAAATACAATCCAACCAATCATTGGGTCTAATTTAACCAATTTTTCATTGGACCCAAAAGAATCCAACTTAACATAGTAAACCCAATTTGGGTTCAAAAGGGTTAAAATTGAAATCAATTCCAAACCAAAAGAAATTAATCGCTCTAAATTCCACACATGTGATTAAATATGATTGGAGTCTAAACATATTTTAATTGAGTCAAATTGGTCATTTGACCCAATTAAACTTAATCTAGCCCATTTAAGTTAAAATTGGTCAAATTAAAATGAAACCAAATTAAAGCCTCATATTGCATGAATCAATTGACCTCTAAATTCTTCATTGGATAATCAACATTAATTGGAACTTAAATCTAAAACCAATTAATCAAAAGAAATATAATTAAACTACTTAAAATAATTCAAATCCAAATAGTATCAAATTAAGTTCAATTCCCAAATCCAACTCAAATGGGCTTGGGTTTGACCCATGACTCATCTTGGTTTGACTTGGCCAACCACCAATCCAAATGACTATTTTGGTGATGCCAAAAGCTAAGGAATGTCATGTGAGCTGAAATCACAAGGAATGAGGTGTAGCCATATAAGAGAGAGAGAAACCCATGTAAATAAGTCAAATTTCATTTTCTCTCCCCCATACCTCATCCACCTCCTTATTTAAACTGATTTGGGGCTAATCTTAATCAGTTGACCACCCTTTAAAGCTAGCCTCCAAGGGTGGCCATCACCATAGCAAAAAAAAAAATTTCATGGAGAAAGCCCATGGCTAAGGTAAGGAGAGAGAGAGAGAGAGTAGGAGACTTTCTCCCCTTAAGAAATTTATCCCAACACACTCACAAGGGAAGGAGAAACCAAGCCGACCACTTATCAAAGGCCCTTATCGTTGGTGGGTAGATTTTTGCCACCTAAAATCTTCTACATATGGTCTCGACCATATATGGAAAGAAGGGAAAGAAACCCCATTTTATGAATCAAATCATCCTCACACATTCTTGACATGAAGAGAAGAAGAGTTGAAATCTTCCCCGACCCTTTCATAGCCAGTAGGCCGAAGATTGGCTGGTGGCAAAGAAGAGTTAAGTTTTGACCTATAATAAAATCGAGGAAGGACTGCCCTTCCCCATAATTAACACTCTCTACTTGTTCCACGAGTGAAGGTGAACTCAAACTAACCTCTTCCTAAGCCTCCCACCATAGGAAAATTGGAGAATGGCCAAACCTGATGAAAAATGGGTGGAGTTTGGTCTAAACGATGATCCATAAGGAGGCAAAGCATAGAATTTTTTCTAGAGGCTCACCTCATCCCCACGATAGTCTAAGAATCATCTCTGATGTCGAGACCCTATACCAGCGAGGTATGGGTTCAAACCGAACACCTTAGTATTTCCATTTGGTCCTTTGTGAATGGAAGTTGATCTCAAGTGAGATCAAGCCATATGAATTTATTATAATTTGATCCTTGATCATTTTACATTCAAAAATGGGCTGAAATTCCCCTTGAATCGTCAGAATTTGGCCATGAAATGTGGACAATCCACACTTCTTGCTGGAAAGAATAGGGGAAAAATCTCAATTGTCTAACATCTTATTCAATCCAATAGGAATTGCGTAGGCAAAATTATGATCAGCCGATCTTTAATCAGACAATCATTGATCATCCGATAGTCCCGTTGCTTTTGATGTGGGATTTGCATGGATTACATGGCTCGATGGCACCACACCATGTGGTAATCGATGCCGCATCGGCACCACGTGGCGTCGACCATTTAAAATGGTAAATTCTTGATTTTTTGAATTAAATAAATATTAAAAAATATCATAATATTTAAAAAATCATAAAATAAAATAAAATACTAAACCAAAAAAATGCAAATAAAGACTCTATAGATTCAACTCAGCGAGAGGAATCCATTAAACACAAAATCCTCAATTAATTTTGGATAATTTTTAATTTGGGTTTACATGAAAATAACCAAACTCAAATTAAACTCAAACCACCCATTCAATTAATTTGATACTTTAAGAAATGAAATTAAGATTAAAACACACCATTGGAAAATTTGTTAAGATTTATTGTAAAGTAAATCTAAAGATATGAAATTTCCAACTTTAAACCCTTACTTTGATTAGATAAATTAATATTAAATTACAAAATCATGAAAAAATAATATAAATTATCATAATGAACCATAATAAACCTAAACACTTCATTAAAACTCTCTGAAATCCAATAAACCATAAAATGGCCTAATTTGATAATTAATTTAATTAATTAATCCAATTAAGTAATCTAAACTTAGAAATATCATAATAAATCAACTAAAACTCCAAAAATTCTAAATAAATCTGTATGGATGCATCTTCTAGAGAGGAATTCAAAAAAATTGAAATCCTAATTAATTCCCCTAATTTAAGTTTAATTTAAGTTTAATTTAAGTTTTATTGAAATAATTAAAAATTTAATTAGTCTTTAATTACACATCTGATTAGGATGAAACTTTTGAAAACATAAATTGTCAAGAAACCCCACTTGCCATAAAAGTTTCAAGGTCAAACGACATTTGGAATTGAAGTTATTGAATTTCCAATCCTTAGGTCAATATTGAAATAATAAATCAAAAAATCATGGAAATTATGAAAATTCATAAAATCAACTTAAAACATTTTCATCAACATTAGATTACTAGAAGAAAATTTTTCAACCCTTTGAAGTTAAAGGATTTGATTAATTATACAAATGAGGTTTAATGAAATGAAAGAAAATAAAAAATATATACCTTCAGTTAATAACTTTTAAATTCATGATAAATCAATTAATCAATTAAAATCAAAACTCATTTTCCTCTAAATTTCATATCCAAATATGAAATTAATTAACATGAAAATTCTTTAAACCTATTTTGATTAATGAATAACATAATTCCAAATGAAAATAAAAGTGATTTAATAAAATCAATTAAACCTAAAAAACCTAAAAGTTTGAATTAGCCTACGTTAGGTTTGGTACTCAAAATAGCATTAGGTTTCCTAGGTTGTGAATTGATAAATAAAATTTCATCTCAAAATAATAAACTTTAACATATAATAAATCAATTTAAACTAAGAACGAATTAAGACATCAACCTAAATGTTTAAGTTAACTAATTCAAGTTAAATGAATATAAACACTAATGAAATAAGTAATAATCCAAATTCAAATCAAATAAATCAAATCATTTGAAAATAAATCAAGCCAACATGAGCATTAAATTTGATCATGATATATGGATAAACTTTTGGATAAGATTTAAGGAAACATATTAAATCTTAATCAAAGGTTATCAACCAAGTCATCATAAATCAAACTAAAGGAAATGGAAAGAAGAATAAATATTAATTAAATTCTAAAACAATGCTAAGAAACATTAATCAAATCAAAAGAAATGAAAAGAAGAATGAATCTTTATCAAATTTCCAAATAAAATTAAAATATTAATCAAATTAAATCAAATCAAACTCAAATAAATTTAAAGATACCTAAGGTTTTAGCTTGACTCTTAGAATGAATCTTAACCTTAGAGTGAAGACTTTACTTTATTAGGATTTATGATGTTAAATAGAATAGGTTCCACCCAAAGTGGAATTTATTTTATTCTTCATTCTTGAAAACTTAAATTTCAATTCAACATAAAATGGAATTAAAAATAGAATTAAAAATAAAAATGAAATTATAGATCAATTAAATCACTTAAATTGAAGTCAACCATTGGTAAATTAAATAAACTTGAAACATGAAACTCAAATATAAAAGTCTAGTAAAGTCATACCACACAAGCTCATTTTTCTTCACACACTAGATTATTATGTTACTGACCCTAGACTTAGGTTAGGTCGATGTTAAGTGATACTATGTGTTGTGATGAAATGTTTTATTATTTTGTGGTGTACTATTTTAAACTGGATGGCTAGGATTGTTTGCATGCTTGTATGGATGCTAAGATGTTCTTTTAGCCTAAAATTATTTTTTGCAAGGGGTTGTGTTAAAAGGGACTAATGTAATATAAAATATATAAATGTTGTTTGCTTGCATTATTAAGTCCCTAAGCATAGCTCAATAGGATAGGTGGGTATGCAATGCAACTAATGTTAAGCCTATACATTTGCAAATATAACTGTTGATATGCTGTATGTATTTCCTAATATCTATTTTGAAGGGTTTAAAAATTTAATTTTAAATTTTAAATATAATTTGAGCCTATAATTAGATTAGGATCTATGGGGTTTAGGATATAGGAGCTAGCCCTACTAGCTAGTGGTCCACGATAAAGCCTGTGGAGGTCCTTGAAGAAGGAGATGATCTTAAAGAAAGACCCATAGATCTAGACTTTTAATACATTGGCCTATTCTTATTAATTTAAACTAGGCCATAGAAATTACCTGCATTTTCTTAGGTTTCTTTTTGTACTGTGTTTCTATCATTAATGCGGAATGTTAGGCTCTTAAGAAAATTAAGCTTTTCTATCTAACTTAAATCTAAATAACTTTAAAAAAAATAAAGAAATTTAAAATTTCACACATAAATTAAAGCCTTAGGTGCAACTTAAAACAACTAGAAATAATTTATTTTTGCGAACCATGATAGCATATTATTCGAAATCTTTGAATTGGGCACTTCACCCATTGCATATAAGGGGCATCTAACCTTTGAGGATGCCCCAATTCTTGGGAAAGTATGCCTTATTATTTTGATTTGACCCACAGTCATTTCTAACTACACCTTACAGGCATAAATTGCATACCACAAAAGGGTTAAATGAATTATGAGTCAAAACATTTAAAACTAAAAAATATTGCATTAGTTAGGTGCATATCATACCTAACATGATTTTAGGGATTAGAGAGTAAATTTAGGTTCATAGATTCTTTTCTAAAATGTAATAGCCTAGATATCTTGCATAGTATAAAGATCAGCATCATGGATTTAAAAGTTTGCTTATGTGGTGTTAGCTGGAAGCCCTTCCAGATGAGTGATAAGTCTAGAAGATTCATGGATATGTTTATTTCCTCAATTGAGAGAAAGCCAATAATTCCCATAAATTAGACTAGGTCAAACCTCTGGCTTACAAAAGAATTTATAAACTTAGGTTCTAAAGCATCCTTCTAGGAATAAGTCTTTAACCCTAGATATTTCTATATTCTTGTACTATTAGAATGTATGCCCTAGATTCTAATAAAATATCAGTTCAAATCTTAATAAATTTTATCTCAAAAATATAAAGCTGAATGATAAAATAGTTGAAATGCTTACTAGGCATCTTAGTATCTATAAGCATTCTTACTTTATCCTAATTGACCTTGAAAAGAGTTCTTCCCTCTTTGAAGTGTTTGCTTTTGAAATCCCAATTTAACCATCCTTTGGAACCAACTTTGAAATCTATAGAAATAAGAGTCTATTTCTTTAATCAAGTGTATTCTTAAGAAGAGATCCTCATTCCTAAGATGTAATTAACTATAAGAGTTTGCCCTTATAGAGAACTATGATCTGAGTATAAAATAACCTTGTCGTACTTCTCCATGTAGTTAAAGGGAAGAATCTCTAGAACATTAAGAAGACTCATTAACCTTAGAAGTCTTTATTTAACTAATCAAATCCATTATAGCATAACATGTTTATATTCCAAGATAATATGTTTATTCCTTACTAATGAATTTGATTACCTAAATAAGAAATTTCTAAAGTATATGTGGTGTCACAATAATTTTCCCCAAAGAATGTAGAAAATAATGATGTTAACTATGATTCTAAAAATTTTTATTAGATTTAAAGGGGTTTAAGTATAATAAATGACAACCCTTACTAGGCTAGGTTTTCTTAATTGTAGATCTGGCTGACCATAATTAGACTCAGTTTGAATGCATTTTAGTGGAGGTCAATTAGAAAGATTAATTTTACTAAATAAAAGGATACATTCTTAAAATAACAAAATAAATTCCAAAAAACATCAACAAAAAAATTAGACTACTTGTCAAAGTAGCCTGCAAACATGATAATCAAACCCTCCTCTATCAAGGATCACTAAATTCTTTTCTTTGGTTAGTCAATCAATAATCCTCAACACCTTGAAATCTCACTTCTAAATTTCATACAAACAACAAACCAGCAAAAATAAGTATTATGTAATATTTACACCATTACTACATGCACACAAAGGGTGAAAAAATAAGGGTGGTTAGCTAAGGCATATAAGTCTAAATTGGAGCAGTTATAACTTATAACTAACTACCCCAAAACTACTACTGCCTATAGAGTGGTTGGTTAACACAAGAGGAAAAATATAAATATAAATTTAATTAATATAAATAAATATTATTTAATTTTATTTAAATTCTACCCTTCTTTCCATATATCTCCATAAATAACACATTAATATAACTAATACATAATCCATATATATATATGATATATATATATATATATATATATATATATATATATATATATATATATATATACATATATATATATATATATATATATATATATATATATATATATATATATATTATACATAGGTCCAAGTCTACATAAAATCTTTTTATCAATCTTCAATTCACATATTCAATTTTATTCTTGTAATTGTTTATCAATGCTTAATATCATCTTTTCATGCATGTGCCATTTGACTACATCACGTAACATATGGTTGGCCACCTTGATGGGAGACAATTATGCTATGGGGTTATTTTTTAGAAGGCTAGGAAGCATATATAGGCTTTGGTAGTTAATGTGGAGTTAGAATTGGCCAACCATGGGGTGGCCTAGGATAAGTGTTGACCACATGAGCATCTTGATTCAATTTTCTAATTTTGCTGATAATAAGTATATGATTAAAAGTTACTAATATCTTATTTCAAGTGTTTTAGGAGATTTATCATACTTAATTGATCAATGAGCTCAGGAAAGTCAATTCAACTTGGACAGTAATTTTCTTAATATTGGTATAAAATAAAAAATAAAGCTCACAAAAATAATAATAAATGATAAAATAAATGTATTTCTTTTATTTTAATTTTTAAAATATTTTTGTTAAATTTAATTTGTATTATTTCTATTAAAATTCATAAAAGTATTCTTTTGGATAATTTGATCACTTTCATTATTTAAACCATTATAATTCATTTAATATTACATTAAATAAACTCAATGTTTTATTTATTAAACTATCCATGTTTTTTAAGCATATGATATGAAATATTCTCTTAATTATTCAAACTATCATTTTCTCTCTCATAATTATTCTTTCATTATCTCATATCAATTTTTTCATTTGAGTTAATGTTCCCTCATGCTTTGCATTTTCATAATTTGATTTATTTATTTCTTTTATTACATTAATACTTTCCATCATAGTACTATACAATCAGTTTAATTTGCTAAGGTTTATGCCAAAGATGAGTCATCCCAAACTGTCACAACTATTCATACCATATGATTATAGATCATACTATACAAATTGTACAAATAAAAAATTCAACTCTTTATTCGTTTGCCCTGTACGAGTCATTCGTACAATATAAATTATTTTTTTAAAAAATCATTAAAAATTCATTTATTCTAAATTAAGAACCCTAATTAGGTAATTTAACTAATAGATCGTACCATATGATTAACATTGTATTGTTTGAATAGTTAATTTGGTAATTACTTAAATTAATTCTTGCACTATCAAAATTAACAAAAGTAAATCATGCAATACAAACCAAATCATCTTATATAATCAACTTAATTTGGTAAATTTATATCTTAACTAACTTAATTTTTGTGGTTGAAATAATTTACAAAATTGGACAATCGTACAATACAATATAGATCATATAATATGATTTCCTTAAAAATTTTAATTTTGAAAATTTATTTTTATGTTCTCACAAGTGTGTGTGTACTTGTTTTTCATGAATAAAATATAGATACTATGCATGATCATACAATTTTTTGCACTTAACTCGAATCTTGTAATAATAATGTTGACCTCATTTTTGGATAAATTTAACATCATTAATAATCTTAGCAATTAGGTCCCCTAATATTAGATTAGTTTTTTAATTAGGCAATTAGGACACTATGCTTAGTGGCTATATAAACAAAAAATAAAATAATAATTGAATCAAACATTGAATTTGAAACTAAAATCAAATTTAAAATCAAAACTAAACATAAAACTAAATCAAACTCAAAAAAAAATTCTATAGTGAAAGTTGAAGTCATCCTAGTGGACCCTTTTAGGACCTCACCTAGCCTAATTGGATTAAATGAACTCAAATCAAACCCAGATTTGGTAAAGCTCAATAAAGATCTAAATAAAACACATCCTAATTAAAATCTAAATAAAAAAGTCAAATAAAATCAAAATTAATCAAAATTAATCAAATCAAAAGTAGAAAACCAAACAAATACAAAAGGACTTAAAAAAAATATAAGTGAGGTCCAGACTAGTCAAATCAAGCTTTAGACCTAAAGTGACTAATATGGGCCCCACCAAGTCAAAAGTTAAACTATCAAAATTTAGCCAAATTGAACCACTCCAAGAGCTCAAAATCATCATATAAATTTAATTAAATGTAAAACTAAACAAAATCTAATTGAGACTCAGGTTGGCTAATTGAGCCACATAATCCAAGTTGGCTTAAATTAACCCAATTAAGTTAAATTCAAATTAACTAAAACTAAATCAAATTAAATATTCCAAAACATTTAAAATCATAAATGAATATAATTTAATGATTATTGGATTTAAGTTTGATCACTTAGCCCAAATGAATCCAAAGTATCCCATTAAGCCCAATTTGGGTCAAAATAAAAAGAATTAATTAACATCAAATCAAATAAAATTAATCACTTCAAATCATACCAAACATTTAATCAAAGCATGATTAGAACCTAAACAAAACTTGATTAGGACAAATCAAATATTTAACTCAATTAAATCTAATTTAACTCCTTTTGACTAAAATCTAGAAGGTCCCTCGTTTTTTGGAGGTGGTCAGAAGAGGTCATTCAGGGCATCAAATTGAGCTTCAAACTAAATTCAATCCTCTACCCTATGTTGATGATATTCCTCCTAATGAGCTCCATGCTCCTCAATGTACATATCAACTTTAACTTTAGTTGTGCAAATTACTATGTCTAAGCAACCTGGGGGTAGTTGTAATGGGTTAAAGGCTCCCCTATCTTCCTCCTCCTCGGTCGGTGCTACTGCCTGAGGTGGTTGCTACTTCTTACTATAGATTGTATGAAAGGAGTGATGGGAAGTGAGAAGGTAGATAATTTGGCTCTTCATAATGAGAAATATTGTATTTGACTTCAAAAAGAAAGGCATTCATGTGTCCTAAAGCCAAATTGTATTTACATTTTCATTTTGGGTTCCTAACAATGGTGAAGTTTTCAATGAAACATATCAAGAGATTCACCACATTGAACTAAGTTTGGGTCATGCAAAAATAGATGACAACAGAGAGAAGCAGAGTGATGTTAATGCAGTCACTAATTTTGGGGATAGCATTATGCCTTAGTATGTGTTGAAGCATTTAGCACAAGACCATTGACTAATGGTCGATGTTGCATAAGTGGTGAGTTCCAAATAACTTCATTCACTATGGTCCAATTGTAAGTTAGGTTGTTTACTATGACATGGGCAATGGACCAACTTTTTGAAACATGAAAATAATCGAGAAGGTTGATCTATGATAAATATTTTTTACCATAGACTCATGATTGTAGGATAGTGCGATCGGAGTTTATGGCTAGGCTGGCAAAAAATATCAAAAAGGAGCTCAAAGTGAAATGGATGGGCTAAGAAGATCATCAATTGAAGAGATGTGTTTGCAAAATGATCATAAATGGGGAAGGACAACTTATCTTGAAGTAGAGGTTTGGAGTTCATGATTATGCACTCCTTATATTTTTATAAGCCACTTTCTCCTCTTTAGACCTAAAATGATTTTTCTCTTCTAATTAGCTATTTTCAATGCCATTTGGATAGGATTTGCAATAAAAAAAAACCTCAATAGAGGAAGTTAGGGTGAAGAAGAAAGAAGGTTTGGTGAAGAGAATAAGAGAAATGAGGGCAATTTTAGATCATACAATACGAATGGTGGTTCATAGTACGATTTTGATCATTCCAATGGCCACCTAAATGGCTAATTTTGAATGAGTCAATCGTACAGTACAATGATCAAGATCATCCAATACAAAATTGATCATCCTAACGATCATTTGAATGACTATATTAATCAAATCAATCATACATTACAATTGGGGATCATCTAGTATGATTAGGTGTCATTAATTGTCCCAACATTTAGAATAAAGGTTAATTTGACTGGATTAACCATACTATTATAAACATATCATATAGTATGATCAGAGTTCGTCCAATACACTATGTTATACAACAAATCAGCCATCAAGTGTCTCATATAGTACAAATTCAACAAATTTTCTTCCTTTTTTAAGAAAGAATGAAGTAAGATTAAAGAAAATAGAAATATGCAAAAATGGAAGAACCATGCAATATAAAGACTAAAGAAAGAAAATTGAAATAAGGATTCATACATGAATTAATAAAATAGAGTGGAAAAATAAAATAAAAATATAAAGATGAGAAAGTCTTAAGCTCTAAGATCAAATCCAACAGACCTATCAAAACGTTTACTCAACTGGGCACAAAGGCCCATAAGGGGTGGCAATGATTGCATGTCTTTCTAATCTTAGCATCAAGATCAACAACCCTTTGATTGATTTAAGAGCGCACCCCTGATTCATATCTTCTAATTCCATGCTTATTAGACAATAAATTATTAGAACAATATAGATTTAGCAAGAAGCAAAGTATAATGATCTTTCAAATCTAGCTGGTTGTTTTAATTCTTTAACATTCAAATAACAACAATTAAAATAAGCAACTAAAAACCTACTTCCAAATAATAGATGCAAAATCAAAATTTTTATTTGATTTAGAGTTCAATCTAAATAAACTTTGAATCAACTCATTTAATTTTGAAATTTTTAATCACTCTAAGATTAGCAATAAATTATTGATTTAACTTTAAATTCATCATATATGAACAATAAAGTTATTTTTAACTCATCTTTCAATGTAATTCTAGATCATATCATTGGAAAACCATTAGATAGTTTCTCAATAATATTTTCATATTCATCCAAACCTAGATTTTATTTTTAGATCTTAAGATATCATCATCTACAAAAATGAATAAAAAAAGTAGTAAATGCAAATTCTTCTTTCAAGATTGCTTTACAAAATAAACTTCTCAAAAACATTAAACCAAAAAGCATGCAACACAAATTTTAGATGGAACTTTCAAAAAGAAATTTACTGTCATTGGCATATGATGTGAGTTCTTTATGAGTTAGGAGGTGTTAAAGATTAACCTTTTCTTTGCTATTCTGCTTCAATAAATATATTTCAAGCACTTATAGTCTAAGTACCAAAGCCTCCACCGGTCCATGAGTGAAGCAAGTCTACAAAATAGAGTTAGATCAAATGTTTAGGAACCTAGACTTGCTTGGATCCCATAGATTTAGAACGAGTTATTGGAATCAATGCATATTATAAATCTAAATGTAAATGATGCTTGTATAGTTAGCAACATGTCCGAACATATCATACAAGAAACAACGAATGTTAGGGAAATAGTGCATGAATTTGTTAGCTTTAAATTTTCTTTTTGAAATATATGTGCTCTTTTTATAACTTTTGAATTCTTTTTTCAATGTTTTATTTTTGAAAGTCCTTTTGAATTTTCAATTCTTTGTAGTAACTTTTAATTTTTCATTTTCATCCAGAAATTTACTATGACTCTTTTCTAAAGAGATGAATGTTTCTTTAATGATAAATATTTTTTTCAAGGATTTGAATGCAACATGTAATTCATCACAAAAATTTAAAAGATTATAAGTGAGATTACTTACCTAATCATAATCAGTATCGCATGAGTCATCCTTTGCCATCAAACAGAGGTTTGTGGCTTATTTGATAGCTTCTTCAAAAAAGTCTAAATCAGAGTTCATCTAGAAGGCTTGATATGTTCTTCTTTTTTCCTTTCTTTGTATTCTCTTTTTCCTCTATTTTGTCCTCTTAACTATCATTCTTGAGTGAAGGACACTTTCACTTGATGAGACCTAGTCTTTTTTTTTTTTTTTTTTTTTCATAGAAAATATGATTAGTAACTTTAGAGAAGTTCTTAATTTTATCTTTGCTTTTCTTTTGTTCAAATCTCTTCTTCTAATCCTTTCGGAAGTTTTTGAATTTTCTAGTCAAAAGCGTGACATCATCCTCTTTAGTACAACTTCTTTTTTGCTACAATCAAAAGTGTTAGCTTTAGGCATAATCATCTTCTTCTTTTTGTTATCACTTGCATCAATGTTTCTTTGCAAGATTGTTTGCTCATGAGTAGCAAGTGAGCAAAGTAAGTGATCAATAGAGTAAACAAATAAGTCTTTAGAATAAAAAATGGAGGTATTATTGGCATCCCAAGATTCAAGCAAACAACACAAAATTTTGTTAACTTTTTTAGCATTTATAAACTCTCTACCCAAGGAATGCAAAGAGGTAATAATTTTGGTGAATTGTATATGTTTCTAATAGACTCATGATATAACGATGAAAAAGTTTGTAATCATGCAACAACATATTGATCCAAGATTGTTTTACCCTATTCTTTCCTTCATATGTAACGCATAATTTCTCCCAAATATTCTTCCTAGTTTTGTAAGTTGAGACACATATATAATCATCGGATTTGAATGCATGTAATCCTTATATTTTAAAGCACAAAAAAGCAATTTAAAATTTTAAAGTTTAATTGGGATAATTCCCTCTCTTCTAATGACCACAAGTTGAAAGGAGTTTCAATTCATTTGTCATTGGCAACTTGCTAAAGAGGTGAATATCTCACTTCAATCATATTCCACATACGAAAATCAATTCATTGAATAAGAGTAAACATGCAATTTTTTAGAAATCAAATGAAATATCATCAAAGAGTGGTGGTTAGGTAATAGAGTATCCTTCCATGGTGTTTCTATTCCCTATATGTGTCATTGACGGATCTCTTCTAGTTGTTAGACAGTAAAGCAAGCAACCTCGATAACACTTGTAAGCATTGGCACACATAAGAGTCAGGTGAATTTGTGTGCTTTTAAAATATTTAGATTTAAAAAAAAATTAACTTAAATAGTACTACTAAAATATATCAATTTAATCAAAGCAAAGGAGTGGTAAACAAAAAAAATGAAATGAAAAGAAAAGTGATACATAAGATTTATAGTAGTTCAGTCAATTGACATATGCCCACTCTTTAGATTTCCTCTAAAATATGTTGACCCCATTTTTGGATGAGATTAACATCAATATGAAATCAATAATTAAATCTAAAATCAATAATTTGGATATCCTAACCTCAAATAGGAATCTCATAATTCAATGCTTATGACACTATGTATAGTGACCTAGGGAATTTTTCTTAGGTTTGATTTAACCTAATTAGCTTAGGTGGAATCAACCCAAACTTCCAATTTGGATTAACCCAAATAAATCAAATTGAAATCAAATTAAAATAAATGGAAGAATCCCAAACCAAATCCAAAGTCAAATCTAGTCAACATTGGTTTGACTTAAGTGGGACCCACCTTAATCAAAGGTCAACCCACCAAGAATTTGACCAAATTAAATCATTTCAAATATTCCAAATGATCAAATAAATATGATCAATAAAAAAATCTAAAGAAATACAAATTTATTTAGGCCTTAATTGGGTTAATTTGATTACTCACTTAGTCTAAGATAACCTAAATAGGTCCTATTGGGTTCAAACCCAAATCAAATTAAAATAAACTCAATTTGATTAAGCAAAATTATTTGGAAATGATAATTAAACATAATCCAACCCACTATTGGATCTAATTTGGTCATGTTGGTCATTTGACCCAAAGGAAATCCAAAGCTTAACCCATTAAGCTCACTTTGGGTCAAATGGGCTCAAATTGAAATTCAATAAAAATTAAATGAAATCAATCACTCCAAATCATCACACATATGTGATCAAGCATGATTGGAGTTCAAACCCATTCCAATTGAATCAAATTGTTCACTTGAACTCAATTGGAACCAAATTTAACCTATTTAGGCTAAATGGGTTAAAATGAAATGAAATTAAAAAATCAATTAAAAATTAAATGAATTAATGAAATTAAAGCTCAATCAATCATCAATTTAAGATGATTAAAATCAAATTTAAAGTGAATTAAATTTCAAAAAAATATTTTGAATCCAATTACTTGGATTTAATCTAAGTCAAATGGATTTGAACCTAACCTCAAATCCATTTAAGACTAAGTTAGACAGCCATATATCAGTCTAAAGACCTTGATAATGATGCCATAAACCATAAAATAAAATAAAAAAGAAAAAGAATGAAATCAAAAATTAGAAAAAGGGGAAGATGGGAAATTCCATTTCCCCTCTTCCCATGCATATGTCATCCCATCTTAAGAGGATGGATGCCTTCAAGTGAAGGCAACTAAACAAAAAAGCCAAAGGGGATTTAGCTTCTCCCAAGAAGAAAAAAAGAAGAAGAAGAAAGGAAGGAGAAGGGAGGATCAGTCAAGAAGGAAAACATCCAAGAAGCTACCCTCCATTCCAAGTGAGAATCCAAACATGTTCATAAGACCAAGGGGGATTGAATCCACTCCTTGACCGACCTTGCTGCCACCGGTAACCAAATTTTGGCCATAAAAAATTCTCATAAAGAGATGGCTTAAGGCTAAAGTAAGGGAGAGCCATAGAGCATTCCCAAGCTTAATTGTCCTTTACATCACCTTCACCATCAAAAATGAAGCCAAAATGAATGCTCCCCCACTTCCCTCGATGCCAGGAGGCCGAAGAACGATCAACCTAAACAAAATACGAACCCACCTTGGTCTAGGGACTAATCAGAGGGAGAGGATCCAATTACTTTTGGTGCATAAGTTCCTCATGTCATTCCAAAGCTATTTGAATCAACCCCGCCGCCGGAGATCACCGAAAATGGAGGTAAGCCATTAACACCCCATCAAGCTTTTTGATTTTTAAGCTTTGTGAAGAAAACTTGATCTAAAAGAAGCCATTTAGATTAGTTAGATTTCATTCCACAATGGATTTACAATTGAAAATGCAAGGTTTTGATGATTGGATTGGAAATCAAGCATAATCAATGGACGATTCTTAGCACTCGACGTTGAGAAGGAGATGTAATTTTCACCATCCATTCCTTTTAAAAGGAATGACACCTATGATCTAGGTGGACTACTCCATTTAAATCCTTTAGGATTGATTGATTGTGGACCATCCAATCTTTGATCGGACTGTCCCTATTAAAATCGCGTCTCATTACCCTTTTAATGTGGGATCCACATGGATCTCACGTGGACCAATCTGCGTGCGAAATGTGGCAAAGCTTGCCACGTCAGCACTGACTGGTTTAAAGAAGAAAATTAATTTTTCTAAATTTAAAAAAAATGCTAAAATTGTTCAGAACTTCTAAAAATCATAAAAAATATATAATCAGAAAAATATAAATTTGGGTTCTATGGATTCATCTTGATGAGAGGAATCCATAAAAAATAAAATCTTCAATTTATTTTGAGGGTATTTTAGCCTTAATTTAGGTTTAATTGACAACCATTAAACATTAATTACTCTCAAACAATAAATCTAATTGAATTGAAATTTTGAAGAAATGAAATTAGGGGTTAAAATAACCTTATGAAAATTTTTCATGATTTATTTCACTGTATTTCATGAGAAATGAAATTTCAAATCATAAACTTCAAATTTAATTAAATAAATTAATTTAAAATAAATTAATTAATGAAAATAAATCAAACAACCTTAAATCAACTTAATGAATCCTAATGAACACAAAAATAGTAATGAAACTCATCCAAACTTAATAAATTACAAATTAACTTAATTAAGCAATTAATGGAATTAAATAATTCAAATAATTAACTAGAACTTAATTAAATCATAATAAATCAACCAAATGTCTAAAAATTATGAATGGACCCTCTTTGGAAACATCATTCTGAGAGGAATCAATTAAAAATAAAACCCCTAAATGAATTTCATTAAATTAGGCATAATTATGTTTTAATAAAATAATTAAAACCTTTATTATATCCTAATTATGAATCTAATCAAAATGAAACTTTATAAACTTGAAATTGGCATGGAACCCCACTTGTCATAAAAATTTGAAACCCAATTGATCTTTGGATTGAGAATTGTTGAATTTCTAAATTCTTGAATCAATTTGAATCAAATAATAAATAAAAAGATTTATTAAATCATTAAATCATCACTTAACTTGAACTAATCATAATCAAACAATAAACTATTAGTTCTCTAAAAATTAATAATTTAAATTTTTAAAGACTTAAATAAATCTTAATCAAACATTAAATATGTGTTTGAGATTATAGAGTGTAATTTTAATTGGTTGATGGATTAATTGAAAATGTAAAATGATGAGTTAAGGTTGGTTATTTGGAAATGGAGAGATAAGAATTTGTAATGATGGAAGAATATAGTGGATAAAGCTTTTTATTATTGTTGTTGGTATCTTCTAAATTTAATCATTAAATTTTCTTTTTTTGCTCCTTATATTAAATTAAATATTCAATATAATTAAAACAAAATAATAATTTAATAACACAAATAAGTAATCCATTATATATAAATTACCTTTTGATCTTTTTGTGGTGTTCTATTAGGTATATTAGATATAATTATAATATATTATAATATATGCTAATTATATGAAATAAGCTAATATAATATGTTTTTATAACCTTTTATTTAGGTGCAGTCTCAAACTTCTCTAAGAATAATGCCTCAAGGTGTATGCCTTAGGCAAGAAGGTATAAACCTAATAGTGAGGCTTATATGTTGAATCTTTTTTTTTGTGAACCTTAGTTTGAGGCACATGCCTCAAATGTTTTTCTAAGCATGAGTGAAGGCTAATGGTTTGAACTTAGATGATTATGCTTTAAATAAGTTTTGGCTTCAGTATATTCTAATGACTTCAGCATTGTCTTGATGACTTCATAAAAGTCATGGTGAGTTCATGATAATCCTAATAGGTTCACAATTTATATTATTTTTTTTATCAAATTACCTTGAATTAGGAAAACTTAGCTAATTATGAATCTAATCAAAATAAAAATTTGTAAACTTGAAATTGGCATGGAACCCCACTTGCCAAAAAAATTTGAAACCCAATTGATCTTTGGATTGGGAATTGTTGAATTTCCAAATTCCTAAATCAATTTGAATCAAATAATAAATAAAGAAATTTATTAATTCATTAAATCATGACTTAACTTAACTAATCTCAATCAAACATTAGAAACTCTTGAGGGTAGTTCTCTAAACATCCTAAGTCAAAGAATTAATCAATTTTAAACTTAAAGACTAATGAAATTAAACCTTAAGTTAATGAAATTCTTAATTAAATCAAACATTAAAACTTGAATCACCAATACGAAATCATTAATCTTCAATTCAGTTAATCTAAGAATGAATTCAAATCTTAGGTTAATTAAATTAAATCAAATGAAACCAACACAACTCAATCCAAATCTTAACCTAAATGCCTTATGTTAAGATAAACGAAAAACAAACCAAAGTCAAAACACCAAATCATTAAAATAAAACAAATCAATTAAATCAAATGAAATAATTAAATCAAACCAAACTGAAAACTAAAATAAGAATCAAATAAAAAGGACAAAAAACATCAAATCCAAATTCAAATAAACTAAATGAAATCAAAAGGATTAATTAAGATACCTAAGGATCTTAGTTAGACCTTTAGGATGAATCTTCATCTTAGGATGAGGATTTCATTCTATTAGGAATTAGGATGTAGAATAAGGTGAGCTCCATCCAAAAATGGAATCCATTCCACTCTTCATTCTTGAAAACTTAAACATCATTTTAACCAAATAAAGTGAAATAAAAATGGAAATAAATCACTACAATCATTTTAATTGAAACCACCCAAAGGCTAAATTCAAACAAACTCAAACTTCAAATTGAAATTTAAACTAAAGAAACCTAACAAAGTCTTGTTACACAAGCCTACTCTCTTCACACACTAGATTATTAGGTCATAGAATTAGACTTAGGTTAAGTCATTCGATGATTCTTTTATGATTCCTTGTGATGTGTTGTGATATAATGTGCTTCACATGTCTTTGTGGTGTACTATTTTAGACTACATGTCTAGGATTGTTTGCCCATTAGACTGGATAGGAGGATGTTCTTTCTAGATCTAACATTATCTTCTATAGGGGGGCTATGCTATAAAGGATTGCTATAATAAATAAAATTAAAAATGATATTTCTTTAATATATGTTTAAATCCTTAAGCATAGCCCATAAAACAGGTGGGCTTGGCAAGCACCTAATGCTAAGCCTATATGTTTGTAAAATATAATTGATGTGTGTTTTTTGTATTTTTCTAATATTTATTTTGCAGGGCTTAGGAATTAATTTTGAAATAAAAATGTAAAATTGAGCTTAGTTAAGTTAGGATCTATGTGGTCTAGGATTAGTAGGAGTTGACCCTACCAAAAGATAGGTCCAGTGGTTCCCTGTGAAGCCCAATGGATGTCCTTTGAGAAGGAAATTATCCTAGAAAGAAAACCCATAGATCTAGACTTGTAATTCTATGTTAGGCTATATAAGGGCAGAGCTCGACTACTCATTTTTCCTTTTCTTCCGGGGTGTACAGTGGTACTCAGGTGCATTAGCTTTTTTCTTAAATTAAATTAGCTTGATTTATTTTGGGTGCACAATAGAATCAACATATTTTTCCAGGTTTCTTTCTGTGTTGTGCTTTCCTATGATTGAATGCTTGGATGATTACACTCATAAAAAAAACTAAATTTTATACCCAACTTAAATAAACAACTTAAATAAAACTAAAAAATATTTCAAACCTCACATAAATTAAAGCCTTAGGAAAAAACACAAAATTAACTAAAAATAATCTGGTTTTGAAATCATGAAATAATGAAATCATAATGCTCCAATCCTTGAATTGGACAATTTCTATCATTGCACATAAGGGACATCTGACCTGAAGATTACCACCTTCTTGGGGAAGCCTGTCTTTTATTTTTTATTTGGCCCATAACCATTTCTAATTGCATGGCATTAGGCATAAAAATGCATACCCAATACCTCAAATAAATCTTCAATCAATATTTAAAAATCTTAAAATGTGAATTAGTTTGATGCATTTCATACCCTACATGATTACAGGGATTAAGGAGTAAGTCTAGGTTCATATATTCCTTTTCTAAAATTATATCAGCCCGACCATCTTGCATTCATGAGACTTAGTGTCATGAATTTAAAATGCTTAGGTGGTGTTAGCTAGTAGCCCTCTACAAATAGGTTGTAAGTTGAAGTATCTTTTTCTAGAATAAGTCTTCAATCCTAGGCATTTCTTTGCAGTCTTGTGCCGCTAGAATCTAAGTCTTAAACTTCTAAAAAAATGTTAACTCAAAACCTAAATTAAATTTCAAATTTAAAGGCCAATAATAAGATAGTTGAAATGTCTAGCTTCCTAGTATCAATAGACATTTCTTACTTTATCCCAATTAGCTTTTGAAAATAACTCTCTCCAATTAGAATCATTCCCAATTGAAAATTTCAAAAATCAATCCTTTGTAAACCAACATAGAAATCTTAGAAATAGTAACTTGTTTCTTTAATTGAGAATATTTCTAGGAAGAGACCCTTCTTAAGATATAATTAACTATAGGGGCTTGCCTATACAGAAAACCATGAACCTAGTTTAAATTAAACCATTTTACCTTCCATGTAGTTCAGAAGAAAAATCTTTAGTACACGAAAGACCCAATAGACTTAGGAGTCTTTTATTAAATGATCGAATCCATTAAAGGAAAACATGTTTATCTTCCGAGATAATATGTTTATTCCTTATGATGCATTTGATTTTTCAAATAAAAAATTTCTAAATTCTATTTGGTGTCATAGTTTTTCTCCACAAAATCCACTAAATCTCCTTCAACATAATTTTCCAAGGAAGCCTCTCTCTTTCACTGGTAATGGAGAAACCCTATACCCTCCCCTTTTCTTTCTAGGAAAAAAGGATGATGCTCCCTCATAAGATGTACAAAGAAATAAAGATTACACAAGTTCTCTCAACAAAGAACACAATCCGAAGTAAAAAAGCACAAGACTCAAGGCAAGGTAATGATAAATAAAGAACCAATTACTACCTTAGTGATAAAGACCCGTTAGAGAAAAGAGATCTTCCCACCTTTCTCCTATTCAAAACTCTCTTCCCTAACTCTCCCTATAATTTTCCACATTTAGGATTAAGGGGGTATTTATATAGCAAGCTAGATGAAAATTTATTAATTTTTTTCTTGAAGAAACCAGTCTAATTGTATTATAAGATTAGTTTAATTTTCTATGGTTAATTTCTTAGATGATTAGGTCATCCCAAATAGCTACAACTATTTGTACCATACGATTACAAATTGTACTATACAAATAGTACCAAAAAAAAAAAATAGCACTCTCTTCTTTCATCCTGTATAAGCTAATTATACACTATGAATTAATTTTAAGAAAATTTTTTAAAAATTCATTTCCCTTAAATTCAAGACCATAATTAGGTGATTTAATAAATTAGAATTATACTATAGATTAACATTATACTATATGATTAGTTAATTTGGTAATTACCTAAATTAATTATGTTTGTTGTAAAAATTAACAAAAGTAAATCATACAGTACGAACTAAATCATCCTATACGACCAGCTTAGTTTGACAAATTTAGATCTTAACTAACTTAATTTTGGTGGTTGAAATAATTTACCAAATTGGACAATCGTACAGTACGATTTCTTTAAAATTTATTTTTATGTTCTCTTAAGTGTGTGTGTGTGCTTGGTTATCATTTATCATTTACATGCTAGATATATGAATAAAATACAAATACTAGACAATACCATATAATTTTTGGCACTTGACTCGAATCTTCTGTAGTAATTGTTTGTCATTTATCCTTTCCAATCGAAATATTGTTATAATTTGTGCTTACAATTTTGGCTACTCAATTTTAACACAACCTACACACACAACTAATTAGTGAAAAGCAATTGTTCAACCAGAAATATTTATGATCATCAAAATTTAGAATATGAAATGAGGGCTCATGGGGCTAACATTAAGTCTCTAAGTTTTTAATTGATTGACTCACATTAATTATAAATTGATGTAATCATGGTAAGGGTTGTGTGTTCCATGCATTTAGTTTATTTGATTTATATTATTTTGAATTAATTTAAAACTTATTTCATATGTGCTCTATTGATTAATTAATAATTATTAATTAATTAATTTGCATTTATATCATTTTTCTTGTATGCCTAGTTATCTCACACTTAATAGAATTTGATTAATTCAATTTCAAATTGAATTGATTGAATTTTGAAATTAAACTCAAAATCTTTCCAAGTAAAATTTTCTCGATTTTTTTTTCTGAATTACCGACCCCTTCATGAAATTTTTTTATTTAATCCCTCTCATTTGATTCATGAAATTCTCTTGATGAAACCTCCTTTGATTGAACACTATTGCAATACTTATTCTAAGGTGTTTTCTCATTTAAGTGTTCAAGGTTCCTTCTCATCACTTTCTTTCATTTCATGTTTTTCAATGGGAGTTTAAACCATCTTCATCAAGTCTTCATCCTTTAGAGAAGTGTTATTCAAGCTTAAATAAATTTCTTCACATCACTTTCAAGAGGCTTGAGTAAGATTATCTTAATTTTAATTTAAATGCACTTAATTGCTATTAATCTTACTTATTGAATGAATATATTTTGATTTGATTTGTTCAAGTATTTTTGATTCTTAATCATTCTTCATTCAATTGATTTCAACATCTTCATAATATTTTCATATGTGATTTGGTTACTTTGATTTTTCAAGATTTCATTTCAATGGTTTTTGTATTTCATATCTTGTAAGTGTTTCAAGATTAAATTTTATTTAAGATCTTTTTAAAATTCATATCATTTTATTTCTAATTTTAAAAATAACAAAAAATATTTTGTGAGCCTTTTCTTAAATGTCATATTATTGCTTAGTTGTGTTAAGATGGTTTAAATAATAATTTAAATAATTGTTAACATAAATTAGTATATTATATTAATTTATTAATTTAAATTACAACAAACAATCTAAAATAAATAAATAAATAAATTTTAACATATAAATCCAAATAATTATCAAAAACTAATTAAACTTAATTTTATATAAATCTAATTAAATTTAAATTAATCAAAATACAAACCTGGATTCAAATAAAATTATGCAAATGTAAATTAAATCAAATTGAATGATCTAATTAAAAGTTAAAAAGGAAAATAAAGAATGAGATTGGATAAATTTTGAAACTCAAATAACTTGATTTCAACAATGGTTTTCAACATTGAATGATGAATGAAATTAGTTGAATATTAACACAAAAATCTTTTCATATAACCAACCAATAAATAGACCATAAAGAATTCAACAACAGATCTAGATAAGTTTCATACAACCACACAAAAAAATTATTCAATATAAATCTTAGCAATCAAAAAATAGTCAATCCAATAAAATTACTCAATCTTATATTATCCTAAAAAATTATGACTTGAAGAGAGGCTTCAAATAAAGGAACAAAATTGAGCTAGAAGAAATTGATGTGGCACAAGAGGCTTATGGAACAAGAATTGAACTAACATGAAAAGCCTTAAGTAATAAGAAAGTTATAGTCAAATCAATCTAAAATGTTTAGATTGTATTTTTATTGATATTATTGTGTGTATTATATAAGAATATGTTATTATACTTTGTAGCTTTTAAATATTTATAAATTTTAAAATTTTAAGTTTTGAATTTAAAATTTAAATTTTAAAAATTGAGGAGATGCTTTGTAAATTTATTATAAAATTAACTATGTAATTTAAAAATGTTTACGTAATCTATTTTAACTCATATGGGCTAGCCAAGGAGTATATGGAGTGATTTTGGGTGGTTACATACAAGTAATTATCATTTTGTTGAATTTTAAAAAAATGTTGATGTGAAAACTTTATATATTTTATTATTTGTTAAATTTATTTGTTACAAGTGTTAACAAATATTTTTAAGTGAGTTAACTATAATAAATATTATTTATCAAAAGTATATATTCTGATTTTTTCAACTTTAATTTTATTATTTGATGATATTAATTTTTTGGTTCTTCAAAAATCAAAGTTTTAAATCTTTTCTATTCTATATCAAGAATAATTTTTGTATCTTTCTTTATTTGAATTGTATTATTGGTTGGGGTTATTCTCTCCTCATTCAGAGAGGCAGACCCAAATGATGCTTGAAAATATTAAATTTATATAATGGGATGAAGAATTTTATAATTTGCACATCTGCCCACTCTAAAAATATTAATTTTATTCAATTAGATGGAGACATTTATAATTTTGTCCATCCTCAAAATAATTTTCACCTTAAGAATAATTTTGAGCTGAATATTAGCAAATAATATTATATACACATCTTTAAATGAATTTAAATTTAACTTATTGTAATATCATGTAATCAATATTTTTAACTCATGTAATCTAGTTATAAACTATATTTTATAATTTAATCATAATTTTAAATCATAAATTTTTTTTTTAAATTTTTTGTATTATTAGTTATATTTCTCTTATAAATTATATTTATATTTATATATTAATATTACAAAATTTTTAAAAACATTTAATATGCACATATTAATTAATATTAATATTAGTTAAATTCATAAATTACTTAAATTGATCTACTTCATATAAATTTAAAAAAATTATTTTGTGTTTAGTATTTCAAAAATAGATAAAGAGAATTTTGATATTTTATTAACTTTTGCAGTCATCAAATAATTTAATCTATAAATCTTGGGCAAAATTAATTTATATATTTAATCTTAAGAAGGTGAGTAAACTATAAATTATAGGCTATAATTTTCACATTTTTATCTATTTATAATTTTATCTTATAAATTTGATGATTTTATCTTACTAATTATTTGTATTTTTTTAAATTTAAAATATTATATAATTTTATTTATTTAATTATACTTATTATGATTATTATTTAATTATTTAAAATATTGCCCACCTGAAAAATGAGTTGGTTTCACCCCTGTCCTCATTATAAGAGTTTCATTGCATTGTGATTTTTTGGGTTGTAGAATTCAAGCTAGAGTTGGTTAGGCAAGGACTTAGACAAGTTGGAGATTTGGAAGAATCATGTAAAAATATTGTGCCTTTTATCTCTTATTATTTTTCTCTTTTTTGCATTTACTTGATAATTGAGATATCCTTGACATTTTCATATTTTAACATATATAATTAATTTTAAATTAAAATAAAAAAAATATTTTTGAAAATACTAAATTCATCCCCTCTTGAATGCCATGGTCACTTTATACAAACAAGATTGAATGTTATTCAAATAAAATTTAATTAAGATTATAATATGATTCATAAATAGATCTAAATTTTATTTGAGCCTTATTCAAATTTTATTTGAATCTTTTTTAATTAAAATCACTCTCAACTAATTATAAAAAAGTAATAAAGAATTAAGAAATAAGAGGATTTTGATTCAAAATTAAATTTTAAATAGTGATCTAAAAAATTATTAATCAAATTTCTTAAATTGTTCTTATTATAGGTAATATAAAATTTAAAAATTTAAAGTTGAATTTCCCAACTTCACCCGTAAATCACCACTATTTTAATCTTTCTAATAGACATGTATTTAAATCTACGGAATTTATATACATACTATATTATTTTTATATATTTATATATATAATATTTAAATTTTAATTATTTATATATATATAATATTATAATCTTTAATATTACATCAAAAATATTATTATTATTTATTTTTTAAAAATAAAATATATTTTTTAAATATAAAAATATTAAATAAATAAATATTTAATTTTAAATATTAAATATATAAATACATAAAAATTATATGATTTATAAATTTTTCTTAAATCTAAACAAACTGCTGCAGTTGCCACCGTCTCCATCATCTCCACCATCTCTTCCAAAACCCTCCTTTCTCTCAGTATAGCGACGATCTCATAAAAAAACAGGAACCAACCAAACCTTCTGGTACCCAATTTATTCGCCTTCCTCTCCACCACCACTGTATATTCCTAGGGTTTCCCGTGCAATACTCGTGCCTGAGCTGCGGCGCTGGAGAAACCTTCCCCTTCTCTACCATGGACGACTTCGAGCGCGCGATCATGCTTATCTACGACTCCGCTGGCGGCAGCACAGATTCCACTCTCCTCTTACAAGCCATTGAGTTTCTGCGACCGCCTCAAAGCTAGCCCTCCTCCTAGTCTCCTTCGCCTCTGCCTCGATCATCTCCGCCGTTGCCCTCTTGTTCCAGTCCAGTTCTGGTGCCTCCAGTCCCTTCACGACGCCATCCGTCTCTCCTACTCCTCCCTTGACGACCTCCCGCTCCTCCGCGTCTCCCTTTTGTCACTCTTCTCTGATCGCTCTTTCCTTTCTTCGTCTCCTCCGTTTCTCAAGAACAAGCTTGCGCAGGCACTTGCCGCACTCATCCGCCTTGAGTACCCTTCTCCTTGGTCTTCCCCTTTTCTACATCTCCTCTCTTATTTGCCTTCCCCTGCAGCAGTAGACATGTTCTCCCGCCTACTGACTGCTCTTGATGACGATCTAATTAGCCAGGACTACCATCTTTCATCTGATGACGTCGTCGCTGCCACCCGCGTTAAAGATGCTATGCGCCTTCAGTGTGTACCCCAAATCGCACGCGCTTGGTTCGACATCGCTTCACTCTACCGATCCTCAGAACCCGCCCTTGTCGCCGCTACTCTTGACACTATGCGTCGGTATATTGTCTGGATCGACATTAGTCTTGTCGCTAACGATGCTTTCCTTCCACTTCTATTTGACCTAATCCTCTCGCATAACACTCCGGAGCCTCTTCGTGCTGCTTCTGCGGGGTGTGTTCTCGCGGTTGTGTCCAAGCGGATGGAGCCTCATTCCAAGCTTAATCTTCTTCGATCTCTACAGCTGAACCAGGTTCTGGCTGAATCCGAGCTTGTGCAAAAGCTACCTGCGCTTGTTATCGGGTATGCTTCCGAGGCGTTGGATTGTTATAAGAGACTAGGTTCTCAGAACGAGGAATCCTCTTCTGCGATGGAGCTTTTAGAAGAGGCGTTGCCCTCAGTTTTTTATGTAATGCAGACCTGCGAGGAGCTGGACTCGGGCAATGTGGTTGAGTTCCTCTCGGATTACATATCCACTATGAAAATGCCTTCACAAAAACAAATGGTTTACGTTGGCCAGATGCTGGAGGTGATTCGAGGGCAGATATGCTATGATCCCACTTTTAGAGAAAATCTGGATGTTCGTGACAAGATTGGTAAAGAACAGGAGGATCAGATGGCTGAACATAGGAAGGACTTATTTGTGTTGTTCAGGACTGTTTGCCGTGTAGCGCCGGATATTACACAGTTGTTTGTCCGCAGTTTGATAGCTGGTGCACTTTCCTCCTCGGATGTGACTGTGGAGGAAGTTGAAGCTTCTCTGACACTGTTCTACCGATTAGGTGAGACGGTGAGCGAAGATGGGATGAAGACAGGCAGCGGATTGTTAAGGGAGATGGTTGCGTTGCTTCTGTCTGCAAAGTTTTCATGCCATTCTCATAGGTTGGTCGCACTTGTGTATTTGGATACAATCACTAGGTATTTGAAGTTTGTGCAGGAGAATGGACAGTATATACCTAATGTACTTGCTGCCTTTTTGGATGAGAGGGGAGTACATCATCCAAATCTTAATGTGAGTAGAAGGGCTAGCTACCTGTTTATGAGAGCAGTGAAGCTACTGAAACCCAAACTAGTGCCTTTTATTGAGACAATTCTGCAAGTATTGTTTCCGTGCCTTTCTCTTTTTTCTTTTATTTTTTTTAGGAACATTGCTTTGTAGCGTGACATTCACACTTGTTTTATGGATTTGTTATCAGTAGGATCATACCCAATTATTTCATCTTACTGCAGAGTTTACAAGATGCACTTGTTCAATACACAAGTTTAGATTGGACATCAAAGGATCTCAAGTGTTCTGGTTTTGAGGATGGTAGTCATGCATTTGAGGTAATATAGCTCCACATTTCAGTTTCTTAGTGTGAATGTGTGCTCCTATATAAAAGTAGTCTTTATAGTGTTCAGCTTTTATAAATTGTAATTGCTTTGCATCATCTAATAAAATCTTGTTATGGTTTCTCAGGCAATTGGGTTGTTGATTGGCGTGGAAGAAATTCCTCCAGAAACGCAGTTAGAATACTTGGCATCACTGCTTAAACCTCTTTGTCAACAAGTAAGAACGCTTCCGTGCTAGTTTGTCTTGAATGCATATCTTCTTGGCAACTTATCTAAATGAATTAAATGTGCTATGCGCTGATTACTTGTTTTGAGATGGAGATGCTACTCATGGATGCTAAGGCTCAAGGACTTGAGGAATCTTCACCTAAAGTTGTGAGCTCGCAACAGATTATTGTAGCCTTAAATGCTCTCAGCAAGGTCAGGTTCTATCGACTGTCAAATAAAAGAAAAAAAAAAAAAGCATCTTAAGTTTGTTTCTTTAGCGAAGGAATGCTCTCATGCATACTGAGCTGATGCAGATGATATTGGCAATTGATTGCTTTCTGAAAAATGTCTCCATCTAATAAGTAGTTTTTATTCTAATTCCTCTGCATTTTTATTTTGCTAAGTCTCTTACAGTAGTGCAAATTAATTAACACTTAATATCACTGGCTTATGATCTAGGGCTTTAGTGAGCGGACTGTGACAGCTAGTCGCCCTGCACTTGCTTTGATGTTCAGGCAGGCAAGAGGCTCTATTTTCTTTGTGAATGCTCACTTAATTGAGTATTTTTCATTTTCAAGTTGTGAGCTACTTTTTCTTTTATCTATTTAGTTCAAATTAGGCTTACATTATTTATGGATGAATGTTACTCGTTTCTATTTCTGAATAGTCTAACATTGATTGAAAATATGACCTGCAATTCATGCTCATGTGGAAACTCCACCAGTACTTTTTTCTCAAAAGAAAGAATGGATGTTTCTAACATTTGTTTTTTTATTTTTATTTTTCAGACTTTGGATAATCTTCTACAAATATTGATCACATTTCCAAATATCAAGGCTTTGCGTAATAAGGTATCAAGTGGATCCATATATCTACCAAAACCTATTTCATTATGTTTTCCAATCTGTATTTAAAACATGTAGGTTACATCATATCTTCATCGCATGGTTGAACTATTGGGAACAGTGGTATTGCCTTACCTCCCAATGGCATTAAACCAATTGCTTGTGGATAGTGAGGTATGATTTGGTCCACCACATAACTTCTGTTTCTATTTTAATAATGATAAGAATTGCTTCTTTGAATACTCCTAATACCTAGGTAGCTTGCTGCATCAATACATTTATGTTTATTGCATACTTTGACATTTTTGAGAGGGCATATATGGCAAACTATCATTATTTTGAATGCTTGGCTATTTATGGTCGTATTTGAGATTACAGGAGAAACATTTTTTTTGCCTTATGCACCAACAAGGGATACAAGTTGATTTTGTTTCAGCATAAACACCTGCCTTCTTCTTCTTGTTCTAATATCGCCTATTATTTTATTTTTACTGTTGTATGCACTTGCTGGGAAAATCTTTTCTTGGAATTCTCTCATTTGATCATATACTTATTTAGAGTTTGTATTCTAGACAATACAGATGCATGAACCCTTGAGATATTTCATTACACGAGTACCACACTATTATTCTTTTGTTTGTGAAGTTCACTTTCTTAGATAAACTCTTTTCAAAACACTAACCATTTTAATTTCTAGAATCTCTATATGTTCCACAAGAGACTTCTTGATGCAAGACAAGCAAAGGCCTCTTATAAGATTAATTTTAAAGGACCATTATCATGAGAATTAATTGTAATTTTAATTTTAATTTATTTTCTTTAAGAAATATGGAACCACAATATATTATTTTAAGGGAATGTTTTAACTATTAAAACCTATTTTAAAATTATATAAATTAGCCGAAATTGAGAATTCAAGAGAATTAATTAAATATTTAATTGAATGCTTTAAATTAGAGTTTTATTTTCAAATATGGAGAGATCTTGAGGGGGTTGCCATTATAGCATATTGATGAATTTTGAAGGAGTCATTTTACTATATCATCTTATAAGTTTTCTTTTTTCTATGGTAGCACTTTATATATTGTTTATAGGTGCTTATGTGATAGAAAATGTATATTTTTTTTTGAAATCTTTACAAATTTGCTACCAAAGATAAACATGGATAAAATTAATTAATTACAAGTAAAGGTCTAAAAAATATAATTTTAATTTTTATATTTTTGAAAATACATTTAGTAAATTGAATTGAATATTTCTTTGTGGGTTGCATCATTACATTGAATGGAACTTATGTATCAAAGGATTGGATAAATTTTAAAATAAGATTGGCATAAATTTTACATGTTTTGTATTCTTTTTGAATAATCATTTTTTTCTTCAATAAAGCCTCATTGACTTTTAGTCTAAATAGGTTCAAATTAATCAAGTTTGAACCCCATGACTTGAGCATCCATGGCCATGGTTCTCTTGTTGCAACTATTTCTATTGAAAGTCATTTATTTATTGTGCTCTTAGAACGTTCAAGTAAAATATGTATACCTTTTCCTAGTGATTCACTAATGACTCAATCATTTAAGATGTGTATAATTATTGTGGTCTCAAATTATTAGTCTAGACCATTGTTTAAAAAGTCGAATGAGAAACTAAGGTGCCGTAGTGAGGCCATGCGTAAAACTCTAGGTGGATGGAGGCATAAGCCTTGAAATTTAAAAAAAAAAAAATTATAAAATAAAAAATAAATAATAGAAATGACAAATTATCAACATATTTATCTAGTTCATTATCATAAAGACATAGATCACAAATTAAAATATTAAATGTTAATATAAAACATAAATTGAAATTAGATTTCATGTAAGTATTCGTTTAAAATTTAAATGCATCATGAGAATCAAGATCTATAATAGTATCATTATCACTTTATCATTTTTAGAAAAATTATTATATCATTCTTAGAATATGTTTCATCATATTCAAAATTTTATTTAATTATTATAGTTTTCTTCTTATCATTTATAACAGTTAACAATATTATTAATATAATTTTAAATAAAATAATAGATTAAAAATATGACAGAAGATAGATGCATTGATCTAGCTTGTGTTTCTTGGAGAGATATGTTGTTGCCCTTGCTTGGAAAAGAAAAGTAATATTGATTTGCATAATTTGAGAGAGACAGATCTCTCAAAATTGAGAATTCTAACTCGTTGAGATGGTTAGATAAATAGATAAATAGGTATAATAATTTATAAATGAAATTAATTATAATTATTATTTTAAAAAAATAAAGTAAGGCATTGCCTTTAGCCTCGAGGTGTACGGCTCACTAAAAGGCATATGCCTTGTTACTATTTTATTTGGCATATATATTTGGTAGTCCATTGATGAGTCACCATTCCTATATGACATATAACCTTGATTAAATCTTATTCTTAGACCTCCATTATCATATTTTCCTTATTTGAATGTGCATTTTAAGTTATGCTATTACATTGATAGTTTGTTCTTAATGCTTCATAATTTGGTTGACATGATTTGTCATTCATTATATGACACTATGTTTTTATTGTCCCTTCATGTATAAAGTCTTTATTCACATATGCTATAATGAGTTGACATAAGTGGTGATAATATTGCTAAAACTATTTTTCAAAAGTATTCACTTAGGAAATGTAATAACAATGATCATGGTTTTGCTTGCACTCAATTTTCTAGATTCTAGTATGAATTCTAAAATCTTACATGATGAGTATGATCCTTGGACCTGTTATTTTTTTTTTATAATTTTTCCTTCTAATATATTTTCTACCCATTTTCAATACATACGATATCCTTTGAATATAAGGATTTTCTCAAACATTGAGAATGATAAGCTAACGTACTAGCAATATATATAGGTCTACTTCTGAAGTTATTGTCATTAACAATAATTTTAGTAGTTATAAATATTATTCCACTAGATGTATATAAACTTATAAGAACCCCACTAAAACAGACACAGAGTGTTGTCTCTCTCACTTCACCATGAAAGTTCATAATAGAGTTTATTAAATGGAGGAGACTTGATGCAAAACAAGCAAATGCCTCTCACAAGATTAATTTTAAAGGCCTATTATCATGATAATTAATTTTAATTTTTTTTCTTTAAAATATAGGGAGCTATCATATATCATTTGAGAGAACTAGTTTAAATGTTAAAACTAAAATAAAAATGAGATTAGCATTAATTTTGGTTAGAAAGGTTTTATGAGAGAAAATTTATGGAAAGAGGTGTACTGAAAGATAAGATAAAATTAGTAATAATGGATTGATCAGTGTCACCTTTGAGTCTTGAATTTGGTGGAGATCTTGGTTGGGCTTGTTCTTTCTTGTATAGACTTGTAGGGGTATAGTTAGTAGAATATATCTATTTATAGGATTTTGAGTTACGGGAATGTAAAGATGAAAAATGCCATTAAATTTATCTTTAAGTTGGGAATTCTTTTCCTAAAGATAAGTTTGATTTAAGAAGCTATGAGTTTAATCAAAAGTGACATTCATTGAAGTGATAAATCTTTTTTTTTGTGGTTGAATATTCAATGAAGACACACTTGAGAGCTTTTTGATCAAGTTTTCCATTATATTATTTAGAAAATTTACATACATACCACACAATTCTTATGCATTGACATATCTAACACCTAAATTTTAATATTTATAAATATAGCACCTTTCTTATGCTTCAAAAGTGCATTTCACTTGAAAAAATTAATAAATGTGTTTTTTTGATGTAATATTAAGGATTTAGGTGCTATATATATAAATATCAAAGTTTAGGTGTTAGATATGTAAATATATAAGAATTGGGTGCTATGTATGTAAATGCTCCTATTATTTATAGATATGAATATAGGCGATGCAACAAAAAAATTTAGGAGGGATCTTTCAAAAGTTGTTTGTAAGAAACAATTCTACCAAATAATTTAAGAGATTTTTAAATTAATTATTTTGGAGGATATATTATTGACTAAATAAGTAGCTGTTAGAATAACTTTTTCTCAATATCATTTTTGGCATTTGATTTTGAAAATAGTGTCCTTGTGACTTGTAAGAGTTGGTGGGTTTTCCTTTGTCACTTTATTTTATTTAAGAGTGTTAGCTCAAGAAGAATGATAGAAATACCCTCATGTTGAACAAGGACAATGATGTGTAATTAAAATAATCACAGGCATTACCAGTCCGAAAAAATTTGATGATAGAGTAAAATTATTTTCTATCATGATTGAATATAAAAAATATAATGCTATCATCGGATTTTTGTTTAATTAAATATATCCATATTATTTAGGTGCAGTCAATAAATGTAAGTAACAAAGTAGTGGCTTTAGTGATATTGAAGATTTTGGAAGGTTCTTAGATATCGGAATGAATTAAACTAATTAGATTAAAGGATCTAAAGTTGCTTTTAGGAAAGGAAACATGAAGATGTTATGCAATTTAATAAGTTTTACAGAAAAAAAAAAATTCTAATGTTTGTATTTATGAAAAGAGAATGAAACATACACTAAAGATTTTTAATAATGGGTGCTCTAATCTATAATGGTGTATTTAAATGTCAGTGGTATATGAGGTGAAGGAGCATGATAGCTAATCTCCGTCTTCAAGAATTTATTGTGTATCCTTTTCTCTAATTTGCCCACTGTCCTTGTAGCGAGGTCTTGAAAAGCACCTACTTATGGTTGGCTATATGAATTTTTTCTTCTCCATTGTGTCCAATTAAGTGTCAAATTCTCATTTAATTTCAATAAATTAAAATCATTTTTTATACTATCTAACCAAGTATTCTTAGATCTACCTCTACCTTTCTTAGCATAGGTCAAATATAATACATATACTCTCTTTACTAGTCATGGAACGACAAATGTTTTATGTGACCAAACCATCTAAGGAGATTCTCTCGAATCTTATCTGCTACTGGAGTTATGCTAAACTTCCTGAAAAACATAGTGATCAATAAATTTGTGGATAGGTAAAATATTAATTATAAGGTGTGGAACATATACATTATTGAGGGTTTAAGTTGTGAGAAATTGAGATATCTTCGTATACTGCAATAATTGTTAAAGATCCATTTGCAATTTTTATTTTCTTATTATAGGGACATGTTTTGTAGGTTTGAAATAAGTTAGCAAAGTTTGTTATGTGGTCAGTAACCATTAAATTTGAGATCTAAAAAGGGGAAATATTTGAAGATAAGAATCAGAAATTGCACCATTTTGAGTAAGAGAGTAAGATTTGGATGATTTTTTAAGGAATTGAGAAATCTCCATTATTTGTTAATTTCTCTCGAGTTGAGTTCATTTGACTCCACTACACAGGCCTATCCTTTATGATTTCTATCTTTATTTCCTCTATAACTAAGGGGTTTTCTATGCAATTTTTAGTTTTTGTCTTTAGTGTGCCTTTTTGTGTGCAACAATTGCACTAGTGTTTACCTTTACAAATAGATTTTTGTTCTTTTGGAGAAAATTTTGTGATAGAAATTTTATTACCTTGAGATTTAGAAGTTGTCATTGGCAGATATCTCAAGAGCTGGACCATCATTGATCATCACCTTCCTTCTTCCTTCTTCAGCTGGCACGAGAGAGAGTACTTTATGTGAAGATGGGAGATTTTCATTGCTCAAGATTTGAACTTAAATTTTATCATCCAAATGATCTTTTTCTTCATGTCAGCTTGAGTTGTAACAGAATAAAATGATTTAGTTAAATGTGACTTCCACTAACTCATCCCAACTTGTATGAATTTGAGACGAGTATGTGAAATTGAATCAAATCAAGTTATCATGAGCAAATTCTTATATTTTGAATTATTCTAATAATCATTTCATATGCAAACCACCAAACTTGAGAAGCATGTAAAATCAAAATCCAACAAAATATAGAGCATTTTGAGAATCAAAGCATAAACTTTACGTACCCCAAAATACTTTACAAACTTCCAAAACTGTACGTCAAAGGGTGTACAAGTAAAAAGGCCCACTTATCGAACACTATTTATTTTTTCCTTAAAATCAATGTGTAATATCATAAGCTTGTAGTCCAATGAGACAAGTACTAAAGTAAAATCAACATGAAGTAAGAAATAACGTGCATGTATATTTGAAACTTGCAGAAATATAATAATATTAGAATATGCTGTCGAGTGTAAGAACTGAACAATAAGTTGTATTGCTGTAAAAGTAATAATAAACAGTAGAAAAAAAAATACATGTGGATAATTTATTTCATAAATGAAGTTCAGTTCTAATTCAAGTCATCTTGATGAAAATATCATTTTTTTTGTATAGGATTGATTCTGTCTTAACATGAGGATCATCACTTTGTTTGTCGATCAAAGCTGAAAATAAGATATGGCCGATACCATACTACATGCTAATAGCCCCCCTAACACCAATTAGTCTAACAACATAAATGCCAAGAGTAGGGAATTTTAAGATCTTTATAATAGGTTCATATCGTCAGTACTTTTGCCTACTTGCACAAGTCATCATATAGCAGTCTACTTATAACAATTTGTTGACATTTCCTGCTTATAATATACATTCTTTCATTTGAATATTTAGCAATATTTGCAATTAATCATTTATCAATATGCACGACCAGATTGTTTGATATCAATGAATTTAACTATATTAAAGTCATAGTTTATCAATAAAACATGATGGTTGTGCAGGTAATCATTTGTATCTGAACAAAATATAAATGAAATATATAAATGAAATATATAAATGAAATGTAATATGTAATCACTGGAAGTAACAGTGGCAAACATTAATCCTATAAAATATCTGAATTTAAATTAACAATTACAAGTTTCACCTCAGTAATTGGGCTAGTATCTTGCGTGCTTGATGATGTGAGTACACAACCTAATATAAAATTCACTTCTAAAATCATGAACGATGTACAATGCATTTAAATTATTGTAATTAGTATTTTAATTCGTATTTGTCTGAATTAGACTCCTTTTCATAAAATCCTGCTCGAAGAACAACCCAACTCAAAACACAACTACTAATGCCAAAATGTTGAAAACTTGATTACAATGAAATAATATATTAAAGATTTAACTTATGTAATATTTAGTTAAATTGACTTAATTATTATCCTTTACAATTCATTAATTAGATTCTTGAATTCTTTTTTCCAGCCTACAAAAATTGCCATGATTCTTAAGGTAGTTGCTCAATATTAGACATAGATGTTTCTATATAAAAAAGAATTTAAATGGTATTAGATGAGGGCTAATTAACAACTCTACCTTAAACATCCTCTCCCTTTCCTTTCTATCTCTTGCCGTCCAGCTACAACACACTTAGTATGTCTCCTTTATAAATCCCAGACACAATAGCCATTATTAGCTCCTATAACAGCCAAGAAAAAAGCACCAAATAGCGATAATTAAGGGCACTAAACAACAACTAACAAAAGACCCAACTGCAACCAACTAAATCACTGAGCAACATCCCTTAAAGACCAAATAGTAGCTTATAATGGTACTAAATAGCAGCTAATAAAGGCATTAAACAATAGCTAACAATGGTACCAAAGGAGGTAGCTAATAGAGGGGTTGTGAGATTTAAGGAATGAGAAGAAAAGAAAATTGTAACACAATTCCATTAGGTTACCTCTAAGAAATATCATCATAACACCAAAAAGGGCACAAATAGTAGCTAACAAAGGCCCAAACAATAGCTAACAAAGGCGCAAAGCCAATAAAAGGCACAAACGATCGCCAACAAACCCCCCAGTCAATAGCCAAAGTAATCCCCTCGGCACACACAATAGCACAACCAGTGGCCAGCTTTCCACGAGACAAACACCGATGGAACAAAGAGGGAAGCTGGGGATGGGATAACCCAATAGCAGGAGAGAATAAAATAAGAGAGAATTGAATTAAGCTACATTAAAATCAATGTTAACATCACTACTGTCTCACACAAGAGCCAAGATCGAGCCATTGCATGCTAGGATTAGTGGAAAATAATCACCATTGCTATAGTAATAAGACGGGATCCCTCTCAAGTAAATGAATTAATAATTAGTGTAATTTAATTAGTCAATTAATATTTTAAATCCTTTCATTGATTTAAGTATCAATTAAAAGAAATAAATATTATATGTAATATATATCTTTTAATCAAAATAAAATATGAATTTTTTTTTTCAAAAATGTATATGAAAATTTTTGGATTTTGTGAGCATGGGGTAAATTTTAAAATGCACTTAATTTATCTATTTGGGGTATTTTTTCGGTAGTACAAATTGGTCAAAATTATTGTTGTCTTACCAATCACTCGAAGATTTTTTCTCGCTCCGTAAATTATTTGAAGGTTATCGTATCCTCGTAGCATGATATTTTGAGATCTTAATGATAGGCTAACTCTATTTAGTAAATATTCATGGCAATTAAGTATTAATGACAGGAAGGTTGCATATTTGATAGTGTCAAGCTTTGTCTTGATTTTGTAGGTGAGTGCATCATCTTTCACATTTGAGTAGTTTTGTTTAACTGCATTTCAAATCTTTTTTGCGATGAAGAGGAACAAAAAAGGCCTATTGATCTTTGGTAGCATGACATTTTCATAACAATGTCATGATCATAGAATTAATTTCATCTCAAAATTTTAATTTTGGGCCTTTAAGCTTCGAAGGCAGATTCATAAGGTGTTGGATCATCTCTTTTTTTAAAAAAATGTTTTATGATTTGGAATCATTTAAGAGAAATTTTCTCATTTAAATAATAAGATGCTTGAAATCCATGGATTTTCTCTTGAGTTTGATTTTCACCATTAATCATGGCCGAGTCCATTTAAAAATATTAAAGCACTCGAACATAACAAATAGAAGAGAATTTTGCAAGAGAAATAAAGTTGGAAGTGGGAAACCCTAGCCTTAGAGAAATAGAATAAATGTTGGAAGAAAACCCCAACATGCTTTGATATCATATAGAAAATAAGATGATATAATAAAAACTCTCAAGAATTTATTGTTCTTATTTTGTATAAGAGGGGACGTGTGCATGTCTATATGTATATATATGTGTGTGTATTATCAAGAGGTATTATAAAATAGAAACAAAATAAAAATGGAGAGAAAAAAATTGAAGGGGCTAGTGGCTCTATTGGGAGGCAAACGGATCACAATCTGTATGATATAGAGTAATTGATTCAATAAGATGAGATCTTGATCCATATGTCCTAAGCTTTTTATTATGATTGAAATGAGTAAGTGGGCCCCCATCATGGGAGAGAGAGATAAGAGCTGTTGTAGCGTGCTATAGTATCGAGAATTTTAACAATACTAATTATTGCTGATTCACAAGCAAATCCAAAAGTTGACAGCTTTTGGCAGAAATAAGTTTTTGCAAAAGATCAAAATATTTTTTATTAAATTAATTGGGCTATAAATAGTATTTGACGAGTTGCAAAAAAGGAGGAATTTCATATGGAAATAAACTAAAATATCTCATTGGAAATTTATCTATGTGCTATGATGTTTTCCCCTTCAAGATTTTTCCATATTGAATGTGAATAATACTACTGCAATTTAAATGTTTGATTGCTTCTTTTGAATTTTGATTGTGCTAATTTATATGATTACAAAATAGATTTTAATATTTAAAATATTCTTTTAAATTATTATATGGTGGCTCTGCTCCCTATTTTTTAATTAAAATAAACTAAAATAAAAATAAGATACAATTAACTATCACGATTAGTCATGTGAGACGCCTTTGCTTGTCATGCATTACTTATTTAGCGCCATTCCATTGTTGTGAACTTGCAGGATGAGGTACATGACACATGATTGTTCTATTTCCCTTCCACATTTACTTTGTTTTTGTTTATGTCCATTTAATTTAAAATTAATGTTGGACTTAGGCTCTGTTTAGTATAGATTTTGGCCGTTTGCTTCTGATACCTTAAACAATAGAAGCAATTTTATGGTGTTGGATGTAATGAGAAAAAATCCAATTGTATAAAAGATGAAAAGTATCTTTTGGGAATGGTATATCTGACAGCATCACATTAAGTTCTTTCATGAAGTTTGGTTTTATCTATCACCAAATGATTATTAATTAATTATGGTCTAATTATAATGGATATGTGTAATAATTTTATTCATTCTATCAAGAAGGGGGGTGAATTGGGTATTTAGAAATTTTATAAATTTAAAACTTTAAATTTAATTTAAAATAGTGATAAATAAACAAAAAATGTAATGTACAAAAAAATGCACAGAAGAAAAGAGAGACAACAGGCATAAAATTTTTACATGGTTTATCCAAAAATCTTGACATGCCTACATTCACATCTAGTCACCTCGGCTAAGAATTTACTATCCCAATAAAGACAAATCATAACTATACTATCATACAATTAGGCGAGTACAACTCCAACAAAATCTTGTATTCTATAATAAGGGGAGTACAAACCCATCCTAAAATAATTTTAAGCACAAAGAAAGATTACAATAAATAAAAATTTGACACAATAAAATTCAAAATATCTTGCATTGTACCCCAAATAAAATGGTGATCTTACAATATAAAATGACCACTTTATAAATTTTCAACTTATAACAAATTTGACAAAGTAAATGATTCACAAATTGTTAATGAGAAATGACAAATTTATCTTTCAAAAATTAATAATTAAATATTTGTTTGGCTTAATGCAACTAATAGACTAATACAAAAAAGATTTTAAAATAAATATGCAAGTGTCAGTTTTCTAACAAATTAAATTTCAGCTAACGTCAAATATATTTTTACAAAGGATTATAACTAGTTTCAATATAGCAAGGTAACAATAATTTATTTTCCACTAAATTTTTTTTTAACATGGGACAATAACAACGGCAAAGTAAAGTAAATTTCAGCAAAATAATTTAAATTCAAGCAAAGTGTAAAGTCTATAATGCAAGGATTAATGAACACAAGCTCAAATATAAGTTGTATGACTTAAATCTTAACAAACCAATAGTTTTTATGGTGATTTCAATAAATTCAGCAAATGGAAAATAATTCAAGCAAAAATACACTTTTATTCAAACTAATATTATACTCAATGTGATTCAAATGATGATGGGGGTTTCAAATAATGCTATGTTGAAATGATATTTAGTAAATCAAAAGTTTTTGTAATGAAAAAATAATTCCAGCAATAATAAACTTTGATTCCACTTAAAATGAAACTTCAAAAAGGTTCTAATGATAAATGACTTTTTAAATAAACCTTAGGTTAAATAATTTTTGATACACGAATGATTTTTTGTAGGAGAAATAAATTTTCAACAAATCAAAATATTTCCTGCAAACAATCACAAACATTAATCCATAAGGCTCCAAACGGCTAAGAGATTTATGGGAGATATTTTGAATTCAAATTAGGGTGAATAAGGATTGAATTTAATAAATAAAACCTAAAAAAAACAGCTTGGGAATTTCGGCCATGCATGAAGGGAGGAACGTTGAGTTATATTTGAAAAGGTGAAGATTAGTGCATATACATATAAATAAATAAATTGTAAAAGCATGATTAAATGTCCAAAAAAATCTCATATAAAATGAAATAAAATAAGATTTCAAATAAAAATATGTAGCCATGAATTTATGTTAATTTATATTTAATTTAAATGACATTTAGCAAGGTGAATTTTCATTAATCTAATTAAATAGTAAAATTGAGAATACTATAAATTCAAGCAAAAAAAAATTTAATAAAATTAATAAAAAATAATATAAAATAAGTACAAAATCAAATGATTAAAATTATGATTTTACAAAATTTATTTTCAAGAAAACAAAAAGAAATTTTTTTGAATGTTACAATTGAAATTATTATACATTTTTTTTGAATGTTACAATTGAAATTATTATACATCAAGTAATGTGTATATGATTAAGTAAAATGAATTCACATATTATTGAAAAGAAATTATGATTAATGTGATTATGAAATGATGATAAATATTTAATTTGATTTAAGTTGAGCTATTTGTCAACTTTATTGCAAGATATATAAAGCAAGACTCTAATCCAAGCCAAACCTATTAGAAATATCACTTGAGTTTTTATTGTATATCTAGTCTTGTTGAGTCTTATAATTTTCCTGAAAATCTTAAAATAAAATATTAGTAATTTCACACATATGTTTATTATCACTAAAACCCAAATTAGAAGTCTATGGGCTCATGGAGCTAATACATATTAGTGTTATCATACTTTTTTTTTTCAAACATCTACAACTCTGAACTATAGGCAATAATTTTTAATATAATTATATCAAATAATCATCTGATTTATTCGGCAACACAACACTGTACAACATAGCACAACACAACAGAAGATAATAACGCTAAATAGAGTTGCATTTACTAAGCAAATTTGTTTTGTATTATATATTTGTAATATTTTCTTAAACTTTTTTTTGCTATTTCTTCAGTGTAAAACAAAGGATTCTGAGGACAACTAGTATAAAATCCTAACATTTGTTTATTTAAACTAATTTGATCTATTAATTTTTATTTTTCTATAATTCTTATTATTGCAATTTTGAGAGAATTGTATTTGTATCACATTGAAGAGCACTCTATTTTCTGAAGCTAAGAAATAGTACAATCAAATTCAAATGCATTAAGAAAAATGATATCCTTACGAATTGATCTGATGTAGATAAGCTGATGCCCACAAAGAAATAGCATCGTTTGAGTGATGTTTGTGATCTGTGAACTAAACTGGGTCTTCTATTTTGCAGCCTTTGGCATAATTAGATCTTTGGGTGCTTTCTTGGGTCTTATTAAAGGCCAAGCATTATCACATTTTTTATTTTATTGGAATTGGAAAAATTCTATGAAGCAAGAATTTAGCCAACTTCCTTGAACAGAGAGTGGGGATCGAGAGGAGGCCTAATGCAGCAGCTAAATTAAACATTAGTGTGAATGTATATATGATCTGTGAGATGATTATAGTAGACAAGGCTTTAAAAGAAGGGTGGAGTTGTCATTAAGAGGTGAATACAATAAATATAAATATTGCTAAGCTAGAATTTATAGCGAGCTATGTTAATTGAAATGAATAATGAAAAGGTATTCATATAGCTGACACTCGGCCATCACAGATAAAGCTACTGATGATGAATATATGACGGTAAGTATGCCCTGCATTATGTTTCTATTTAGTTTATTGGGCTTTAATCTTTAACTCTTTAATTTTTAACCCTTTAATTTTTATGCAGTTTCTAATTCATATTCTGTGATAAATTAGACATTGGAAACAAATTATTTACAGTTTCTTATTATGAATCTTCCCGATCCTTCTTGTACTGACGTAACTACCAGCGTTACGTTGGCATATGTTACTTCTTATAATGTATTTGTTAGGGAACTTAAGTGTTAGAGAAAACACTGTCTTGTATGGATCATATCAGTAATATAATACTATAACATTGCCACTGCTTCACTATTCAAATTCTTTATTTGATTGTGATTTCTTTCCCCGTAAAGATGTCTTATTTGTTTAGTTTTGCTGTTGCTTTTATTCACCCTTAGAATTTTACCTCGAGTCTTTTGCAAGGTGACTCCAAATTATGATTCTAATGCAATTAATATGTGTCTCATGAATACATTTAAATAAAATTTAGGATTCACAGATAATAAATCACTAAATAATTCAACTATTTTCTTTCTTCAAATGTAAATAAATAATTGCTGAATTAGAACCCAAATGATGATGAAATCATCAAAACAATCTGTGAAATTTAGAAAGAATTTAGAACAACTTAAAATCAGTTAAGAACTGAAATTTATTATTCACAAATTAAATCTATGTTGTGTCTAATTTGAAGAAAATCTAAACCACTAATCAAACCAATATCAAATTATGTAGATGAAGTAATACAAGGACTAAAAATACTAAAATAAGAAAAAGTAGGCATCATATTGATGAAAGACTTTCCCTAGAATTAAGTTGTTCCACTTGTACCACACTGAAATAATCATAAATCCAATCCAATTTCCACACATTAGATTGAAATCTGGGTGAAGAAATTTTATGCAACTGAAATCATTAAGTTGCATGCGTCAGATTATAGTCTCTTCATATTTTCTTTAGTAGATATGATTTGCACAAAGATCAGTCAATATGATTCCAAGTAACCATCAAGTTCATTTTTAAATCTTAATCTGAAAAAAAATAAAATAAAAATACAAGTATCTGTACGAAGTAATCCTGCTGGACAAAAACCGAATACTCAGCTAAACTAGCAACAATACGCCTTTAGGAATACCGGAACAATCCCGTAATGGACACCTGTAGGAATTCCAGAACGGTCCTGTAACGGACAACACCTGATGATGTTAAGCATATCGATATAAATAGTCAAGGAAATAGTGACGTGGGTCAGCAACCAGTAGGTTTATAGTCCCACGTTAGAGTCATCATTTGCTATACATTGCTTTCAAGATACAAGCAATTTTATTTTACATGCTGTTGACTTTGGTTTCGTTTCATGTCAATTTAGAGGGTTTCTGCTAATTCTCATTAGAATCAGCTCTCGGCTTTCAGATCTTGTTGCCATTGTACATTATTCATGTTTAATGTTAAATGTGTGCCCGTGTAAAACTTTTAACCTATTATGACAACATATTTATGATTGTTACAGCCAAAAGATATGGTGGATTTTCTTGTTTTAATCAATCAAGTGATTTGCAAATTTGGCACCTCTTTGGAAAGCATATTGGAAAAAATATTCCCTACAATAGCAAGCAGAATATTCATTAGTCTATCGAGTGAAGCGTTTCCTTCTGGTCTTGGGAGCAATACTGAGGTATGAAATGGTGGCACTTCTATATCTGATGATGTGGATAAAGCAGTAAACTAATATTTAATAATATTTTTCTATTCTCACCTCTTTAGTTTATAGCCTTTATTCATACCATGAAAGTTTTTTTGTGCTTAGCCTGGATGACTATTACGTTAGGTTACAAGACCTGTAATTTGTAATGCATCTTCAAGCTTGTATTTCTATATGGTGTAAATTTTATCATACAAACTGCTGCATGTATGGTATATCAAACACCTTATCTGATGTAAAATTTATTAATTAACTGACAAAATATTAGCTTTTATTACTTACATAATTTGTAGGTATCAGCAAACTAGTTTTTTTAGGTGACTTGAAATCGTTCTTGTTCTTCTGTTATCTGTTATTTATTGTAAGAAATAACATGGATGTACCTGATGATCATTTTTTGGTGGGATTGTTACGTCCAATAGGAGATCAATAAGATAAGATGTATAGGATATTTGTCTACTCATGTTCACTTCTGTCACATGAACTTTGACAGGACAAGAATTAATTTATCCTTTTGCTTGCCCCTCTTTAACACTGCCTTTACCGGGTCCCAAGTTCTTGATGAGAAAAATGGAGGGTTGCATTAGGTAATCGATAGCCCCTTTTTAACATTGCTTTTGCTGGGTCCCAAGTCCTGGATGAGAAAAATGGAGGGCTGCGTTAGGTAATCGATGGCCAGCGTAAAACTTGTTGAAAAAAATCATGACATGGATCCTTTAATACAATGTGTTAATCTTGGGGCCATTAGTTCTCACAGGCGAGCGTTGTATGACATCTGATGAAAAATATGCAGGACATTCGTTCTCGGGTATAGTGTTAAATAAGCAAGGGTTGTCACATTATGGACGGATGTGGCAAAGAAATTAGTCCGTGAAATTAAAATTAGGTTAGGAACTTGAAATATAGGTACTCTACAGGTAAATTAATGGAATTAATTGATATTATGGTTTATAGGAAGATAAATATTTTATGTATTTAAGAAACTAAATGGGTTGGGTAGAAGGAAGATGAATAGTTTAGGTTTTAAATTTTGGTATTCAGGTAGGAGTCAAACTTGGTATAGGTGTGATTATAGATAAATATTTAAAGGATAATGTTGTATATATTAATATGATTGGAGATAGATTTATAACTTTGAAGATTATTATTGATGTTAAGATTATTAATGTTATAAGTGTTTATGCTTTTTAAGTGGGTTTAGATGTAGGCTCAAAAGAAAAATTTTGGAATGACTTAAAGGGATTAATATAAAAAATATCTCTTGAAGAAAGAGTATTTATTGGAGGAGATTTAAATGAAAATATTGGTAGAGTGGTAGAAAATTTTAGAAATATTCACGGTGATTATGTGTTTAGAGTGACAAATGAAGAAGGTAAGATTATATTAGGTTTTGGTTTAGCTTATAATTTTTTAGTTGTCAATGTTTTATTTAAGAAAAGAGATAAGCATATTATTACCTATAAGAATGGACTTAATAAAACACATATTGATTATTTTTTGATAAGAAGAATAGATTGTTTAGATTGAAAAGATTCTAAGGTCATGTCGAGTGAGACTTTAAGGACTCAACATCGACTAATAGTTTTAGATTTTAAGATGAATGGTTGGAAGATGAAAGATAAATCGAAGCATTGCCTTAGGATTAAATTTTTTGTTCTAAAAGAATACTAATAAAAATATTTTAAAAAATAAGTTATAAGATCTTAAAATTTGAGATGTTCATGAGAATGCTAATGTTGTGAGAAAAGTAGCAAATAAGATTAAGTTAATGTACTTAGAGAATCAAAAGAAAATATTTTATTTAATAAAAATAGTTGATGGTGGAGTCAAAATGTGCAAGAGAAGATAAAAAATAAGAAGTTTATAATACTTGGTTTAAATGTAAATACTCAGAGAATTGAGAAAAATATAAAGTGGTCCGTAGAGATTCTAAGAAAGTAATATGTGATATAAAAATTTCAGCTTTTGTGATTTCTATAATAAATTGGATATTAAAGAGGGTATGTGTATGTATAAGTTAGCAAAGCAAAGAGATAGGGGAAGTAAAGATTTAGTTTAACTGAGATGTATTAAGGATGAAAATCATAAAGTGTTTTTCTTAGGAGAGGATATTAAATATATATGGATTGAATATTTTGATAAACTTTTTAATGAAGGTTGTGAGTGTAAGATTGATTTTAGCGGTTTTAGTATCAAAAATGAAAATAGAAAAAATTATTTTTATCATCGTATTAGTAAAATTAAAGTTGAAGAAATGTTAAAGAAAATGAAGTGTAGAAAAGTAGTAGGACCTGAGCATATTAATAGAAGTGTGGAAATGCTTAGGAGATCAAGGAATTTTTCTTCTTTTCTTTTATTATTATTTTAAAGATTAAAAGATGCCAGATGAGTGGAGAAAGAATTTGTTGGTTCTTATTTTTAAGAATAAAGGTGGTGCACAAGAGTGTGCAAATTATAGAAATTAAGTTAATGTTCCATAAACTAAAATTATAGGAGAGAGAAATTGAGCATAGATTATGATGTGATACAAAAGTTTATGAACTAGTTTTGTTTCATGCAAGGTAAGTCTACTATGGATCATATACATTTGTTGAGAGGTTTGATGGAGAAGTATAGAGAAAGTAAGGAGGATCTACATATGATATTTGTTGATTTAGAGAAAGCATATACTAAAATTCTAAGAGAAGTGCTTTGGAGAGTTCTAGAAAAGAAAGGATTTAATACTGGCTATATTCAAGTCATTAAGGATATGTATACTAGAGGTGTTACTTATGTTCAAACACAAGGAGGATTGATCAACTATTTTCCTATTTCAATTGGATTACATCAACAATCGGCTTAAGCCCATATTTTTTTGCTTTAGTTATTGGATGTTCTTACTAGGCATTTGCAAGAGGATATATCTCGGTGTATGCTTTTTGCTGATGAAATTCTTCTTGTTTATAAGACTAGAGAGGGAGTTCAAGAGAAACTTGAATTATGGAGGTTAACCTTAGAGTCTAAAAGGTTTTTGTTTAAGTAGATCTAAAACTAAATATATAGAGTGTAATTTTAGTTGTAGAAGATCTATTAGTGGGTTGTGACATTGGGTGATCAAGTCATTAAAAAGAGTGAACGTATCAAATTTCTCGGGTCTATTATTCAAAATGATGGTGAAATAGATGGGGATGTTATTAGTAGAATTCAAGTTGGATGGTTGAAGTGGAGGAATGCGTCTGGCCTGTTGTGTGATAGAAAAACCACTTAGTCTTAAGAGAAAATTTTATAAGATGGTGGTAAGACCTGTAGTGATTTATGGTGCAGAATGTTGGCCAGTAAAATGAACTTATTTTATTAGAATTAAATGAAAATTTGATACTTAATAGGACATAATGGAGGAAAATGATTCATGTAATCGACCCCACATAGTGGGATAAAGGGCTTTTTATTGTTGTTGTTGGTATCTTCTAAATCTTCCTCAATCATTACATTTTCTTTTTACTCCTTATATTAATTAACATTAGATTCAATATGATTAAAATAAAATAAAAATTTAATAACACAAATAAGTAATCCATTATATTTAAATTACCTTTTGATCGTTTGGTGGTGTTGTATTAGGTATATTAGATATAAGTATAATATATTATAATATATGTTAATTATATGACATACGATAATATAGTATTTAGGTGGTCTCAAACTTCTCCAAGCATAATGTCTCAAGGTGTATGTCTTAGGCAAGAAGGTATAAACCTAATAGTGAGGCTTATATTTTGAGGCATTTTTTTGTGGGCCTCAGTTCGAGGCACATGCCTCAAATGTTTTTTTTAAGCATGAGTGAAGGCTAATGGTTTGAACTTGGATGATTATGCTTTAAATAAGTTTTGGCTTCAATATATTCTAATGACTTCACCATGGTCTTGATGACTTCATAAAAGTCATGGTGAGTTCATGATAATCCTCACAGGTTCACAATTTATATTATTTTGATTTGATCAAATTATCTTGAATTGGGCAGACTTAGCTTGAATCAAGTCCTCAAGAAATTTCGATGTACAATATTAATAATTCAAGCTGTAATTGTTCATCCACATAAAAGAATACAATTTGGAAGTAGTGTATGGTGGAATGAGAGAGATAATTAGTCATTGCTACAAGAATGCAAGTCTTTTATGGAAGGAAAGCCAAGGGCTTCTATCCTCTCCATATGATATATTGAGGGAAAAAATCTGTTTTTTTTGTTTTCATGTGCTCACTTGTACAAGAGTTAAATAATAAAAATAGATAACATTTTTTATGCATATCTCTTCGACCATCTTGGGCCAGTTGAGATATGAAATTAAATACTTATATTGAAATTAAGTGGAAATCAAATATTGAACTGTTGAACTAGACCCAAAGGGCTATGGCTCAAGCAGTTTATGCTAACTATCAGAATAGATTTCATGATTAAGACTTGGTGGCTGTTACAAATTGGATTTCTCTTGCTAGCTTTGTGGGTTTATATTTGTGATATATTTTTATCCTTTAAAAAAATAATGAAATATTGAAGTTTTTTAGTTAACATTTAAGACTATAGTCATAAATTTATTTTTTCCTGTTATTTTATGTTATGGTCATTTAATTAATACTTTTTGATGACTCTGCCATTGCTGGATAGTTTGCAAAACTATTTGTACTGTTCAATTTCATTCATTAAGATTTGATTTGTTAACTTAATCATAATAGTTTAGCCAACCTGTTTGACTTATTTCAACTAATAATTTTGAAGATTGTTCCATAACTAGATGGCTAATTATAATTCTTTGTACTTTTTAAACTAGTTTGTATTTTATAGTTGATGTGTGAACTAATTTTATGGGAACTATCCGGTATATAATTGCATTTTCTGTTTTTCTGTGAAATGAATAGTAACTTTGGATATAAATACAGGTGATATTAGGCTATTATGTATGGTCTCGGTATTCTAGCCCTTAGCTTGAATGCTACTTATGAGATGTTACTTCAGTAAGCTTGTGATATGTCAAGACTTCTGGGTAATTTATTGTGATATTTTAACTTTCAGGAATTGGAGAATTGATACAAGTTCTTGAGGCTTAATCACTGCTTGGGTTTCTCACTAGGTTGAAGCCTTGCCTCTTATTTGAGTTGAAAGCAATGAGATGCAAATTAGTGCAAAATGCCTGTGCTAGAGAACATCTGGCTAGGAATAACTATACGAAGGTCTAACAAAGACAATTATAATAAATGTGAAGATGCTAGGTAGGAAAAAGTGTAGACTGAAATAAACATTGAGAGGAAACTTTTATAAGATTAAAACTGAATTAGAACTAAGACTACTGCAACTCTTAGGGGAAACAGATGCTTAATAACTATTCATTTAACTGACTCAATTTTGTATGGACAAGGTTTCTATGTTGCTGATGTTGAGAGATGCATTGAAGTTGCATTTGATTAGTAGCCTACAGAATGGTTTTGGAAATACACTATCACATGCAATCATTGATTTTTAATATAAAATTCTTGATATAACATTGATTAGTACTCTGTTTCTACACAAACTGACCTGATAAATTGAATGATCAAGTGAGACTCTAGAAATGATGAAAGAATTAAATTTTTTATTTCACATGTCAAATTTTTTTTCTACAGGAAATGCGGGAATTGCAAGAACTTCAGCGAATTTCATTTGCCTTTATTCATGTTATGGTGACTCATGATCTCTCTTCTGTTTTACTTGCTCCAAATAGTAGGGGATATTTGGATGCTATAATGCAGTTACTGTTGTTAACCTCTTGCAGTCATAAAGACGTTCTTGTAAGGAAGGTATGCTTAGTGTCATTGTTCTGCAAAATAATAGACATGGATGATTGATACATATTCAACACTATTTTCCAGATTTGTGTACAGATTTTTGTCAAACTTACCAAAGACTGGTGCTCAAAAGATACTGGTGAAGACAAGGTAACTTTCCCCTTATTTTTCACTTGACAGTATATATTAAGTGGTTTAGTTAGCTTGTTATCCTGATCCAAGCACACTACCGCAATCACATTTATATAGGTGCATACACTACATACACTCATACAGCTAGATTCTTAAGCCTTAATGTCTGGAAGTTCTTTCATGCATTCAAGTCTCTTTATTTGAAGTCTTTATTTGTACTTGGGTATACTTTGTTGTCATCCCCAAGAAGCACAAGTGCATGCATGAAAATATACTGAGTTTTGATTTGAAAAAAACAAAGAAAACTGAATTTTTGGAAAAATAAACCTTTCAGGTTCCTGGTTTTCGAAGCTTCATTATTGAGAAATTTGCATCTAGTTGCTGCTTGTACAGTGTTTTGGACAAGTCATTCGAGTTCCGTGATGCTAATACGGTAGGAATATCTGTATGTTACCCCTGGACTTTTTTCCCCTTATTTGCATGATGTAAATGAGTATATGAGATAAAATTTAAATATGTTTCTGCATGTCATGAATATAGTTTTTTTTAGATTTGTTGTATTATCACAAAATCTTATAGTCTATGTAAAGGATTATACTCAATAAGCTTTAGTGTTTTGTACTTCTAGTTTATAGGAATCTGCCTATGGCTTAAGAATCAGCAAAATACTGTAAGCTTTCTGTAAATGCTAAAATGGATAATATTGAGAGTGCAGCGACTTCTATTTGATTCCTGCTTTTATAAGCACCCAAGAGATTTTAATGCAACCATCATAATTACAACGTCTTGAAAGAAAAAAAAAATGCCTTAGATTGTGGTTATTCAATTAGATTCAAACAAATAATTTCAGAAAATATGCTGGTTATTATTAATGTTTGTACAGAATTAACATAATACTCAAAAAATCAAGTAATTAATCGATTTAGAATGATTGACGATAGTTTTGATTGTATTCAGGTTAATTACCCAGAGGCGTCCTTACAAATGATAAGTAAATTCGTTTCTTTTAATTGTTTATACATGCTGGGTGAAGCTATTATGTCTGGTAAAACTTAGAAATTCTTATTGTTCTTGAAATATGTTGATACTTTAATGAGCATCAACATTTTGGCTTGCCAAAGAAGTTTGTTCAATGAATCCTGGGCTTAAATTGTGTGCCAAATGTCGAAGCTACCGCCAGTTTGTAGTTTGCATAGTATTGATATATGCAATTTTATACTCTTATTTTAGAGAGGTTGTTCATGTGGTTTACATCTGTGACTTTTACGTCTAACATATAGACATCAGTCTAGGAATGCTTTCCAATTTAGCAACCCTGTCATTTTCTGTCATGAAAAAAAAATGCTTAGCTAACTATAATATAATAGATGCATTTCAGTGTTCACGTTCCTCTGTTCACCCTACTTTTGCCATTATTAGCTTAAAACTTTTACCTTTGTCATGTCGTTATATTAGTTTAATGGATTGATCCAGGACAAAATATTCCACGTGAATATGTCAATTATCAGTGTAGATAAGTTATCTTGGTCATAATGAGTTTAATCTTAACTCAAATCCATCTGCTACTGTGCTATACATTCATATATTCATGACTGAAAATAGTTGGAAAATCATAAATTTCTTGCACTGTCCTTTTCTAACTTTTTTCCTTGCATTGGCATCCATACCATGAATTTTACTCTTGAATGCTTTTTTACTTTTTTTGTCATCTGCATATTGGTCAGCTGATTCTTTTTGGAGAACTAATATTGGCTCAGAAGGTCATGTACGAAAAGTTTGGTGATGATTTCCTTGTTTATTTCGTCTCAAAAGGTCTCCTGGTTGCTCATTGTTCACAGGATTCAGCACAGCAGTACTATCAACATTTGCAGGTCCGAACTGCGTTTATACAATTTCTGCTAATACCTTGTGAATTTCCTTGATGCAAGTTAGATTCAATGAACACACAGCTATTTTAGAGGACATCTCCGTAAAGGAAATTTTGGATATTTATTTATTGAGCTGTGCTTAAATATGTTTTTTTTGTCAATGGTTTTATTTATAGTTGCATTAAGCAAAGTTTAGAATTTCAATGGTCTGCCTTAGTTACGTAGCTAGCCTTCATCTACAAGAAGCAGATTGCGGTCCTAGATTCTGTACATCTGCGCTCTTGTGATTATTGTTGACAACACGAGTTTGCTGTGTTTTATCGGTGCAATTTTGGCATGCTTAATGATATCTTTATCTTAACTAATTTTGAAGCTTTCTGCACATGCAGGTGCTGTTAAACCTTTTTTTCCCGCACAATTATGCTTCAGTTTGCTTCAGAATATTTTGGAAACATTTTCATGCATTGCATTTGATAAGAAAAATTCCTTAAAAAAATATTTCTATTTATTTCTAAATTTTAATGTAAACCATCGTACAGTTCTTCAAGGCATCTTTAATGTCCAAGACTCTTGCTAAGCACAATTCTAACTTCTCTAAAGGATTGAAGAATTGGCTTTGAAATTATGTATCTGAATCATTTTCCCTTTCTCTTGATTTGTTGAGTCTAATTTCAGCAAAGGCATGTGTTTCGTTTCAAATTTATTTCTTATTCTGTAATATACATATACAACTGTCTATGTTTTTAAAGTTCTCCTTCACTTACTCCTGATATGCATACCATTTTTGACCAGGGAAATGATAACAAGTCATTTAAATCTTTCTATCAGTCTTTGATTGAGAACTTGAGACAACAGCAAAATGGAAGTCTTGTTTTCAGATAACATTAAATTTATTGGTAGCTCGAGACTCAAATTTTTTATCACTCTATCTGAAGTTAATAAGCATTCCAGTTCAAATTCAGGTAATGAAATAAATCTAGTTCCCATTTAAATTGCAGTTTTGATTTCTACTATATACTGATTTAATTTATTGATCATCCAGGATGGCAGTTTCTCTCTCCTATATAATGCTTATAACATTTTTGATCATGAAGGTATGCTTATGTGCCATTTTTTTTTATTTCATTTTCTATGCCTTTTAACATAAACTGAATTATATAAATTTATATTATTACTTCTAATAGGTTAGCTTATTTGTGAAAAAAGTTCTCATTGTGTTGAAGAAATTAAATCACAATGTACGTGTGGAAAAATCAGTTCGAGTGTTTCAGAGCATACATGGAACAAATGAAAATTAAAGTAAAAGAGATCATAGAAAAGATATCAGATTTAACGTGAAAAAAAGTATAGAGCCACACCACCAAGAAATTCACTATGAAAAAAATAATTAGGAGTATAGTACATATTACACTTATCTAAAGTCTCTCCACACTTTAGTTACTTTAGTGCATGCACTTCACTCTCACACACGAAAAAAGTTACCAAAGTTCTTAAAACTGTAGAAAAAAATTATCAAAATATGAAGTCTCCTCACTTATAGCGTCGCGACACTGTGACCCTGATGCTTAGGCTCTGACGTTACTAATCTCCAGGCTTTTCTACCCGGGTTTGAGCTCCGCGGCGGTAACCTCTATGTCATTTATGCCTTTTGGTGCCCTGATCTCGGCGTTGCCCTAAAGCATCGAGACGTTATGATCCAACGCTGTGGTGCTGTCTTTCTGGCGTAGAGGTGTGTCTCCTTTGATCCTAAAGTCAAAGTCTCTTATTCTAGCGCTAAGGCACTGCCTCAGAGATAAAATTAGACTTCACTTTATAACAATTTCTCATTTGGAGATTGATTGCAATCACTCTTCCTTCTCTAGATTGGCATCACTATCATAGTTCAAGTTGTAGTATGGCTCACCCCTATTTTAGTCTTCTTGAAAAGCTTCCGTTTCTCTTGAGTTACAACCTTAGTCAACATATCTATAGGGTTTTCAGCAGTGTATATCTTCTCCAATGATATTTGCTTGTCTTCTAGGAGAGTGCGAATAAAATGATACCCTAGCTGAATGTGTCCTAGCATGAAATGTGACATTTCTGGTTAGTTGAATGACACTCATACTGACATTATGAAGCTTGTCATTTCCTTACCTTTTGCCTAACTGCCAAAAAGCTCTGCAACCAAATCATATTTTGTTTGCTTTAGTCATAGCAACATACTCAGCTTCTGCGGTAGATAGAGTAACAATCTTCTGCAACTTGGAAATCCAACTCACTGCTGTGCTTTCCAACATGAAGATATAACTTATTGTACTCCACACATCCAGATCTCCTGTTAAGTCTGAATTTACAAAGCTCTATAGTTTTGTTCTTGCACCTTCAAAGCATAATGCTCTGTTGATCGTTCCTTTTAGGTATCTAAGAATCAACTTCACCATTTTCCAATGATGCATGCTGGGATTGCTTATGTATTTATTGATCACTCCCACTACATGTACAATATTCGAGATATATATCATGGCATACATTAGGCTCCCAATTATTGAAACATGTGCTCTTGTCCTCTTCAATCTTAGGCGATTGATCCTTGGATAGTCTCAAGTGACTAATCAAAGAGGTGCTCACTAACTTTGCCTCATTCATATTAAATCTCTGCATAACCTTCTCAACATACTTCGTCTGAGACAATTTCAGCTTGCCTACACTTCCATCCCTGATTCTCATACTTAGAATCTTTGCTGGATCCATATCAAATTCTTTTGAGAGCTGCTTCTTTAGGTACTTGCCCTTCTCCATATCTGATCCTGTAATTAGCATATCGTCTAAATATAGGAGAAGAATAATATAGTAGTTTCATACCTCTTGACGTAGAAATAGTATTAAGCTTAACACCTTGTGCATCCACTGTTTAACATGAACTTGTCAAATCTCTTGTACCATTGTCCTGATGCTTGTTTCAAGCCATATAAATTTTTCTTTGAGCCTGCACACCATGGATTCTTTCTTGTAACCACATAATAATGTCGTTGCCCCATGTATATAGCTCTTCTTCTAAATCTCCATATAAGAAGGTTGTCTTCACATCCATCTGCTCTAGATGTAGATTCTCCATTGCTATTAAGCTCAATACTATCATAATGGTTGTTATTTTGATTATTGAAGAGAAGATCTTTGTGTAATCAATTCCTTTCTTCTATTGGAACTCATTCATAGTTAGTCCCCTTGTAGCGTTTGCTACCATCGAGTTCTTCCTTTAGTTTATAAACTCATTTGTTGTGTAGTGCTTTCTTGCCATCCGATAGTTTTGCAAATCCCATATCTAGTTTGACACAAGTGATTGCATCTCATTATCCGACACACTCCCATTTCTTTGAGTCTTCTACTTGAATAACTTCCTCATATTACTTTGGTTCACCATAATTAGTTAGTAATAAATAGTACAAGGAAGGGGAGTGTCTCTGTGTCGGTCGAGAGATTCTACTAGATCTCCTGATTTCAATGGTGGGTGTTTAAGTTACATCTTGTGCTTTTTCAGCCTGATCACAACCTCGAGTATTCTCTTGTACTTCTCCTTTTATCTCAAAGTATTTGGATGATTCTTTTGGAGTGATTGAAGAATTGCCTTGAGTCTAATTTCTATCATTGTACATTTCTCCCTCATTGAATGTGATGTTCATGCTCCTGAAGAAATTTTGGTTCTAATAATCCCAGAATTTGTACCCAAATTCATGAAATTCATATCCAATGAATGTACATTTCAATGACTTTGGATCTAATTTGTTCCTAAATCTTGCATCGAGATGAATATGCGATGAACAACTAAATACTTTTAAATGAGACAGAGATGCTTTTTTTGCCACTTCATTCTTTTTGTGGTAGGCCTTCACTCAATGGTACTGAAGGGCTTCTGTTGATCAGGTATGTAGCAGTATTAATTGCTTTCACCCAGAATTGTTTGGGCAACTCCACATGCAGCCTCATACTTGCACTTTCTGTGATGGTTCTATTCATGTGTTTATCCACATCATCCTGCTGTAGTGTTCCAGGTACAGTGAACTCCCACCTTATGTCATTTAACACACAATAATCTCTGAACCTCATATCATGGTACTCATTGTCATTATTTGATCTGAGACACTTCACCTTTCGCATTGCCTCATTATCTATCAAAATTTTTCACTTTTTGAACACTTCAAATACTTAAGACTTGTGTTTTAAGAAGTATACCCATACCTTCCTGATATGATTGCCATTAAAAGTAACAAAATATGACGATTCGCCAATTGATTAAACTAGAGTGGGACCCCATACATCTGTGTATACTAACTCTAGTTTCTTTGGCATTACTCTCATACTACTTTTAGAAAAACTCATTTTCTTTTGCTTGTTATACACACAATTTTTACATAAATTTAAATTTATAGATTTTAAATCAGGAAGTTTGTTCTTGAAAAAAAAGTAAAGTTTTCATACATTACTCATATAGCTAAGTCTTCTATGTCATAAGCTTATTTTTGATTCTTTTCAAGCAACTCCTATGAACTATGATGTTTAGTTGATCAGATGAAGTGTCCCTTTAATGATGTCTCGAGCTATCACCAAAGTATCCTTAGTCACCTTCCACGAACTCCTGTGAATGTAGTCATGTACTCTGACTATGCTAATTGGCTTACTGAGATCAAATTTCTCTTCAAGCATGGAACGTATTTGACATCCTTCAACTTCCAAATTGAACCATTTGGTAATTTGATGTGCATATCACTTTTGCCTTTGATGTTGTATGTCTTGTTATCCCCCAGGTATACTTTTCTCATATCTCTTGAGGTGTAATTTATGAATACCTTTTTGTTGGGACTTGCATGAAAAGAGGTACCTGATTCGACTATCCATGACTCAATATTGTCTAAGGATAAGATTAAAGAGTCACCTTGAACTTCTGTGGAGACATTTGTAGATTGACTCCTATCTTATCTTCCATCACTTGATTTCTTAGGAGCCTTATACTCCTTGAAGTGCCCATTTTTCCCGCAATTCCAGCACTCCATCTTGCCCTTTTCTTTTATAGTCTTGGATTTTCTCTCCTTGACTTGGACTGATTCCTACTTGAGTTTCTATTTGAACTCCTTCCTCTACCTTCAACATTTAAGGCGTCATTTGAAGTCTCATTGTTCGACTACTTTCTGACCTCCTCATTTTGCACCAATCTAACAACATCATCAAAGTTTAACTTCATATTACTCGAAGAGTTGCTCATCGCCGTGATTAGTCCATCTTAACTGTTAGGCAAAGAAAATAAGAGTAAAAGTGCTCATACCTCATCATCTTTATATTAGATTTTGCTTTAGCTTATGATTTTGTAGTTGTTAACACTTTATTTAAGAAAAGAGATGAACATATTATTACTTATAAAAATGGATCTAGTAAAACACATTGATTATTTTCGATAAGAAAAATAGATCGCTTTAGATTGAAGGATTGTAAGGTATTCGTGAAAATCTAAGATCAACATCGACAGATATTTTAAGATGAAAGAAGAAAAAATAAACCAAATTATTATCCTACGAATTAAAGAACACAAATAAAAATATTTTAAGAAGTTACAAGAGATTAGAATTTGATGTAAAGAAGCTAACATTATGTAAAAAAAATAATAAAGTGAACTTAAAGAGGCTAAAGATGCTTGGAGAATCAAAAAAAACTTTCTTTACAAGAAAGAAAAGATAAAAAATAAATATCTATAAAATTTGATTTAGATGTAAAACTGAGAATTGAAAGATATAAAATGACCGTAGATTCTAAGAAAGTCAGATACGATACAAAAAATTTTAGCTTTTAAATGACATACAAGATGAAAGATGCTGAAAAGAGATGATGTATAAGTTAACCAAAGAGATAAGGAGATACAGTGTTTGAGGTATTAAGGATAAAATAATAAAATCTTTTTTTAGAAAATGATATTGAAAATAGGTGGATGAGGTATTTTGATAAACTTTTCAATGAAGGATCCGACGATTGATTTTAGCAACCTTAATCTAAACAAAAAAATAGAATTTTATTTTATCGTCGTATTAGTAATCAAGTTAGTGAAACTTTAAAGAATATGAAATGTGAAAAGCAAGAGACCTGATAATATTCCAATAGAAGTGTGGAAATGTTTAGGAGATCGAATTTCAGCTTACAAATCTTTTAATGTCATTTTAAAGAATAAAAGATGCCATATGAGTGGATAAAGTTTGTTGGTTCCTATATTTAAGAATAAAGGTGATGCACAAGAGTGCAGATTATAGAGAAATTAAGTTAATGTGCCATACATTAAAATTATGGGAGAGAGTAATTATGCATATGCTATGATGTGATACATAAGTTTTCCACAATCAGTTTGGTTTCATGCCAGGTAGATCTACTATGGATGCTATACATTTGTTAAGGGGTTTGATGGAGAAGCATAGAGAAAGTAAGGAGGATCTACATATGATATTTGTTGATTTAGAGAAAGCTTATGATAAAGTTTCAAGAGATGTTCTTTGGAGAGTTCTAAACGTAAAGGAGTTAATATATTCAAGTCATTAAGGATATGCATACACTAGACATGTGTCCAAACACAAGGAGGATTGACAAAATATTTTCTATATTTGGATTACATCAATGATCAGCTTTAAGCCTTTAACTTTTTTTTACTTTAGTTATGGATGTTCTTACTAGGCATTTACAAGAAGATGTTCCTTGGTGTATGCTTTTCGATGACATTCTTCTTGTTGATAAGAGTAGAGAGGAGTCCAACGTAAACTTGAATTATGGAGGTTAACTCTAGAGTCTAAAGGTTTTCGCTTTAAGTAGATCTAAAATTGAATATATGGAGTGTAATTTTAGTTGTAGAAGTGGGTGATGTGACATTAGGTGAACAAGTAATTAATAAGAGTGAGCGTTTGATATTTAGGCTTTATTGTTCAAAATGATGGTGAAATAGATGGAGATGTTATTAGTAGAATTCAAGTTGGATGGTTGAAGTGGAGGAATGCATCTATTATGTGATAGAAAAGTTCCACTTAAACTTAAAAAATTTTATAAGATGGTGGTAAGACGAATGTCTATGGCGAGAATGTCAATAAGAGATAAGACTAAGTTAAGTGTAAGATGAGATGCTTAGATGGATGAGTGACTTTACTCTTAGAGATAGAATAAAAATGAGTATATTCGGGAAAAAGTTAGTTCAGAGATAAGATTAGGAGAGTGCCTTAGATGGTTTGGCCACATAAAGCGTCTACCGTCCATGACCGATTAGGAGAGTAGATGCATTAGATTTGCCTTATGTTAAGAAAAGGTAGAGGTAGACCTAAAAAGACTTGGTTAAGATGTATAAAAAATGATCTTAGTATACTTGATTTAAATGAGAATTTGACACATAATAGGACACAATGGAGACGAAGGATTCATGTAGCCGACCACACCTAGTGGGATTAAGGCTTGTTGTTGTTGTTGTATCTTTATATTGAACAATCTCTTAATCAATAATACTTTGTTAGAAGTGGATGACTTCTCGTACATCCTTGTTAGTACAATCATAAGATCCACAGTAGTCTTTTCATTTATAATATTGAAAGCAACAGATGAGGATAATGAGAGTCGAATCAAACCTAGTGTCGTTCGATCGAGAACTTCTCATTCTTCCATAATCATTGACTCTAGTTTCTTGGCAATTTTATCCAATGACATACAGTTTCTTTTGGTACAGTAAATCCTCCACTTGTATCTTCTAAAAAGCGAAGTTAGTCCCATTGAATTTTTCAATCTTAAATTTTGAATCATTGGCCATTGCTCTACTCGAACTAAACTTTCAAAACTTAGTCTCTGATATCAGTTGTTGGGAAGAAATTAAATCACAAAGTATGTGTGAAAAAATTAGTTTGAGTGTTTTGAACAAATGAAAATAAAAGTAAAAGAGATTACATAGAAGATTATAGATTTAACATGGAAAAATGAAAACAGGAAAAAATCAACGGAGCCACACCACTAAGAAATCTATTATGAAAGAAAAAAGTCAAGAGAATATTATAGATTATATTAATTTGGAGCCTCTCCACACTTAAGTCACTCTAGGCCACAACTTCACTCTCACAGACAAGAGAAAAGTGACAAGTTCCTAAAATTGCAGAAAACTGTTAAATATGAAGTCTCTAGACTCGTAGTGCCGCGGCACTGCAATCTTGATGCTTAGGCGTTGGTGTGTTGTTCTTCTTCAGATTTTTCTGCATAGGTTTGAACACTGTGGTGCTACTCTGCAGTGCTGAGGTGTTAGCCTCTCTATCATTTTTGCTTTTTGGTGTCCTGATCCCAGCACCGCAGCACTGCTCTGAAGTGCCAAAGAGCAATGATCCAGCACCGTGGCACTGCCTCCTTCAATCCTAAAGCCAAAATCCATGTTCTAATATCGAGGCGCTGCTTCTCCGACGTTGAGGCATTGCTTCTCCGACGCCGAGGCATTACCTCCCAGAGATAAAATCAGGCTCCACTATATAACACATTGCATTTTGGTGATCTAGTCAGAAAGTTACTTTGTTTTTATTAAAAAATATAATTAAAGTCTTAATGATTAATTAATTTTAATGTATTTTAGTCTTTGTTTTTTTATAACTTTAAGCTCTTGGAATCAAGGCCACACTGACATCTACCTGAGATTCCTAGATGTATGATGCCACTTGGGTGATCCTGAGCTGATTCATCTTTTTCAAAGTTTTGGTCACTTGAAATATTATTTTTCTTATATAGGGTTTACAAAAGCTTGGTAAATCAAAACCAGATTAAATCCCATTATACTCTTATTAAAATTACTATAATTTTTAATTATAATAGGTTTACATCAAATTTCAACATTGACTCAATATCTTTGATATTATGGAGACAATTATAAATTGTACTTAAAGTGGAGTGCTTTAGTGTTATAAATTATAATTGATGAGTTGTTTGTGCAAATAATTAAGAAGTAAGAACAGATATGGCTTATGATTAGTGAAATAATGATTTACTATATAATATGTAATTTTAGTAAGAGCATTGTCAATAATTATCAAATTATCAAATATTATTAGAAGATAAAATGATATTTAAGTATCTTAGATTTATTATATAAAGGCACGAGGATTATGCTTTTAGAGTAAAGTGTAGGTGATTATAATGGAGAAATGACGAATATTATGTGATCAAATGATAATTTAGGGACTTTAAAGGTAAATTTTATAAGTTGTGATAGACTAATAATATTATATAGATCTGAGTGCCGAGTAGTAAAAAAATAGCTTTTGATGATTAAATTGATAAATTAACAATTTTGTGATAGATGTATGATGTAGTTCTAATTAGCAAGACTTCTTTTAGATTAAAGTGTAGGTGGTCATAATTGAGAAATGACAAGAATATTATGCAATCAAATTATAGTTTAGACTAAATGTGTTTAATTGTGACCATATCAGATGTTGTTTAAAAAAGTGTTGGTGAAGGCCTCCTTAAGTCTCACTGGGTGAGCCTCACTTTATTTTTTATAAATAATAATCATAATTAATTTTTTATAATATTAATTAATTTTATAAATTATTATATCTATTTATTTATTTATCTAACCATCTTAACAAGTTAGAGTTCTTAATTTTGATTTATTTTATAAATTATTATACTTATTTATTTATTTATATCACTATCTTAACGAGTTAGCTTACAATTTTGAGCAATCTATCTCTCTCAAATTATGAAGTTAGTATTATTTTTCTCTACCAAGCATCATGATCCAAAATCTCCAAGTAATGACATCACATCTCCAAGAAATACGAGCTAGATTAATATCTTTATTTTTCTCTGTTTTAATTTATTATTTTATTTGAAATTACATTAAAAATATTATTAACTGCTATAGAAAATAAGAAGAAAACTATAGTAGTTTAATAAGAGTTTCAATATGGTGAAATATATTTTGAGAATAATAGTTATATATAATAATTTTTATAAAAATGATAAGTTGATGATGATATTATTATAGATATTGATTCTCATGATGCATTTAAATTTTTAGTGAATGCTTATTTTATTTCAATTTATGTTTTATATTAATATTTGATATTATGATTTGTGCCTTTCTGATGATCAATTAGGTGAATATATTGATAATTTGTTATTTTCTTGATTTATTTATTTTTATGAAATTTTAAATTTTTTTAGGCTTATGCCTCGATCCGCCTCGTTTCATTACGACAAAACGCCTCAATTCTCAATTTCGTGTTTTAAACATTGCTATATAGATCTGAGTGTGGAGTAGTAAAAAAAAAGCTTTTGATAATTAAATTGCTAAATTAACAATATTGTGATAGATGCATGATGTATTTCTAATTGGCTAGACATCTTTTAGATTAAGGTGTAGGTGGTTATAATGGAGAAATGACAAGAATATTATGTGATCGAATGATAATTTAGGGACTTAAAGGTAATTTTATAAGTTGTGATAGACTAATAATATTATATAAATCTGAGTGTTCAGTAGTAAAAAATGCTTTTGATAATTAAATTGATAAATGAAAAAGATTGTGATAGATGCATGAGTAGTTCCAATCAGTAAGACATATAGGAATGATATATATATAGACATACACAGAGAATTAGGAAAGAGAAGGGATCTAAAATAATATGGATTGATCATTTTGAAAAGGTTTTTACAATGAATAGGTTTAACATCTTAAATAACACTTAGCAAGAATGAATGAAATTTAAGGATTCAATACTGACTCTAGAAGGGATAAGGATAGTGCAGATGCTGTTGATAAACTTTGGTAAGTTACAAGGGTTGATGAATCTTGGTAAAATTAAGGATTCATAATGCTGACTTTAGTAGAAACCTAGTGAAATTACTAAACTATGTTACAAACGTGCTAAATCTGTTAGGTTTCATGAACCCCTAGTAATTAACCGAACTTTATGAAGTTATTAGAGTCTGGCGCATTTGTAAAGTTATCAGGCTTTGTTGCAACCCTCGTAACTTGGGTATCAAAATTATTGAAGTGGTTTTGTTTATAAAATGAGGAAAACTTGGGAATAATAATTCACCGAAGTTGATAAAATAATATTTTAGAAAATCTAGGGATTTGAATTAAATGAGAATTTGACACATAATAGGACACAATGGAGACGAAAGATTCATGTAGCTGACCCCACTTTGTTGTTGTTGTTGTAGGGACTTTATACAAAATTGTCTTATTTTTAATAGGCTTTTTAACAGTAAATTTACTTTTTATTATCCAAGCACAAATATATTAGAAGGTACGAAATGCTAGCCCAGAAGTTTCTGGGAATCTGGACTGTAGTAGTATTCTTCTACTGTTTTAGACAGCTGAGGGCATATTCAACGTCATTTCACTCTATTAAACTATTATTTTGAGAAGATATCAGAAACTTTTTTTTATGATTATAGCTTAACAATATTTTCATGGTGTGCAGATGTATGCCTTTGGTCTTGTAGGACAAAAAAAAAAAAAGAAGAAAAGGATCACTTGAGTGCTCGCTCTGCAAGACTAGCGAGTCTGTGAGTTTAAAGATGAGGTGCAATGGGACCTGTATATTCTGTGTTCATCCCTGTTCTTCCAAATTCCAATAGTCTTGCCAGTTTTGCGGTTTGTCATTTCACGAATTCAGAAAATTTGTAACTTTTGGGTTCTAATAATATTTATTTATTTTTTCGAGATGGAAATAAGATTTTTCATTATTGACCAGTATGCTTTTACTTGGAATATGATAATTAGAAATTTTGTGAATAGGAAAATTTTGGTTTGTATTGTGATGTAAGCGTTTCTTATGAATTTGTGCCGTTCATGTTTTAGATTCTTAAACGTTATTGAGATTGTTATTTATTAAAATAAAAGAAAGTTATGAGTTGAGAAAAAAAAAATTTATTCTGTTTTGCCAACAAAACATCAATTGAGGCCTAAACAGCATTTGTTAGATTCATTTTTTGTGGCATCCCATTTAAATTTAATGTTAAAAAATTTATTAGTCAAAATATTAATTGTTCGGGCTCCATTGGTAATTACTGCATGCTGATGACTTGGTGATGCAGCATTTGACTTTAATTCCTGTTATTAGTAAGAGTCTGACATAAAAGACTCGGAGAGAATCAACCTGGACTTTAAAATGATAGTGACGTGTCTTTATGCAGATGTTTGGCCTTTTCAAAAAGTTAGTGCACTTATTTTCTATTTCTTGGGGACACTCCAAATTAGACTGATATTGATTCTTTGACCATATCCCATCTTGATGCCTGTTTAGTGTCTGCTATTTCAGATGCCAAATATATAGGGCTGGCAATTTTGTGCTTTTCCATTTTGATAAAACGTCCTCGCACTGGTCTCGTTCTAGCTAATTTGTGGCCCTTATTACATCCTCATTGTAATCTTTTTAATTTCGGTCTAGAAGACCTGTTGACACTAAAGGATATATCCTATGTATTTACATTCTCGCTGCTGAAACAAGCAATCCTGTACATTCAACTGGTCTAACTTTCTAAGTTTGAAAAGTGAGAATTATATTGACTCTTCAGCTGCGGCTTTGGCTTTTGTCACCTTTTTCATTGGTT